>CM036559.1:116683754-117283754 GCA_020745775.1 Theristicus caerulescens | reverse complement strand
TGGAAATATAAAGCCAGAGTCTTTGTCAGAAATCCGGTCACTACGGATGCCCCCTGACATAATCAGAGACATACTAGAAGGAGTTTTACGCCTGATGGGGATTTTTGATACATCATGGGTGAGCATGAAGAGGTGAGGATTTTATTTAAGCTTTAAACTTAAACAGTAATTTACAATATGAAATACTTTCTATTATATTCAGGAATAACGTGTGTGCAGAATTCTTTGGTTTCATAGGGAAATAAGCTCTTTAACATTTGTTTCTTTTTTACTTAGTTATTTAATTCTTTTTACAGTTTCTTGGCCAAAAGAGGCGTGAGGGAGGACATAGCAACCTTTGATGCCCGTAATATTCCAAAAGAAATACGAGAGAGTGTTGAAGAACTTCTTTCTAAAAACAGAACATCTTTTGATCCAAAGGTGATTCCTGATTGCATTACATAAAATGAAAAAAGACAAAAAGAAAAAAAAAGAAAAAAAAAAGATGATTGTCTGATTTGCCAACGTAATTTTTAGAATGAACTTAAATTAGAGAAAAAGTGATGAATTCTGCTTACAGAATTTGTCAGTATAAAGAGATAAAAGTGTAGCAGAGATTACTCTGTTGCATACTGCCTCCAACAGTGAGAATTTTGTTGGTGACTGAGGAGTGAGGGGATGAGAAGTCATTATGGAGTCAAGTCCTCAGAGATCTTTGTCACTGGTGTAAATTAAAGCTCAGATCAAGGAATTGTAACTGGCTCTTTCTGGCCTCCTTGTAGCAGTAAGAGTCTTAACAGTACACTTAATTAAAAAAAGGGGGACTAATGATGATTAAATGTGTGGGTGATCTTTGAGAATTGATTTGGCAGTAGCTATAAAAAGGAATTCTTAAATACTAGTTCCTCATTTTTAAAAGGAAAGTTATAGTTCCTTGAGAAGGACACACTGATAAATTATGCATTCATTTAAAATTTCTTAACTTCATTGAAGCTTCATAGTTCTAAAGATACCCATTATTTTTTTTACACAGATTGATGGCCTACAATATAACCTCTTTGTAACAATTTAAAATATTAGGTCAGTAGAAGAGCTGGCTAATTGGCTCATTTAAGTTGATAACCTGTAAATCTGTTGCAGTTATTTATCCTGTATTTATCTCATCTACATTATACTTCAAAGGACTTCCGTGTAACTGTTACTGATTTTTTTCAGAATGCTAAACGAGCCAGTGCTGCAGCTGCTCCATTAGCGGCTTGGGTGAATGCCAATGTCCAGTATTCTCATGTCCTAGAACGAATTCAGCCTTTGGAAAAAGAAAAGGCTGGCTTGGAAGCGTAAGTTAGACACTGTTACAAAATAAATGTTCTTAATTCCAATGGTGATGGGTGAAACTAAAGCTGCCAAGGAGAAACTGAAGTTTATTACAAACAAAAGTTATTAGAAACTGTATGTCATCCATAGGTAATAAAAGTTCGTACTGAGATAGAAAAAGTAAGTGTGCAATATTTTGTTTTTCCTGGAAGCTGTGCCTTGGATATTTTTTGGCCAATCACAAGTTACCTGTCTCAGCTAGAATGTGTGAGCAGAAATGAACATCACAGATATGCTTAAAATGTATTCTGTCAGTAAAACCCATGCTATTTTATGAGATATGTAGTTCTTTTTTCAGTCATGTACCAAGCATAATCAGTTTCTCCTTAGAAACAAAGATATGATATAGTCTTATGACCATTCATAACCTGAGGAATCTATACTGATTGTTTTGCCAGGTCTTAAAATTCTGTATTGGAAGAATTTGCACTGATCTTTAAGAATACATTTGAATGGGGTGTTTGGTTTCCATTTTTAAAACTATGTGATGAGAAGCAGTCAAAACTTTTACAAGTGAAAACAGATTTTTGTTGATATAAATCACAAGAAAGAACCGTCTCTGAACTATCTCTATGTAAATGACTTTCCTGTTACATTTACTCTTTTTTTTCCCCTTTGGATCCATAGTCTTAAAATAAATGTTACATTTTTGTAGTAATCTCAAGAAAACTGAAGACAGAAAACAGAAGTTAGAAGATCTTCTGAACTCTGTTGGTCAAAAAGTATCAGAACTGAAAGATAAGTAAGTTGGGTTTGTTTATTTCAAAATATAAATAAAACTTTGATGATTTTATGGTATGAATAATGAAATTTATCTAACCAAATGTAACTCCCTGCTCTGCAAGATATTTACATTAGAAGTAGCGATAGTTAGACTATCTATACCCTCAGTAGAGATAAACACTGTTAGAATACAGTTCATTGATCAGATTAAATGCTCCCTAAAAGTACCTGTTTCTCCCTACTGACTGTGTTGGAAGCCTTCGTTGTAGACATTGTAGATGTCAAAGATACTCAGTATGTCTCTCACCTTATAAATCTAAGAGGACTTTAATGTCTCCTTAGAACTTTGGAAACATTCCTATACAAGACTTTACTGATCAAAGCTTGAATAAAGGCAGTTGTATTTCTTTTAGGATAGTCTACTTTTCTGACAGTTAGCTAGTTATCTATCTCCTTTTTTCTTAGCCTCTCATCAAGTGTTTGACTCACAGTGGCATAAAAATTTCTGTGGTGAACCTTCATACTTTGTCCAAATTCAGTTTAATCCAAGCCTTTTAGTTCGATGTTCCTATTATGTAGTTGGTATAGGAGATCCTTTGCAACCTGACATATGTGCATATTACTAACAGTCATGTTTTATAGTCTGAAAAAAAAAATTGGAGAATTCTTCTTGTCATTCAGCTATATAGTGATGTTTTAGATTAACTAGATACTTTATACTATATATTACAGTCAAATATATTAATTTTAAAAGGTGGATTATTAAATGCTTTATTTTAATTAAATATTAATTAAGCTAATTAAATATTAAACATTACAGAATAATACCTAAACCTTGCCTATCATTTGGGGCATGTTCTTATTTTGTAGTAGTTTACAAAATAGAGTACTGTGCATTGAACTGGGGTCATCAGTGTGAATTAGCAATATTCTTTCAAGGTTTCATAGATTAAATTTACCAAAAAGCTACAAAAGTATAGTATGGTGTTGAGCCTTCTATTGTCCTGACCAGGTGCAGAACAAAACTTAACACAATCACTAAAATCAAGTCAGGCTGTTTAAGTAGAAGAAGGAATGATTTTCAGACATTATAGTCTATGTTGCAAACGTATTTTTAACTCTCACCTGTGCATCTATCTAAATTTTGTTGATAAAGTCTATAAAGCTCATCTGCCGATCAGAAGGTATAAAAAAGAATTGTAGTTGTGTTCTTCATGAACAATAAGGGAGGAATTCATGACAAATTCAGTCAATTAAATTGCCTTGAGAACAACTGTTCATAGGTTTAGTAGTTCATCATAGCAATTACAAACAGTAGTTGTTTTACAGGTTCCAGAGTAGAACAACAGAAGCAGCAAAACTTGAAGCAGAACTAAGTAAAGCTCAGAAAACATTGAAAGCTGCAGAGGTACTGATAAATCAACTCGATAGGGAGCACAAAAGATGGAGCACCCAGGTTAGTGAAAATTTTCATAAAAACATGTTATAGCTGACAATTTGAAAATACAGTTTTGCACTGTTTGGAGAATGCGAGTTATTACTATTCTGCATGTCTCTTAAGTGTGCATTTATTTGATTTCTCATTAGAAATAAAAGCTTTTCTTCCTTCTGAAACTTCCTTTTACTTCACTGTACAAGTTACCTTACCTATAACACATAGCTACAGAATGTGTAAAAAACCCTAAGTATTTAATATAGAACATACAATGTTCTTTGACATTTTTCAATCACAATAATAATGTAATTGTTATGATGGCTGAACACGTCAGCAGTTGGACCCTCCAAGTTGAGATACAGTCAAAAGGGACAGATTTTGGGAAAGCATTAAACAATCACAGTCTTAAAACATTTCTCCTGTATGGCATCGATGTTGGAAATGCAAGTGTAGACCTACCCAAAATGTTGGGTTGCTTTTGAAGTCTTCACTTATGTGTTTGAAATTTTTCTGCTTCTGAAGTAAGGAAAGTGAGCATATCTTATTTGCTTAAATGATATATTTGTGAGAAACTGGCAAGCCTTTGGACACACAGGCCCTTCTTCAGTCTGAAACAAAAAGGAAAATTTCAAGATATAGAATCCTAGAATGGTTTGGGTTGGAAGGGACCTTAAAGATCATCTAGTTCCAATTCCTCTGCCATAGGCAGGGACACCTTCCACTAGACCAGGTTGCTCAAAGCCCCATCCAACCTGGCCTCGAACACTTCCAGGGATGGGGCATCCGCAACTTCTCTGGGCAACCTGTTCCAGTGCCTCACCACCCTCATAGTAAAGAACTTCTTCCTTATATCTAATCTAAATCTACCCTCTTTCAGTTTATAGCCATTATGCCTTGTCCTATCACTATGCTCCCTTGTAAAAAGTCCCTCTCCAGCTTCCTTGTAGCCCCCCTTCAGGTACTGGAAGGCTGCTATAAGGTCTTCCTGGAGCCTTCTCTTCTCCAGGCTGAACAACCCCAACTCTCTCAGCCTGTCTTCATAGGAGAGGTGCTCCAGCCCTCTGGTCATCTTTGTGACCCTCCTCTGGACTCACTCCAACAGGTCCATGTCCTTGTTATTTTGGGGGCCCCAGAGCTGAACGCAGCACTCCAGGTGGGGTCTCATGAGAGCAGAGTAGAGGGGAGAATCACCTCCCTCAACCTGTTGGTCACACTTCTTTTGATGCAGCCCAGGATATGGTTGGCTTTCTGGGTGCACATTGCCAGGTCACATTGAGCTTCTCATCAACCAACACTCCCAAGTCCTTCTCCTCAGAGCTGCTCTCAATCCATTCTCTGCCCAGCCTGTATTTGTGCTTGGGATTGCCCTGACCCAGGTGCAGGACCTTGCACTTGGCCTTGTTGACCTTCATGAGGTTTGCATGGGCCCACCTCTCCAGCCTGTCAAGGTCCGTCTGGATGGCATCCCTTCCCTCCAGCGTGTCGACCACACCACACAGCCTGGTGTCATCGGCAAACTTGCTGAGGGCACACTCAATCCCACCGTCCATGTTGCCAACAAAGATGTTAAACAGTGCCAGTCCTGATACCGACCCCCAAGGAATGCCACTTGTCACTGGTCTCCACTTGGACATTGAGCTGTTGACTCTAATTCTTTGAGTGCGACCATCCAGCCAATTCCTTATACACCAAATGGACCATTGGTCGAGTCCATGTCTTTCCAATTTACAGACAAGGATGTCAGGCGGGACAGTGTCAAATGCTTTGCACAAGTCCAGGTAGATGACATCTGTTGCTCTTCCCTTATCCGCCAATGCCGTAGCCCCGCTGTAGAAGGCCACCAAATTTGTCAGGCATGATTTGCCCTTAGTGAAGCCATGTTGACTGTCACCAATCACCTCCTTATTTTCCACGTGCCTTAGCATAGTTTCCAGGAGGATCTGCTCCATGATCTTGCCAGGCACAGAGGTGAGACTGACTGGCCTGCAGTTCCCCAGGTCATCCTTTTTTCCCTTTTTAAAAATGAGGGTTATGTTTTCCCTTTTCCAGTCAGTGGGAACTTCACTGGACTGCCACAACTTCTCAGATATGATGGATAGTGGCTTAGCAACTTCATCCGCGAGTTTCCTCAGGAGCCATGGATGCATCTCATCAGGTCCAATGGACTTCAGGTCCTATTGACTTCAGGTTCCTTAGATGGTCTCGAACCTGATCTTCTCCTACGGTGGTTGTTTCTCCCAGTCCCTGCCCTTACATTCTGTGACTTGGGTGTCACAAGCTGAAAATAGCTGTCATCTCCAGAATGGAGAAGTCTCAGAGTCTCTAACCCTTGTTCTTGTGGGAGACTTCAACTTACCAGATATCTGCTGGAAATACAACACGGCAGAGAGAAAGCAGTCTAGGAGGTTCCTGGAGCGCGTGGAGGATAACTTCCTGACGCAGCTGGTAAGCGAGCCAACCAGGGGAGGTGCCCCGCTGGACCTGCTGTTCACGAACAGAGAAGGCCTAGTGGGTGATGTGGTGGTCGGAGGCTGTCTTGGGCACAGCGACCATGAAATGGTAGAGTTTTCGATTCTTGGAGAAGTAAGGAGGGGGGCCAGCAAAACCACAACCCTAAACTTCAGAAGGGCAGACTTTGGCCTGTTTAGGAGTTTGGTTAACAGAGTCCCTTGGGAGGCGGTCCTGAAGGGCAAGGGAGTCCAGGAAGGCTGGATGTTATTCAAGAGGGAAGTCTTAAAGGCACAGGAGCAGGCTGTCCCCATGTGCCGCAAGTCGAGCAGGCGGGGGAGAAGACCGGCCTGGCTGAACAGAGAGCTCTGTCTGGAGCTCAGGAAGAAAAGGAGAACCTACCACCTTTGGAAGAAGGGGCAGGTGACTCAGGGGGGCTACAAGGATGTGGTGAGGATATGCAGGGAAAAGATTAGAAAGGCGAAGGCCCAGCTAGAACTTAAACTGGCCACTGCTGTCAAGGACAACAAAAAATGTTTCTACAAGTATATCAGCGACAAAAGGAGGGCTAAGGAGAATCTCCCTCCTTTGTTGGATGCGGAAGGAAACTTGGCCACGAAGGATGAGGAGAAGGCTGAGGTACTTAATGCCTTCTTTGCCTCAGTCTTTAATAGTCGGACTGATCATCCTCAAGGTTTTCATGCCCCTGAGCTGGGAGATGGAGATAGGACACAGAATGTAGTCCCAGCTGTCGAAGAGGTGGCAGTCGCTGACCTGCTCCTCCACCTGGATGCCCACAAGTCTATGGGGCCAGACGGGATCCACCCGAGGATACTGAGGGAGCTGGCGGAGGAGCTTGCCAAGCCACTCTCCATCATTTATCAGCAGTCCTGGTCAACCGGGGAGGTTCCAGATGACTGGAAGCTAGCAAATGTGACACCCATCTACAAGAAGGGCCGGAAGGAGGATCCAGAGAACTACAGGCCTGTCAGCCTGACCTCGGTGCCGGGGAAGGTCATGGAACAGATCATCCTGAGTGCCATTACGCGGCATGTGCGGGACAACCGGGGGATCAGGCTCAGCCAGCATGGGTTTATGAAAGGCAGGTCCTGCTTCACTAACCTGGTCTCCTTCTATGACAAGGTGACCCGCTTAGTGGATGAGGGGAAAGCTGTGGATGTTGTCTATCTGGACTTTAGTAAGGCCTTTGACACCGTCTCCCACAGCATTCTCCTGCAGAAGCTGGCTGCTCACAGCTTGGACAAGTGCACTCTGCGCTGGGTTAAAAACTGGCTGGACGGCCAAGCCCAGAGAGTTGTGGTGAACGGAGCCAAATCCAGCTGGCGACCGGTCATGAGTGGTGTTCCCCAGGGCTCAGTGTTGGGGCCGGTCCTGTTCAATATCTTTATCGATGATCTGGATGAGGGGATCGAGTGCACCCTCAGTAAGTTTGCAGATGACACCAAGTTGGGTGGGAGTGTCGATCTGCTGGAGGGTAGGAAGGCCCTGCGGAGGGACCTGGACAGGCTGGATTGTTGGGCCGAGGCCAACTGTATGAGGTTCAACAAGGCCAAGTGCCGGGTCCTGCACTTCGGTCCCAACAACCCCAGGCAACGCTACCGGCTTGGGGAGGAGTGGCTGGAAAGCAGCCTGGCTGAAAAGGACCTGGGGGTGTTGGTCTACAGCCGCCTAAACATGAGCCAGCAGTGTGCCCAGGTGGCCAAGAGGGCCAATGGCATCCTGGCTTGTATCAGGAATAGCGTGGCCAGCAGGACCAGGGAGGTGATAGTGCCCCTGTATTCGGCACTGGTGAGGCCGCACCTCGAATACTGTGTCCAGTTTTGGGCCCCTCACTTCAAGAAGGACATTGAGGTGCTGGAGCGTGTCCAGAGAAGGGCAACGAGGCTGGTGAAGGGTCTAGAGCACAAGTCTTATGAGGAGCGGCTGAGGGAGCTGGGGTTGTTTAGCCTGGAGAAAAGGAGGCTGAGGGGAGACCTTATTGCCCTCTACAATTATCTGAAAGGAGGTTGTAGAGAGGTGGGGGTCAGTCTCTTCACCCCAGTAACAAGCGATAGGACGAGAGGAAATGGCCTCAAGCGGCACCAGGGTAAGTTTAGGTTGGATATTAGGAAAAATTTCTTTACTGAAAGAGTAGTCAGGCACTGGAACAGGTTGCCCAGGGAAGTGGTTGAGTCCCCATCCCTGGAGATATTTAAAAGACGGGTAGATGCAGTACTTGAGGACATGGTTTAGTGGTGGACTTGGCAGTGGCAGGTCAACGGTTGGACCTGATGATCCTAAGGGTCTTTTCCAATCTTAACAATTCTATGATTCCATGATTCTATGAAAGGGATACCAAGCTTTCTTGGGTATCTTGAAATGGAAAAAATCTCCCTGCTGAGAGACATGGTCCTGTCTCTCCAATGAGAGTTAAAAAAGCCTGAACAATTAGACTAAATGCCTGCATTTTGAAGAACCAAAGTTAGGGTTAGATTAGTCCTTGTAAGTTGACCAGCATAATGGAAAGAAATGGAAGATTTTCCTCTGAAAGTAGCTTTACAGCTATTCCATCTGCTATAGTAAGGATTGGGTATATTTGAACCCCAGAGTTTAAATGCTTCTAAAAGTGATTCCTCACAGTTTTTCACTCAGGTACATTACTCCTGTCTTTAGGAAGTTCATACTATCTATTAGTGGTATGCTGTAGACCAAACTGGCAGATATATTACTCAGGAGCTCACCCCATGTTGAGGATGGTGAAAAAGCAATATTAATCTCCCTTTAAAGTAAGGTGGAAGTAATAAAAAGTTGCTTTTTTTGTGTATCAGCTTTTTTTTTTTTTTAATGTCAGTTTGATTAAAGTAAAAAAGTGACAGTACTTCCAAACCAATTATGGCAGTCATATATTATTTTGAAACACTGTATTTTTCTCCAAAATATTGGAACATTTCAAAGCAGAGGTGTAGCGCAGATCAACTATTTGAAGATATATGATGAATGTATTTTATCATATAAGTCTGCATTGAATCACATTTTTAAATATAATGGATACATATAGTATTTAGTGTCTGTATACGTATTGTACGTGGTACTCACTAGCTGACTGTGACTTGGGTCATATATTTCTTATTTTTCTTACTATAATACTGTTTACCTACTTGCTTATAAGTGACAAGGTGAACTGTTCATCAAATTCATAGATTTTTAGTAGCTAAATTCTCAGAAACATCTGCCCATGCTGTAGCCCAGAGCTAAAAAGAACTCTTCCCATAATTTCATGTGTGTGTTGCTGTGGGTTACCTGAAATGCAAGAGGAGTGACTGTCTCAACTGTATTCTCAATGTCAGGCAAATTTAATTCTGACTTTTTAGTAACTGATGAGAAATATTAACATAGTTTTTTGTTTGCAATACACCTATACATTCTGTACTATTTTTTTTTAAGGTGTCAGAGATAACAGGTGAACTGGCTACGTTGCCTAAAAGAGCTCAGTTAGCAGCTGCATTTATTACCTATCTTTCTGCTGCTCCTGAGGATCAGAGGAAAACCAGCTTGGATGAATGGACCAAATCAGCAGGCCTTGAAAGTAATTTTGTGTGTGTGTGTCTGTGTCTGTGTCTGTGTGCATGTGTAAGTAATTAAGCTTGATTGAGGAAGTAAGAAATGCCAGTGAGTTCTAATGAACAGTCTCAATTGTCTTGGTGTTCCCAAATGAAAAGTGACAACATCTTCTTACTCAATAAATAGTTGTATATAGTAACAGACTATTTCTTAGGATTATTCTATTAATTATTAAGATTGTAAATACTTACAAATTCTTAAGATTTAGCTCCATAGTCCTTGCTTAAAAAGAAAAGTTTACATGAATGAATGTATCCACATTAACTGTTGTAAATTTGCCAATGCATTCTGAATGCTTCTGCTTTTTCAGTAATCATTTTTATCTATTTGTGTTAATAACACCATTAAATATTTTTTATAACATCAGCTAGTTAATAGTAATAAGTTCAAACAATAAAATAATAGATTTAAGGGAAATCTACAGACTTGCACTGTGTTAGAGTCTCTACTGTATATAGAGTGGTAAATGCTTAAAAATTATGCAGACTATAAATACTAGCACAAACTTACACTCTTTCATTTATCAGAGTTTGATTTACGGCGATTCCTGTGTACAGAAAGTGAGGAGTTAGTTTGGAAAAGTGAAGGTTTACCTTCAGATGACCTTTCAATAGAAAATGCTCTTGTCATCTTGCAGGTAAATTTGTTTTTTTGTCTTGTCTTAGAAGTATTTCAATTTCTACAAATTTCAGTAACATGGCGTCTTTCTGGAAATTTGAACTATTTGTGTTATTTTATTAGCATCCCAGAATACACATGGAGAAAAAAATACTTATGTAACTCTGGGTTTTCTGTAGCAAAAGGAAAAGAACAGATAAAGAAAATACATGTTTTTCTTTTTTGCTTTTACAATTTTCTTCCAGATGTTGAACAGACAAAACCTGGTATCAGTCTGTTGAGGCTTAAAGTGTGAATAATCATTAACACCAATACAATCAGTGGAAGATTATGTCCTATGTACATTCACTTTGACATATCATTTCTAATACTTTTTTTTTTTCTCAGAAAAAGAAAAAGGCTATATGCAGATACCTGTCAGAACATCTAGACTTTAAACCCTCAGATTTCATCCGATTAGTTCTGTGATATAAAATACAAAATGCCATTCACTTAAGGCCAGTAGCTAATAATACTTGAGAAAAGAATGATAGTACTATGCTTATAATCATGATTCAGTTTCATCATCTGCTTATATATAGATATATAATACATAACAAATATACATATGCAATTGCACAATTACGTACATAATATTGTAGTTATAACATAGTCATTTTTTAGATCTGCTAGAAAGTAAAGATTTAATGCCATGAGGAGAATCTACATTTCATAGAATCACAGAATGCTTTGGGATGGAAGGGACCTTTAAAGGCCATCTAGTCCACCCCCCCTGCAATTGGCAGGGACATCTTCAACTAGATCAGGTTGCTCAGAGCCCCATCCAGCCTGGCCTTGAATGTTTCCAAGGATGGGGCATCTACCACCTCTCCGGGCAACCCGTTCCAGTGTTTCACCACCCTCATTGTGAAAACTTTTTTTCCTCAGGTAGTTTTCTTGGATGATTGATGATTCTCTCAAATCGGTTACAGCCTTTTCTTCAATTTAAATTTATCTTGCTTTATCATCTTGATATTAGATCTAGTTATTCCTTTCTCAGTTTGATTAAAAAGCTCTTCAATAAATACCATTTTGTACCCCTAAAGCTACTTATATGTTATAATCAAGTCTTATTTTCATCTTTTTCCTTAGTTGAATAGATTGAGCTCTTAAAAATCTCACTGTGCATGAAGAGCTTTTTGAAGCCCTCTCTCAGCTCAAATAATTTTCTTTGTGTACAGGTTTTTTTCAGCATCCTTTTAAAACTGGAATTGGACATGGTATTTTACCAATGCCATCTACAGTACAGTCTGCAAGCTTTTGTGCTCTCATCTTTTGATGCTTGGATTTTGTTTAAAAAAAAAAAAGGAAATAGAAGACATAAAATGCCTTCTATTGTTGTTTATTGTCATTTTGTTATTAGGCTGTTACTGTTTCTTTAAACTGTTAATGAAAAAGATTTTAAAATGACTACACCATTAGTTTGGGGAAATAAAAAAGGACTCTATTCAATTTTATTCTTAAACAAAATAGATTTCAGTAAATATATATATATATTTATTTTTTTTTTTTCCCCCTAGAGTAAAGTTTGCCCATTTTTGATAGACCCTTCTTTCCGGGCTACTGAATGGTTGAAGACACATTTGAAGGAATCACGTTTGGAAGTTATTAACCAACAGGTGCAGTATTTACTTGTGGTTTTACAATTCTGTTCTGCTTGAGCTTGCTCTATTCCAGACTTCAGAGAGCAGTTTTTAAAGGGGTGTGATAGCAATCACGAAAAATGGGGTTATATTCCATGAAGCATATAATTCTCACAGAGTTCTAGGTTATAGTGATTCTTACATGCTACTGAAAATTTGTTTACTCAGGAGGAGATCAGAGTATTTAAAACTGGAGAGTCGACATCTGGTATTAGTTATACAAGTTTGCCTCTGTGCTGCCCTCTCCAAGAATATCAGTATTTTCTGCTGAGAGGGAGATAGTAAAAGATTTGTAAACAGGGAGGTCTTTTGGGTTCTTGGTTGCAGTTCACTGGATTTCAAGAGTATGTATACTCTTCTTCCCTATGATTTTTATGTTGTATTATCTACATTGGAAATAGTAGGTTGCATTTCAGTTTGAGATTAAGGTACCTAAGAATAATTGTCTACATATCACCGTTTACATGGGTGGCGAGGCTTGGCTCAGTTGCACACACATAGGCAGGCATCTAGTGCCATTCAAAAGTCCCTTATTGAACCCCACCTGGCCTCAAGATATTGCTTCAACAGAATGTAGGTCTTCCAAAGTTCCCTGCAGCTCTGTGCAGGGCTTTTATATACTCTCTGATGGTACTAGATACTTGCCTTTGGGTAATTGAGTGCTTCCACTGCTAGCTGGTTGGCTTGATTACCTTTTAGGCTCTGTTGTCTGCATAGGATCTCCGTTGACTGTAATGGAATCTTAAACACCACGTGCATGTTTGGACACCTACACACAAAAGGCTGCATTTAGATATCTTAATTTCAATGCGAATCCTGTCCTTAGGTCTTAATTCAGTTTTGAGACATAGCATTAACTACCCAAGACTGCCAGGTGCACCTGACAGACATGACACAAGACCTATGGCAAGCCTGCTCTCTTCTGGTGCAGCACTTGGAGAGCTAGGAATGTTAAATAGGTTGCCTGTATGTCAGCAGCTGAATAGATAAAACTTACTGAAAGTAAACACTTGTGGCTAAACCCTGAAATATCATATGATGCTTGCAATAGAATTTTTCAGCTATACTACTGATTTTTAGATTTAGACTGCTGGTATAATGCCTTCCTGTTCATTCCAAAGTGTTAATATTTCAAAAAAACATGAATCAAAGGAATTTATTTTTATTTGCCAAGGACACCAACTTCCTAACCGCTCTTGAGCTGGCAGTGAGATTTGGGAAGACACTTATTTTACAGGAAATGGATGGAGTGGAGCCTGTACTTTACCCGTTGCTAAGAAAAGATCTTGTTGCTCAAGGTAAATAACCAAGATCTTTACAAATGCTTGCTCAAAGCTTTTGTAGGTTAGATCTATATATATCATATAAAACTCGATTTTTCTGAAAACACGAGTATTGTGTAGTTTTTTCCTCTTTAATATTAACCTGCTGCTAACACTTCAGTGCACGAAATACGTTGGAGATATGTTCTTGTTTAGTAAGTGGAAAAATATTGAAAAGTATTTTAAGATTTTTTTGACTGGAATTGGAATAAAGTGTTTTAATTAACTCTTCACAATTTAAATTTTAAGTTAATTTCTAGTGATAATTTCAAACACATAGTTTTACTTAGGAACTTGAGCCTTAAATAGACCAGAAATTACACAACTGGTTGTGCAGTTAGAAATCAGAGTTTTAGAATGTTGGTGTTGCTCTTTCTCTTTAATTTGTCTGAAACTAAAAAAGGCACACAGGTCTGTCCCCAATGTGACTTTGGAATGGGGGGACAGTCATAGATATCAGCAAAATGCTGGAACTCGGTGAAAGGAGTCTCCCTAACTGATGCAATGAACGGAGAAAAAACCCAACATTTACATTTTACAATATCTCTGCTTTGGAGAGATAATGTACTCTATATAACTCTCTATATAACTGCTTTGGATTTAGTTGCTTTAAAAAGCTGATATGAAAAATTGTGTTGAAAGTTTAGCAAAGATAAATAGTAATAAGTATCTCAGCATGAATTATGTTGTGTTATGTTGCATATTTTGAAATTATATCAAAAGAACTAAGTGGATTAAAAAAATACTACAATGTATGTTTTGAATACTTCCTAACGTATTGTAATTAAAGTATATTTACGTTATCCTTAGTAATTATATTTCTGCCTCAAGTGTTAATTCCTCAGCATGTACCATAGCCTGTGCATGTAATTTACAGTATGAACTTTGGGCACTGAAAATAGCTCAAGACTCCTTTTTGCTGTAATTTCATCTAATACTGAGGTCTAATAGTGGATGAGGTAGTGGTAATTCTTGAAATGTAAGTACATGGTAAAAATAAATACAAATGCTATAGAGTTCTTAGATACATTTATCTCCTGTATCGGAAAGGTCTGTTTAGTAAAAAGAAAATGTTAATTTAAATCATTCTTCCATTACAGATGTGCTTACTTGTTTATCCTTGGTAAAAGTTGAGAGCACCACCAAAGTGGTGACTTCAGGGATCTGTAAGAGCTTAGGTAGAACATCTTTACAAGTCTTTTTCACTAGCTTCTGCTGAACTTTGGAAAGCAGAGATACAGTATTACAGGCATCTTAACTGATTTTACTCAAGGAATCAAATTAAGAGATAAATATCTCTGCAGAACTGTGGAGAAAGCAGTTTAAATTAAAATATACTAATTTATTCAGGGAAATTACTCATAACACTCAGGCGTCCTCTTTTACATGTTAATGAGCTATGTTAATGCTAGGTCTGTGCAAGTCCAAACTAGGGAGCTGTTTTTTGGAAAGGGAGAATGGGTCACTATTTGAGTCTTTTCAGTCACATCACAAGCAAGCACACACTCTTTCTCTTTGTCAAAATGTGGAGATGGGGACCTGTCTGCATTATTTTGCTTGTGTTGACTGTACATCTTTTCATTACTTGGAATGAAACATTAAGAAAAATGTGAATATATATACTGCAATAAATTTGGCCTTGTACAGCTTCCATTTTCTGTTTGACATTTTTACAGCATAGGCCTAAAATTTATTCTGATCCTTGGCACAGAAGCAAGATTGGTATGTGATTTTCATCTCTACCAGTGTTTTAGCAAAAGATTTATACTTAGAGCATTTCTGATCTGCTCCTAGTGCTAAAAATAGAGAAGCACCTAACTATGCCACCTCAGAAATTTCTCTAGAAAGGAAATTTGCACTTTGAAACTTTTCATCTTATAATTCTGTTCTTCCTTCTTTTTTAGTATCAGGAGGCAAAATCTTACTCTAGTCATGTGATTGTTTGGGTCTATTCTTTTCTGACCCTGCTAGAATGGAAGCCTGTGGTGGAAGGAGGGTGGTGAGAGGCCATACATATAGTTTCATTCTGTGGCAGGCATATTGAGAAATGTCAAAATATTAGGAGTATAAACAGAGATTGAAACCATGAGAGCATGAATTTAATAAATTAATTGTTTCTTTCATACTGTGATTAAATTAAATGTATTTATAATAAGATAAATTTATGGGACATTTCTTAATGGAATATTTTTCTTTCAATCTAATGACTAGATATTCCAGCATCTTTAGTGTCATAGACTTTCTCTATAACAATTATCATAGAAAGTAATATTTTAATACAATTATGATTTTATGGCAACATCAACCTTCTACAAATAAATTTAAGAGATCCAGAGGTGAAATCTAATGGTTTTGGATCACGTTCAGAAAATGTTGAACTATCTTAGTTAGCCAATATGTAATTATAGCTAGTGTGTTTTGACAGAATGGTATACCTATGTGGAAATGTAAATGAATATGTTTAAATTATGACAGGATTCTTGCACAGAAGGGGGGTTCTCCAGTGCATCTTCTGTGGTGTTTTGTCTCCTGTTCATTGTTTGAAGATTTCAAAGATGCATTCAAAAGTATTACTTTTACTTCAAGTGCATTTTTTGCCATTTATGCTTTTTGTACTGGGTAAGGATAATTAAACTACCCTGGCGTATTAAATATTCCGACTATGTAACTTTCTTACATTAGTGCTATGTTATTGCATTTTTTTTGTCTAACAATGCAGGATAGGTTATGTTCCTTAAATTTTTTTAAAATTTATATTTCTTTCTGAACAATTTATAAATAAATTTTATAAAATATATGTGCATCTGTTGGTCATAAAGTATTACACAAATACCATTATTTTCAGATAATTCTAGAATTTTCCAATCAGAGTGTAACATCTATTTATTATTTACAGGACCTCGTTACGCTATACAAATAGGTGAAAAAATGATAGATTATAATGAAGAGTTCCGTCTTTTTCTATCGACAAGGAACCCAAATCCCTTCATTCCACCTGATGCTTCTTCTATTGTCACAGAAGTTAACTTTACCACAACTGGAAGTGGCTTAAGAGGACAGGTAGGCATTTAGAATAAAAACAATGTATGTATAGCGGACATTCATAGCTTCTGGAAGAAGCCCTATGGTGCATTTTGCATTAATGGTCACGGAGATATTTTCTAGCACACAAATATAAATGGTAAAATCGATGCTGAAGCTAAATTTAAATTTAAAAATCTTGGGTTTATGCACTTTGGAACCAAGTAGTGAGTCCAATAGAGAAAATGGAAACCGTCTCATTGACTTCAGTTGCAACAGATTAATTGCTAAGCTTCTGTTTTCTGTTCAAGATGCATTTATGGTACCGTGGAAACATTTCTGTTATTGTTCTCCAGTGTCCTAGTTAGAGAGTAATGCTAGCATCAAGATACATGGGGTACAGGAAAAATGTAGTGAAACCAAAAAGCTGTATATTTTACTTCTTCCAAAATGCCGGTAGCTTTTGAGTTTTTTTCTATAATGCTTAGGAAGCAAAATGTAGCGTACAGGTGGAAGAGAGAAAAAAAAGAGATAAATTAAGGGAAGAAAAAACCCTCTTTATTTGGTATGAAACAAGTTTTTCCAAACTAACAAGAGGCTTAGAATGGCATGTAAATAAGATGTTAATAAGTAAGATATAATTCAAAATGTGAAGCATGGATAACCATATGGATTTCCTCCCTCCACTGGAGATAGGGAATTGACATCATACAACGTAACCAAGTGAATTGACCCTCTCTTTAAGTGGAAATACAGAAAAAAAAGCTTTGTTTTTTGTTTTTTCTCTTTGTGGGCAGGAGAGGGGTTTGACTTTTTGTAGACTTGCTGGAAAGTAATTCGCTGCCATTCCTTCCAGTTTGTGCTTTCTATCACTTACTTCTTTTTATATCTGATAACAGTATATACACTAATGAAGACTGCCAATCATTTAAACACAGGTGTGATTCAGATTGAAGTGCAAAGGTTTAGGTCTCAGCATAAAAGGCTGTGAATCAGTGTCCTTAATAAAGCAATCCAGTGCCTTTTGAGATGTCCCTGAGTATCTCAGCTGGCTTGCATCTGCTGTTATACACAAGGGCATGGTTCACAGTAGTTCCTGGGTTATACTTGCCACTGCATGATATCCTGGATGTCTACATAGATTGGAAGCTGTTGGATGTCTGGTTAACTGAGTAAACCCTCAGAAGCCTACTTTCAAAAACATAGACTATATACTGCTATATGATTAATGAGTATATATTATGCTATATAATTAACGAATATCTATTATGAAATATTGGAGTGTTTTTTATCGTGTTGAATAATCTCCTTTCTTTTTAGCTTTTGGCTTTAACAATTCAGCACGAAAAGCCTGATTTGGAAGAGCAGAAGACAAAACTGTTACAACAAGAAGAAGGCAAGAAGATACAGTTAGCTAAGCTTGAGGAATCTCTTTTGGAGGTAAAATAAGTTTATCTCTTATATCTGTTAGATCAATAAGATAGGGTTCATATTGTTATGTGTTTGAATGAAGATGGTGAAAGTATTGCAATAATGCACCCTCAGAATTTTTGATTTGAGAAAATAAAAGCATTATTTGCCTGGGGCTGTTGGGAGATTAAAGTAGATAAAATACGTACGTCTGTCATGAAACTGTAGTATTGCAATACATTAAGCATTGTCAAAGTTGAATGTATGAATTGTTGGGCTAGATATAGGCTGGTTTAGATTGATTAAAAATTTCATTAATTTTAATGCATTAAAAAGAGAAAGCTTTCCTAAAAATTATACTATTTATTTTTCAAATTATGAGTTTTAAAAAAAGCCATGTTTTTAAGCTTGTGAATCATGTCAAATGATACTTTATCAAGTTGAGAAATTATTCTGAATTGTGAAAGGAAAAAAACCTGGAAGAAAAATTCCCATTAGAAAATGGAAAGATTTGTTGAGAGAGACATTTAAAACTTTAAACCTCCACAATTGTTTCTTATTAGCAATAAACTGTAATACCTTTGTAGTTAATATTTTCCTTTCTCGTATTTAAAATTAATATTCTCAATTTTCAGTTTACCTTTTTATTTTAACACAAGTAATTATGGTCAGAAAGACTTGTACACCTCTATAACAAAAGGTAGCTTCCAAGAAAGAGGACTGTTTTCTTTTTTGTTTGCACATTGTCATGGATTTCACAGAAGCTGTGCTTCATGCCTGTAGGAATGGATCCTCAAATCTTCCTTCCTTCTAAAACATCATAGATGCAGGGAAGTTGACCTGCTGCCTCAAAACCCTCAGTCTGTAGCTAAGTCATAGAACTTTGCAGTACCCAGCACAACGGACTTGAGCATAAGCCAGTAATTTTCACAGATTCCTCAAAAAGTAATAAACTGTCCATTAATAGCTCAATTTTCGATTTTTGCACATTATCTAATGTGATTCGAATTTCCACATTTACTGTCCCTATTAAACTCCCTATTCAGTCTCAAATACTAGGCTCAAACCTTTTTTAAAACTGTGATGGGGCAGATTTCTCTTACAGGCGGAGGGAAACTTGTTCTCTAGAAAAATTCCATACTCAATAGCATCCTGGGTTGTACCAGAAATAGCATGGCCAGCAGGACGAGGAAAGTGATCGTCCCCTTTTACTGGGCACTGGTGAGGCCGCACCTCGAGTACTGTATTCATTTTTGGGCCCCTCACTACAAGGACATTGAGGTGCTGGAGCATGTCCAAAGAAGGGCAACAAAGCTGGTGAAGGGTCTGGAGCACACGTCTTATGAGGAGCGGCTGAGGGAGCTGGGGTTGTTTAGCCTGGAGAAAAGGAGGCTCAGAAACCTTATCGTTCTCTACAACTACCTGAAAGGAGGCTGTAGTGAGGTGGGGGTTGGTCTCTTCTCCCAGGTAACAAGTGATAGGATGAGAGTAAACAGCCTCAAGTTGCACCAAGGGAGGTTTAGATTGGATATTAGGAAAAACTTCTTCACTGAAAGGGTAGTCAGGCATTGGAACAGGCTTCCCAGGGAAGTGGTTGAGTCCCCATCCCTGGAGGTATTTAAAAGACGTGTGGATGTGGCACTTAGGGACATGGTTTAGTGGTGGACTTGGCAGTGCTAGGTTGATGGTTGGAGCTGATGATCTTAAAGGTCTTTTCCAACCTAAACAATTCTATGATTCCATGATTACAAAACTGAAATTATTGTAATTGTTAATATTCATCTCAGTTGGAAATGAGAACTAAAGTGTGAAGGGGTTATTGGAATGTTTTTGAAGTAAAATGAATTTAGGAATGACTGGGTATAGGAAGTCACTATAAGTAGCCATTTTCAGGTTAAATTGGTAGTTAAATTGAAGAAAAAATACATTAATTTGTATTTACCGTGGAGATATTAGTGCGTAAAACTCTGATCATAGAAACCGTTCTCAAAAGCTTGCTGGCAATGTACGTTTTAGAACCTGGCAATCTGGATTTTTGGAGTTTGTTCCTGGGTTTTATTTTCCATGCTTCTTTAAAACAACATCTCAGTTTTTGGAGTAACTACATGCTTTCTAGTACTCTTGATGCATTTGATGATTCAGAAATGTGTACAGGTCAGAAAGAAGGACAGCTTCCAAAATGGTTACTTTACAGGTTGGTTTTTTTTTTTTTAATGTAACATAGATGACTTTTTTTTTTTACAGACACTTGCAACATCACAAGGCAATATACTAGAAAATAAGGATCTGATTGAATCTTTGAATCAGACTAAAGCAAGTAGTGCACTCATCCAAGAATCACTTGCTGAATCTCACAGACTTCAGAGTTTCCTTGATAAGGTAGAAGAATATTCTAATCTTTTATTGCTGTTTTTTTCCTGCTAAAAACAGTCGTCTTCTATATAGAGAGGATATATACATCCACAGGAGTATAAGGTCAAATTAATAAAATTATAAAAATTACAAATTATAAAATCATTTATTTGGAGTAAAAGATATTTGGTATATGCAAGTACAGAAAATATTTTCAGTAATTAAATTCCTTTGGTTTACCCATGATGAATAGCTACACAATTTAAAGTCTGCCAGTTTGAATTAAAGCAATTTTCACCAAGGACTTATTGGCAAGTAATGGGTTTTGACTTTATTTTTGCAATCTGCTATTGCAAACAGTGCTCATATGGATGTTCTTACTTAATATATCCCTTGCTATTCCAAAAATTTAGATCATTGGTGGTGCTATTCATCTGGCATGCTGTTTTTCTAACACACTACAGAGTTTTCCTCAGTGTTCTTATTTGTTTAGTTTAAAATTTTCTATTGAATTTTGGGATGTGTTCTGTGGTGGGAAGAGGCCTCAGTGCCTTAGGGATTAATTTCCAAAATGTTCTCCATAATTTAAAGAATTTTTTGCTAAAAATGCTTTCTTCCAGTTTTGACATCTAAAGACAGTGTTGAAGTCTTGAGTGCCTGTCCCTCAATTTGAAGAATTGGAAAGGATTCAGTTTTCTAAAGCAATGGGAGGGTTTTTTTTTTTTTTTTCAGTGGGATGAATAAATGTTTATGGAATAACCGGTAGATGGCAGTAATGTACTGGTTTTTTATGTATTTTTTTTTTTTTTATCCACAGGAGAGGGACGCCTATCTCCCTTTAGCTGAGAGTGCTAGCAAGATGTACTTTATTATCTCTGACTTGTCCAAAATTAATAATATGTACCGTTTTAGTTTGGCGGCTTTCCTGCGGCTTTTCCAAAGGGCTCTGCAAAGTGAGCAGGTATTTTCTCTTTTCCTAAGGCTGTGAAGGCTGCAGAAGAGTCAATCTGCTTTGATCCTTAGAATTTGTTAGTTGCTGTGCACATTTTTAGAAAATAATAACTGATTATGCAATGTATAATAAGTAGTGATGCTGAGCTGTTGTGCTTGAGATATTCAGAATACATGCACATGGAATTTTTAATGATCTTGCATTACATATAAATTGTAAAATTGCTGTGCCATCTGAAAAAAAAGTAACTCTTATTTGTAATTTCAGGCTTGCTCTTTGTCTAAGGTTGATTATAATTTTCCTGAAGGCTTTATTTAGATAAATTAATGATCTAATCTGCAAATAACACTAATTCTATCATCAAGGAGTAGAATAAGAAAAGACCTATTTTCTACATGTTTCAGTTACCTGAAGGAAGATCAAAACTTTATCTACTTGTATACAGTTTGTAGGCATGTATGAAGCCTGTCTTGTTGAAAATGTAATTAAATATAGTAATTCAATATATAAGCAATTTTTTACCAAGTGGAAACTATGAGATGCCAAGGATATTAATGTTAGGAGAAGAAACTGTTATCTCATTCTCTATTTATTTACCTTATATATAATGTTCTATAATGTTCACAGTCAAAATATTCAAGGCCAAAATATTCATTTCTTAATGCTTCAGCATGAACTTCTCGTTTTATCATTACTCATTGATAGCTGCAGCTGAGTTCAATAATATGCTTTTAGGACTAGTAATTGTCACATAGAGTCCACATTATGTGTGTCAATCTCGTGAAATTTACAGGGTACATAAAAAGATTTTTAATTCCACATGAATTTTTGAAATCCAGACTTTCTTTTTAGGATTCAGGTAATACTGAGGAAAGAATCAAGTCGCTTATTGGCTCATTGAAACATACAGTTTATGAATATGTTTGTCGTTGTTTGTTTAAGGTAAGATTGTATTTTTTCTGGCTTTTGTACAGTGCACTGGTTTTGAAAGTATTCTTTCAGCAACCAACACTTGATCTACTTCAAATAAGCAGTATTGTGTCAGTACATATGTAATACATGCAAAAAATTACAATTGCAATATTTAACATGCAAAATGAGGACTAAAAATTAGGAAATGACAGAATAAAGATTGCTTATGCACATTCACCACAGAGCAGTATTCTAATGAACAAGACTATACTCAGTCTAGTCCTATTTCTTCTTTACCTCTGGCCCCTCATCTCTGCCTCATTCTGGCTTCATAGCCAGTCCCAGGCTTCGCAGTCTTCTGAGCACTCTTATTCTGTTTGCTCTTATTTCTAGCATTTCTTGTGTATGAGTGTTTAACCTAGCTGTCATGATAAGGTTTTATGTGATTATGAGTTCTTTTGTTTATTTTTTTTAAGAAAAGGAAATCAAAAAAACATTGTAATATTCTACTTTCTCTTTTCACTTCCTGTCCCAGATCTCTACCTGCTACCTTGTTTGTTTCTATCTGTTCCTCCATATAATGTTCTTAATGTATTTTTTGTTTGCTCTGTATTTGAATGAGGTGGGTTTTCTCTTTGTGCTTTCTTGGTGAAAACCTAGGATGGATATGCCCTTCACTTTCAATTTTAATTTTTACTTTCACATGGAACAGTCGTAACTGTCTCACAGTACGAGGCTGAAGAATGCATAGTAGGTCTGCATAGATGATTTGAGCAGTAGTAGAAATCATGCAAGTCTGGAGTTTGATCACTGATAACGGAGAGATCTTGGAAAATTTTACAGCACCTCCCCCCTCCCTCCCCCCAATCTAACAACACTGTATTGAGGATGCAGAGGTAGCAGTTATTTCTAAGGATTTTGGTTTATTGACGTCCAGGTGGATTCTCATGAAATACTCTCATAATAATTTAATGTCTGTGTTTGAAGTCATGAGTCTATGAAGCCTTCCAATACGTCATCACACCTCCTCATACCATCAGCAATCCACTGCTTTTTATCCATGCAAGTTTTTAAAAACTACTGTGGCACTGAGACTTTATTATTGTCTTAATAAATGGTATAGCTGATACAAGTTAAAAAGTTTAAAAGACGGGTAGATGTGGTACTTAGGGACATGGTTTAGTGGGGCTTGGCAGTGCTAGGTTTATGGTTGGACTCGATGATCTTAAAGGTCTTTTCCAACCTAAATGATTCTATGATTCTATGATAATTTTATACTTTTTTAAGCATGTTAGAATTGGGAAGGATGGTTTTGTTTGTCTGTCTGTGGTTAATATTTATCTTTGTGTATATATAGACTTCATCTATGCTAGTAAGTGAAGTGGTGCCAAGAAGTTTTCCTGCACACTGGAACTGGCCCACCTGTACTGTTAATTTGTCAAAATAGTTGATGTCATGGGCTTGGCCTGGGCCACTTAGCATCCTTCCAAACAATTCCCATTCGAGTTTTGGGTACTAAACCACCCAGGGACCATTCTAATTGGCAGTTTGGATTTGGATTTGCTTGCAGACCTTGTCTGAGAGGATGAAAGACTTGAATGGTGTGGATTTCAGCCATTCCATGGCAGTTGTTCTCAGTGTAATATGATGTTCATGGATGTATTTTATTTATCAATACAAACAGAACTTTAGTGCTTTGCACAGTTTGACCCTAATTCCTAGTTGGGGCCTGTTTGCCCTCCAGTACTGCCCCTGTAACAAAACCAGTAACAAATATGTGCAAAAATAAAATATAATGTCCTTTATTTGCTTTAACGTGTTTCCTTGGGGATGCTTTGTATTGTATGGTTTTGTAATTGAAAGAATTAATAAAACGGAACTATTTAAAACAGCAAACAACAACTTTATGTATCGGTATCCATAGAGATACAGATTACGCGAAGAATTTGTTGTGGCTGTCATCATGCATTTCTGCAGTTACCCAAATCCAATTTAAAGCAGCTGTGGCTCATACTAATCAAGTTATATATAGTCTTCTAGTTATTTCTGAGGTCAGTCATTCCAAGGGCAATTAAAACCAGTAAGGATATGGTCTCTAAGCAACATATGTCCCTTTAGTCAGTCAGCCATACTTCTGGAACCTAATCACCAGGTAAATTATTAAATAATAATCTCTATTATTCAAACTACAGATGCAGTTGAAGTTACTTCTACCGCACATGAGAAAACCTTCCCAAAGATGATGAACATTGTGAACACCCTTAATCCATGTTTTTGTTCTATGTTGTTCTTATATCTGTTTTGGAGCTGATATGTCAAGCTTGTAAAAAGGCATCTGTATGAGAAAATAGTAATAATAAAAAGAAAACAAAAATAATTTGACTGTCTTAGGTAATTTTGTCTTCAAAAATATAATAGACATTGAGATGAGAAAGTCAATATTAGTCAAACAGTTCATCTTATACCTTGTAACATGTACATAATATTTCCTAGAGTATGCTTCCTCATGTTTGGTCCTGTCTCTTTTGAAAAGTTCCATGCAATTAATTTTTCAGTAGTATTCTTGGTAATTTAATATTCTTCAGAGCAGTAATTTTCTGAAGCTAAGGACAATCAGGCTGTCATTTTGAAGGTACACATAAGGCATGTGTGTGTGAAACCACACCATGGAAAATTCAAACAACATTGTTTAGAAGTCAAGAATAGAATTGATTTCTATAGGAGTGCAGACGTGTTGTGTTTATCAGGTGGTTGAGATACGTATGCTTTGCAGGCTTAACCCAATCCCATGCAACACTGATTTTTCTTCTGTTCTTCACTTTCACCTGTGCTTTATGCTTTTTAGTAATGTTTCACCTTCTTGAAAGGAAGAGGTACCAGCTTCCTTATGCTTACTTAAAATTCTAATGAAAGAAAATATGTTTATATCTTCTATTGTCTGATAAAATACATCTTCCAGATTACAGACAGACTTTGAAAACTGGAGGCCTCAATCTAGGTTTCTGAGTGCTTCTGATTTTCCAGAGTACCAAGTTCCAGTTTTTCACATTGACTTCTTGACATAGTAGTCTGTCCTTTTCAGCACAGCTTTGGTAAAACACACCTACGAATGTTTCTGTGTATGGACATAGGAATCCCAGTTTTAACAAGCCAATATTATTTTCAAAAATATTGTCTTGAACTTCTGCATGGTTTATTCTATGGCTCCAGTAAATCCTTAATCATTGTTTATTGCTCTAGCGCTCAGAGACTGATTGAAGTTCAAGTGATGCAACAGACCTAGGGAAAAAGTCAGAAGGTTACAGTTGTTTGGGTTTTTCTTAATCAAAATTCTGTTTCAAAAATTTGCTATAAGAAGATTTCAAGCATTTCCTTATGCACAATTTAAAGAATAATGGATTCTGTTTAGTATGTTTGTTTTATTACAAGTACCTGTTTTTTCTTCTTCCCTTGAATTTAGATGTACTTAGATACAGGGTTTGGGTTAGTGTTTGTCTCTAAGTTGCAGACATATGTAGCAATTTTGAATTAGGATATGTGCCATTAAGTCACTGCTATGGAATTAGAGGTGTGTTATTAATGAAATTTTGTTACTTATAAAAAAAAAAAAAGCAGAAAGGTGACTTTTGATGAACATATAAATACATTTTTACTGCTTTTGTTTCAGGCTGATCAGCTAATGTTTGCTCTACATTTTGTACGAGGAATGCACCCTGAACTTTTTCAAGAGAATGTAAGTGCTAGGAGTGAAAATCCCCAAAGGATTTACTTAAACTTAATAAGAAGAGTAAATGAGTAGATAAAAAGTTTTTGTCAGTAAGCATAGGACTCGGGATTTTAAGTTTATATGCTACTATTTTTCTGTAGTTACTTTTGGATGTCAACATTATATTTGTTAGGTTCAAAGTGAAGATTACCATGAGAAAGGTAGTTAAATGGTTGCCTTTTAAATAGGGGTCTGAAAAAGATGTTTATGGAGGGTTCTTGCAGTTTTTTGCAGGCACTGTATCAGTGTTTCCTGCCACCATGTGGCTAGACATTTATCCATCCTTCCAGTTAAATACAGACATTCCTTTATAAGTAATGGATACACATGTGTTTCACTGTGACCATGGGTTGCTTGCGCATTGTGCCTTGGTATTGAAATGCAGAAAAAGAGTGCAAGACCTAGGGAGAAATTAAGTAAAAGTCTGATTCTGCCACCTGCAGTTGAAGACACTTAAAGTGAAGAGTCTTCCTGGAAGGTGAAGTAATTAAGTTATCTTTTGTGCATTTCAACCATTGATTCTAGAAGTGTCTAAGAAATCCCTGGAGCAGTGATCATTAATGTCCTCTTTGCAACAGTGTCTTCAAGAGTGAACTGTACAGAGAGTGTCCTTCTTGTATGTTGTTCTCTGGCCACATAACTATTGGATTCTTTGCACCATAGTGGCCTATCTTTGAGAAGAATGATGGACTCATCCTAGAATGGTTTATATTTTTGATAGCGTAGTGGGATGCAGTTGATATAGGTTCAAACCACATTTCATAAAAATGGCTGTCCATTCAGGTTTGAGGCAAGTGCTGCATTATTAGCATACTCACAAAAAATTGAGAGATGTCACGTGACATTTTTGATAGTGGTCTGAATGAGGCCTAATCTGAAAAAGCCTAATTTATGGGGAATTTACCTGTTGTTTAGAGGCTACCCTATTCCCAACAAAATTGCAGCAGAGCTTACGTACTGCTAACCCTTATTTCCATTGGGCAGCACACATCTCAGTAATAGCATGTTCTTCTCTTTGTACGAGGTTAGATAACGCTTTTGCCCAATGCGGAAGTTCATAGTGAATTTACATGTTTCCGATAAAATGGTACTTTTAGTGGTGATTGAATTGGTAACTATACTTTAAACACCTGTTAAAATTCATCTGAGCAGATTATCCTAGACTATCTTTGTAGGAAACAGGAAAAAAACAGACCTATCAAAGAAGCAATTAGTTTCATCATAAGTGAATTTTGTAAAATAGGTCAGATGGATTACCGCTAAAATTGTTTACTTCTCTCTATTGCCCTTACAGGCAGACTAGACTAGCCGGCTGAGATGTAGATGCCAAAGTTATAGTTGTCTATAGTGTAGTGAAATTAATCCTATAAAGTCTACCTGCACTAGAACAATATGCACAATCAACTCAATACAATTGCTTAAACACGGCTGATTAGCATAAGTCAAGACATTTACTTATCTAAAATACCTACATGGAAAGGAGAGATGAAGTTATGGTTTTCTGTACTAGAAGCTGGAGACCAGGAGTATGAACTGGTAATAGATGTCAAGTCACTAGAGGAGAGTCCATTATAGGGTAAAAGATAAAAATCAGATAATACATTTGAAGGAAGTAATGCAACTTGATTATATGAAGGATGTGGATTTAAGGTACAAGGTTTAAGAAAGGTTGGTTGAAACTTTCTGATGTTATGAATGCAATGTAGTTTTATTGCAGACATATGGATTGACCAAGTGAAATCCCACAGTCTTTCAGCAATGAAGCTGCCTGATAAAAATAACTCAAAATTAATCTTGTTGGTAGAGGCACACCCTGGTGACTCTTCATTAGTAGAATTTCTCTAATACATCTCTAGTATGTCTTTTCAGCTACTGAAAATATCTTGCTTTATCTTTCTAGTCCTTGAGTTTATAAAGTCATGAAGGCAGCAACTTGCAAATAGTTTTCTGACTAAATTAAAGCCTGGCCGCCTAGGCTTCCTAAGTATTTGTAAGTACTGCTTTATATGTTGGTTGCTATTGTTTAGCGTGCATTTCCATCAGCTATTAGATCTCTTAACCAGCTTAATCTAGGTTACATACAATGCACATTCCTGCAGTATCTGAGTACTCAAGAATTAAAACAGGCAAATAATATCAATAATTCTCTTACTTCTCTGAAAGGTAGAAGTTATTTTAATTAAATTGTTAAGAGTGCTTGTGCAAAATATTTATTGAGGAAAATGAAGCTGAAGTGGTTATTCTTTTAAAATTATTTCTTTTAAAGCTTTTAATATGATGAGGCTAGAAGTCACTGATTATGCTGCTAGAGAATTTAGTATTCTAAGTTCCTATCCCAAAAGAGTTCAACCTACTGCACTTATGAATTTTTTGCATAGTGATGAGAAATTTTATAGTACAACTTCAACATTATATTATAGAATGCCTTGGCTCTTAGTAGAGACATTCTCTTTCTGAATCAATATGTACAGAATTTTCAGAGTTCTTTTTACAAGTCTTTACATACTATACTTCTGCTTTTCTTCATAAAAACATTTCATGATTTCTGATTTTAAAACTAGGGGGTCTTCATGTATTTTTCTGTGCACAAGCATTTTCTTAGTAATTGGGAGAGGATCATCAGTTTGTAATTGAAAGAGAGAGTTGTTTCAAGACTGAACTATGCTAGATGCTAGAAGCTATGCTGTGGTCTGTATCAGAGTAGTACTAGTTGATTGACTTTTTCATTTGGAATGTTACTATTGTCTTTAACAATAAAGAAAATAAAATTTTTCTTTATCATAGACTTATAGATACTGATAATGTAAAATTTCAATACTCTGAAGGTTTTTTTAATATATTTCTTACCACCTCCAAATACAGGATTATGTAATTTCTAGTATGTTTTTAAATACTTATCTAATCTGTCTTAAAATGATTAAAAGCTGGATACAAATACCAAGTCTAAAAGATTTAGTCAGACATAAATTCAGCTTACTTTTCCCATTTCTTAATCCAACCAAAGTATTCATAATACCAATCTATTATACTAAGTATTCCTCTTGTCCTAATAACTGCATCTTTTGGATACTAAAACATGAAACAATATTGAAACATGGATTCTGTAGTTACCTGTTCTGTATGGGCTGCTGATACCCTATCAGGCAGTATGTGTGTCTTTTGCCAGCCAAGCATGTTACTTCTTGCTAGTCTATAGTTAGGTGATCTGGGTGGGAGCAGTGGGTGCTGAGAAAGGATAGGGCTTGTAAAGCACTGCAGTCACTTAGCTGGGATTCTGCAAAATGAATTACATACTGGTAGTATTACCTGGAATTCTAAAAATGTCTTATAACTCTTTCGGAATCTAAGCTTTGTTTATCTGCCTGTTTTGCCTACATGCTACTACACATTAATCTTTATTCTTAAAGATGTCTTGTGACTTACCTGAGTTGTTTATTTATTCCCCTTAGGAATGGGAGACTTTTACAGGTGTGATCATTGGAGATACCATAAGAAAATCAGTAAGCTACGTTTATTTGTGTATTTTGAAATAAGGAACATTTACTTAAATCCTGAAAAGTTAAGGTTGTATTCTTACTATATTGTGTGATTAATTGTATTCATACATGAAAGGAACAGATACCTTCTCACATAGAAATATAAATATTATAAAACTTTTTGAATATGGCAACTCATTTTCTAATTTGCATAAATTTTTGCCTTTGTTGCTTCCCCCCTGCCTCCCACCCCGTTACCAGGATTGCAGTTTGTTTTTTCAATGGTATATTTGAGAAGGTTTTAAGACCACTTCCGTAACGAAAATCAGTGTTTCTGAATCACTCTTTCTCCCTGTATCATACACGAGTGGTACTTTTGGTATGGATTGATGGGATTTTCCACACACTTTGCTAATTTAACATGCTTTTTCCCTCAACCTCAGAGTTCTGCATCTGGACATGTATTTATATATTTTTCTAGGTGACAGAGCTAGCTTAATAAGCTTCTGTTCCATGTCTGACGAATCATACTGTAGTTTACTATGTGTCCCTCAATTCTATTGAATATGTATACTTTCAAAATAACCTTCCAGTAGAAAAGGGTAGAGAAAAAAGTTAAGCTTTCCATAGCCTTATCTATTGTAGCCCTTCTTTGAACCAAATATTTTGACAAAAGTTTTGAAAGGTGTTTTTTTTTTTAGGAAACATGAGCCTAATCAGGAATCATGAGCTCGGGCTTGCCTCTTCTGTTGCTAATCTCCTCTTTCATTCAGGGTCAGGCTAGCTCATTTCCATCAGGCTTAGCTGCAGTTTTCATCATTCCCAATTACTTTTAACCTTTAGCCTTGTTTAGATATCTATCAGGGCATCTCATACATCCAGTGGTAGAAGACAACGACCAGTGTGAGTACCTCGTTTTTAGAACACCCATGACACCGTGTTCACCTGCATGCTGGCAGAAGTGGCAAGTCACTTAAGACACAATGTATTACTCAGATTTTCTTACTTAGGCAGCTGGTTGCTAAAAAGATCCTTAAATTCTCAGTTTCTCTAGCCCTTAGATGACTCTACAGGTTTTGCATTTCAGTGTGAACACAGAAGTCCCTCTTCATCTCTATGGAGTCTTTATAATTCAATTAGATGTCAGTGAACTTGGTGAATGTCAAGTATTTTTTTGCTGTAGGTCATTTTCAAGTCATGTGAGATCTGATTGTATAATGGAATTTAACACTAGTCCTACCTCTACCCCACCTAACACACAACCTATAGATTTTGGAGAGATTGTGGACATACATGACTCAACCCCAATTCTAACTGGAATATATATTGCAGATCCATCTCAAGTTTATTCCTAGAATTGCTTCCGAGTTTCCTACTTTTGTTCTTTCTCAGACTTTGTAACTCATGGCTGAGCTGTCCTTTCACAAGAAAGCTTTCCTTTTTTCTTCTGAACATTTAAGATTACTCATAAAATTGCTCAGTGGTTGAGAGGTACATTTCCATACAGAGGCTGTCAAACCAGTTAATGAGTACTTTAAGATTTTTTTATAAAAAATGATGTGGTGAACACAGAGACTCCACTGGAGCTTAAGCTATGTTGTTCATCCTTAGATGAATTAAGCTATAAGCTATGTTGTTCATCCTCCATCCCCAGCATCTAAGGAGCAGAAACACAGAGCTGTGGCCAAACTTTACCAGTGCAGAGGTGTCCAGAAGTGATGTTTTGCCTAGTGAATTATGCCAGAATTACCCTTTGTGTGAAGAACAATCCTCTTCATGACTGTGAATATGCGCAATAGAGTTGTTTTTTTGAAGTCAGTTGCTGAGAGTGCATGTGCATGTACATATGCATATGCAGATAGCCAATCATTTGGGTCACTTGTTTTTAATGGAAAAGAAAATTACTTAGAGTTGAGTGTGTCATACAGATACTCTAAATGATAAAATATTTTCAGGCTCAAGTAGTCAAGCAAATGTTAATGTGAACAGTATATGTCAAATTACTGGTAGATTTGTTCTGTTATGCCATTTATGAACTTAGCAAAAGGCCACAGAAAGATTCCTGTTATGAATGCTATTTTTACTAAAAACCATGGGTTTTGCAATCTTATTACTGAATACAGTGTTTCACAAAAATTTGTGTAACTTATGTGCGTAACATGTAACTTGCTTTAATAAGGATTCACAAAGAAGTGTTCGTGACCAGATTCCCTCTTGGATAGAACAGGACCGAGCCTGGGCAGTAGCATCTTTGAAGGTATACATCACGTGGTGGGTTGAATTTAGCTTAAAAAGCCTTTGGTATTAGCAAATAGTGATTTGGACTTCAATACTCATATATGTATTTGTCAGATGGAAATATTTTGTTATTTTAAACTATTTATTATATCTTGCAGAAACCATGGCTTAATATATACCCATTTGAAAAAAAACCCTCTATATTGTTTAAATTTAATCTCATTTTTCTGAACCTTTTAATATACATCTCTACCTCATTTAACAATTCATTTCAATGCATGTGAATGAACCTATCATCTTAGATTAGAAAATATTGTAAGCTTACTCAACATACTACAATTTCTATAGACAAAAATATAGAGGAAAAATTGCAAAGAATATTTAAGTTGAAGGTTTCTCTTATGTAATGACTTTCACAAACTGCTTCATATTCTATTAAAAACCATAAACTGTTAATTGGGAAACCAGTTTTCTACTTCTCAGATTTCCATTCACACCTTTAAAGGTATTTCAGAGTTTGTTATTGCTCAGATCAAGTAATTTCAAACAAAAACAAAAACCACTTTCTTGCTGTGATTCATCCCACAACAATCAATGTTGAAGTCCTGTGACCCTGAAGGGAACTAAATGAAAATACTAGTCCTTGAAATTCTATCTTAGGCTCTTCTCCTCCTGCATGTAGCTCAGCAGCAAGAAGGAGAACCTTGACCAGTCTTTGGCAAGGACTTTTGCTGCTAAACCCAGAGTTCATTATTTTTCATTTCTCTTCACCAGGGATCAGGAACAATAGCAATAATGGTGTGGCAAGCATGATTGTTAGGGGTTTAAGAAACAAACAAACAAATAAATAAACAGAAAGTGAGTAACTGGGTGAATCAGTAGCATGTACTGATAGAAAAAGAACCCGGTCATGGTTGAAGGAAAGGACAACAATTGAGTAGAGCCCAAAGTTTAAAAACAAAGAACGTAGAAGTTAAAACAAAAATATCGAGCAAGTACAGACTTAGTGTTTCCAGCGAATAGGTAAAGAAATGGTTGATTTTAAAGCCTACCCTTTTGTTCTTTAACTCTGAGGATAAAATTGAATTATGTGATATGCACAAGTATTTACAGGTTTAGGGTCACAGTGGCATTTGTAAATTAATTAAACTGTACAATGTCCAAATGGCTATTCTTCCTTATTGTTAAATGTGCATGATTTGTTTTGTAGATTTCTCTCCCAGGTCTCTATCAGACACTTTGCTTTGAAGATGAAGGTCTGTGGCACACTTTTTCTCAGAGCTCTGTGTGTGAACAAGACTTTCCATCTACTATTGTAAAAAGAATTTCCTTATTTCAGCAGGTAATCCTTCCATATTAAATTATTTAAAAATAATTATGAGTTCAGCATTGAAAGTAAATTTTACATCTTCAAAATTTAGGCTTCAGGCCTGGTTGAATTATAAGCAGTGACAGTATCTACATTGTCTTACAGCTTAACTAGTTTATTTAGTCTAAGGATTTTCCTTTTTTTTTTCTGTAATACATATTTAGTTCTTTCTTATCTGAGTCTTTTTTATGTTGGTGTATTGGCTGCAACTGAGCATACCCTGTAAGGTAACAAGCTCTTTATTAATATTCACAGAATTAATTTTATGAATAGGTGTTAAAATTCTTTCATGGTTGCTTTGTTACTGCAGAATTTGTCCGCTTGTTGAGCATCATTAATTTAGTTCATCATTAAACATGCAAACTCACACATCTGACTGAAACCCACAAAACACAGTAGCAGCCACTGCTTTTTAGAGTAGTAGTCATGAAACACTACTCTTCCTGAAAGCTTGGTGATTAAAGAACTCACCAAGAATGTTGGAGAGGCAGGTTCCTCCCTCCACCTGGGGATCCTTCTCCTCTGGAAGAGAAAAATGTCATCCCTCTTGTGTTTATGGAAGAAAGGGTGTCATTATGTACTTTCAAATGATGCTGTGATTTTTCATTTGAAGTTACTTCATATAAAATAAAGGCCCATCCAAAGAAGGGATGAGGTGTAAGACAATGTAGTTTCATGCTCTTAGGGGCTCTCTATTTGGAGTTTTTCTGGAGGAGGAGAATTTCTAAAACAGCATACACGGAACTTAGGAACAAACATTTTGCAAAGGAATTTGAGTTGTGTTTGATTTGATGAAATACAGAAGAGCAATTCTTATGTGTGCAATATGTTGTCATAAAAATTCTAAAAATAAATCTGGAATGATCAGCATATTATGTATCTAGTTCCTTGCATAGAAAGTATTAAGAATGTTTCTGTTGAAATATACTGAAACTACCTGGTTAGATTTATATGCCACTCATAAGTTAGTTTCTTCAAACTGTATGTTAAACTTAAAAATAGTCCAGTAACACTTATTTTAATCTCAAGCTTAAAAAGTAGTACTTTCTGAAAAATTTAATGAAGTTAAATTTCTCCTCCAAAACTAACAACAGATATTCCAGACTTGGAAACTGGAATGTGATGGTAGGTTCAGAATTGTGCCTTACAGGTCTTCAAGTAAGGGAGCAGGAGAATGGTTGGTGATTTTAACAAATCATTTCTACTAAAGTTGCAATAGTTGCCTGCAGTTGCCTGCACTGAACATTTGCAGGAAGTTAACTGAAAAAGAGGTAGCTGGTGGGGAAACTGCTACTTTAATTTGTATCTGAATTGATGAGCTGGTCATGTTCTGTAGTCTTTTGAAGAACAGTAAAAGCATCTGCACAACTAGGAGGTCTGAAAGGCAGAATGTCTCAGAAAAAGAAGTTAGATGTAAAACTCTGAAGGTGTGCTTAAACAAAGGAAATTCTTTCAAAACTGATTATTTTACTGTATTACTGCACTGAAATCAGAAACATTAGTATTCCAGTTAGGAAGTTGCTGCCTAAATACATGTATAGAATTTAGATTACCAATATAAAGCTAAGTTTGCTTTCTGTCATTCTAGCTACGCACATAGCTACCTTTCTTCTGAAGCATTGTAGAAAAAGTTCCAGCTTACAAATAGACATTAGATGTAGATCTATCTTCTGATACTATTAATAAGACAAGCTACTTACAAAAGAACAATTACATTAGATTATCTTGGAAAGGAATTATCAGATAGCTTTATATATTCAGAGAATATAATTTTTTCTAAAGACAAGTTTATAGAATTCAGTCTTATTAGAAGAGTCTTGCTTTTTAAATTGTCACAATATACTTTCGTAAACTCATCTCACCTGAATATATTTTATTTTAAGGTACTTGTGGTCCAGGCCGTCAGACCAGACAGGCTACAGAGTGCCATGGCTCTTTTTGCATGTAAAACCCTAGGTAAGTTAATTTTTCACCACAGTGTTTCCACACAACAATTAAATAATTTTTTTTGTCCTATGTTTCTCATTTTATAGTTCTTACGGAATCCCCAGGTTTTAGGATTTGAAAACATGCTCTAAATGGATTTACTGATTTTGTTCTTGTAAAGTATTGTTAAAAAGTACTTTTAAAATGCTTTGGTTTATGCTGCATACTGATTTAAAATATAATAAAAGATCTGTCAGATCTTATAATGAATTCTTGAACATTGGAGTAATTAAGAAAGGAGAATAGCTGGTTTTCTGTATGTTTTCCACTGCAGTATTTTCCTTAAGACGGAAATTTTCTGAAAAGATTATTTCATTTAATGCTATTTACCTTTTAAAAGCCATTAGGTTTGAGATTTTGTAAATTGGATCTCAAAAGATTGTTTCATATTTTCAGTAATATTTGTCAGTGTCTTGGACTGTAATACAATTTTTACTGTCTGTTTAGAAATATGCATGATTTAGAGTGATTCAGTACTATGATTGTCTATTTGTTCTAGTCTGCCTGTTTCCTCTCTGAGGTCTCTTGTATCCAAAGTTTGGGACTTAGATTCCAAATAATCTTAGTATTGCAATAGAGCACACCAAAGCCTTCCTTCAGTTTTTAACAGTTAATGACAATATGCATATGGAAAATGAATTAGCAGTGTCTCAATGAGGTGGACACTGTAGTTTTAAAAGTCACCCTCTGCATTAAGTAGGGACAAGGCAGAATTTGTTATTTTTAATGTGGTACAGTGTCAGGACAGAAGTGGGATTAACAGAAGGGAAAGTATCTAGATTGTAAAGACCTTAAATGTTAGTGGCAAAAGCTGTTTTTAACGTGGTAGAAAATGAACCTGGAAAATTGACTCACAGGCTGCCAAGGTAATATGGCTGGGGTTACATTTCCAGTACTTGTGAAGATCTGCAGTTTGAATGATCTTGAGATGGGCAATTTGATAATGCAATAGGTGAGTTACATATAAAAAACAATGACTGTGGTAATTTTAAGTTCTTGAAATATGTGTCATTTCTTATTACTATAAGATTAGGTATGAGTTTAGGTCTCTGATTCTTACATTTTCAATGGCCTTTGTGTAAGAGTTTATCTTACTCCCTCTTTATGCTCTGTCTGTGGGCATTATTTGTTGGTCAAAATTCGTTCCATGTCTGCCAAGGCCAGAATTTTCAGGAGTAAGGTTAGCCTGCTCTGTCAAACATTATTAGTAGATAGAGAGGGTACTTTCATCATGATGAGTATACAGGTCCCATGCTGACAATGTCCCTGCCTGTTGAAATCAAATGACAAGTGCGATCTGCAGTATATGCATCTCAAAGCCTAGCAGAGACCTGAATTCTGAGTAAGTTTATTCGCCCACTTACTGTCTTCCAAATCTTAATGTATTACATAAATTGGTTAGGTCTATCTTGATACCAGTTCCCTGGAGGCGTTCCACAAGGGAATGGTTTTTGTTGAATGAAACTACAGCCTCACTGAGAAAGGCAGAATACCATTGACTCCATTTGTAGGCAAGGTTTCATCCACAGATTTTTCATGCATATCAGTGAGATTTTATTTTGAGATCATGTCTTAAATCATCACAAGCGCTTTCCAACTAATAAAAGGTGGTATGAATATTTTTTTCATATTTTTGCTATCATGTCTTTTTCAGGGTCCTTGCTGTAAAACTTCTTAAACAAACTATTTCACTTAGTTCAAAAGGGAACCATTAAGTTTCCAATCTCCTTTGGCTGTTTTCCTGTGAGAAAAATCAGTTCCAAAAGAGCTGTAATAGCCTACAAGAAAGCCTTCCACTTCTGTTTTATCCAGATATGGGTTTTTTCCTTTTTTCGTCTTTTACATATATTTTTAAATTTATGGATGAAGGGGGATTAAAATAATTTCTTTTGAAGATAAAATTCATAAGAATTTTCTATAAATGTATTTTATAGGCACCCAAAGTATGCTTATTTCTTTATTTTACATGCTGTACTGAAAAGCACCATATTAGCAAAAATCATATTGACAGTATACTCCCAAATCATTCCATACTGCTCATTGAGTTGGGTTTTTTTTTGATTAGAAGTTTTGATTTCCTATGATAATGTAAAATTTGGTGTTAATTTCAATAGGTCTTTATTGCTTATATGGATAGTGATTAAGTTCTAATAATGCTTTATGTAATGTTTTAATATTTATATTAAATTAATAAGGAAACATTTATATTTTGATACTTCAACGGTGAAATATAGTTACAGTGGATACAACTCAGTAGAGAGGGATTCAATGAGATGTAACTTGCTTAAGGTGCAAGACAGTGGTTTATAGCCCAAATATCAGAATGCATCACAAGTAGCTTTTCCTTGTGGTCCTCATCCACAAAAAGAAACATTTGATGTTGAATTTTCTAACTATAGGCATAATATCGTCTTCCATTTTCAGGATTGTAAGCACTCTTTCATAAAAACTAACTAAAATAAACGTTCCTACCCAAGAGAATGCTATCATATTCTACTTCCTGATATTCTTTTATTGCTTAGAGTGACTCAAGTAGCTTGAATTATGACTGTAATCAGAAAAAACCAAAGCGATTTCTCTCTATATATTGTTTCTTTTTTTTTTTCTTAGCTAATTTGTCTGTTTTCTTTCTTTCTCTCCTCCCCACCAATAGCGTAACTATTTCCATTTATTATGTTAGTGAAAGGAATGTTAAATCTGGAGTAGCTTGTATCTGTGAAAAATGTTACTGTATTCCTCAGTTTGGAGGAATGACTTGAAAGCTAGTATGATGGGCAGCTTTCATTCAAAGTGTAAGCTTTTTTCAGGCCTTCTGAAAATGCATCCAAATTTGGCCAATACAGGATTCATTGAGAAACAGCTTGCAGATGTTTGTCAGACATTTTTGAGATTCTGACAGTTAAGCTTCCTTGAATAGTCTTACTCACTGAGCATGCTTCAGAACAGCCCTACTTTAATTTCAGTGTTATTTTATGGATCTTCTAGGGTTTAGGGCTTATTAGCAGTGAGCAGCAGAACTCATCAAGGGAGCTGCCCATATCAATTGCATTATAACGTCAGTTTATATATTTATCTCTGCTTATATTGCCTCTACACACCTAATGAATGTAAAATGAAAATATTTTCCAATATTAGTCTTCTTTAATTCAATTTTTTTAAAAACATTTTGATTGATAGTTATTTTATCTGTTTAGCTGCATCTGTTAGAGCCTCTGTACAGATACATGCAGAGAACCCAGACCTCATACTAACCTTTACCAACCTAACCTCTTATATTCAAATTATATAGTATTCTATGTGGAGATAATAACTCAAGTCTGAAAGCAGACTGTGCCCTCAAGGAAGTGTGTATTCCATATTTTAGTAGGTTTGGCATAGCTGTCACTGATTTGGGCTCTTCTGTCTTGCTTTATGTTGTGATTTCCCTTTGCACCTAACACTTCACTATTTAAGGACCAGTCTAAAGATGCGTTGAAAATATGTGGTTAACATTGTTTAAGTTTATGATACGCTTATATACATAGCTTTGGGCTCGTGTATGAATGCCTTGCCTATACTAGGTCAACATTCTAAACATTTAAGTTGTATATTAAAGCAAACAATAGAGTAAAGTAACTGTGGAACCAAGAACTGTGTAAAGTCGAAGTGGAATAATTAAGGCTCTCAGGACAATACAGGAGAGAAGTTCTGCACGTGGACATACATACTGCGATTAGTTTTAGAAAATAGCATAGCTTCTCATATTCTTATATTCCAGCTCTTCTCTTTTTGTATGTTTCCTTGAAGACTGCACTCTAAATAAAGACTGCCATTTATATTTGTCAAGCTGGAAGTCCAGGCACCATTTTGGTGCTTGTGTCTTTTTCTTATCCTGCATATTGTAAGGACTTTTTTCTCATTGTAGGACAGTTTTATAGTCTGCATTAAACAGAACTTTGAAAGTCATATGACCTCTAAAGTGGTTAATGAAGCACTCCATTCTGTGTAGTCACTATATTTCCATAATAATTCTAATTATAGGAATAAAAGAATTATCTCCATCGCCTCTGAATTTGAAACGTCTGTATAAAGAAACTCTGGAAATTGAGCCCATCTTGATAATTATTTCTCCTGGTGCTGATCCTTCTCAAGAGTTGCAAGAACTTGCCAGTGTTGAAAGAAATACTGAGTGCTACCATCAGGTCAGTCTTAGATAAGCATAATGATTAAAAACCACAATGTGTAAAATTTCACAGTAGTAATATCTGTTTTACCTTGGTTTTTAAGGAAGTTAGTATGTGAAAGTGTAATTTGGTGTCTATGTGTTTGTTATTCCCACCTAGATAGGTGCCACTAACTTCTGATTCCATTGGCAAAATGGGGTGGAGAAGAGACACACAATTAGTGATTCTCACAGAAGCAGAATCCACACAAAAGGCATTCCTTCAACTTGGAGAAGGGGAAAATGAGAAGATAGATGGAAGAGAACAAAAGAGACTGAGAATTGTTATACATGCTGAAACATTATCTTTTTTAGTACAGAATAATTGAAATATGAACAAAACCCACTGAAAACTACACCTCATAATTTCCTCTGCTTGTAGAACTTAGATATTTCTTTCTTCAACAGAAAACATAAATCAGATGTTCAGTGTTTGTGAATGCTTTGGAATTTTGTGAAATTCTGTAAAATATTTTGAGAAATTTTACGAGTAGATGTTAACCAATTAATTTTTGATGGGAGTTTGTGAACAGAACTCTTACATTTCAAGTCATTTTAAAAAAGTGTTTTAAGATCGACCATGTGGGAAAGCCCTCAGATTTCAGGAATAGGCATACAACACTGAAATGATTTGCCTAGCCAGTATAACAGTTATTTTTTGTCATGGTATACAACTTCTTCCCTGTTTTTCGTTCAACACAAAACTGAACTGGGTGAAGATAATTCCCCTTGAGTAGACTTTAATCAGGAATTGTAAGAAATGTTAAGAAATCACTTTATATTTTCTGTGTCTGTTTCAAAATTGGATCTATGCAGAGATGTTGAAAACAACTTTTTTTAAGAAGAAATTTACTGTAGCTGTTGAATTCATAGAATAACCTAGGTTGGAAGAGACTTCTGGAGATCATCTACTTCAACCCCCTGCTCAGAGAGGGGAGGGCCCCCCTCCAAGGATGGAGATCCCACAATATCTCTGGACAATTTGTTCCAGTATTTGACCACTCTCACAGGAGAATATTTTTCCTGATATCTGATCAGTATTTCCCGTGTTCCAACTTGTGTGCATCGACTCATGTCCTCTCACCGTGTGCCTCTGAAAGAGTCTGGCTCTATCTTCTCTGCATTCTTCAATCAGATAGTCATAGACAGCAAGAAGGTCTCCTGATTGCTTGGCTAAACAAACCCTGCTCAGTGTGCCCTGACCATGTTGGTGGTCTGCTCTGGAGTCACTTCAGTATGACCATGTCTGCCTTCTGCTGGGGAGCGCAAAACTAGATGCAGTACTCCAGATGTGGTCTCACAAGTTCCAAAGAGATGGGAAGGATCACTTCCCTGGACTTGCTGCCTGCTTTTACTAATACAGCCCATTATGGGATTGGCCTTTGTTGCAAGGGCCAATTGTTGACTCATTCAGCTTGTTGTCCACTAGGGCCTCCTTTTCTCCAAAGCTGCTTCCTAGGCAGACCCCGGCCTGTGCTGTTGCATGGGGTAATTCCATCCCAGGTGTAGGACTTTGCATTTGCCTTGTTGAACTTCATGAACTGCCAAAGTGTTTCTCCAGCCTGTTCAGGTCCATCTGAGTAGCAACCCTGCCTTCCAGCATATTGGTTGCTTGCCCTCCCCCCCACCCCCTTTGGTGTTATCCATTAGCTTGCTGAGAGTGCACCCAGTCACATAACCCAGGTCACTGATGACAACGTTAAACAGTATTTGTCCTGAACATTAAACAGTATTTGCCTTGGTACTGATTTCTGAGGGGTACCACTAGTTACTGGCTGTCATCTGGACTCTGCACCACTAACCATCCTGTGAGCCCAGCAGTCCACCCATTTTTCTGCTCTCTTATTTTTCACTTCTCCAGCCCATATTTCTCCAGTTTGGTGATAAGGAGGATATGGGAGACTCTGTCAAAAGCCTTATTAAAGTCAAGGTATAGAATATTTACTGGCACCCCTTTGTCCACAGTGGCAGTTGTCATAGAAAACAATGAAGTCAGGCATGAGTCGCCATTGGTAAATCTATATTGGCTGCTCTTTATCACGTCTGTGTTCTTCATGTGTTTAGAAATGGCTTCTAAGAGGACTGGCTCCATACCCTTCCCGGGGACTGAGTGGAGGCTGACCAGCCTGTAATTACCTAGATCTTTCTCCTCCTTGCCCTTCTTGAAGATAAATGTGACATTTTCCTTTTTCATCAGCAAACACCCCAGATCAACATAACTTTTTGAAGATGAGAGCAAGGAGTGACATTAGCTGGCCCCCCAGCACTCTTCGATGCATCCCATCTCATCCTGTGGACTTTTTTATTTCTAAGTGTGCTGAGTGATTCCTAAATATCTCTGTCTCTACTGTGGGTATTGCTTCACTCCTGCTTGTAGGTTTGGGAGACCTGGGAGGTCTGAGAACAAGCCTCAACAGTGAAACGCCAGACTAAAAGGGCACCGAGTACCTCAACCTTTTCCATGTGCCTTGTCACTATGTGCCCTGCCCCACCAAGCAATGGGCTCACAACTCTTCTGGGCTTTCCTTGGCTGACAGGAACCTTACAGAACTCAAGAAATATGAAGTCCTGCCCCTGGGAAGGAAGAAACCCTTGCAACCATACAGGCAATGGATTGACTGGCTGGGGAGGACCTCTGCTGGAAAGTACTGGAGAGTTTTTGTAGATGACAGACTGGACATGAGCCAGCACTGTGCCTTGCCAGCAGAGAAGTCTTTGTGATGACCTAATAACAGCCTTTCAATACCTACAAGAAGGTCACTGAGAAAATAGACCCAGAGTCTTTGCAATCAGGCATGGTGGAGAGAAGCAGTGGGCATAAATGGTAATGAGAAAGGTTACAACTGGATGTAAGGAGAAACTTTTTCACCATGAGAAGAGTCAAACAGATTTCCCAGTACAGTCTCCATCCCTCAAGGTTTCCAAGAGTCCACTGGACAAAGCCCTCAGCTCCTGGTCTGATCTTTCATAGCTGGCCCTACTTTGAGCAGAAGATTGGACTAGAGACCTTCCAGGATCCATTCTAACTTAAATTACTCTTTGATCCAAGTGGTTTCCTAATATTGCTAATACACAGTACCAATAGGCTTTATACATTTCTGTAAAACATTATTTCTTGCTGTCATTTGAAATATTCAGGGGAGGGGAGTTGTTATCTAGCTGATCACTGGTTAGCATAGAAATGGAAAATGTCAAGTTTAATGTTGCTTTTAAATAATCCTTGAAATTGTTCCTTTCCTGGAATGTGCACTGATGTAATGTATTTTTCCCATCAAATTGTAAAGATTTAGATCCCACTGCCAGCTTATCTAGCTGTGAATGTTTCAGAATCCATATTTCTTACTTTGCCACATGACTTTTTGTGTTTATCTCTAAATATCCTTTACATGTTGAACTTTTAAAATGTAACATGGTATGGTATTTGATTAAGGAGTGGTACTCAAAGCTAAGTCATCTGAAAATTGTCCTACTAATGAGAATATTTTTTGTTGTTTTTTTCTCCAGCACTTTCTCATGCAATTTCAATAGGTCAGATTTTTCTTCTCTGTTGAATCATTTCTCATATGGGATAATGAACAGACCACTAGATGTGTGTGGTGTACTACCATATTGTCTGGTGACTTTCAGTTATCTTCTTTTGGCTATTTTAAATTATTTCAAGATACTATACTCAGTTTTATTTAGGCAGAGGATATACCTGTATCATCACATAAAGCTAAGGCCCTAAGTTTCTTTGATTCGGAACAGTTTTAGGATAAAAAGACAGGGTGGATTTCCTCTTAAGGGATATTTGATGAAGTCATAATAATCACAATAGTTCTATTTTGCTATAGCAGTAATGCCAAGACAAGACTTTTCAGATTGGCTAAGACCACTTTCTTTTCAACCTGTTTGGGTCAGGGTTTTTTGTTATGTATAGCTTCCAATTAGATTCTAAGGGAGAACTAAGGTGAATGTACTCTACAGACAGTCTAATATCAATTGTTGCAGTAATTGTGCCATGGAACAAGTCCTTTATTTTCAGTTTTCATTAATTTATCTGAAAATTCAGTTTTGGATCTTTCTATTTCCATTTGAAGATCCAAATTTATTTTAACAGCAATATGGTACTATAAAAAATGAAGAAAAGACGGTTTGTTAAGCTATTCATATTTCCCAGTTAGAAAGAGAGCAGCCTTAGTTTTTCAGTCATCTCAATAGAAAATTGAGTGTTTCTCTTCAAAGGAAGTACTCCTAACTTACAGTCAAAAGAAAATTTGTTCTCATTTATCTCTTGTTTTTATTGTATCAGCAGTTCTGCAGTAATACAGTTCAGTCACTGATATTTAAATTACTTTTTGAGTTCCCAGGGAATACCATCACTGTCATCAAATGATGTATGGTTTTTTCCATAAAAAGACTAGGTAATGGTGTTTCTTAAGAAACTCTGGTTAGATAGATTGCAAAGAAAAACCTACATTTTCATTAATCTTTTCCCTACTTTAGTAGCCTATCACATTAGAGAAAATTCTGGTTATCTTTAGCACACCTTCTTTTTTGCATATGCAGTCTAACTTGGAAACACAATTTTGTATTTAGCTGTTAAATGAGGTATGATAAATTCCTGATACAACTGTCTTTCATTTCAGGTTGCAATGGGCCAAGGCCAAGCTGACTTGGCTATTCAAACTTTAAAAGAATGTGCACGCAATGGAGAATGGCTGTGTTTAAAGAACCTGCATCTTGTTACATCTTGGCTTCCTGTATTGGAAAAGGTGAGGGTAACTAGGGAAGAATGTATTGGAAACTAGACAAAATTAGTATGCAACATTTCTGAAGCATTTCAGGCATTTCCATGATGGTGTTTAAAATTACAACTATTTAAAAATAAACCTTTGCAGTTTTCTCAATCATGAATAAGGTGAAGTGCTTCAAATCTAAGCAGCTTCTTCCTTTGTGCGAGTGCTTTAATTTTCATACAATGTAGAGTATTTCTGCCACAATGAATGAACAAATGATCCTGTTAGAACTTCTGGTACCTTATGGGATACTGCCCATGTTTACTGAACTCTGAATATATGTGTGGTTAAATTTCTTCTTTTTTTTTTTTTTTCAGTTCTAGGACTTTTATATTAGTTCTTTTATGTTAAGTGTAGCTTGTGTCTTAGTCACCAAGAGGTTTTTGCTAATTTGAAATTAAAATGTCTAATGTTTTATAGAAACACACTCTTACTTACGGCATGTAAAATCACTAACTTGCTAACTAGATCAAAGTGACTTTACATGTATATCACTGAAATCCACAAAACAAATAACTCAAAAAAAGAAAGGTGAGGAATTTCTATCAACAGTTACTGCAATCTTAATTTTCCAGTTTCTAATGATTGTAAAGTGTACTCCATGCACATGAGCTTGGAGTCTATCTTCTGTCTGTCTAGCAATGACCATGTGGCACGCATGTCTCTTTTTAACATTCGTATGATCCTTTTTGAAAAAAGGGAAAGGCAAAGCAAGATAACACTGGTATGTGTCATCTAGTCTGAATACGATAGTAACAGTAAGGAGGTGTTTGTAAGCCTCTTACTAATTATAAAATTTCAGATCTTGTAAGTATATAAATGTGGATATATATCAGAAGTTTCTTATTCTTTCCACAATAACATAATACTGAAGGCGTTAAACTTCCTGCTGAACTTAATATAGACTGAGATTTGCTCATGTTTGACTCAGCACATCCCCTTGTCTGTTTTGCATACCATTAGCAAGCGTGAGGCTATTTAATTCATATGTTTGAACATCCTTTTAAGAGAGACTTGCCTATTTATAGCTCAGTTCCATCCAGGTACTTACATTTAGTTCTCACAGTCTTTCCATTTGAACAGATGAAAAATGTCTTCTGACACACTGGTCAATGTGAACTTTATCAATAGGAAGATTATAACTTTACAGCTTACAACTGACTGCCCTTAGCTGTCTTCTAGCCAAACTTGAGGTATCAGAGGATGCATGCTGCAGATGATTGCATTTGAACCAGCATTTAAATTCCCTTGTTTTCTTTTCTTAAATCTCCTGCTTCCAAGGTTGTGGATCATTTTCATATCTTAGTTTGTCTGCCATAACATCCTCATAGACAAGCTGCTGAAATACGGACTCAATTGTACGACAGTGAGGTAGATTGAAAACTGGGTGAACTGCAGAGCTCAAAGGGTTGTTGTCACTGACAAAAAATCCATCTGGAGGCCAGTCATCAGTGGTGTGCTCCAGGGGTTGTACTATGGCCAACATTGTTTAACATCTTAAGTAATGATGTGAATAATGGGATGGAGTGCATCCTCAGCAAGTACAGATGATACAAAACTGGGAGGAATGATTGATACAACAGATGGGTGTGCTTTCATTTAGAAGGGCCTCAACAGACTGGAGATGTAGGCTGACAGGAACCTTGTGAAGTTCAGGAAAGGGAAATGCCAAGTGCTTCAAATAACCCCAGGCACCCAGACAGTGTGAGGGCTTAACTGGCTGAAAAGCAGCTTGGCAGAAAAGACCTGGGTGTCCTGGTGGGTAAGAAGCTGACTATGAGCCAGCAACCTGCCCTTGCGGCAAAGGCGGCTATTGGCCTCCTGGGCCGCTTTAGGCAGAGTGTTGTCAGCAGGTTGAGAAAGGTGATCCTTCCACTCTGCTCAGCCCTGTTGAGACACATCTGGAGTGCTGTGTCCAGTTCTGGGCTCCCCAGTACAAGAGAGGCATGGGCATACTGGAACTAGTCCAGTAAAGGGCTGTGAAGGTGATGAAGGGACTGGAGCATGTGTCATACAAGGAGGGACTGAAAGAACTAGGATTGTTCAGCCTGGAGAAGAGAAGCCTTGGGGGCAATCTTATTATTTAGTGTGTATTGGCTGATGGGAAGAAGCAAAGGAGACAGAGCCAGACTCTCCTCAGTGGTGTCCCATGACAGGACAAGGGGCCATGGGCACAAACTGAAATAGAGGAAATGCCATTTAAACACAACACAAAACTTTTTTACTGTGAGGATGGTCAAACACTGGAACAGGTTGCCCGGAGAGGCTGTGGAGTCTCCATCCTTGGAGATATTGAAAACCTGACCAGACACAGTTCTGGGCAACCTCCTGTAGCTGACACTGCTTTGGGCAGGGGGTTGGACTAGGCAGTCTCTAGAGGTCCTTCCAGCTTCAACAGTTCTGTGATTTTAGGTACCAAATATAGTTGTCATTTTGCCTAAAGAGCAGAATGATTCATGGGTTAACAGAATTTTCTTCTTTACTAAAAACACAGAAAACAAAATGATTACGATTATGTTTTAGAGATTATTAAACTCAATAGTTTGTGAGAAAATCTGTTAGATTTTTTTGAACTATGTTTCTTCCAAGACACATAAACAAAACTGTTGACATTGTTCTCAAGTCAATTGTCAAACAACTTCGGTAACTTCAGTGGAAAATATGTCTGTTTCAGATGCATGTAAAGCACCAGCAGTATGTTTTCATGCATTCAGTAATTACATATTTTTTGTGAAGCCTTTGTATTTTAAATAGCATTTGAAAATATTTATTCTCTTAGAACTCCATTTTCCTATCTTCTTTTTTCTGTGAATCATGATATGTGAAGTGTGCATACAACAAACACTTGAAGAAAAAGAAATTAATATAGCTATACAGTTGTTGAACGTCATTGAGATCTGCTGCTGATATGCAGCCCACATTCCAAGCCTTAATCTTTTGAGATGTAGCCTTCTGGTGTTTTTTTACTTAAAAGAAGTAAAGCACTGCTGTATATTTTTATGCTCTGATTTTAGGATCTGTGAGGGAGTTGCAGATATTTTGACGAGGGTAGGATGAACTTTGAACTTGAGCATGGCGGGCATATAGAGTGGCTGGACACAAGACATCTTCAACAGTAGTCTTTTGTATAACCTTACTTGTAAAAGCAGCTAAAGAATTTTTAGACAGGCCTAACTTTCTAATTTAGGATATTATAATTTCATAAATACTGTTCTGTATATTAAAAAAAACCCCAAAACCTACTTCAATATGTAACATCTCTTTAATAGGAACTGAATACACTACAGCCTCAACCAAACTTCCGCCTTTGGCTTACTACTGAAGTTCATCCAAAATTTACTCCGATTTTGCTTCAGTCAAGTCTGAAAATAACTTACGAAGTAAGATCTGTTTGGAAAGCTTTTATTGCATGTTTTCAAAGAATGAACTTTGATGTATAGTAAACTATATGTTTAGATAGAATAAAGTTTGGATAATGTGGACTATTTTCATAACTGGTTTTGCCTTATATTTCAATTAGATGTAGTACAAAAAATGCTATGAATTTACCTTGAAAGATTTTTAATGATCATCTATAATATATAAGTGGAAATTTGCAGAAGCAATGTTTTAAAGGGAAGGTTTGTAAAATTTCTTTCCAGATACTTTTTCCACTTGAAAGTCTGAACTGAAAGTGTTTTGTTTTGTGCTCCAAATTCTTTTATGTATTTAATCAGTGTTTCTCAAAAGCAAAAACCTACACAGGTGCTGGGATGTGGATGAAAAACAAGGAATACCTCCTTCTTGATGAATGTACTTATCTGAAGATCATAGAATCACACTTTCTTTTCCTTATTTTTCTTTTTGGCCCTATAGCTTTATATTCACTGGACCCTTATAATAGAAATGGCTCTCCTCCTGTACAGCAGCATATACAGTTAAAGGCCTTTACTAAAAATTGAGAGCTTTGCTTTCAGAATGGATCAACCTAAGGAATAACTGGGACTCCTCCAACTTCTTGGAAAGTGGTCTAATCATTTATACACTTATGCATTAATGTCCATTATGGAAATCATGGATAGGGGTGCTACTAACGCTTCTATTGGTTATGGAATGTGGAGATTTTGCCTACAGCTAAACCAAGAAGCTGTGACCTTTTAGAGTTCAATGTTACTGACTTTCAAGAAGCCAAAATTGTTGCACTTTTATATTGACTGCAGGTATTTTTAAACTTCTGGGGTACCTTCTTGCTTATATTGAGGTCTTCAGTGGTACAGAAACTACAGGACTGTATAGGATTGTCACATTTCTTTTCATCTAGCTTCTTGAAGTTACTGATCCCACTGTCTTTGGAATAATTGGAACTTTGCGCTGATGCAATGTTCTAAATCCTATTGTTACCTGTTTTTTTTCATTTTTAGTAAATATTTTGTTACCATGAAAGGGCAATGATCGCCCATGACTTGCCTAATGATATTTGATTATTATATGGTTGTGGTATGTCCCTTAACTGTTACCATTCAACATGTAGATAGTTTAAAAGAAAATCATCAATTGACTACAATGTTTTGCAGTTATTTGCCACAAGTGTGCATATGCAACATATGCAACTGTGGTAATCTTATGGAAACATTAACAAACATTATTTTTCAAAAGAAAGAAAGAACATTCTTATAAATATGAAAATGTCATTTAAATCTCTTTAAAATTTATGTTTACTTTCACACTTGCAAATAATTTGAAAATGGCTGGGTATCTAATCAGTTGTTTTTACTTTTAAGCACTGTAATCTTTGTTATTATATACACTTTAACTGCAGTTATTTCTACTGGTTATGAACACTACCTAACACTAAATTAGACATTTTATCATACATATTTATATGGTAACTAACAGAGTGCACTGATGGCATAAGGCAAGTTGGCTCTGATCACAGAAATGATAAGTGGTAGTTGAGCTTGTAAAATCAGAAGAAAGTTCTTGTTCTTGAAAAAATTGTATTTACTTTTAAACTTACATATTTTGATACAGTAGTATCCTTTCACTAAGTTCTTTTAGTGTAGTTCAGTCCTCCTATCAGTTGGTCCTGGTTACGATTTCAATATGTTTAAGTTGTTTAAGCTGTTTTCAGTATAAGATCATTCTGTTGTTAGGCCATTTATTACAAGCAGATTTTTTTCTTGTTAAATTTTGTTTTGTTAAGTACTGTTTGTCATTTCATTAAATTATACATTCTGAGCTAGAATTTAAGAAAATAGGGCATAAAAGTATCAGGTTTTCTGTCTAGAACAGTGTTTTTCCTTCCAATGCAGGCACCTCCAGGCCTCAAAAAGAATCTCTTGCGAACCTATGAATCTTGGACACCCGAGCAAATTAATAAAAAGGGAAATTTGTCCCGAGCGCATTCTCTCTTTTGTTTAGCATGGTTTCATGCTGTATGCCAAGAAAGAAGAAATTATATTCCTCAGGTAATAATCTTTTGGGGTACCTTTCAAAAAAATTCACCGCATTTATTAGCTTTTATACTTAGAAGTGTTTTTCATCAGATATATCTTGGATCATGTTCAGAGATGAATAAAACTTGGATATTTCTGGTGCCTGCCTTCGTTATTGTCTCTGAATTCATTGCAAAATAAGGTCTTGGTAGCCTAAATTCCTATCCATTTGCAAATTGCTACTGCCTGGATGGGGGTTATTTTGTGATCTGTGTACTAACTGATACTGATGCATGAGTGAGGTCCCATGGAAAAGATTCTGTGAATCCTGTTTGCTTGGGACAGGAAAAATGTTTTGGAAACATACACGATTGAATGGAAGACATGAGAAAAGAAATGCTTTGATGGGAAGGAGGAGATGATATTTTCTACTCTTTCTGCACGCAAACCCTGTTCAGGGAGAAGGAAGAACAAGGGAATTTACTCCTTTGTTGTGAGGATTATAATGGTTTTCAGAGTCTGTGATGTGTTTTTTTCCTTAGATAAATTTTTTTAAAGCAGATGCTTAAATGAAACAGAACAAAACCCCAACCAACAAACTGTTCTATGTCTTGTTTATTTTATTTAGCCTAGTGGTGAAATTAACCTGTCATCTGAAAGACTTGATCTGGCAGAACCTGGAATGTTTGAGAGTTTTTTGCTAGTTTTGACTTTGTGATTTAGAAGGTTGTCTGCCTCTTGTAGTAACAGATTTTGAATATGGTGTTCAAGAAGTAGAACAGGTGAAAATATTTAAAGTACTGATCTGATACATGAACTCTCATTTGGCTTTGTTCAAATTCCTGTTCATTTACCACCAGCTTTCCAAGTGACACAAGATAGGATTACTGCTTTCTCCTTAATTCCACTGTAACTGTCTTTGTCTCATGTGCAGACTTAGTGATGATTTTATATTTTGCTTAAGATTACCAGTTTCTAACATTGCTGGACTGCAATCCCAGCTAGAAGCTCTTATATTTTATAATGAATTTCAGGTTTTTTTGGGTCCATGTAGAGATCTGTCAAAAAAAATATGTGAACACTGTTGAAAGACTGTAGCATCTTTCCAGTTTATGACCTTCAGGGTGACTGGCTGATAGCTTGATTGTGATGTGTGGAGCAGCTGCAGTCTTGACCTGAGACTGTATACATCTCACTGGATACGTGCATGTTATCTGGCACATTTGCATGTTTCTCATCATGACTCATATGCTCCTGTTCCTATGATATGATCCATATGCAGAGGTACAACCATAAGAAGATACAGCAACAGGAGATACCTTTGAGATCTGGATTTCCTAAGTTCTGTATCATATATCAATATTTATTTATACTTTCATATATCAATATTTATTTATACTTATCCATTTACATTGAAAGGTTTTTGTGAGAATTACATACACGTTACACATTAATGCTACATAAAGAATAATGCCACCAAGAGCAGAAAGGAGGTACAAACTGAGAAAAATTAAAATACGCATATGGCAGGCAGCATTTTTGCTGTAATAGTAGCAGTAATTGCTTTACTCATTAGATCTTTTTTCTGTCAGTAGAGAAGTGACATGAATCAAGGTGTAAGATGATGAAAGTGTAATGTAGACTGTGTTTGAAGAATCAGACCTATTTATTAAAATCCAAAGGAAACAGAAATGCAAAAAAGCCCTCAGAAATAAAATCATAATTCAATGCGTGATCTAGTCACAGATGTCAGCAAGTTTTAGTTGAAGTAAATACTGTTAGGAAATAAAAGAATCTTAAGTTTACATTCCTCTTACTCAATGGATTCTAGTTTGTATAAGTATGTAAAATTAAATGCACTGGTAGAGCTGATTTTTTTTATACTACCTCCACTGAATGTTTCCAAAGATGCACTTTAGAGGACATAGGTTGTCTCTTTTTTCATTCAGTATTATGTATTATACAGTATTCAGTAACCACCTAATATTTGCATTTTACTTCATTATCATCATTGTGTGACTAATTAAATTCTTTGGATTTCTTTTAATGGTAGGGTTGGACCAAGTTTTATGAATTTTCTTTATCTGATCTCCGTGCTGGTTTTGACATTATTGATGGACTCTTTGAGGGTAAGTAACTTCTTATGGGAAGATTTCTCACCTCTGTAGCATAACCCTTCTGAATGTCTCTCATTTATAACTTTTAGAATATTAAAAACTTCCAGGGTAATTTTTATGAATTGCTTACTTTGCATGCTTGTTTTGTTTGGAGCGGGGCCATTCTGTTTAAGGGCTGTTTTGAAGGTATTTAAATTTTGCATTTGAATCTTCATTGGAACATTTTAACAAATATAAACACATGACCAGGTAGTTAGGTAACTACATCAGTACGGGAAGTAGTCTGACCCTAAATCAGCTGTGCTTAGGCTTTATCACGTTTTTCTGGATGTAGATCCAGACTCTGAGGATATGTTTGCATTAGTAAACTGATAAGGGCTGGACACAGGCTCAAAACTATTCCATAATCAGGTTTATTTTTTCCCACATTTGGCTTATGCAGACTGGCACTATCGTAGGCAGTGACAAGGAATGCTTTGTGAGATAGCAGAGCCTGGAGACTCTTTCCAGTAGGCAGCAGGAAAAAGGTTACCTTATTTTAGGGCAAAGGAGAGTTTAGCTTTATGGATACAAGCCACCTTGTGCCATCTGACCTTGGGTTCAAGCAGGACCTGTCCCGTTTTACCATTAGTAGAGAAGCTGCATGAAGAGCTTTATCTTTCTACAACACTCACATAAGAGTGGAGATGTTGCAAGGCCCATCACCAGTAAGCAAAGCTAGAAACACGGGGTGAATCATCATTCCATTTTTGGGATGTTGGGTAAACCAATAATTTCTTTCTGCCAAGAACTATTCTGCTCAGCTTCTTGAGTTCAGAGGAATAAAAAGGAAATACAGGAATGCCTGGAAGATGAAGGCTTCTGTCTCCATTCCTTCCCAGTGTGAGCTCCCCCATATATTGAATAAATGAATTGAATATGAATGAATTCTTCATATTGAAACTCACTGTTAGATAGAGCACACCTGATTATTCTGTTCAGTAGCATAGTAATTTTTTAATATTAGTTAATATGAAAAAAGTAATTTTTTTTAAAAAAAGTAATTTTTTTAAAGCCTTTGCATTTTATATCATTTCAAAGTAAAGTTAGGAACTGATATTTAGAGATAATTTATGATCATTGACTTAAATGAGATTTATGGATGATTAGTACTTCTGGAATTGGACCTTAGTTATACAGACTTGAAATATACAGTGATGTAAAGAAGTTGAATCCTTAATCTAATTATTAATCTAATCTAAATATTAATCTAATCATTAACTATTTCTGTGAAGATAACTTGTCTTACTAAGGAATGTTTGAAGTATTTGGAAACAACAGTTACCACCAATAAAACCCCCCTTAAAGTAATTGCTGTTTCCTTTTTTCAAGGGACATTAAGAAGTACCTTTCTGATCAAGCTTTTACCTGCACATGAAAGCTATAGGGTATAAGTAGATCATTGTCCCATGTAGTTATTTTGGACAACTGTGATAGAAAGGACAGAAAATAAGTTATTTTGAGCTTGTGGGATATAGCTAATCCAGAATAATCTAATTGCAACATCAATCTGACCAGGAAACTAATAGTAACATGCTTAGTTTTATGTGCTATGTTGTGTGATTTATAATGATTTACAAAGTATCTGTCCTGGACCTCTTTGTGTTTGAAAGATGACATTTCCAGTAATGTTAGCTATTTCGAGCATGATCTGGTTTTGGTTCAATCAATCAGTTTATTTCATGAGATCAGATGGTACTGTGATACAACATAGTGTATAAAATTTTGAACAAGGGAAATTATTTTTATTTATTTCAAAGGAGCACATAATTAAAATTTTAATAACATCATTTCTGAAATGCATATAACCAATTGTTTTATCTACAATAAAAAAGCACTTCAAGACTTAAGTAATTTTTCTAATAATTTCTAATAATAAAAATTCTAATTTTTCACATTTTGAAACACAGAAATTAATTATTTGATGTGTTTGTATATTTTTATTTATTTATTAATTTACTGCAATGACAAGAAGAAATGCTTATAATGCAATGCTATCCATTGATACAAAACTAATATTAATTAATTTATAGGTTCCAAAGATTTTCAGTGGGAATTTGTGCATGGCTTGTTTGAAAATGCAATTTATGGAGGCCGTGTAGATAATTACTTCGATATGAGGGTTCTTCGGTCCTACTTGGAGCAGCTTTTCAATTCACGAGTCATTGGCAGTTTAAATGGTAGAGGCAAGAAAATGACTAGTTTCCCATATCCAATCTCTTTACCGAATTCCTGCAGTATTTTGGTAGGTATACATCTTCTGTCACCTAATATAGAAACTAAAATAAGTTATTTTCAAGAATTATTCTTGGAAATAATTCCACAAAGAAAACCAGAGCTGCAATCCAAAGAATACCTCCATTTATTTAAGACTTCTTTTGTGTGGAGCACTAATTCTTAAGTGGTCAGAACTATTCTGCTAGTCAGTTCTGTCAGTCTCCGTTTTTGTGATATCTGATTGGACTATGGTGCAGAGCAGCACAGCTATGAGGAACTGAGTAAAAGAAATTGGGTCAATTTATGACAAAGGAGGATATAATTATGTTTTTATATAACAGTATATTAACATAATAACACTTTTGTACAGACTGCTGAACATTCTTATAACTTCTGGATGAAATAGGAAAATCTAAATATATCTCCTTATTTACAAAATGTATCAACATTCTGGCATAATCTGCTATCATGCCGTGGAGGGTATATGACATTTTATGTGGAGATAAAGATGGATTCTGATTCTCCTTTAGTATTCCTTTAGTGTAAACAAGAGGGAATTCAATGGAGTCTAAAGAACTGATCTGTCCCTATCCTTTCACATCCTATTGTGGTTGTTAGTATTATTAAGATTCATTTGCATTTTAATGTAGGACTCCATAGTAGGCCATGATATGAGTTGATGTAAATGGAATTATGCCAGTTAAAATAAATTGCTATCATTTGGCATTCTCTACCTGGATTCTGACTGTTTAGGTTTGGTGTTTGTTTATTTTTTAATTATAAATATGACAGTTATTTTCTATAGATGTATTGAGTTAATATCATAAAGAGGGAAGGAATAAACAAACCAGGCTGGTCTCTATTCTTGTAGATAATATGGTGAAATAGATGAACCTTTCTTCTTGTCTGCACTGCATTTAGGATCTCTCAATTTCTTATATGATTATTTATGTAAGAGTTTATACTTTTATGTCTTAAATATTTTTCTGCAAGTAGTTTTGATTAGTAGAATACTAATAATAAAGCTAAGTTTGATTACTTAAGTTAATTGGAATAATATCTCTTAATAAATAGTGTTCCCTCAGTGTTTGGTGTAGAGGTCTGCTACTGTTTTTATCTGTGAAGTGACATTCTGTGTCAAAGTAAATTTTGCACACCTAGGACATGCTCCTGCAAGCAGAGGACAAAATGCACGTGATATAACACGATAGAGGGCAGGCAGACTTTCAAATAGTAAATATTTTTGCCTTTAAAGCCACAATAAAAGAGACATCCAGCACCATTAGTCTACCTTAGTCTGCAAGGCCTCTTTCTGTTTTGTACAAGAGCAGCATCAACAGTGACTGTTACACTATAACTACTATTGGTGCTATTCTGCATCTCCAGTGATCGTGCAAACCTATTTTTACCTAAATTTAACTTTCTTTGAGTGATAATATCTTCATAGGTTTAAATAGAAGTGAGTGCTCTTAATTTTATTAATATGTATTATATTCTATTATTTGGATTCCAAATGCCAAAATCTTTTTTCTTTTTTATATTGTCATTAATCTTACTTTTAAGTTTTCAACAGAAGTATCGTAACTATTTTTCAGATACAATCTTAGCACATTTTTCTTTTCAGTTGGTAGCATCATGGTAATCAGAATTGGTTTTTGCTCTTTTAGAGTGAAAACACTATACAAAAGAAGGTAGTTTTTTATAAATAAAATCAGAGAAATTTATAAATAAGATTACCAAGGTATGTCATGTGTGAAATACTTATTTTAATCTTTGTGTTATGCAGTGCACTTAATGAAATTCTTTTTAGCATGCACTGTTAATTTCATGAGCTGAACAAAAAGTTCCCTCAGTTATGTTTATTCTTTTCTTCTAATGCAGGATTATCGTAATATTATTGAAAACCTTCCAGAAGATGATAAACCTGACTTTTTTGGCCTGCCTGCTAATATTGCTCGATCATCACAACGTATGATCAGTTCCCAGGTAAAGTTACATTTTTCATTGACCTCTGAATCTTTTCTGCATCCAGTATAAGCTAGAGAACCCAACCACCTGTTCATAAATATGAATTTCCATAAGAAAGTCAGAGTAAATGGAGGGATTTTAATGACACAGCTGGGGCAGCTATTCTTCTTCTCCCTTTGTGGAGCCAGAAAATACTGAGAGTTTTTCTTGTTCTACTCATAACTTCTATTTTGTCAGTCTAAGAAAGGAAAAGATGGAGTGATTTGAACTCTGGATGTCTTCATCAATACATTGTTTGGTTTGTTAGACAAAGCTTTTCATTGCTAATATTTTATTGCTTCCCTTAGGTGTCAATTCAGTTGCCTAAAAATTGATATCTTGTATCATCTGGAGATGCCCTAGTGTATTTAAGACATCTACTAGGAGCTGCCAGATATGACACACGACCCAGGTGAATAAATTTTCTTCTTGGGCCAGCAACTGGAAATCAGGGGCAAAATGGCACTAGAAGCCAGTGTTAAGCAACTGATTCCCACTGCTTGTGTACCCTGATCCAGTAAAGCATGGATCTGGAGGTCCTGTGTCATATCTGCCTATCCACAACATTTTCTTGGATGACATACAGAGTCTCAGGTGGCATCATGTGTAACAACTGAATTGAGCCACTAAGGCCTAGAGTCTAGGGAGGAGTTTGACTAAGAAGTGGCTGCACCTCAATCTGAGTTGAAATTCGGTAATGCTCATAGGCAGGTGAAAGTCCACCTTTTGTTTATTCAGGTTTGCTGGCCATTCTAGTACCTTTTAGCTCAAATATGGAGCAAGTTTAGGACTTTGAGGCAAAGCTTAAATTCTTTATTCTATTTTTTTTTCCAGTGCTTTTTAGTTAAGTCTGGATGAGAGCACATGATTACTGTACAAGTGCAGTTAAACAAATCTTTAACTAGTGATTAGCATAGTTTATTTGACTGGTAAATTAATTGAGTCAGATAACATGAAAGTTGATTGAATTGAGAATCTTACATCAGAGCTGCAAAATGAATTGCTCTGTATATCAAGGCTCGCTTTAATTTTCTGCACAGCCCTAGCACGCTGTCTTATATAATGACAAGTTATAAGGAAAAAAAAAAGATTAAATCATAGAATCATAGAATACCAGGTTGGAAGGGACCTCAAGGATCATCTGTTCCAACCTTTCTTGGCAAAATCAATTGGAAGTTCCCTATAATTGGAATTCCCTATAATTTGAAGACTTAGAATTACATTTTTTTTAAAAGTATTTAATTATTTGCTCACACTAACCTAAAAAGGGCTCCAAGCAGAAATTTCTTATTGGTATAAGACCTTTGATCTGTTAAAAAAAAAAGGAAAACACTTGCCTTTGAGTATTGCATTTGTTGAATATCAAATATAGTACTGGTAAATTTGTTTAAAAATATCTTTTAACTTAAATCCATAGCTGTATTGTCCATATTCACTTAAATCCATAGCTATAAAAATTGTTTATTTTATTATTAGCACATGAAACTATAAAGCTATGTTAAGACAAATCAGTAGGATGAGGGTGCATAGGGTAACATGCTGAGCTCAAGAACTCCTCTATTACAAAGCCAAAAAATGCACCAAGACTCAATGTAGCTCTGTTTGGTTTTGTCTTAAAATCTTTTACATAAATATCAACTTTAAATGCCTTTGTTTCTGCCAGATACACTGTAGACTGATGATTATTTTATTTATTTCAACTATGCTTACTTAACTTGTTATGAGCTGCAGTTTTTAAAAATGCTAGTATTTGAAAATAAGTCCTCAGTTAACCTCCACAAAATCAGAATAGATTGAGAGTTCCTCTGTGAAGGGAAATAGGTAATGAACGCATTTACATGCAGACTCGCACTCTACTGAACTGGTCTGTCATAGCATTGATTATAATCTATAAACTATGGATTATAGTCTTGAAAATATGAGACTGCTGTAGTTACAATTCTGTGAGATGCTTCTATGAGAGATTTCCTCATCCTTCCAATAAAAGTTTGTGGTACTTCTTTAAGTCTTAGGCAATTTAAATAACAGAAATGGGAGATTTTTCTTAAATTTTGTTTCTATCTGACTATGAATCCTACTCCCATTCCATTTCTGACAGTTTGGCAGCTGACTTAGATCCATAGGTGATCCCGTGGTTCACAATCTGAAATTGAATGATTGCCTTCTAACAGGAGTGTTTCTCATAAATCTGTTACCAAGCTAAAGCAGAGAAAAGCTGAATGAACAAGGTAGTGAGAAATAAGTTGCTACCAGTTCAGTCACCATGTCACTAGCACCAGAATGGTGAAATTTAATACCATGTCCACTACTTCACTGATTCGGTGCTAAGTATGTGGTATATTCTCTTATAATTTATGTCTACTATCCCTTATAGTTTCTCATCTATTAGCCATTATAATTTCTCAGTCTGTATTTTTACTAACATCTTTTTCTTATGCAGAGGTGCACAGAATTGTCATGTACATCACTGAAGTCAGGATTAGGAGAAGCAGGGTTTTTTGCAACATACATACTTTGAAGTTACTTATTTAACTGACAGCAATTTTGACTTTAGTCATATGTTTAAGCTCAGAGATTTATAATAATCATTCAGATATACATTGCTTTTAAGTAAATTGTAATTAGCAATCTTTTATCAGTTCAAAATCTTTTAAAATAAGTATTAAAACAGGTAACACGATGATCTATTCTATTAACCATGAAGTTAAATTAATGTAATTCTATTACAAGAAATCTGATATCATTTTATGATGTCATTTCACTACACAAGATGGAATACTTACATAATAGAAATGTAGATTTTTATATAGACTTTCTGTGAATATTATTTATTTTTCATGTATAGGAATGATCGTTTGTATTGCTGCAGCAACACACTTTGCTGTAGCAGAAGTTTGCTGCAGCACAATGCAGCATTTTGCAGTCATGCAGAGATCTCTTCTGCAACCTACTGCATTGCTAATGTCTGGGTAAACCTAAAACAGCACTGAAAAAAAATGGATGTTTTTCAGTAACCTTGCAAATATCGATTATATTCACAGCTTTTCTTTTTTTCCAGCAGAGAACTTCAATTCTAATTTAAGAGCCGAATATCACTAGCTGTATGATTTTAATATTGGTAATTACTAATTGAATTGTTAGAAATTATGTCTTATGATGCTCTGTAGTGTAATTCAGAGAGTATGCATACTGGTAAGAGCCATTTTGTTTTTAAGAAAATATTTTACTTAAATAGACGTGATCTTTTCAGGAACATGGCTTACATTTTTTTTCTGGATTTTGTCCTTGGTTGCTTTATGTAGGTAGAGCTAGGTAAATTTTTAGGGGCTGGATTTGTAGAGTTCACTGTGGCTCTTCAGTTCTGCCTTACCTAGTGTTACAACAAGCCCTTGACACAACATCCCTTAGGTTGAGTATGGTCATGAATAACCTCACATCTCTTGCTGTGTTCTCTCTGAAGAACAGTGCATTTAAAATAGAAAAGAACTCAGCTGACATGCAGCTGCAGGAGTCAGCATAGCTCGTCCTGTCTGTTTTACACCATGTAGAGATTTTTTTGTACAGCTGCAACTCAAGTTTCTCCTGCTCAGCAAGAGTCCTCACCACTCAGTTATGGTCATACTCCTTTCTTCTGGTCTCATGAACACTGTATTTTTGCCTGCATATTGGCCTGTATTCAGGTGGTTTAATCTCACAGTCTAACCTATAACCAATGATTAGAGCAGTCAGAATATGTGGAAGTTTGCTTTAGGTTTCCTGTGGATGGGAAGGGTCTGTAATTAGATCTCTCTCCAGTCACCTTTTTGCAAAGTGGGCTTTTGGCTCCGGTGTACTTGTCTCTTATTCTTGGGACCATATTTCTATTCTTTTATGAATTCCTATGAACCAATTTCATCCTTTATTACAATTTTTAATAGAACCATACATGAAGTGTCTTAGTCAAAATAACATTTGTCATATGTGATAACAACGTAAATGAACAAAACGTAATGAACTGACCGTCCACCCCCATTCCCCATCCCCGTGCGCCACTCAGGGGGAGGAGGTAAAGAAGTTGGGAATGAAGTTGAGCCCAGGAAGAAGGGAGGGATGGGGGGAAAGTGCTTTAAGATTTGTTTTTATTTCTCATTATCCTACTCTGATTTGATTGGTAGTAAATTAAATTAATTTCCCCAAGTTGAGCCTGTTTTGCTTGTGACGGTAATTGCTGAGTGATCTCCCTGTCCTTATCTTGATCCACGAGCCTTTTGTTATATTTTTCCCCCCCATCCAGCTGAGGAGGGGAGTGATGGAACGGCTTGGTGGGCACCTGGTGGCCATCCAAGGTCAACCCACCACATCTTCAAAGTGATTAAGGTCATCACAAATGTAAAATAATCCTTTGAGCTTCAGATTGTTGAAGATTCCACAGACTGCAGCTTCTTACCAATTTTTCAATGAAATACTATAAAGTTATTTAATTGTAGATTTTATATACCCATTAAAAATGTTGAGCTGTGAATACTTACAACTTCAAATGAGTGAGTTCCAGTTCACTTCAACTGAAGTTGCTGGGAGTATTTTTCCTCCTATATTTTGTCCTTTGTAATTTTATTTGCTTTTGAACCAGGCTAGTGATAATCTGCAGTTCTGATGGTTCAGATTTTGCAAGAAAATTACTTGCTTTAAGAACCTGTTTAAGACAAATTTTATAGCCTCAAATATAATCCAAATCTGACTACTATTTTGTGTGGCAGGGTAGAGGACATAAGGTAATTTAATTTTCCCAGATACATTTCTCTCAAACCCAGCTGCATGCTTGTCTTTGCCTGTTTTGTCTCAGAGTGAGTGATGGGAGTCACTCTCACTTCTCCCAGTTAGCAACTCCATTACTTTTATCATCTGAAGGTAATTGCAGAAGGATAGTTCCTTGAGATACTCCTTTTTCTTTTGATCCTAGATATTTATCTCAGCTCTTTTGATAATAATTGATTCTGCTTTTCTGTCCCATCTAACTAATCTCAAAATGTCTTCATGGAATCCATCTGGTATTCATGAAGGCACCATAAAGAGTCGAACAGTTCCTGTAACTTTAATGTGCTTCTTTATATTGTCAACAAGAGAACCGGCTTGCTGTTTGACATATTTAAAGGAATGCCTTTCCCATCATGTTATACTCTAGGTGCTTTCTTCTGAACTTCTGCCCCTATGTTTCTCTTTGGACTTCGATCATCCCTGCCTGACAAACCTATTTTAAAGCTCTGCTTGCTAGTAGCAAGCCTGTTGGCAGATACTCTTGTTACACTTTGTCATATGGATTCTGTCTGCCCCTAGCTGTCAATGTCTCTCAAACATGGTGTCACAGCCATAAGAGCCAAAGTCATGTGTGCAACATCGCAGCTCTGCAACCAAGTATTGTGACCTGGTTGCATGGTCACATGCATCCATTCCTGTCCCATTCCCTTCACTAGCAGAATCGGGAGAACACCACCTGGGCCCCCATGTCCGTGGTCACCTGCCGCTTCCTCTGAAAGGCACTGATTCTGATCCGTGAGTCAGGCTCAGGTAGCCCACATGCCTCCTCAATAGAACTTTTTCCTCCTCACCTGTTTCTACTCATTCTGCAATTGCACATCTGCAGGTGGAGAAGGAGCTTTTTACTTCTTGCTGGAAGTCACAAACTTCCCCTTTTATTTACCAATATGGACATACTCTTTTGGGTAGTCATTGCAGGATGGCAGATAAACTAACGTAACAGAAAAAATATTTTCTGTACTAAGGATGATATTCATTTAATAAAGCTGTATTTTTCTCAGAGTTAGGTGCCTAATCTGATGATTATCTAGGTTTCCTGTATGTTACAGTCCATCTCCAAAGAATAACACATTCCTACCTGCCACAGAGTGAATTATGTAGAAATCCCATTTCCTTCACTAATATTATCTTCAGTTAGTCTTTCAGTATTTCTTAAAATACCTCCTGTATTAATACCAAATATTTTATTTAGATGTTATTCTTTAATACATTTCCCACAAGTCAATGGTATTTTAAAAATATATTTTGTGGAATAAAAGTGTATCTTTGAAATACACAGAGAGGTTCTGTAGGATTTGTAGTTCAACTCTTAGAGGATATTTTGTTAAAATCCTACTAGAAAAGACTTGTGATGTATTTATTGATTCAAGCCACTTCAAATTCCCCCCGATCAATATTGGAATAATTTCATGTGAGTTTGTTTTTCTTTTAAATGTCTAGGTACCGTGATAGAAAAATATGATAAGCCCGATTCATAGCCAATTGAAGTCAAAAAAAGAAGCCCCAGTGTAATTCATCTCGTCTATCTTGAATCATATGAATATTAGCCACCTCATCTTAACTAGTTATCCATTTTTTTGTTACTAAAGAAAGACAAGCAGCTACAGGGAATAATTTGTGCCATTATTAGACAGCCATCTAAAATAAAGGGGTGAATCATCTTTTGGAAGTACCTATTTCTTTCTATTGAACTTCGGATCAAGCTCTGTAATAATGTCAACAGCATTTCTAAAAATTGTATAGTGAACATTTTAATGACCATTTAAGAGATGAAAGAAAACTGCCATAACTACCAGGTTGTTGGTTATGCAGAAATGGGAGCGTTTCTCTTCTACTGGAAGCTGGACTAGTTGAAAAATTAGATATTCATTGGGACAGGAATTGAAGCATAGTTGTTTCTCCCATTTCTGCATTGAGTGTTGTAACAATCCAAATACAGTTACCACACTTTCATTTCATATACAAGTATTCAATTTAAAATTGAAGAGTTCAGGAGGAAGAAGTGAAAATTCAAGTATCTTAAAGCATGCAGGTTATAATGCTTGTCTCAAAGATGTTGATAATTTTCTTAGAAATGCTAATAAATGAAAAAGGGATTTTATTAATTAGTAAATGGATTTTTTTGCTTGTTTTGTTTTCCAGGGCAATGAAAAACCAACACATTTCAAATTTCATTTGTTTGTTATCAGTTTTATTTTATTCAACTGCTAAAGCAAGTGAATGGTTCCCACAACTGATTGTGCATCCTTAGGCAAGGCCATCATTCACACTAATGGAAGAGAGTGTGCTTGTGAGACTGACCTGTTACTTGCCCACTGACAGGAACTTTTCAAGAGTGCAGTTTGAGAGTAAGACAAATTTAAAAAAAAAAAAAAAACTTCAGTTCAAAATGTAAATGCCATCTTAAGTTAAAATTAATGCATGAGAAACAGAAGGAAAGCCATGCATACCAATATAAGCTGGCATGAAAAGATTGGAATCCTGGTTAGAAAGTTTTCTTAGATCACATAACTATAGAAATGTTGGTTATAAGGGACCTCTGGAGTTTATGTAGTCCAACCTCCTTCACTAAGTGGAACTGTTGCCAGCTCTGTCTATGGCTTTGTCTGTCTGCACTGTGTGCCATCATCCAAGTTGTTCCTGGAGAAATTGAATGATGTGGGCCCCAGTATCAAACCCTGGTTTCCTTCTCTTCTCACTAGCTGCCAGCCAGATGTTCAGCCCTTGATCACTACCATGTGACTCCAGCAATAGAGCCAGTTTTCCATCCAGCCCATTCTTCGAGATTATGTTTCAAGCCCATACTTCCTCAGCTTCCAAAATAGGAATGCAATGGAAGATGATGTCAAAAGCCTTATTAGCAGTAGCCCCTGCTCTTCCCTCATTCACATAGTCATTTCATCACAGAAGGCAATCGGGTTGGTCACGCATTTTTTGCTCTTGGTAAAGCCATGTTGACTGTTTTCAATTGCCTTCTTTTTCCTTCTAGTGTTTGGAAGTGGGTTCCATGTTGATGTATACCATGATCTCTCCAGGGACAGAGATTAGGTGGAATACTCTTGTCATTCCATGAATCTTCCATCCATTTCTTAAGGCAGGCATAATGTTACCCTTACCAGCAGTAAGGATTTTCTCTGATTGTCATGATTTTCCATAGGCAGTACAGAGCAGCCTTGCCATCACATTGGCCAGCAGCCATGGGTGAATCTCATCTGGATTTCACTGGTTTGAGTAGAATCATAGACTCATAGAATCGTTTAGGTCATTTAGTCCAACTGTAAACCTAACACTGCCAAGTCCCACTAAACCATGTCCCTAAGAGCCATGTCTACACATCTTTTAAATACCTCCACGGATGGGGACTCAACCACTTCCCTGGGCAGCCTGTTCCAGTGCCTGACAACCCTTTTGGTGAAGAAATTTTTCCTAATATCCAACCTAAACCTGCCCTGGCACAACTTGAGGCCATTTCCTCTTATCCTATCACTTGTTACTTGGGAGAAGAGATCGACCCCCACCTCGCTACAACCTCCTTTCAGGTAGTTGTAAAGAGCGATAAGGTCTCCCCTGAGCCTCCTTTTCTCCAGACTAAACAACCCCAGCTCCCTCAGCTGCTCCTCATAAGACTTGTGCTCTAGACCCTTCACCAGCTTGTTGTCCTTTGGACACGCTCCAGCACCTCAATGTCCTTCTTGTAGTGAGGGGCCCAAAACTGAACACGGTATTCGAGGTGCAGCCTCACCGGTGCCCAGTACAAGGGGACGATCACTTCCCTAGTCCTGCTGGCCACACTATCTCTGATAGAAGCTAGGATGCTGTTGGCCTTCTTGGCCACCTGGGCACACTGCTGGTTCATTTTCAGCTGGCTGTCAACCAGCACCCCCAGGTCCTTTTCCACTGGGCAGCTCTCCAGCCACTCTTCCCCAAGCCTGTAGCGTTGCCTGGGGTTGTTGTGACCCAAGGGCAGGACCTGGCACTGAGCCTTGTTGAACCTCATATAGGTGGCCTTGGCCCATCGATCCAGCCTGTCCAGATCCCTCTGTAGAGCCTTCCTACCTTCAGGCAGATCACCGCTCCTGCCCAGCTTGGTGTCGTCTGCAAACTTACTGAGGGTGCTCTCAATCCCCTCATCCAGATCATTGATAAAGATGTTAAACAGAACTGGCCCCAATACTGAGCCCTGGGGAACACCACTCGTGACCGACTGCCAAATGGATTTAACTTCATGTTCATGTATGAGTATGTTCATGTTCCCTAAGTAGACTGTTTCTCTCCCATTATTAGCTGCTCCTTTCCTTCCTAAACCATGCACAGAGGCCATTGAATACTTCAGGCATTCATGTACCATCCCTCACTTATATTCTCTTGCATTCGTCAAATGCCCCATGTTTTCTTTGAACTTTTGCATATGTGTCGAAACCCATTTCACCCTTAATGTTCCTTGCTAGTCTTATCTCCAGCTGGGCTTTGGCTTTTCTAGTTTCATCCTGAAATGCCCAAGCAGTGCTTTTATCTTCTTTCTTACTCTGTCCTTGATTTTGCTTCTTATATGTTCCTTTTTTTGGTCTTCCAATCCATTGAGACACTCCCTGCTTACTCAAACAGTCATTCTGCTGAAAATCCTGGTCTTTCTGCACAATGAGGTGATTTGTTTGAAGCTCACTCAAAAATACTTCTTTATTACCCTTTTTAATCAGCTGAAATTAATGTGCTGTCCACTATACTGTCTCCAATTTTCCCTCTCCCTTATGCCCACTTCTCATGGGATTCTGCTAACTGTTCCCTGAATAAACCAGCGTCTGATTTCCTAAAGTCCAAAATCTTAACTCTGCAGTGTACCTCTTGCCTATCCTATGTATATAAATATAAATAATAATTCCTGCCTGCATTTGCAATGTTGACTGTTAACCAGCACTTCAGAAATTTCCTTCAGTAATGTCATCATTAATAATATAGCTTTTTCACGTACATTTTGAAATATAAAGATATGCACTTACAAATAGTGGTATTAAAAGGGCTTGTGTGACTGAAAGGTAACTCTTAATTTGAGTTACAATTTTATAAGCCAGCAGGTCTCTCCTGAAATTTATTCAAGCTTTTAAGATACAATTCCGATGAAAAAATTGTTGATGCATTTCTTTGACATACTATAAAGCTTGTGTTTTATTTCTCATACTCACTAAAAATCTCATCTTGCAGATCACTGCTGTAACTATCAATTTGGATGTGTACAGGACTAGAATGCACATTGTTATAGAGAGTATTTAAATGTGTGTAGAAAGACCTGTGTCTGTATTTCATGCTTATTTTCATGTATTCATACCATGAAATTTCGTACTTGTCATCAATGGCAGCTGAATCATTTGAAAACTTAAGACTTTGTTCTAGCAGAAACTTATACAGAAATAGTATTCACACATTACATCCGGATAACTTAAGTAAATTATGATATCTGAACAAAGTTCGGTTTACAAAATCAGGCAAAAAGCATGTTGCCTAGCTGTATACTCCACATAAATTATACTAGCACAGAAACCTCATACTAAATGCATTCTTTTTATAGATGTGATTGCTTAAAGAGAAACAATTTCTTTAATGAAATCCATTAGAAGTCAAAAGGAATAGCTCATCATACCTTACGATAGCTGCTATATATAGTACTCATTTAAAATAATTACTGTTGCTATTCTGTCTGTGCTTGAAACGTAGAAATTTTGTAGAAAAACCCAATTATCTTTTTTTATAGCTTTTTTTTTTATTATTTTGTGATGAATACTTGCTGAGTTAAAATGAATAGTAAACTAATAATGGAAAACTGTAGGGCAATCTAGTAAGGCCAGCAAGGTATGCACCAGGGTCAGGAAACATGAAGTGAATCTTACCTCATTAAATATAATTGCAATGATTTCACTGACTTCAGTAATAGCATTTTATCCTTGGGTTCTTTTTTTCAACTTTGTTGCTGGCCTGCTCTTATTTTCAGCAAGTCACTGGCTGATTCTGTACCTCTTCCTACCATTCCTTGCATATCTTGTTTGCTTAGATTAAAACTGCTCTCTGTCTTCCTAAAACTGTAGTCAGATGTACGATTGTAGTACAGTGCCACTGCTGTTTTTTACCATGTTAATGACAGCAACAGAGACAGCATGTGTAGCGGAGGGTGTACAAGGACACCTGGAACTCTTAGATTGCTGCATGGTCATACTTGAGATTATATACCAAGTCTCCACTGCTGTTGTTACCCAAGTCAGCTAAAGTAGAGTTAGGGTGAGTATGTCCACCCGATATTACAGTCATACATCCGACTGCAGTGTTCCTGCTGCATATAGAATAGTGGGGCTGTGGTGTGTGGTTATTTTTCAAGGTGCAAGTGTAATACAATGATAGCGTATCTTCTTGTGTGTTCATCAACAGACTGAATTTTCTCTTTCGAAGTCTAGCTCTTTAACGGGACTCTGAGCACTGGTACCTAATTTTATATCTACTGTTCCCCCATAATTCTAATCATGCCACATAGAGTAATATGGGTATAATTATTGAAATGCATGCAATTGAAATTATTCTTGAACTTGTTATGTTATTGCTATAGATGTCAGGATGAACATAAATCTATTTTCTTAAAATAATTTAGCATTTATATAACCCTTGTATCAGCTGTGCGAAGCATATAATTGCTGACATTTATTAAATGCATCCCACATCACAAATACATGACTAATAAGCTGTAGCAGAAATTGATGAGTAATGGCAAACTGTATTTATTATTACCCTGCAATTGAACAATTTGAGTACTTAATAAGAATTTTTAAAATATGGGGAGTATTTTGTTTATACCCATGGTGCCGCAGAAATGTGCTGTGCCATATAATGGAGTGGAAGCCACCATACTGTGCTCTAATGAAAAACACAGCCCTTTACCATTGCAGTGAATCAATGCAGTCCTTCAAGCAGCCTTATTAATTGCCATAGGATTGGTGCTATGTATATGGGAATATATTGCTACTCTGCATATTTTCTGTTTCTAGGCTACAATTTTCCAGTTTTCTTAAACTTTTTCAGGGTGTGTAATTAGCTAAGGTCAACCACCTCTTCTGGCCTTCCTTTTAGCATTGTGTTCTCCAGGTAGTATGAATCTTGGGGACCTCTGCAAAGTAAAGCCCTTAGTTATTCTCTGGGGGAAGGTGCAACTGGAATACTGTCTGGGTCGGTAGTGGGCTTGTGCTGTCCATCTGCAGCATCCTGCTGATTTTCTTTCCTCCTCCACTGAAGCCCTGCTCTACAGAGGATCTTCCTGGCATCAAAGTTATATGATCGTCTTCTGTATAAAAGAAGATATAGGTGGTGTCAATGTCTTCCCTTGTTTGCTTCGTATTTTGATTAAGAAGGCATATATCTGTAATGAGTCCAGTCCTACTTATTGAGTGAATGAGCAGCTTTGAGGTGATCTTGAGGGAACAACAAAAGAGAAAGCATAGACCTACGCTGTTTCTCACTCATCCACATGCAGTATGAGTGATTTGGTTGTGAATTTCATTAAAGTACCCTCGTCCTAACAATCTCCATGGACCCTGTTCTTGCAGAGAGGTAAGGGACACAGGGAGACTAAAAGTCAGAGGGGTTTCATTGGCAGCTTGATCTTAGGCTACTTTCACAGCAATATGGATTACTGCAGCCAAACTACGAGGAACACTGTGGAAGCATGTAGTTCTGTCAGAAGGCATATCAGACTGAAACCTGTTCCCTCTCTTGACACAATGAAGACACAGTTGCATTGCAGTGAGTTACTACTTTCCCAATATTTACCAAAGTGACTATGTTATAACTTCATATTTTAGTTTGAGCTGTAAAGTCTTATAAAAAAGGAAATATCTCCTTGAACAGCTGTGTAAAGGGATATATTGTTTCATTCAGAGAAAGGAAACATTGAAGTGGTTTCTGTTCTAAGACTACATCCTTTTAAAACTGGTAGATGGCAGTAGAGTATCTGCTTTGACATTGTCTATAGGTTTACTGAGAGGAGTTTGTTAGCTTTTTGTACAAAAATAAAAATCCTTTTATCTGCTCCATAGTCTTGGAAAAAAATAGCAGTTATCTGACTAGCAAATCTTTCCTGTTTTGTATTCTTAGAACAGTAATCATATTTAGTTCAGAAATGATTGATCCTGGATTTTTTTTTTAATTCAGTGACAGAATTTCACAATATATTTTTTGTTTTATTCTTTTCTCTTTTTCAAATGGTAATACTGTGTGTAAAATTTGATTTTGTTGTATAATTTGTAGGATAGATTGCTTATGAAACAAATACAAGACTTAGATATAAACCTGTGTTTGTTATATATTGTATTTGTGAAGTAGTAGTTTTTGCAATAGCTGTGAATTACTGAAGGCAAGACCTTTTCCTCATCTTGTGCATGAGTAAAGAACAGAAATAGATTTTATTTTCCTACAAATTTTTTTTTTCTCAAAGTTCCATGGAAGGAAAAGTTAAAATCTTGACATTTCCTCATTTTTATTTTTCCATGAATTTTTATTTTAATTTTCAGGTCTAACATGACTTTCTAGTAGTGCCATATGAAGCCACATTGCCTCATTCATTATTTTTATTGCTTTCCATTCTGCTCTTAATTTCTCTAAATGTGTGGGGTTTTTACTGTAATGTGTTGGTCAATATGATAACAGCATATATCCACAGAAACCCATAAGTTATGCAATAGGTGTAAAAGCTGAAATTCACAATTACTTTCATAACTAGGTAAACAAATGTTGACATTTTAAGTTTGACTGCCTCACCTTTATTAATACATGCAACTTATATTTTTCTGTGCTGACAATGCAAAAACCCCATAGTGTATGAACTTTCCACTAAGAATGGAAAAAATATTCAGTAGCAGTTTCTGTATGCTGTTCATAGTTATTAAATGCACTGTTCACAAATAAATTACTCTATGGATTTTTTTTAATATAAATACTGTTTTGATTAGTTTACTTCACTTAAAACAGGCAGCTTCTACAAAGACTGAATTCTACAAGTTCTGACTAATCTTCTTATCCCTCTTTAAACAGACCATTATTGGTTATTGCTTTTATATTTTGATTACCTTTCTTTCCATACTTCTCATATTTTCAGTGATGGTACTGTTTTCCTGCAGATTTTTTCAGTCTTATCATTTTTTCAAAATATTTAGGTGTGTATTTGGACTGGAACAGCACAACATATAAGAGCTTTTAGTGTATAATATATTAAAAGACTATGTTGAGGTAACAAAGGTGAGCATTCAAAGGTTAGATATTTTAAAAGTACTCTTATTTTGAGTACCCTGTGGAATACAACTCTGATTAGATTTTCAGTTTCCTTAGTATTGTAAGTACATACATAACTGCTTGGTACCTTTCCAAACTAGAGTGCAAAGGATATGATTCAACAGACCTAGATGTCTGCATCTGTGCTAGTCACTTTTAGTCTCTCTGTGATCATAGTATCGTGTTTAAGGCATGATTAATCTCATCCTAGAATAAGTATCTGAAGTTGATTATAAGTTGACCTGATGGTAAGATATATATAGTGTAGTGAGAGGAGCTGAATTCTTGTTGACTTTTTAAGTTAGGTTTCCAGGAAATTAAATCCTCATTCTAATTTCCACAACAAAGACCCATGTGTCTGAGGTACCTATGTAAGGAACTTAGTTTTCCTGTGTACTCAGTAGGAGAGACTTCTGAACTACAGTTTAACCCACTTAAGATCTGTCTATTGATTATGTAGGGAGGCTAAGGTGGTAATCTTTGTAATTTAAGTAAGTTTTAAGTAAGCTTTAAGTAAGTGCCTAAAGGTAGGTGGACTGAATTTGTGCTTGTCTGTTTTAAATTTGATTTAAGTGACTATGGACAGTGCCCTCTCTCAACCCAAAAGTTATTTTATCTCCTTAAATACAGATTTCTAATCATATTCCATTTGTCAGCTGAATCAAGGTCTCCTAGGTACTCATCCAATCTGTGTTCTCATTCCTGTCCTGCTGCCTTACAGAGCCATTTTTGTCTTTCATATGGCCCCCAGGAATGTATTCCTGATATTCCTTTCTTTTTAAATCCTGTTTCCCTTCCAACTCCAAACTTGTTTCTCTTGCCTGGAGGTGAAGACAGTTCTGTGGAGTGACTGCAAACATACCACATAACCTGGGAGACTTTTGTGATACCCCTGGTAATTCTAATAGGGAAATACATCCCACTCCTGGTTTTATTCAGGTCATTCCCAATCTTAACACATTCTTTGTCCCAATCTGTGCATTTGACTCTTGTTTTTACAGGACATAAGCTGAAACAAGAAAGATCCAGACTGGATATTAGGGGAAATTTTTTCATCATTAGGACAGTAAAGCAGTGGAACAGGTCATCCAGAGAGGCTGTGCAGTCTCTGTAGTTGGGATTTTTCAAGACCGGGTTGGATAAAGCCCTGAGCAACCTGGTCTGATCTTAGCCCTGCTTCAAGCAGGAGGTTAGACTAGAGACCTCCTGAGGTCTTTTCCAACCTGAATTATTCTATGATCCTATAAAAAAATCAATTTCCCTTTTCATTTGCGTAACATTCAGAAAGAGACTGATTTGAGAGTATTGAGTAAACCTTTTCTCAGGCTTCAGCTGATTTGAAGTAGCGTAGACTGGTCAGCACTGTAAGAAACTTCACTGTGATTTGTGAGAATAAAATGCCACTCAAGTTCTTAAATTAAACTTGTCATCATACTTAAGCAGTAATATGAGTTATTATTTTACAATCTCTAATTCTTTACTAAATTTGGAGAGATTTCATGGATGTAAAAAATGGCACACAAAAAAATATCCATCAAATTTGCAGTCCCTTAGCAAAAGTTCGAGATGCTGAAGCAGTTCAAAGACGAGGTCAACCTGAGTATTTTGGCCTGACTGAAACGGACTCTTGAAGGTGAATGACTGTTCTAGGCTAAAATTTTCAGAAAGTATTCAGGCTGAAAGAGCCACCAGTATATAAAGTTTCAGCGCAACCCATTAATTTTTTTAAAAAATTACAGTCAATTGAAAACAGTGTGCTGTCATGGCGACTTTAGTAGTAGGTTATGCTACCATCATACCTGTTATACATGAGAGAAGAAATGGGATGAACTGGAAAGAGTTAAAGAATTTCCATGAACATTTGATAAAGATCATAGTATGATACAGTACTCTAGAACAGTGAGAGTTAAAACTTGATTTCTTTTGATTGAATATGTTTCATTTAAGTGCTTAACTTTTGGCAATCACATCCCAATATTTTTGTACTACAAAGCAGAAAGAGATGTAGTTGCACTGAAGAACAAAGATTGAAATAATGGATAGATAGTATATTTCCTATTTAAATTACATAGACAAATTCTATAATTAGATAATTAAAAATAGGCAGCTAGCCCTATACACTAGAGTTAGAAAATACTTTTAATTACTTGATCTTGGAGTCGCTACTTCTCAAATTCATTTCAGCTATATGGAGCTAAGTGTTTATACCTATGAAGTCACTTAAAAAAGAATAAAATACTTAATATTTTCAATCCCCCATATTCACAAAGCAATCATATAAACTTCCTGCAGCTTTATAGTATAAATACACAAGTTTATATGCAGTACTGCATACTGAATTACCAGTAAAGTGTATTTGATATAAACATTTTATTTCTTTGCAAATGATGTCAGGCAACTATCCAAAACAAATTATCAGAGCCAAAACTATAGCTAAAAGAATGATATCTGGAAGGCACAAATGTGTGTTTATTATCTGTATTGCTTGTCAGAACATTTGCATGAGAGCAGAGTGAAAAGGAGGAAGAATAACAGGAATGATAAAGATACTATGATCAAAACATTAATCAGAGAAAATAATTTTTTGCTAAATTAAACAAGAATCTTTTCTGCTATACACAATAGCTGGAGCGTACAAAGAATTATTACAATTTAAAATTAAGTTATGAGAATGAGAGGATGAAATGGTGTTTTCCATAACAATCTATACTGAGCAGTGGCTCATATTTTCTTTTCCTGCCTTTAGCTGCCAGAATAGTTGCAGAAGCCCTTCTTGCAGGCCTTCACATCCATTGCTAGTTTCAAACCCAGCTGAGATTTGGCTTTCCTCACTCCACCCTAACACAAATGAGCGATGCCTTTATATCCTCCTGAGTAGTCCTTTTTTGCATTTGAGATCATTAGGAGCTTCCTCTTCATCCAGATTGATCTTCTGCCATGCTTGTTTTTTGGCTTGCTTGTTGTGCTTATTAGAAAGGACTGTTCTTGTGCTTTGAGGAATTTGTTCTTGAAGATTAACCAACTCTCCTGGCCTCCTCTGCTCTCCAGTGCAGTTGCCCATCAGATCCTGCCAAGAAGATCCCCGACTAAGCTGCAGTCTGCTCTCCTGAGGCCCAGGGCTGTGATTCTACTCCTTGCTTTGCTCTCTTCTCTCAGGATTTTAAATTCCACAATCTCATGGTTGGTGCAGCCAAGGCTGCCCTTGACCTTCACATCTTCTACCAGTTCTTCATTGTATATGTGCAAGAGATTCAACAGAGCATCTCCCCTGGCTGGCTAATTGATTGCCTGTATTGAAGAAATTGTCTTCAACAAATTGTAGAAATCTCCTGCATTCCTTGAGCCCTGTCATATTGCCCTCACGGCAGATACTGGGTTGAAATCTCCCATGGGTACTAAGGCCTGTGATTGCTGGGCTCCTTCAAGCTGTCAGAAGAAGACTTCATCTACTTTCTCGGATCAAGGAGTCTGTAGCACACATCTACTAAAACACCGCCCATATTGGTCTGTCCTCTGGTCTCTGCCTGTAAGCTCTCAGCTGGCTCGTAACCTGTTCCTAGGCAAAGCTCTGTTCACTCCAGCTACTCCTTTGCCTTGACTGCAACTTCTCCTTACCTTCCTTTCTGCCAGTATTTACTTCACACTAGACAAAAGGTTTTAGTAGAGTAAGATGCTTCCTCCAGATATTCATTAGGTATGCATGTAGTTCCTCTTGGCAAACCAAGTCGCAGGATCATGACTGAAGTACTTTATTATAACAGGCTATGACTTTTATAAACTAATAGTGGTTTTTAGGATGTGGAATTAATTTCACTTTAATTCCTTTAATATAACAGAGAAAAAAAAATCCTATTTTCACAATTTCTGAGATCTGGATTCACAGAGTATGCATAATTCTCTAGGACAACAGATTATATTGTCATTTCTGAGGGAACTAAAAAAAAGATTTTTTTCAGAATTAACATGTTAAGAAGTGAGCTTTTAGTGAAAAAGAATACTATTTTAGTGTAATTAAAAGTATTTTTAAACTTGTTTCTAAATATAGGTTTATATGTTATAGATTTTATATATTTATACTTTATATATATTTATCTTTTGTTTTATGTCTTGCAAGACATTTAATATAAGAATAAAATTATAGTAAATGTTATAAAAGTTAAAATAATGGTTCAGTGTACTATCATCTTGTAGTGCATTATACTTGCTATGAAAGCTGATAAATAAGAAGCTGCTGTTTGCTTCAGCGAAAGAAAAGGAAAAACAAAAGAAAACACTACATCATTGCACATCTTTCAAGAACAGAAAATAAGTCAAAACCCAGCAGAAACAACTTGACTTCCTGCATCATTCTGGCTCACAACTAAATAGTCCAGTCCTTCTGAATGATTAATAATTCTTTTATTATCAAGTTTAATTCTTTAAAGTCAAGCAAAAGAGGAGAGAGTAAGTTGCTCTCTAACATGTCTTGCAAAAAACGCACTGTGAAAAATAACTAAAATTTAGCTAAAATACCTACAAATACCAGGGGGTTTATATGCAGTTTAAGGGACAGACTGCAATATCACTGAAGAAGTTCAATTTCAGTATTCTTTCTTTATAAATGTATACATATATTTGATCAGTTTATGTGTGGAGTTACCAGGGTTGCTAACAATGAAAGGCAGTTGGTCCTGATGAACTGGGAGCTCCCCTTCTTTCTGAAAGTTTTGCAGTTATTCTTTTAATTGCTTGCTTTCTTTCTTTAAACTAATAAATATGCATTTAAATAATTTGAGGTAGCATGAATATCTAAGTAAGTAAGAGATCCGTGGGAGATCAGAATGAATTGATTATAATTCTCTTAGAGTTTTGATGCCTGATAGGTACTATATGTATTTAGTAACATATTCTGGGGTTTTGTTTCTTTTTTTTTTTAATTACAGATGGAGCCTAGTTAAAGGCAGACCTTGAGTTTTGTTTGTAGATTTTGTGGAAAAGAGGCTTTTTAATTAATTCTGCACCTCATTACTTTTTAAATTATAGTCGAACAAAGACAATGACTGTGATAAGAAAAATATGGATTTGTTTGTTTGTTTTGGGCTTAATATGAATGAGGCTCAAGTATGTTGTATATTTGGATACGGGTATTGTTTGTGTCTTGAATAGATCATGATTAGTAATTAAGTATGCAGAAAAGTATAGTCCATAGATAAATCAGAGAGTATTTGCTGTCGTATCACATTTTTGTACTGAAAGAAGTTTGTTTATCCTTATTCAACATTTGCATTTATATTCTTATCACTCAGGTCATTTCACAGCTTCGGATCCTGAGCAGGTCAGTAACTGCTGGCTGCAAATTTGACAGAGAAATATGGTCTACTGAACTTTCTCCTGTTCTCAACCTATGGAAGAAACTGAATCAGGTAGGAAAGTAGCTAATTTGAAAAGGCAACTTTTTTTTCCCAGCAACTACATTAAAAGTAAGGTCTAAGGAATTATCTTGAATATTGAAACGTAAGAGGTGAAAAAGGAAATTAAATGCATTTGAGGTGGGAAGTACAATGTTATGTGTATGTAATAAGCTATGAAGTCTGCATGTGGGATAGCAGTATATTTCAATGTGACACCTTCCATTATATCTTACTGACTAGAGTTAAATATACCTTTAGGCCTGCAAACCTTCCTTGCAAGAGCTCAGGTGCAACTGTTGCATATATGTACACATATACAATCAGAAAATCAGAGATTTTGATTGTGGTGTTTGGAAGACTGATAAATGAGGCCAGTTTTAAACAGTAAAACAAAACTGCACTACAGTAATACTCATTAACAGCACACATTGCTAATGGTTAGTTCTTTATCATTATTAATCATTAGCACTGTGAATTCAAAGCACTTATTCTTTAAAACTTGTGTCATAAATTAGTGGTGAGTGTATGGTACTGTGAAGCTGAAGCCATATAGTCACTGCTGGTGGCTGTGGTCATTGATGGTCTTAGTCACCCAGGTGGAGGTAATCAAGCCTGAGAGCTCTTTGACAAAGGAAGCTGGACCTGATGCAGGCCTTGTATTTCTCCTCTGTCTACTTTTCTGCTTAAATACGGGAAGATGAATTATGCAATATTTCTGTGTTCTCTCCTCTCCAGTGTTTGTGGAGTCACCATATGCATCTGCATTTGACCTACATTTTTACTGCTCATAATATCTTAAAAAAAAGACTCCTGTATTATCTTGAACTTTCTTTGATTTTCTAGCATTTTTGTGCTGTTAGCAGATTAATTTATTTACCTTTTGAAGATTCTTTATTGATAGCTCAATGAAGGCATCATGTTTGTTTTCAGAAGTTTTAAATAAAGACCTGGGAACTGGAATGAAGAAAATAGTTTAATATCTGCTTAAGTTAAAAACCATACATTATATTATTTATGCATGAATGGGCCCAGAATATGAACTAAAATGATTTCCCAGTTATGAAAAAGTAAAATCACAAAAACTGTCTGTTCCTGAAGTCTGTAAAAAACTTTTTTCCCTCTCAGTTTTGGAATCATTTACATTTAGCTGCAGACTCTTTATTATAGAATTATTGAATCATAGAATGGCTTGGGTTGGAAGGGACCTTTAAAGATCACCTAGTCCAACCTCCTGACATGGACAGGGATGTCTTTCACTAGACCAGGTTGCTCAAAGCCTCATCCAACCTGACCTTGAACGCTTCCAGGGATGAGGCATCCACAACTTCTCTGAATAACCTGCCCAGTGTCTCACCACCATGTTTGTAAAAAAATTCTTCCTTATATCCGGCATAAATCTGCCCTCTTTCAATTTAAAACTATTGTCTCTTGTCCTGTCACTACAGGCCCTGGTATAAAGTCTTTCTCCATCTTTCTTATAAGCCTCCTTTAAGTATGGAAAGGCTGCAATAAGGTCTCCCCGGAGCCTTCTCTTCTCCAGGCTGAACCCCAACTCTCTCAGTCTTTTTTATAGGAGAGGTGTTCCAGCTCTCTGATCATTTTTGTGGCCCTCCTCTGGACCATCTGGGATATATTACTCCAGATGGGGTCTCAGGAGAGTGGAATAGAGGGGGAGAATCACCTCCTTCAACCTGCTGGCTGTGATTCTTTTTATGCAGCCCAGGATATGATTGGCTTTCTGGGCTGCAAGCACACATTGCTGGCTCATGTACAATTTTTCATCTACCAGTATCCCCAATCTCTGCAGGGCTGCTCTCAATCCATTCATCCCCCAGTCCGTATTGATATTGGGGATTGCCCTGACCCAGGTGCAGAACCTTGCAGTTGGCCTTGTTGAACTTCATGAGGTGGTGGTGGTGGTTGTTGTTATTACTATTATTATTATTATTATTGTTATCTTCTTTCTTTTATCTGTTGGATACAGATAGTAGTAAAGTAGAGGCAGATGGGATAGATGCTGACAATACCCTCAATTTTATTTACAAGAAGCAAATATTAGTCTTTTACCTGTCAAATGTACTTATCACTAAGGGTAGTTGGAAACAATGGTTGAATATCTGTTTCAAACTACTGAAACTCAGGAAGTGTCCATTATAGATCTGAATTGAATCAAGCTGATGTATTTATAAATTCAAAGCTGTTTTTAAAATAAGCTACTTTTCATTCCAGAGGCAAAAAAGGCTCAGAAGCTTGTTAATATGTAGACAAAGATTAACTATGTTTTTAAACATTTTTATTCCAGTGCTGAGTATGTAAATCAAGGATTAACTCAAAAAGGATTATCTTACAAATACCTTGAAAATAGTTATTGTACATCTAAATACTGATGATTCTGAAGCATAACAAAATTCACCACTTGACATATGTTTGGTCTGTAGAATTTATACTAGAATAATTGATCATAATCTCTAAGCGTGGACTTATTTTATCTGTACACTCTCAATACCATATGGTGATCACTTTTGTGTTTTGTAACCTAGTGTCCAAGTTTAGATAAAATAGTAGACAGCATTTGACTGCATATTTCTCTGGACTGAACGTGTTTCATCCTACAAAAATCAATCTAAATAATTCAGAGTATAAAATACAGTTACATTGACAGAATGTTTGTAGAATTCATATGGTTAGTGAATTTCAGAAATCAGTGATAAAACAAAAATTTTACCTAATATTGGCCAACATCTCACAAATCTATACATGGACTATTTAACTTCTTAGTGATGTGCCCACTGAAGTATTATACCACGCTGAAGTGTGTAAAATAATATTAATATTTTTTCATGAGTGCAAATTGTAATCTTTCAATCAATAGTATTGAGTGCAGCTAACACAGGCAGCAAATGCACACAGCAGCTGGCACAGCAGTTTGTGCAGAAGAGCTTACAGAAGACCAGCAACTTTGCTCAGTAGAGGATACACCTTCTCAGCAGTGGTGGTGATGGGCCACAGGGCATGGTCCCCAGCTGCTGTTGGAGCAATGAACCCTCTAAGATGAGAACTTTGAGTCAGAGGTCCAGAAGGAGGATGCAGCTCTGCATATCTTGAGCTGTAGGGAGTGCCTAGTGCCTCTTCCTGAGGCTGGGACAGCAGGAGGTGGTCTTCTAACCTGCAGGAACTGTGTGCTTGTTGAGGATCTGCATCACCAAATTAAGGAGCTGCGAGAGGAGGTCAGTGGACTTTGCAGCATCAGAAATAGATCAGCCAGATCTTTTCTGAGATACTGTAGCTTGAAGAGCCAAGCCCTCAACCTTCCTGATGGAGGGGTCAGTAGAGTCTGTGCCTGTTGGGATTGGAAGTGAAGACTTTCAGGATGGCAAAGGCTGGAAACTTGGGACTTCTGGCACCAGGAGGAAGGCTTCTGCTCCACCTCAAGATTTACACTTATAGAACAGATTTACTGCCCTCATAGCTTACAAGGGGCTGGGAGCTCTGTCCAGTGAAGCTCCCAAGCCAAGTAAACCTGATCCACACAGAAGCACCAGGAGGTAAGAAATAGTAGCTGACAACTCCCTGCTGTGGGGAGGATGCTCCCATTTTCTGACCTGACCTGTCATCTAGGAAAGTTTGCTGCTTGCCAGGAGCTCAGATCTGGGATATTGTGGAAAGACTGCCGAGGCTTGTCTGGCCCCCAGACTATTACCCCTTGATGCTTTTCCACATAGGCCCCAATCATACTGCCAGGGGTAACGTGGAGCATATGAAGCATGACTACATGGGTCTGGGGGTGATGGTTAAGGGCATGGGGGCCTAGGTGGTTTTTCTTGATCCTTACAGTGAAGGTGAGGGACATGAGGAGGAGTGGGCAGGTCCTACAACTGGTTGTGCAGCTGGTGTCAGCAACAGGGTTTTGGTTTTTATGACCATGGGACACTTTTTGAGGATTGATGGTTGCCTGCTTGAAAGAGAAAGGGCCCACCTGACTAAGTGGGGCCAACAGGCTGGCCAGCTTGGTGAGGAGAGTTTTAAAATAGAAATATAGGGTAGGGAGAGGATGACCTAAAACTATATGAGGAAGTAGTTGACCAGGTTGGTAGGCAAAGTATGTCTGTAAACATCATCAACGAAATCAACAAAACAAAGCTGAAGGGGGACCATCTAAAGTGTGTCCATATAAACAAGGAAGTGCCTACCTGACAGAATTGGGGGAAAGCTCTCACACCTCTCTGGGAAATCACCATCATAGAGTGCCTCTCTGGTGTGCCTGTACACTCATGGGTGCAGCATGGGGAACAAAGAAGAGGAATAAGAGGTTTGCATGCAGTTGCAGACTTATGATCTCATAGGGATCACAGGGAAATGTTGGGATAGCTCACACATCTGTAGTGCTGCCATGGATAGTTATAGGGTCTCTCGGAACAAAAAGCTGGCAAGGTAAGAACGGGGAGTTGCCCTTTATGTGAGAGATCAGTGAGAATGCATGGAGCTCTGCCTAGAGATGGACAACATGCCAGTTGAGAGTTTGTGAATTAGGATTAGAAGGCAACGTTATGGTGGGTGTCTGCTACGGGCCAGCTGATCAGAAAGATGAGACCTTTTTCACACACCTGGAGGAAGTCTCACATTCTCAAAGCCTGGTCCTTGGAGGGGACTTTACCCACCCTGTTATTTTCTGGAAGGACAGCGCAGCAGGGCACAAGCAATCCAGGAGGCTTCTGTAGTGTGTTGATGACAAATTCCCAACTCAGGGGATGGAGGAACCAATAAGGGGAAGCTCTCTGTGGGACTTCATACTTGCCAACAAGGAAGAACTGGTTGAGGATTTGAAGGCTGGGGGGAACCTTGGTTGCAGTGACCCTGAGATGGTGGACCTCAGAATTACGAGTGGAGGGAAGCAAGCAAAAAGCACAATGACAACCCTAGACTTCAGGAAAGTAGACTTCGGCCAATTCAGGAATCTGCTTGGAAGAATCCCATGTGACACTGTCCTGGAGAGCAGTCCTGGAGAGCTGGTTGCTTTTCAAGGAATACCTCCTCTAAGCTCAGTGGTCAATCTCAAAATGCAGAAAGTCAAGTAATGGCAGCAGGAGTCCCACGTGGATGAGCAAGGAGCTCCTGGCAAAACTCAAGCATAAAAAAAAAAAAAAGTGTAGAAGAGAATGAAGCAGGGACAGCTGACATGGGAGGAATATGGATTATAGAGACACTGAGCATGCAGGAATGGGGTTAGGGAAGCCAGAGCATATCTAGAGTTGAATCTGGTGAAGGATGTGAAGGGCTGTACTGGTATACTGGGTCTGGCTGGGATGGAGTTAACTTTCCCTATAGCAGCTGATACAGTGGTGTGCTCTGCACTTGTGGCTAGAACTGTGTTGATAAGACGCTAGTGTTTTAGCTGTTACTGAGCAGTGCTTGCACAGCATCAAGGCTGTCTTCCCAACCTCCCACCTCTGACTAAAGCCGGTAGGCTGGGGGTGGGCAAGAGGTTGGGAGGGGACACAGCTGGGACAGCTGACCCAAACTGACTGAAGGGGTATTCTATACCATGTGGCATCATGCTCAGCAATAAAAGCTAAGAGAAGGGGGTGGGGCATTCGTTATTAAGGCACTTATCTTCCAAAACAACTGTTATGCGTACTGAAGCCCTGCTTCCCAGGAATTGGCTGGGCATCACCAGCTGATAGGAAGTAGAAGCTAAATCTCCTTTGGTTTTGCTTTGCTTCTGCATGCGGCCTTTGCTTCCCCCCCCCCCCCCCCCCCCCGTTTTTTCTCATTAAACTGCCTTTATCTTGACCAACAAGATTTTTCATCTTATTTTCTCCCCCTGTCCTACTGTGGAGGGGAGTGACAGAGTGGCTTGGTGGGCACCTGTCAGGCAGCCAAGGTCAACTCCCCACAACCAGGTATGGCTGGGATGGAGTCAACTTTCCAGCCTGTAACTTAGCGGCAGGTACAATGCTGTTAACCCATCACAAGAGCAACAGGAAAGGTTTTTACAGAGGTACATCAGCAACAAAATGAAGATCAGGAAAAGTGTAGGCCCACTAGTGAATGGAAATGAGGACTTGGCCACAAAGGACAAGGAGAAGGCTGAAGTACTAAATGCCTTCTTTGCTTCTGCTTACTGGTAAGTCTGGCCTTCAGCAAGCCCAGGTCCCCAAAAGCAGTGAGAAAGTGCAGAGCAAGGAAGACTTACCCTTGGTGGAAGAGGATCGGGTTACTTAGCCAGTGTTTAAACAAACTGAATATAAACAAATCCACAGCCCTTCATGGGATGCAACCATGAGTGCTGAGGGAGCTGGCTGCTGCTGTTCTGAGACCACTCTCAGTTATCTTTGAACGATTGGTGTGATTGAGGGAGATTCCTGAGGACTAGAAGAAAGCAAATGTCACTCCTTTCTTTAAGAAGGGCAAAAAGGAGGATCCAAAGAATGACAGGTCAGTTAGCCTCACCTGGGAAAGTGATTGAGCAAATAATACTGAAAACAATTTCTAAGGATTTCCAAGGGTCATTAAGGTGATTAGGGGACAAGAGGATCTGTCATATGAGGGGAGGATGAGAGAACAGGGCCTCTTCAGCCTGGGGAAGAGAAGACTTAGGGGTATCTTATCAGTGTGTGTCAGTTGATGGAAAGGAGTAAAGGAGACAGAGCCAGACTCTCCTCACTAGTGTCCTGTGACAGGGCAAGAGGCCATGGGCACAAACTGAAATACAAGAAATGCCATTTAAACATAAGACAAAACTTTTTTACTGTGAGGATGGTCAAACACTGGAACAGGTTGCCCGGAGAGGCTGTGGAGATACTCCATCCTTGGAGATACTGAAAACCTGACTGGATACAGTTCTGGGCAGCCTGCTGTAGCTTTGAGCAGAGGGTTTGACTAGGCAATCTCCAGAGGTTCCTTCCAATCTCAGTTGTTCTGTGATTCTGTAAATAGTAGTCCTGTGCTCAGTTTTCAGAGCTATCACAGTCTTTATGGTCAAACAGCAAAAATGGCAGATATACATTGGAAATTTTAGCTTTTTCATTTTAGCCATTTTGAAATGGGAAATAATTCTTATATATTGCTACAGTACTGAGGACTTCTATGTTGTTGCTTTTTCAGAAATATTTCTGGTAATTTCCAGGACCCGTTTTTCCTCTCAGCATCATACATTTTGCAAAGCCCTGTTAAATGTTGCCACCAGTTATTCAGACATTCTGAAACAGTGTAGCTGGGGAGTTTATTATTCTTTGTCTACCCATAACAATAGAATCATGGAAACTGCCTCTCCTTCATCCATAGTTTATTAGTCCAGCCAGAATGGAGACTGTGGAATTTTTCATTGAATTTTACTTTAAATGAAATAGATACTTAAAATCTGGTTCAAATCAGTGCACTCCCGTGTTGAAAGTTACACAAGAAAACTTCCTCTTTCTCTTTAGCTGTTCTGGACTAATACAGAATGTCTTGACATTTTAACCTATATTAGCCTCATTTGAAAACATGTTTTAATTCTTGCTATTGGAAAATACCCTTGTAATGAATACTGTCCTAAAATTGCTTCTGCAGTGCCTTTCAGCGTGATTTAATAACAGCTTAACACTAATCAAATCAATTAAACTCTCATGAACCTGCCATTAAGTTAAAAAAAACCCAAATACTCAGATGCTCAGTATAAGTTTGGATGAAAGACTGTTTACTGAAAAATATGAAACCATCACTGAATAACTTGTCAAACAAATCATAGAATCATAGAATAATTTGGGTTGGAAGTGACCTTTAAAGGTCAGCTAGTCCAACCCCCCTGCAATGAGCAGGGACATCTTCACCTAGATCAGGTTGCTCAGAGCCCCGTCCAACCTGACCTTATAGAATCATAGAATCATAGAATTGTTAAGGTTGGAAAAGACCCTTAAGATCATCAGGTCCAACCATTAACCTACCACTGCCAAGTCCCCCACTAAACCATGTCCTCTAGCACTGCATCTACCTGTCTTTTAAATACCTCCAGGGATGGGGACTCGACCACTTCCCTGGGCAGCCTGTTCCAGTGCCTGACTACTCTTTCAGTAAAGAAGTTTTTTAATATCAAACTTAAACCTCCCCTGGTGCAGCTTGAGGCCATTTCCTCTCGTCCTATCGCTTGTTACTGGGGTGAAGAGACTGACCCCCACCTCTCTACAACCTCCTTTCAGGTAGTTGTAGAGAGCAATAAGGTCTCCCCTCCGCTCCTCATAAGACTTGTTCTCTAGACCCTTCACCAACCTAGGTGCCCTTCTCTGGACACGCTCCAGCACCTCGATGTCCTTCTTGAAGTGAGGGGCCCAAAACTGGACACAGTATTCGAGGTGCGGCCTCACCAGTGCCGAATACAGGGGCACTATCACCTCCCTGGTCCTGCTGGCCACACTATTCCTGATACAAGCCAGGATGCCATTGGCCTTCTTGGCCACCTGAGCACACTGCTGGCTCATGTTTAGGCGGCTGTCAATCATCACCCCCAGGTCCTTTTCAGCCAGGCTGCTTTCCAGCCACTCCTCCCCAAGCCGGTAGCGTTGCCTGGGGTTGTTGGGACCGAAGTGCAGGACCCGGCACTTGGCCTTGTTGAACCTCATACAGTTGGCCCCGGCCCAACAATCCAGCCTGTCCAGGTCCCTCTGCAGGGCCTTCCTACCCTCCAGCAGATCGACACTCCCACCCAACTTGGTGTCATCTGCAAACTTACTGAGGGTGCACTCAATCCCCTCATCCAGATCGTCGATAAAGATATTAAACAGGACCGGTCCCAACACTGAGCCCTGGGGAACACCACTCATGACCGGTCGCCAACTGGATTTGGCTCCATTCACCACCACTCTCTGGGCTCAGCCATGCAGCCAGTTTTTAACCCAGCGCAGAGTGCACTTGTCCAAGCCATGAGCAGCCAGCTTCTGCAGGAGAATGCTGTGGGAGACGGTGTCAAAGGCCTTACTGAAGTCCAAGTAGACAACATCCACAGCCTTCCCCTCATCCACTAAGCGGGTCACCTTGTCATAGAAGGAGACCAGGTTAGTGAAGCAGGACCTGCCTTTCATAAACCCATGCTGGCTGAGCCTGATCCCCCGGTTGTCCCGCACATGCCGCATAATGGCACTCAGGATGATCTGTTCCATGACCTTCCCCGGCACCGAGGTCAGGCTGACAGGCCTGTAGTTCCCCGGATCCTCCTTCTGACCCTTCTTGTAGATGGGTGTCACGTTAGCTAACTTCCAGTCATCTGGGACCTCCCCGGTTGACCAGGACTGCTGATAAATGATGGAGAGTGGCTTGGCAAGCTCCTCCGCCAGCTCCCTCAGTATCCTCGGGTGGATCCCGTCTGGCCCCATAGACTTGTGGGCATCCAGGTGGAGGAGCAGGTCGGCGACTGCCACCTCTTCGACAGCTGGGACTACATTCTGTGTCCTATCTCCATCTCCCAGCTCAGGGGCATGAAAACCTTGAGGATGATCAGCCCAACTATTAAAGACTGAGGCAAAGAAGGCATTAAGTACCTCAGCCTTCTCCTCATCCTTTGTGGCCAAGTTTCCCTCTGCATCCAACAAAGGAGGGAGATTCTCCTTAGCCCTCCTTTTGTCGCTGATATACTTGTAGAAACATTTTTTGTTGTCCTTGACAGCAGTGGCCAGTTTAAGTTCTAGCTGGGCCTTCGCCTTTCTAATCTTTTCCCTGCATATCCTCACCACATCCTTGTAGCCCCCCTGAGTCACCTGCCCCTTCTTCCAAAGGTGGTAGGTTCTCCTTTTCTTCCTGAGTTCCAGACAGAGGTCATGTTACACAAATTTAAAAAAAAAAAAAATCTTCCTTAATATGGAAGGATGGCCCACTACAGCCTGTTGGCCAGGGCTGGGCCATCAGAGTAATTCAACCAGTCTGTGTCCTGGTGTCCGTTCTCTTCCCACATAGCCTTCTGCCATGACAGAGTGTAGATCAGGACCTATATAAGCACTTCATTGTCACATAACTGGATCAATTGGAAATCACTGTTCAACGGAACTCAAGCTCTGCCCATCATATGACAGTTTTCAGACAAGCACAAAAATATCAGGACACAATGGGGCTGCATAAGTGTTTCATCATGTCCAGATGGCTATCTGTCACGAGTAGAGAGAGACAGGAATCAATGCTATATTTTTGTTGTAAGGTAGATGCATTTTCTGCCTTGTTTCAGGGACACTCTTTAGTACCTGCATGAAAGTCAGAAGGCCCACCCAGAGTAAAAATTTGGAAGCAACTGCTTCCAAATGATTTTTTCTGAATATATGACCATGAGCTGTCATGTTGTGTTCTGCCTTATCATTTGTTATGTTTGTAAATTGAAGGCTAACTAATAATTTTCATAAAGTTGCATAATGCTGCAAGACAATTGCAAAAGTAGTTTTGAAAATTAATGGGTTGTTGTTCTTTTATCTAAAACATTAGGAACCTCAGCTTTAACAAAAGAACAATGTTTTTTTCACCAAGGAAAATCAATGAAGCAGAAATATAGGGTCATTCTTTCTTGTATTTTCAACAATGAAAAATTTGTGTAATAAACAGAGAGAGGCTAATATCTAAAAGAACAGGCAGAGAGACTCAAGGGAGGAGGCAGAATAAGTACATCAGCAGGTCAATGGAGGTTTCTAAAACCTACCACTGCCACCAAAATTGAATTTTGAATCAAATGCAGAACTAGTGGAGGTATATGAGTTTATTTTCATTATATTTGTTACATTTCTGAGGGGGCAATTCTCAGAACATATTGGAGTTTGAAAAGGCTTGAGTTTAGGAAGGTAATGAAGAAAAGCTCTAGAGCAGCTCAAGTGAGACTATATGAAGTCTTATATTGTACTGAGATAGTAACAAGTACAGAAGCAAAAGAGGGAAAATGATCAAAGTCTCAAAATACACCTAATTTAATATTCGTAGCATAATATAGTATTTAATGTTAAAGATTAGAACCTATCTTCAGTTTCTTACGATTAGGAAAAGCACTCAGTACTTCAGCAGTTCTTCATCTTAATTCCCAAGCAGGTCATGAGGATATTTTTAAAGCTGATGTGAGTTATATACATAATGGATTTTGAGGGAATGTAATAGAACATTAAATGTATAAGCTGATATCGGTATTCATGTTTAATTTTCCTATAAAAATGACAGATGGGTTGTTTTAACAAATTCTCAGGAGAAAGCATTAAAAAGAGTGATGAAATGAATATGCAATTCATAGGAGACTGTTATGTAAAGGGCAGTATTGAGGAACTTAGAGGCCTGCTCTTCCAGTAAGTTTTTCATGAATTAAGACAGTATATGTGAAAGACTGAGCAAAGCCTGCAAGTTGGAATGTCTTTGTTCTTCCCTTTTTGTGCAATTAAATACTCCAGTAAGAAATTAGCAACCAGCTTGTGCTAGTTTTACATTACATTTTATATATATTCAACAAATTATGGTCTCAGACAAATTGAAGTGAAACTGGTACTGTGATTTCAGGATGCATGCAAAGACAAAATACAAATCATAACATTTCTGAATACTGTATGTTTCTTACACTTCGAACAGTAAGTAACTTTGCTGTATGCCTTTTTAGTAATGTGGGAGGGAAGACCTTATCATTCATTTTTCTGCTAGTCATATACCAAAGTGTCTGTATTACTCTTTCACTTAGCTTTTCTCATATTTTTGCTTGGTAGTTGAGTGCAGTATGAGCTTGAAATGAAAAATACTTGAAAGTTCTGACAAAGTTACAGTGCCTAGGAATGATTATGGAGGCAGACATCCTGTGTGTTCTGGAAAGCAAGATGCCATGTGACAATTCAGAAGTTTATTTAATCTGAAAAAAAGTCAAAACTATTTGTTATTTTAAGCGATACTTCAGAGAAAGTAAAATCTGATTTTACCTTTAATAAATTACTAGAAATTGAAATAGGAATTTTTTTCCCAAAGGATAGGGTTTTCTTATTGCATTTGTGCCTTGTAGAATTTTCCAATAAAGGTTTAAATTCCGTAACTGGAATTCAGTGCAGCATCTTGTCACATGTCAGGTTGGCAGGTTCAGAACACATGCTAAAATATATTTATGTAATAAGCTGCATATGAATTAAGATTTTGCAAAATGATACCATCTCTTGAAATTAGTGAATAAATTTGGATTTTCACTGGCTGTAACGGAATGGAAGTAAGTAATAAAAATGTCAATGTGAGAGCAGCAGTACCTCTCAGAGTCTGAGTTACTCAGGATTTACATGCATTATATTTATTTTGTATTTATTATTTATTTATATATTTAATTTGTTTCCAGGTTGAACTAGTCTTATCAAAGCAAGAGCTATATCTGGCAGCATGGTTTATAGTACCCAATACGATCTTGTTATGCTGAGTACACTGCTGCTTTCTATATTGACACATTAACACAAATACTAAAAGAAGTGATTCAGCTGAGTTAAGATTTTTCAGAAATTCCAGTATTTTTGAAGTAATTGGGTAAACAGAGTTGTCTCAGAAGAGTGGTGCCTTTATTGAACATCTCATGGGCAATACTGAAAGTATCATTATAGTTTTAATCCAGTGTCAGAAAAGGGAGGATATCTGAATTACTTCAAAGCTAACAAGGTCACATGAAGTATTACGAATTAAACAAAGAACGTATTGTATAACGTAATAGTTTCCCTGAGTTTATTAACTGGACATCACATGTTCTTTTTTAGAATTCTAACCTGATTCATCAGAAGGTGTCTCCTCCTGTGGAGCAACAAGGATCTCCAATCTTATCATTCATTACTCTGGAACAGTTCAATGCCATTCGCCTTGTGCAAAGTGTCCATCAGTCACTTGCTTCTTTAAGTAAAGTTATCAGAGGTACCTCATTACTGAGTTCTGAAGTACAAAGATTAGCAAGCGCTCTGCTAAATCAGAAGGTAAGTCATTTTGTCATGAATTTACATGATAAGCAATGAAAAAAACCAAGGAAACTGAACAAAATTCTGATGCATATTTACAAGTCACCATTTTCTCTAAGTTCTTTTATTGATAGAGACTCTAAAATGGAGTTCTTTTATTGACAGTGACTCTAAAACAGAACCATGTTTTTTCTGGAATGAAAACCCAGAAAAATGTTGCTTCAAGTATTTGCAGAAGCATCTGAGTATATTATACTTTCATCAAGCTTTCTGTTAAGGACAAATCCGATAAGATTAGAAGTTGTGGAATAGTATTTCCATTTCAAATACAAATCATGCTAGATAAGTCAAATACATTAGCCAGTAGAACATGTAAATCTGTCTCTTCATTTTCACAGTTTCTTAAAATTTAAGTTTTACTGCAGTTGTAATCACAATTTGCTCTCTACATTTATTCATTATGGGTTATTGCCATATCACACCAGACAAGCTATACCTATCATATTGACTTATCATCTCACCCTATATACTTGATATGCGAGAAAAGCAAACAAAATTTATACATGTACTTTTTCCATGTTTTCTGGCATCAAACTGGGCATGTTTATAAACTGGTACAATTAGTGATTGCAAATTTACATGGTCTGTCATTAATAACTAGGTAATTGGATTCCAAAGATAGTCAAACATTGACGTAAAACTCTGTAGTTTTTTTTCACCTGCAGCAATTGATAAATTGTGTCGATGCTAATGCATAGAAATTGAGATTGGCCCTACAATGAACGATAATTCCTAGTAACATCTTGTTTTTCTTCATGTGAGGATCAAGTACTTTTAAAAAGATTGTTATGCATTTGTTGATCTATCAAATTTCTAATTAAAACAATAATTAAATTCTTTGTCTGTTCAGATTCACAAGACAGCATTTGTTAGCAAAATTGCAGTACAATTAGAATAAATTAACATTTTCATGTTAGCACTCTCATTGCCTTTTTAAACATGTTTTGACTGTGTGGTGGAAATTGGTGCTAAGTACAAGTCATAGTGAAGGCAAACGATACATGTAATGGCCATTTTTTAGTATTTATAGTTATATTTCTTGTTACTGAGCAGCAGTATGGCTTACTTGTGTTTAAGCTGCACTCTCTAAATTGGAAGCAGCAGGAGCTATGAACCTGATCACTGTCACAAAAATGTACTTAAAGATTCTATGCATTTTTATCTCTCACAAACATCAGTTCAGTGCTTCCTGATATATTGAACAAAGTGTTTCTGGCATTTCATCTGCTTACTTACCCACTTACCTTGACACAGATCACTTTATTGGATTGTGACCATAGAGCAATCTTTTCAGCAGCCCTCCAGAGAGGCTAACTCTACGCTCTTGGCATGGCAGCTAACCTCACCATATTTGTCATCTAAAGTGATTTGTTTCATGTAGTTTCTCTACACTGTTCTTGTTTAGTTTAGTGTGGTCACACATTATGTAACAAAGGACTATTTTTAAAAACTTATATTTAGAAAGCACTGAGATTGTAGTTCTTTTAAGATTATAGCACCTGAAGCTGCTAGTTGACTGATAGAAACGTGAAACTCAAAAAATGTATGACTTTTAATGGTTTCAGCAATGCGCCTTATTTTTGCAAAATTGATATGTTAGTGTACATCTGAAAAATGCTTCCATACTAACGATTAGCTAAGCTATTACTTTAAACTTAGAGTAATTTAGAGTGATATATTAGCAACATTAGGTGAATGCCTTCTAAATGATAGATTGGTGAGCTGCCTGTAAATGCATATCTAGCAAAAGAGTCTGCAAAAAAGCAAGGATAATAGTTTCAAATACAAAAAGTTTTCAAAAAATCATAATTATGCAAAAAAGCATGCAGTTAACTGTGTGTCCTGATTTTAGCTGGGATAGAGTTAATTTTCTTCCTAGTAGCTGGTATAGTGCCGTGTTTTGGACTTAGGATGAGAATAATGTTGATAACACACTGATGGTTTAGTTGTTGCTAAGCAGTGCTTACACTGGTCAAGGACTTTTCAGCTTCCCATGCTCTGCCACGAGCACAAGAAGCTGGGAGGGGGCACAGCCAGGACAGCTGACCCAGACTGGCCAAAGGGCTGTTCCATACCGTATGGCGTCATGCTTGGTATATAAACTGGGAAGAGTTGGCCGGGGGGCAGCAGTTGCTGCTCGGAGATGGGCTGGGCATTGCTCAGCAGGTTGTGAGCAATTGCATTGTGCATCACTTGTTTTGTATATTCTTTTATCATTATTATTATTATTATTATTATTCCTCTGCTGTCCTGTTAAGCTGTCTTTATCTCAACCCGCGGGTTTTACTTTTTTTTTTCCCGATTCTCTTCCCCATCCCACCGAGGCAGGGAGGGTGAGCGAGCGGCTGTGTGGTGCTTAGTTGCCAACAGGGGTTAAGCCATGACACTGTGCTTTATTAATTGTCTTGTATGTATTCTAGTTTATTCAATCCATTATTAATTAGTGTCCACAGACCCAGATATTTTCTGGTTTTTATCTATAAAAGGTACACATGGAGTATTTACTTGGAAAGATACTTTTTCTTACAAACTTCTGTGATCAGATTTTGAAAATCTGTTCAGCACATATGCTATTAGATTGTGAACCTCCTTGAAAATGCAACTGTAAATGTTAAACAGTATAAACTGTTTATTCTGCTCAGCTTCTTCAGTATTGTGCAATATTCCCCAGGTAATGATTTACATCAATTCTCTTTCACTTAAGTAGGAGAATCTTGCAGAGTCTTTACAGGTTCCTGTGAAGTAGGTACAATTAATGTTTTTATCCTTATTTTATGAGGAAATCTAACATGATCTTTTAAGCTTCTTTTTGAAGTCAATGAGAAATTTGTATGGGGAGGTCTTGTAAGATTTTATTCTCAGGTGTTGTTCTACAAACACTTTAAGATGGTGAGAAAATAATCATGCGGAGGAATTGTAGCATATTCACTTCACCACAGAGCCACACAACTGTATGTTCAAGTCTGAGGAGGCAGCAGCAAAGGAGTGGGAACTTGTGGCTGCAGTTGAAAGATGGCATTGTGGCTTTCCAAGAAAGAATCAACTTAGGCCTTTTTGAAGTGTTTGTGGAACCTATTGATGTTTCCTTATTGAATAGCAGAGGTTCTTGTAAGTTCTCCACCAGCACTGTATCTCTGTGGGCCACATAAAGAATTTGCAGGAATATGGCCTTCCTATTAGTGGTTGTATGCTTTGATCATTATGTTACTTGTATTGCCTTTTTTCTTTGTAGATATATTTGATCTCCGGATTATTTAATTTAATTGAAATTGCTAGCTTAAAATGTAATGATGATGGTTTTGAAATGGATACTTTCAGTAAATGTATTTTTATTTCAGTGTCCCCTCACATGGCAAACCAAGTGGGAAGGTCCAGAAGATCCTTTACAATATCTTAGAAGTCTTGTAGCTCGAGCACTTGCTATACAGGTAATTTTGAAGAGTAATTTTACCTCAGTACACTGGTGTTCAGTGACACAGTATGTTATATGAATTGTACTGCAGTAGGAAGTCCCGAAGAGTTTTAGATGTGTGAAAAGGCTTATAAAAATTTAAAGATAGATGAGGAATGTGAAGACAGCAGGCTGAGCAATCTGAAGTCAGTAACTTTAAATACAGTAACGTTTACCTCTTAGATTTTAGTTATTAGTCTTTCTGATGAACTGTGGGGGAAAAGATTTATTTACTCAGATGAATCTTTACATCTAAGTCAAGACATACTCTTTAATCTGGTAGAGGGAAACATATAAAGAGATAAAGTGAAGCAATTCTAATAGAGGTAATGTAGAAATTAATAGAAGACTAGTCTTTGAAGCAAATAAAGAAAACATCTGCATTCTCCAGGCTTACAAGGGGCTATAATAGAAGGTGCAGAGTCTGACAACAGCTCTGTCAATTTACAGTCTGACAGCGAAGAAGAAAATTTTCAGTTAAGGTAAATCTATTTATACTTTGATTAACAGAAGAGGTATATTTAAGATAATAGGCAGACAAATAAAAAAATCATTTATGTAAATTAATTAGTATTTAAGGAAACAGATTTCATCATGTTGGATACATAGAGAGGATACTGCGAGAACCTTCCAGGGAGGAAGGTTCCTTTAGGAGGGACAAATCTTCTATTACCTCCAGGCAAGAAATAGAAAGCTGCTGATTTTGACCTTGATTAACCCAGTCTTGTCCAGCAGGATATGAAGAAGATTTCTGTGAACATTAGTGTTGGCTGTCAGATTCAGAAGGAAGATTTGAGGGGAACATGATTTCTAGGCATTACTTTTTCTAAGGAAACTATCAAATGGATGTTTCCAAAGTATTCATAAGATTCTTGTTACACAAACCATTTCTTTTGGCTAATGCTTAATTTTTATTAATCCTTTCCTTCACAGAAAGTCTCAAATTATAAACAATAAAGTGTAAATATATGTAGCAACAAGTGATAATTCATGTTCAAATGTTATATTGGTCATATAACTAGAGTTGAACTTAGTCCCTTCTGACTGACTATTATAGTCGTCATCATTAAAAAAGCATCACTCGTAGCTGAGTCAGCAGTGTTCATAATCTTCAAGAGTACCTTGCAGTTTGTTACCTCTACCTTTATTTGATTGTGACCAAACTGCATGCGATTTTCCTTACTTATATGAATTTTTTAAATGGAAGCCTGAGATTAGAGTTCAAGCTTCTGTGTGGAGGACACCTCCTGTACAAAGTGGAGATAATCATAGAATCATAGAATGTCCTGAGTTGGAAGGGACCCACAAGGTCATCGAGTCCAACTCCTGTCCCTGCATAGGACAACCCCAAAATTCACACCATATGTCTGAGGGCATTGTCCAAATGCTTCTTGAATGTTGTCAGGCTTGGTGCCGTGGCTACCTCCCAGGGTAGCCTGTTCCAGCGCTCCACCACCCTCTGGGTGAAGAACCTTTTCCTAATGTCCAACCTAAACCTCCCGTGGCATATCTTCCTGCCGTTCCCTTGGGTCCTATCACTGGTCATCAGGGAGAAGAGTACTAATGTAGCAGAGTGTTACAGGATGAAATCAGTGTTAACAGTAGTAGATGATTTTCAACCAAGCATATTCAAAAAGTTTTTATTTCCGTATATTACTCCAGTCAACTCTTGACAAATATGCTGCATTACATTACCATGATAGTAATCTTCCTTTTTCATTGATGAAATTGCTGACACTATTGTACATTTGAATTACTCATTTTTATATGAAGGTATTATGAAGACAATATTTACAATTTTAAACATTTACTGTAAGAGGGACAGATAATTAAGGCAGAGCTTTACAGTAGATTTTTAACTGTATTCATAAGCAGTAAATTGTGTTAAATTTTTGTTAGTGACAATAGAAAATAGTGACAGATGACCAGATACTGGTTATTATAATTTTTTTTTATTTCACGTATGTAATACAGTTGTATTTGAAGCAATCCTTAATAATACATTATCAGTCTGTTTTGCTTCTCAACCTTCTAGTCAGATCACATCCGAAATACAATTTCTGTGTTTTTATTTTTGTATGTGTTTTACCAGAAAATGTTGATTATTTCTAATTATGCATTTCGGTTGAATCATCATTTTCCTTAAATGTGATTCCAATTCATATTTATGCATATTACACTAAGATTTTGATTAGCCTTGATCATTTTTTAATTAACTTTCCTTTTTTGTGTCTTTTCATTTCTGATTTTATAAATGTAATTTATCATTAGTTAATTATAAATTTAGTATTCAGAAATTCAGTAAAGGCTTCAATAAAGATTTGTCATAACTCTGAAAATTATCTTCAGATTTATATTTCAATAAAGGTCATATTTTGGATTGGTTTAGTTTTATATGACCAACTCCATCATCATGGTTTTTTGATATTTACTTATACCTCCACCTGTTTCATTCACTGTAAGATATTGACTTCTACCTTCACCATTTGAGACAGGTTTGATTTAGGTATTTTTCAAGAGGAAAAGAGACATGGAGACATCAAAGTTGTACTGAAAGATTGCATCTACTAAGGATGCAGTAAGTCTGTACTTAGGTTAGTAAGTTAGTTATTAGTTAAAGGCTGCCTTGTCAAGATGTTAGCTGCCAGTGCAGAAATAATAAAAGCAACTGCTTTGTTACAGACATTTAATGGGGATGGGGAGGAACCCAAAATATAGGCCAGATGGTAGAATAATTATAGCAGAATTTATAGAAGTGTAAAGAAGTTCTGAGAGCATTACACAACAACAGACAGAAAAACAACAGGTGTTGCATTTTCTCAGGTCTGAATTCACTCAGTAAAAGCAAAATAAAAAACGGAAATCTGCCTACTTAAAGTGTGAACAAATCAGTATATGCAAAATGCAATAGAGCCATGTTTTGCTGTGTATTATGTTGTGGTGATAGAGCTGATGGAAATATGTGATTTCTTCCCAGGTGGAATTTCTGATATTTGGATGTTAGCTTTTGCTTTAAATTAAAACAAAAAATCTGTATATTGAACATTCTTCTAAGATTAAGATTTCTGAATACTTTCAATTAACAATGCTGACAGTGAAATTTAAAATATCGTGTTTCAGCTTGTCTGTCTACAGTGATTTATTTGCTATCAACATTAAGATATGAAGCTTATGAATCATCATAGATCTTTGTGTTCATTGTAATTATTGGTTCTTATACTCCCAGTTTCCTCATGGTGGCATCTTAAATGTGTTCTGTGGTTTCCCTCTCTCGTGGTACATGATTATAGCTCAGCAACAATATACCTCAGTGTATAATAGAATTTAAGTCCATCCCAGTCTATAGGTCAGTGTCTTCTCATGGCTATGGAAACCAGCAGAAGAGAAAGAGAGAGAAGAGACCCAGAACTACAGCTATTAAGAGGAGAAGAGACCCATAACTACAGCTATTAAGAGGCAAAACAGCAGCCCAGGCAAATGTCAGATGAATATCAACATTGAAAAAATGTTTCATGTCAACAAACTGGAACTTACTTTTTGTTTCCACAAGAACTAAATACAGAGCTTAATTTCACTTCTCCCTAAAAAAAAACCCCTTTTATTCCAACAAGACCTTATATTTTAAATGAAAATATTTATTTCATTCTTTTGGACTGAGCTGCTTTTAAGTCATCTGTAAAAACAGTTCTTCCTTCAGATGGCTGTCTGGTCAGACAGCTGGTAAAAGGCTTACAGCATACACAGAAAATTAAGACTGTTTGACCTCAGAATCATAAACCCTACTTTCAGAGTTCTCATCAAGGAAATGTTTATGAATACCAAAAGTTTTTATTTGCATAAATTATAAAAGTTTTTGTTGAAGATGTGTGTGTATCTGTGAAGTACTCATAGTATATGAAAAAGCTATATTTCATATTTTATCAAAGACTTGTATGTATCTCTCTGGGATACTGTTATTTCTTGTCCCATCCCATCCTGAGTGAAATCTAGGGTAGTAATATTTAATTTCAATATCAGTTTGACCCCTTAATATAAGTTTTTTTTTTTTTTTACTACTCTTTTACTATTTGAGGTAGAATGACTGTTTCTGTTTTGGAACCCTTACTATTCTTCTGTTTCAACAATCAGCTTCTCAGAAAGATGGACTGGACACCTGAGGTATATGAGGTTTGAACTGGGAAATTGCATGCTGAAGCTACTAGAAAACCTTCTGGGAATAGAAGACACGTGATTCTCCCTTCACACCCAAGGCATCTAGGCAAAGAGGTTCAATTTTCATTCACTGATAACAGGCAGAAAGTCTGCTTTTAGAAAGCCAAGTCCTCTCAGTTTTCACTGAGTTAAAGAACTGTGAGTGCCAGCCTATAAATCAGTCTTAATGCAACAGTAGATGATATGCACATAAAATCTGAGGAGTAGAGGCTGAGAGTGAATCCCAGCCTGTACAGACACAGCCAGCAGAGAGAGGAGGACACAGTACCTTTACAGGCAGCTGCATAAACACAGACAGCATAGATAGCCCTATCCTATTTCAGTGGTTCACTGCTCAAGGAAAACACCCTTCACAAGTCTCGCTGATTTTTGGTCTCTTGACTGTCTTGCTTCAAGTCCCTCAGTCTGCAGCACGCAGCTCCCAGACCTCTCATCCTCTTGCTGGCTGGTACTGCTAGAAGTTTGCTAGTGGATTCCCTTCTCCCACATAGAGAACACACTTGCACACAAAAATGACTAAAAATAGAGCTTAAAAGAATAGGACAGACTCTGGTGATCAGGTACAAGGTTGGCCAAAGTGTACTGACCAGCAGCATCCCTACATGCGACCTGCCCTTTTATACCTATCTATCTGTTTTCCCATTCTTCATCTCCCATCCACATTTCCCTACCTTTGGTCCTTCCCCTAAATATCCTGTAAGAAATATTGTACAATCCCAGAATTGTCATGTTCAGTCCCCAAATTCACCCACTTGGGTGCTCCATAAGAAGTCCTATACCCCTTTAAGTAGTAATGCCGCTTAGTTTGCATGGCATTTCATAGTTTTTTCTGATAGATTGCCTTAGCAGGTTTTGCAGCAGGGACAATAGCTTAATGGTTTGTCTTTTATGGTCTTAGGAGGAGCTGATTCAGATGGATTAGGTTGGCTGCATTCCCCACCTTCTCGTTGTTCCTCTCATCACTCTCTCTCTATTTGAACAGCTGTTATCTAGGTATCTGTACGGTGCAAAATACTTCAGATTTAGTATTCTGATATTAAAGTACGAAAATTCATTAAAATATTGTTTTCAGTCCCCCCATATCGTTATTTTAATTCAAAATTCAGAATGCTATCTATGAAGAATCCACCTTACTCTGAAGAATTAGCATTTTTCTGTTGCTTTTCTTGGCTTCTCCTCTTCAGCTGTCATAAATATCAAAACAAAAATACAACTGCAGCCTAACATTATCTGCTAAGAAACTGAGCTTTAATTGGCTCCCACAGCTCTCATCATGTTGCAGCATGATTTCATTTTGTTCAGAATTTATCAGCCAGGATATATCTTTCAAGACCTTTTATCTAAGTGATAACTGCTTGGTAAAAATTGGAAATTTGCAAGTACTACTATAAAAATTTAGATGTTTTATTTCTCTCTCATGTAATAGGCAAATTTCAAGGTCCGATAGATCCAACTGTCATATCATGTCCCTTTTTAATCACTGTTTCAGTTAGATTGTATTAATTAAGTAGTGGCCAGTATAGAGTAGTAGCGATTTATAAAGATACACCGTCCAAACAGGATGCCACACAGAATGTAAGATGAAAGTACCAGACTTGCACAGATCGTAAGAGTTGTCCACTGAAATAAGGTCTAGCTTCCAAGGAAGCTGAAGCATTTTTTTATGTTTAGAGAGTTCATGTAGTGTTGTGACTTACAGAAAGCTGTGTTCATGCATGGGTGCCTGAGGTAGAAGGATTCCTTAATTTTTCTTTTTTTGTTTTGTGCACCAATTCAACACTTTACTTTCCAGAGGTACTGAAATCACTATTTCTTTCAGTGAAATGATTATTTTCATGCGGAATATAGTGGATTTTCACACTGCATCTGCAAACTTTGCAGTTTTAAATGGAAATATTTTTTTGGCTGTCAATGAGCAAGGATTATCTCAAGTTTTGGGAGAACAATTTGCTTTATGCATGAAAAACAGTTTTTAAAAAGTAGCATTGGAAAAGGAAAGATATCTGGGCTTGCATTCTGTTTGGTTTCATTGTGAGTTGTTGAAGCTTAATCCCAATGAAGTAGATGCTCTGTTAAATTGAGGTATCCACAAATTATGGGCTTTTCTATAAACCTCAGCCTTAAATGTTTTGAAACATAATCCGCTTCAACAGAATTCAACTCCTGTTGATTAAGCTCTCAGGATTCTAGGCATGTTTTGTGAGAATGGCTATTCTTTTTTAATTATTAAATACTACCTTGTAAGCAGAAGTTTCAGCAGCATCCTTTATCATACCACTAACCAGTTGTTCAGCTCTCTGACTGTAAAATATTGATTGCAGAAGGTGATCACTCATAAAACGATTTTTATAAGTGTTGCATAAAAAAGAAGAAAACCCCAGGTCATTGTCTCTATGCACTTTCTGAGAAATTACCTTATTTTAAAGAAAATTATCCTTTTTTCCACCCTTGGTTTAAATTTAAAAGAACTAGATTTAGTGTTCTGTATTTCTTCTATGGATGCAAGTTAGTATTTATATACTCCATAAGTTACAAGAAACTATACCATATCAGATTTAAAGCTCTATTTGATATACTTTATTTAATCTAATAAAATAATCAGCATTCATTGATTTTTCTCTTTAATCTGCAAGATGCTTTTCCACAATACAGGAAGAAATCTGAAAAGATACAATGATAAGGTATTAATAAACTATATGCAATTGTTAAAATTTAAAGTGTAGATTGCTCACTTTCTAATAATGTGGTTTTCATTGTATCTCTTTCCTTTATCATGGACAAAGCTGTCTGCAAAAGAGAAGGCAGAATAAAATGGATAGTCTTGTCTTACAAAATCTCAAGCAAAAAAAGGTTAATTATAGTACAAGTGGTAGAAAAGGATGTTGTTATCATTTGCATATGAAAATGAGTCTCCTTATGTTATGCTGTCAAAGACTTTGGTAATTTTAAATTCCAGCCATTAGTAAATGAGAAGGCTGCAACACATCGTGATACACCAATTTGCAGGCCCATTCCATCAATCTGCTTTCCTTTATTCTAGGCGACTAGCAGTAACTTGCTCTTCTGATTACCACTATATTGACACAAATATTGTATCTACTAAGAATTAGCAATCTGTTCAAAAACTTTTATTGTTTAATATATAATTTTGATTTCATAGTCATACATGCATACATAGAAATAAATTTCTTAGAGTAATAGGACAGCTTTGTAACTAAAAAGTAACTAGATGTGATCATGGTTCTGTTTTGAACTATAGATGTTTTGGTGGGAACTGGCTTGGTGAAATAGTTTACAAAATATTTCATCTCTTGATTTGAGATTTTAGTTGATCAAGATCAATGGTAACATGGTATAACTATTCCTCAAATAGCATTTGCAGATATGTATTAAAAAGTGAGCCCATTTTCTAATAGAAACAGATTGCCATTCCACAAGCAGGTATCATCCCTAAAGAGCAGTCTTTTTGGCATTTATTTGGGGGAAGGCAGAAGACCTATCTTTCTCTCTTTGAAGGAGATTCCGTATAGCTGAATTTGAAATGATAACATAGTTGCGTATTGTACTCCTGTACAAATATAAAAAAAGATTTAAATTTTCAGAGCTGTTAAAGTTTCAGAGCTGTCATCTAAAATCACAAAGTCTGTGAAGGAAAAGCTTCATGAGAGCAGTTCTTGACTAAATCCTTGTTTATCTATTGTGTGTTTTACTCTTTGGAATTCACATTCAAATAAAGCAACCAGTGCAGGATGCAGGTGCACTCAGCTACTCCATTGTCATGACTGTATTTTAAAACTGGAGTAAACACAGGGGCATTCTGGATTGGGGGTTTGGGATTTTTTTTGTTCTTAGTAGAGTTCTTGGTGTAGTCTTTGTCTCTAAATGTTCAGCAAGGTACATAATTGAGGGAAAAAAAAAACCTAAAACTTTGAGTCAAAAGAGAAGAGTTCTTAAGAGTGATAGGAAGCTTAGATCCCCATTTTAGGCACGTAAGTGATGCTTAAAGGCAGGAAGGGTAAATACCCTCCTCCTCTATAGTATGTTTCCCAGTGTATTCAACTGAATCCTATAAATAGCAACTTAAATAGAATGTGTGCCCTTAAATGGAGGAGAATGCATAAGAGCACATTTGTAGGCAGTGATATTTTTATATTGTTTATTCCACGTAGTCACTCTGAACTAAGAGAGTTACAATCCAATGAGGAATCTGTTCTCTACATCTGAGCTTGCGTTTCAAAATTCCCATCAGGTTTGTACTGTTGTACAGTGTTGTATATACTTTTCCTTACACATACAATATATTTTCTTATACGTTCTCTATAATTACCATTTTCAGTGTAATTTCTAATATTTCATGATCCCATACGATAAATTTAATCAACTGAAATTATCTACATCAGGCAAAATGCAGTAAATAATTTAGAACTAAACCAAATATTGTTCATTATTCAGATATGTAGATTATCAAGCTAGAAAAAAAGACTTATTCAGTCATGTGTATTCATCTATTTTATTCTTATCAGGCTGAGAAAATCAAAATTGATGGTTTGAATATATCAAGAGAAGAATCCATCAAGTAAAAAATACAGTAAGATATTACTAGAACAACAAATATAAATTTGTGTTGCTTATTAGCTACAAATTTGTTAAAAATATGTGTCACCCATGACATCACAATACTATAGAAATGCAAAATTCTTAATGAACTTATTAAAGGTCAAAGGGAGTTGTTATTTCTTTGTATTGTGCACTTTTGAGGCCACATCTGACGCATTTGTCCAGTTTTTGGCTGTTCAGTCAAAAAAAGCATTGCCCAGGTTGTCCAGAGAGGTTTGTGGAATCTCCACTTTTGGAGATATACAGAACTGGAGTAGACAATGCCATGAGCAACCTAAACTGTCAGTGAATTTGGCCCTACTTTGAGCTGCAATTGGATCAGATGACTTTCAGAGGTCCCTTCCAACCTAAATTCTATAATTCTGTAATTTAGAACTTCTCCACTGTACCTTTTCAGTCAAATCTGCTCTAATGAATATGCACTTGATTTGTACCACTTCACCGTAGTACTTCTGTCTTAAATGTTAAATATTCAGTAGTGATATATCTAGTTATATGCCCTGAAAATTTCAAATGTTTCATGTATTGCTTAGACATACCTAGTGGCACTTACTAAGATCAGCCAAGAGAAAACAGACACACATTGCAAGAAGGGAAACTGATTAGACATTTGGAAGGAAAAAATCATGTTAAGGGTGGCCAGAGGCTGGAACAGGTGGCCCAGAGAAAGTTGTGGAATCTCGATCATTCGAGATATTTAAAATAGCATTGAACAAGTCCCTGAGCAACCTACTGTAGGCTGGCCTTTATTTGAGGGTTGGGAGTTGGCCTAGAAGATCTCCAGATGTCTTCCAACTATTAATTATTCTATGATTCCATGATACCGTAGGATACTTTAAAATTTCATGCAGTAGGTATCAAAATGACATAGATATTGCTGCTAAATGTTTAATTTTATGAATAAATTATTTCCATAACAGAAATAATTTTAAAACTAAAACCATTGTATCTAAAAACAAGAAAACAAAAATGTATTTAAAAATAAAACAGAAAAAGTGTGCTGTTTAACAAAACGTGCAATATTTTTTCCCTAAATTACTCCATAATGTCTGTTTCTCCGGGTCGCTTCCTGAGAACAGGTTTGAATGGAGCGCTATGCCACGCTACTGCTCTTCAGCATTATCTTAGCCCTCAAGTGTGACAGGACATCTGAAGGAGACCTACAGGCTTGATGATGAGCTGTTCTATTGGAGCTGGCCACAATAAAAAATTTCCCTTTCTGGTTTAAAGAGAGGCTTTATGGGCTTCAAATAGCTCATATACTGTACTTGAGGTACCTTCACTCCAGATGCCTTGGCTTTACTATGTAGGAACAAACAACAATACATACCAGCTTATTGCACCAATTGAAAAAAAAAATTAATTTCTGTGTCTACACAAAGTTATGTTTTGTTGAACAAAACATTTGGTAGTCTGAGCAGTAATCCTGTGTTGCAGTGTTCTGTTCAATGTAGTGTGAGTAGCTTTAGCATGAGTCAGCATGGTGTGTCCCAGGATGCCGTGTCACAGACATGGTCATGCAATCATATAGTTCCTTCGTTTAGACTGGGGTTGCATCAGCCACTGCTTCCAGTCTGTGATCTCTTTTTCCTTGTAGAAAAATAGATTTCCTTCTTTGCCTATTCATTGTGGGATATTTTGGGATATGTACACCACAGAGTTAAACAATTTCTGATTAGATTGCTTTAGTGGGTTTGATAACATTGCATACATATCTGAGAGTTAGCTTAAGCCTTAATAGTTGCTGATAGTGGAGGGTTCTGTGACGCAGGCATGGCTGAGAGATTTTCTCTGAATTTTGACAACCTCAAGAGAGGGTGTTAATACAAAATAAATGACTGGTAAACAGTAAAAAAAAAAAAGAAAAAGAAAAAAAGAGAGAGACTGATGACTGCAGTCCAAGGGGTCATTGTTTCAGAAGAGGAACAAGGACTGTAAGGGAGAAGCTTAATGGAAAATCTGTATCTCGTGGGATGTTGACCAGAGAAAATGAACCATAGCAAAGTAAGTAGTTCTCTGTTGCCTCTCCTTATTGTAACATAGCTTTCAAGCTGGTACTATAAAGCAAGTTCCTGTGGTGCATCCCATCATTACTAGTGCATAATATATTGAGTATTCTGTACCCCTGTTTAGCCACAGCAGCCCCATGACAATATACGTTTCAGCATCTCTACTCCAGAGCTCTGCAAAGGAATTATGTTTGATGTAGTCCTGACTTTGTCCAAGGATTATAGTAGGCAGTCTTGTCTGTTATCTGCAAATGAGTATTATGTGCCACTGTTTTCCCTGCCCTGCAACTTCTTACCAGTGGAGGTGGGAAGTAGGACCATAATCTCTTTCAGAAGGAGAGGACACTGAAGTTTTTTTCAATGTTTGTCCCCTTTGCTCTGCACATTTTGTAGTTTCTGGTTTTACCAAGGAATAGTTCCGGCTCTTACACTTCCTTACCCAGTTATATGCTCTATGTAACTGCAAATGCATTCTAGCACCTAGTAACTGATGTATTTAGTTGTGGAGAAAGAAAAGACTAGAAGGCATGAAGCATAAGAGTATTGTCTAACTGGACTCATGTAGGAAATATCTGAAAGTAGATATTTTTGGCATACATCCATCATGAACTTGTCGGTATGACGTTACAGTTCTTATGCATCATCATCATTCTTGTATCCTTATTAAATGTAGGCAACAGCAATTCATGGAAAGTTAAGTTCCTGTTTTGATAAAAATAAATTAATACAGTAACCAGAATGAATCACATTTGCTAATGCTTCCCTCAGCTATGCGTTACTGCACATCTGCTTCTGGCACATTGTTAGCTAGCATGTTGATGCTAATGGACTCAGAATTTTTATGCTCTAACACTGTACTGTTGTGTTAGTATTCAGACTTCCTGAACAAACAGGGGGTTTCTGAGGCCTGTCAAACTGAAATAAAGAAATAATAGGATTTTATTTAAAGCACTAACCAGCAGTTTTGGTCTGCATGCTAGAAAGGAGAAGAAAAAAGAAAAAAGATAAAAGAAAAGAAAAAGAAAATAAGAAGAGAAGAGAAGAGAAGAGAAAACTATTTTAGAACAAAAATAAGACTCCAGATGAAATTCCCTTGTGATTTACCATTTGAAAGATAGCATGTGCCAATGCCTTATCATATACCTGGAATACTGCAGTATTCACATGTTCATTTACTAAAGGATAGCTAGCTCAGGAATAATATCTCAACAATTTCACATACAAAAAAAATTACCACAAGGGAGCAAATTGTTGTATGCCAGTTGCTCCTGAGAAGCTGTGTGTTACCCTTCTGCACTCAATGCCAGAAAAAATACCTCTATTTCATTTCTTCACAGTGTAACACAATTACTCCTGCTGGCATTTACCACTGAATGCCAACACTTAGGAGCACACCTGTGGAGCAGCTGCTGCACTGTGAGGAAAACAGGACTCTAGCATAACTGCTTGATTGACCTTTGCTTAATCTAAACTCTGGTTAACTGAATACTTACTCCCCTAGCTGTGCTACTCACCTTCGTTTGCTCTCACACTTATCCGAAATCCTGTGTTATTGTTCCCTAGTAACTTTGAATCCCTCTAAAACTAGTGGAAAAACAGAATTGTACTCTATGTTTTCTGGCTATGCATATTCATGTAACACTGAATACAATTTTCCATCTAGGCACAGAAATGAAATCACTTCTGTAGTGATTTATATAATTTTCTTTTGCAATAAAAGTTCTCCTCTGGGACCACACCAAGGGAAAAACACGCTAGAAGAAAATACATTTGGAATGAATTAAAACAGGTGAAGGAAAAGTACTTGATTCATTGTAGAGGAGTTCTGTGATCCTGAAGTTGTATAAATGATAATGTGAAAATCTGGCAGCCTCTTTATTCCTTCCACTGTTCAATATGAACAGTGCTCAGTTTGCTTTGGGATTATAGAAGATAAGGAAGGCTTCTTTCTGAAAATGGAATAGATGCTTCTTGGATGTTAAGATACATGAAAATATATTATTTGAACCACCTGAGACTGCACTTAGAGATTTATTTCTGTAAAAAAAAAATCCTTGTATTATACCAAAGAGAACCTCACATTAATTGAAGTTTTGAAATATCCTGCTAGGAATTGCTTTGCAAGCATTTTGAGTGTTGCTGATAAGTTTTTATATTATGTTTATAATCATCATATGCTAAATTAATCTATCATGGACAGTTCACTTAAATTTCTAGTTTCATTGTAATAAGAAAGATTCAGGAAATATTGAAATAATAAAATATTGAAATAAACAGTTACAAAGAAGAGTGTATGATAGATATTTTATTTTGTAATATAATTCTTTTCAGGGTTAGGATATTTGGAATTGTAGACTACATTATTGGTATAATAGAAATTATTGATACAATGTGAATTTATTTTTAAAAATAAGTTATACACCATTTCAGCTTTCATATGCCTTTTCCCAGATGTTATAGCTGCCATATCTAACTAAAGATGTATCATTAATTCATACACTGAAAGCTGCTTTTAGTGAGTTTAGATCTCGACTATTAGCTGTTTTGAAGAAGAAAAACGAATTCTGAACTGCAGCAAACATGTTAAAGACCATATTATGGGAGGTAGGAGTGAGGGAGAAGTTGGGAGAGCATGGGTATTAGCCTGAGCCACAAACAGACAAGTGGCTAGGTTTTACACCGTCTTGGAGCTGATGGTGGCCTTCTCACTGTAATCCAGCTGGCAAGTGACAAATGCATGGATTATTTTGGCACACCTGGCAGGAAAGGCAAAGTTTTCTACTGAGTTGGTGGTGGCCCTTCAAGAAGGTCCTTCAAGGAGAAGGCCCTTCAGACTGAAATGCTACATGGGCATCCAAGATCAATAAGTCAAACAACTTTGTATTGCTTTGATAAATGAAGTCAATGTGTGTTTTCATGGGAGTTGGGACAGGAGAGGGAAATTAAGATATTATAGCTAATCTGTTACAGCATTTCTCCTTTTCAAGAAACATCACTTCAGTCTTTCTACAGCTTAGCTTAAACTTCTTTCCCTTCAAGACCTGGTCTCTTCCAAGCGTTATGGCAGTGGCAGTGGAGGTACTAGTGACAAATGATCCATTTAATAGAGTGTTCTTGTCTTTTGCGATGTAGCACTTCACTAACATGCTGCCATATGGTCATATAAGACAAAAAGGAGAACAAGCATAAGAATATTTTTTACACTTGTGTTGTAAAATACGGTTTATTATCATTTTTATTGCATTTAAATCTTAAATCATTTATTAAACAGCTGTGAATGAGCTATGTCTTCAGCTTTATGTAGAGCAGCAGAAGCAATTACAAATTTTGCTTTTGTGATCTAATGAAAGTTTTTGTTATTGTGTATTTCCTAGTGCTACTTAATTATATGAGTTCAGAATTAATATAACCCATACTGGTCTTTTAATTGGGTGGAATATAAGTATCTATGTTCCTCTTTAATGTTTCTCTTTAGCAGTTACATTAAAAGTTTATTTGATGACAACAATAGAATGATTATATTAAATACAAGTTGAAATGATCGTGTCTACTTTTATTACACAAAAAAATTTACAAAATCTGTCCTAACCAGAATGCAGAGTTACTGCTATATGATAAAAGATATTGTTATATAAAGTCATTAAAAGAATCATGCAGACAAGAGTCATTAACTGTGTACATTTAGCTAATGAAAATGGAAAGCAAAAATCTCCTAACTGATTCATAATCATTTGGGTTGAGGGCTCATAATCAGTGATGTGACAGATTAAAAGATCACCAGTTAAATGTTTGAACATGGTGGAAACATTATGGAGATGTGTCTGACACACTGAGAAAACAAAATTCACAGAGTGATATTTACTTGTATTTTGGATGATTTTGTCACTTCCAAGATGCTTCTATGGAATTACTCATCTGTCAGCAGTTCAAAGAATACAGTAAAGTACTTTTTAAACAAGATACGGATGCCTGGCAGGTGCATTGTGTAATGAGAGTGTAGCTTCCAAGATTTTTCATTCAGTGACTAGAATGGTTTTGTAATCTTCTAGTAGTTTGTATTTAGAAAGGAGCGTGGTTTGTCTTTCTCTGTTTAGTGATAGCATGTGGAATCTTAGTTTCTGAATAATCTCTGGTGTAGTATTAAACATGAATCTTTCTGTGCAGAAGCATGTGGCTTGCAGCTACTTATAGAGTAGGTTCTACAGTAACTTAAAATTTATACTACAGTACCATAGTCAGGACTGTGACTATACCATGTAAAGAAATTGTACCAAAGATGTACAGTATAAAAGTTTCAAAACGTAGAATTTTGAGTGTGGACTGTTGCATAACCACTCAAGTACCTAAATAACTCGTCTGAAGATAACAAATTCTTTAGTCTGAGATTGTTAGTGTTTTGAGGATCAAACTTGGATTTCATTACTTAAGACGCATGATTTATCAAGATTGCAAGGTGCAATGTTGTGTCTCTTTTCTCATGTTGGCACACAATGCATTGCATTGATGGGCAATTCCAAGCTTGCAGCTCCTAGTGACAGGCTTCATAGCTGCATGTAAGACAGGGTGAAAGAAGTAGGCTGGGGCATGTGTTCTGTAAGGATAATTGACGCCAGTTATTCCCCCCACCTCTGTTAGTTTTATTTATTACCAAATATAACAGAAGCCAGTTTTTATCTTAGCAGAAATTCTGTGAATTCATGTCTCAAACTAGTACACTAAAAATGGCAGCATCAACCTAATACTAAGAGATATTTTCAAAATAATTGTTGGTAAGTACTTATAAAAACTCTTACTGCAGATTGAAGATCAAGTGTTTCTTGAATTTAATATGCAGTTTACACAAAAGGATGATCTTAAAGCATACTTGAAAGGGATGCAGTTATTTGCCTGAACTTAGTAAAGCAAGACAGTAATGACAACCATTTTGATGGAAAACATAAACTCTCCTGTTAGTAAAGGTGAAACAGGGTTTCAACAGAATGTTAGAAACGTGATAAAAGTTTCATTGACAAAATGAGCCGCACTGTAAAAGAATGGAACAGAAGTTTCTTTAGAATGGATGAGTCACATTACACATAAAATGCTGGTTTTCTTTATACTTCTAAATGGTGTTAATTTTCTGTTTACCAGTGAAATAATTGAAATGAATATTAATCTTTGAGGTTACAGTATATTTACACTAACATTTTTCATTAATCATAATAATTGACAAACCCACATTAACTCAAAATGTTGAAAAATCAGGCAATAACTTCAGGATTCTTGGTTTTCCTTTTTTTTCCCTCTTTTAGAATTGGGTAGAAAAAGCAGAGAAACAGAAACTACTGTCAGACACCCTTGACCTTTCAGAGCTATTTCATCCAGACACATTTCTCAATGCCTTACGCCAGGAGACTGCAAGGTGAGGGAAAAATAATCTACCTATTTATGTGTGCTAATGTGCCATTGTTCCCTATGCATGAAGATGGTTATTTCATTTTCAGGACACAGATCCAACAAATTGTGTCAATTGCTGTCATTAGTTATCTCATTTTTTATTACTTGCACTGAAGTAGAATAACTGTGAGTTACTTGTTTAAATGCTGATTATTTTTTTTATTTTAGATTAAATTTCAAATGTATTTTTCTTCAAAGTAAGACTTAGTATGATACAGTACACATTGAAAACACATTGGTTTTGTTTTGTATTTCATTTCCTGTTGTTATATGTCTCAAAGATTTACTGTATATATTTTTCCCTTGCAGAGTAATGAGCTGTTCAGTGGACAGCCTTAAATTTACAGCATCATGGAAAGGGCGAATACAGGAAGGCAAACTCCAAGTTAAGGTATTTTACTAGGGTGTTTTACTAGAATTTTACAAGGATGTTTTATTAGCATAGTCCAAGTCATCTGTCCATAAACTTTCTGGAGAATTGAGCTATAAATACATTGGTGTACCTGAGATACAAAGGCTGGTTAATGGTATACAGCTACAAAAATGATAGTGCAGCAATTCCACAGAAATGGGAGAAGGAAAGCAGTTATCTTTTTACCCCTCCCTAGTCACAGTGCTAATTTAAAATTTAAAATTTAAAATTTAAACTTATTCTTGCTCCATTGTCTTCAGCCACCTCTTAGATAAAAATCTAACTGTTGTCCAGAAAGACTTGTGGCATGTAGCAAAAGGAAATAGACATGTGTAAGTCTAAGGCCATGTGTTAGCATTTGTCGAATCACTGAAAAGAGACTTCTAAGGAAGTAAACAAACAAAAGTAAACTATAATATGACTAGCTTTTGATATGATAAAGACCCGACAATTTTTTAATGGACACAAGTCTACAGCCAGCAGCCATCAAGTCACTACTAATTGCTTAGACAGCAAAGTAGAGATGAATCTTCAAATAGTTTAGTTTAGCTTCTTAACATTTCAGGTGGCACTGCCACTTTGGCTGAATCCAGATCTCTTTGCATCTGTTTTATACTTAATTTTGTAGGGAATTCACAAAATAAGTTTTTTATGTTATGTCTTCCAACAGGTATGTTGGTCCCATGATAATACTGCACAGCTCAAAGTGCTGCATTCAGCACAGAGAACGGCACTAAAAACTGCATTCTTACCGAAACGTGGGTGAATAATGCAGGGCGCTCACCATGCAACTAGGTGCTGATGTGCAGCTAAAGTAGAGAGGTTGCTAGACTAGGAGAGAGAAAGCAAGTGACAGTGTACCTTCTCTAGTCTGATAATGCAGGCAGACACAAGGCTGTGGGAGACATTAGGGTTCTGGGCTGGCTGTTCACGCCATCTAAAATTATTAATACAGAATGTGTAAGAATTCATATTCCTAAAATATTAATAGATCGTAAGGCCAGAAAAGATAACTGTAATCATCCAGTCTGACCTTTATACAATACAGTCCTTTGAACTTTGTTGAATTCATTCCTGTTGGAACTAGAGAATATAATTTAGAAAATTATTCCATCTTGGTATTTAAATAAAAGTAATGGTTGCCTGCTTCATTTAATGAGAAGCAGATGGGAGCCTAGAACCCGGAGATAAATAAACCAAGGGACTTTTAGGGCAATTTGGTTCTCTAGGATAAACCTGGGGTATGATAAACCTTGGAGCCTGCAAATCACATTCTGAGGTTCCAGATTCAGCCAAGACTTCTAAGTCCATAGCAGTGAGCGAAAATTGCGTTTCACATCTCAGACCACTCATTCTAGTAGGCTAACTATCAGCTGCAGATCCTAGAAGCCTGGACTTCTTCAAAACCATCCTACCATCTTTGAAAAATGTCAGAAGTCAATGTCAAATACCTGAACTCCATGCATGAATAATATTACCTAAGTATTTTCATATGCTAAAAATATTACAATATTTTACAGTTGCTAGATTGAAATAGCTGCTTGGAAGCTAAAAAATTAAAGGGTAATTAGAGGAAAGACTTTTATAACAACACTCCAGTTAGGTGTATTGAAGCTTATAATTCTTTGTTATATGCAAATTTATGTGGTAGATTTTTGGTAATATTAGAATACACTGTTAGCAGTCACTGTTACAAGTTGGCAAAAAGGTTAACATATATTCTCTATTGCTTTACAAGAGTGGGTCTTATGTTCCAAGAGGAATCAAAAATAAAAACAGAATTTTGTTTAAGAGCAAATTTTCTGCCACAAGAATAGTAGTAGTTAGGTGAGTGGTTATTTTTAACAAAAGGTAAGAATGCTGTCAAGTTTACTCACTTGATTTGAATATTATCCTTTCCTCAGTAAGAGCAATATTCAGTGAATCTGTATTAGTAAGCATTCACCAGTATCTTCACTGCTCCTTTGAATCTTTGATTTACAGAAAGGCTTTGGAACCCTTTTGCCATGCTGAATATTTAGATTTCTTTCCATGAGTCCTCCTTCATGCTCATGGAGAACTGGGGAGAAACTTTCACATTAGTAAAGCTAAATACCACATGGACTGTAACTAGGGCATAAAAATGTCAGTGATTCAGAAAAATCATCCTCTAAAATGTGTCTTGTTTGATAAGGATTCTCTGGATTGCATGTTAAGCATGGTTCACATGAACAACATGAATTTTAATACTGGTAAAGTTAACGTTGTATCTGCAGTTTCAAGAATTCAGACTAACCTTATAGAATGGGGAGGTATTTTGAGTGGGGACTCAAAAAAAATTCGATCAGCAGAATAGGTAAGTCCTTAAACACATGCTGTGGTGAGGTAGCTGGGACCCTGTTTTATCCCACCCGACTTTAGATACCTAAATTGAAAATTGGAGTTTACCAGCCTCATTTTGTCAATGAAGACAGACATGCACCAATTCAGGTCTTAAATGAGTTAACTTTCAGGAGATATACCTGTCTTTCTCCACTGATGGAAGAAAACCTACAATTGCTATGGTCCTACCATAGTAGTTTTGGTCAATTGCCTGAAGGTGAAAGCTTTTTTTTTTAAAAACCTATCACATTTTGGAAGTTTAAATAAACAGGTATCATGGAAACATAGCGCTCAGGAAAGCGTTATTTAAAGATTTTTCAGAATTTATGCAAAAAATATGTGAAGTTTATACAATGCTGTTATGAAGAACACCAGTTACCTAATTGATTAAAGATATCATCATTGTATAAAAGCAGCAGTGCTCATAAGAAGATCTCCTTTGTAGAAAGTGTAATACATGAATGGAAAATCTTACATAGTAGTGAAATAGAAGAAAACAAAAAGTGTAATCACAACAGGATGTTGTAAAAACAAGGTGGAAAGTGTTAGCAAAACAATAACGTCTGCTTTTGCTGGCTTAGGCTGCACACGATCCAGTTAAATACATATGATCATCAGTGAACTGGGACACTACAAGTTTGACACTGTTTATCTCAGCCTTATATTTAACTGTTACTTCCTCATTGGATATCCTTCTGTCTGCAGATAAGGCTACTAAGAAATTTTTCCCATTTAAAAATTGATTTTATAAGCAAAAGGAGATCTGTTTCCATTTCAGTTGTGTGCAGATTAAGATAACTGAAATAAATGTAAAACGTTTCTTGGCACCCTACTGTGTACGCATCTATGAATGTATTTAGTTAATAGTATAGATGGATAGACATACTTTTGTGTCTGCACAAACACCTTTTTTTTGTTCCCTTTGGAAATTTTATTTTCATTATGATTTATTGTGTTTCAGTTTAGAACCTGCCTGATCATACAGCTCTTTGTCTAGAAGATAAACTCAGATATACCCAATCCTGCTGTTTTCCTTCCCCTTGGCGACTTTCAGGTCTTCAGATTATATTTTCAAAGTGGCATGAACATACATTCATTTCTCTTTGCTAAGCCACTCTCTTCTTATGTAAGATAGATCTTCAAAGTATCAGACAGTTTGTGATAAAATAATTGGTAGAATTGATAAATATTTATTTTTGTCAGAAGATTTAATTTTTTGATACTTCATGTTCCTTCTTCACATGATTCAGGTTTAAAATTGGATCTCTCACATCCCCTACAAGAACCAGATCATGGCATAGGCTATTCTGAAGTTTATCAGTCTCAATTGGCGCTATTTCTTGTTGTGTGACTATTTCCTCTGAGGGACTTGATTCTGTACTCACGTGGTTGGGGGACTCTGTTTTGGGATATGTGAGAGTCGTACTTAAGTCCCTGAATCAATGGATATTTAATTATTCTAATAGAATATCTTTGTTGAAGGATTGGAACAATTAAGAATGCGGATGAACATTGAATTTAAATCTACGATTCACACATACTTCATATAACTTTCTTAGTCACACTGTCAGTTACTGACTGTTTTGAAGAAACGTTGAGATTTTTTTTCTTACCTTTAATTTTAAAAGTTTTTGATGGCTTAGAATTTGTTCTGATAAGGAAAAGAAGGTGGAAAGCTTATTATGATCTGTATGATGAAAATGCTTTTTCAGTCTTCCTGCACTTTTAAAAAAATGGCATCATGCTTCAGCAATTGTAGACATTTGGAATGATCTTTGTGTGCCAAAAATTTCAAATAATATACCCTGTGATCGCCTGTAAGTCAGAAGTACGAAGTGCTAGAACTGTCGGTGTAACTACAAAGTAGGCAGAGGAACACTCAATCAGCCAAGGATACACTTGAATCTGGGTGGATTATCAAATCCGATGTTAAATTATCAGTGTTAATTCAGGTGATAGTTTAGACATATGATGTAGAGTAGATCTCTTCTAGTAGGATGTGATGAATATTTGATTTAGAATCAATCTGTATAAAATTACGCTTTCTTTAATATCACTTCAGATTGCTTTAACAAAAGGTACTGAAAATGTATGGCTATTGCAATATAATCACATATTGATATGCAAATACATCTCTTCTATTTGCTTTGTGCACTGATTGTGCTGTTGTACAAAAGAAGGTGGTGATTCCTTTTGGCATTCCATTTTCTGTTATTGTAAAAAAGAATGAAAGAAAGGAAGAAACATGGTAAGAGACTTTTTGGGTAGTATGTGCAATGAGCTTGGGTAGAGCTTCATATAGTGAAAAATGAAAATTTATTGCAAGACTATAATATTCAAATACATAATATCAGTATTAATATCAAAACTATGCTCTTAGCAATTGACAGAAATACTATTATAAGGCATCCTGAGAGGTCTTTTTTTACAGTATACCTCCATCCTGAAATATCAAGAAATTAATGATGGAGGCCTGTAGAGGTAATGAAGTGAAAATATGACTTCCTGAAGTCTGCTGTAGTTTGTATCATTTAATAGGAAATTATGGCATTAAATAGTAAAGAAAAATTAATTGCAGAGAATTTGACATTTTGGAAACAGAGATGCTTTGGACCATAGTATCAGCACAGTTTCTACAAATGTATTTTAAAGAAACATAATCTGTAATGTGTAACAATAGCTTTTTTGAAACTAGACTAGTACCAATTGTTGCAAAATGCCAAATACTTTGTAAGAATTAAAATTTTAAAAATTATGGTCAACTCCAGCCATTACTGTGAGCTGAGTTGCAAAAATACTGTGCATGCTAATTATAGATACTGTGAAATCCATGTCCTTCATAGTAGTTGTAATTTCTCTACACCGTTTATCATAGAAATGAGAACATAGCTGTGGGAGTACCTAGCCAAACAGTATCTGAAAGGACATTGTTCCGGTGTTTTATTTTTTTCAGTGTCTTTTAATGTTGAATCAAAGTCAAAATTTTAGTCTTCATCTTCAAAGGAGTTTCTAGGATTGGTTGAAGTTTTCCAGATCAAATGATGTTATTTTACATAACTATAATGTCAAAGGAACTGCCAATATCAAAAGAAGAAATGTGTGCAGTAGAAAGAGATTTTTCAGTAGGTGACCCACTTGTATAGAAACTTCTTTTAGAGATGTTCAGGATGGCCAGACCTTTGAACACCCTAACAATAAATTTTAAAACCTCTTCATCAGACCAGTCTTCCCTCAATAACTTTGCCAAACTCACATATTTATCAAATTAAACTCCATAACAGAATGCAGGAAGGGCAGAAAGAAGAACATATGAGATGAATCTTTCTAATATTTCTGTGATAGAGATAAATAAGAGCTTTGAAAGCATTCACTCAGAAGTGTAGTGAGATAAAGTGTAATCTAGGACCTATGCATATAATAAAGTGAGGCCTTAAGTATCAATGTTAACAACAGAGATCAATAAGAAGGAGTCTGTGGGAAAGCCTCAGAATAATTATTAGTAAGACTTTGTTCCTTTTGTGCCTTTTATCATATTTTTCATCATATTCTTTGTTCTTGCAAGACAGAAGAAGTGGCACTGGAATGTATATAGGCTATCATTAAAGACTATTGACACCCGAACTTCTCTTTTACTAATAAAGCCAGCTTTTTCCAAAATCTTTCTGTGTGGAGAGGTTTTGAGTTTGAAAAGAAATGGTACAAATTATCACATGTTAACACTATACCTTAAAAGCAACAGACCTGAAAATCTTAGGGAAGATTCAAAGGAAAGATCACAATAAACTTGGCAGGAGAAGGGAGAGTGGTGTAATTCAGGGCTTTAGTGTGACAGTGTAACAAAGAGATGATTTTCAGATTGTAGCTGCTGTTAGACATCTACTCCAGCTTAAGATTTAGCCTTTTGAAAAGTTGCATGAAAGTTATTACTGAGTTAAGTTTTATTATTGCTAAAATTGAAATTCTCACTTCAGCAGGCCAAACTGACTATTATTATTATTATTTCTACTGGCAAACTATTATTATTTGTACTGGGAAAATAAAATGATCAACAGATATTGAAAATTTTATTTGGAAGAAATCCAGAATAGATATCATTTTCATTAATTTGTGCAGGACTTCAGTGAAGAAAAAAAGAGACTGTACTTACTAATTAAAAGAAAGCGCTTAAAGCATGTTACATATAAAGCATTGCATAGTTACTTATAGAAGCATATGGGATTCTTATTTAATTTCTCCAAACAATAGTTTATCTAAGAAATCTTGAGTTACGTTAAATAAAATTTTCTCTCATATTATTTCACTATATTTTGTTTGCCTCTGCAGAAGCTGTGTAATCGTGCATTCCATTCTTTGAAAGCTGCGCTCAGACTTCCAAGCAGGAAGTCATGCTTATTTCAGTGATTGTTCTTCTCTCCTTCTTGACATTGTAATGGTTGTGTACTTGGCTGTTGCTATCATATTTCCATTAATCTAATGCCAGGCAATTGCAGTTTCATAAATGATGACATTTACAGGTATTTTCGCTAACATTTAAAAGAATGTGAACCAAATCAGAGGAAGTTCATGCCGATGCGTGGTCCAGAACTTGCTTTTAAGTCGTGTTTCCTATTCTCACACAGAACATTACAATAATTAGTTTCCTGTTATTTAAAAATTTGGTCACAGTAAAAAGGATCACCATTTATTAAAGTGCAGTGTAATCATTACTAACACTTCAAGTCTGTTATATATGTTTGAATATTTTATATTTCCACGGCAGATCAGTGGCTTACAACTGGAAGGCTGCAGTTTTGATGGAAATCGACTTTCAGAAAATCTGCATGATTCTCCCAGTGTGTCATCTGTTCTCCCTTGTTACATGGCCTGGATTCCACAGGTACTAAATTATTAAAAGCCCTAAACTTTCAAGACCCATAATTTGCTTTTTTCTGTGTAGTAGCTTTCCAGTATGATGTTGTTGACCTGTTTTCCCCCTTATTTAAAAATAAAAATCCCAGTCTTTAACAGGAAAAGCAGTTATTTCTTTTATATAAACCAAGACCTTATTATCATTTTGTGGATATTTTTTAGCTTCTGTTGTTTAGATTAAGAAAAGGGCTTTATTTCAGTCATACCTTTTTTTCCTTGTCTTTTAAAAAACATTAACATATTTTCAAAAGTGTATTTAGTAAATGTATGCAGGAGTTTGGGAGTTCATTCCTAGAATATATTTTCTGCACGTTTTAAATATTAAAATGCAATAGCAATAAAAAGACAGAGAACATGATGTGATCTGTAAGGAAAGAAGGCCTTTCCTCTACTTACACTAATTTAAAAAACTGCCAATGCTTGCAGAACTATGTAAGATGAAAGTGAAGTAATCCAAACAGTAAAAATTGTTACTGCTTCTGCTCTCCAATAGCAATCTCTGATAAATAAAGCAAAAAGTTACATAGAACTTATTCAAGGATGTGTAGGAATTACAAATTGATATACTTACAGTCTTATAACTGAAAGAAAGCTTATTGTAGAATTAATCTCGTCTAAATTTAGCTGTTAATTGCCCGGTGTGACTTAGTTGCCTTACCTCCTTCTTTGGTCTCAGTAAAAGATAGGCATCTCAGGAAGTCCATCCCATCTTAAGGTAAGTGGAATAAATCTCTGTCTAGATGTGACTCTAGAGACAGCCTAGAGCGCTAACTCTGGGGGACGGAACCGTGTGTGAGGCAGTCTAGACAAAGAGAATTTTTGGACTGTGCATAAGCCAAGGACATAAGGATTTGTGGTTCAAAAAGACTTTCACAGAATGGTTTTAACTCTCAAATAATGTGATTCCTTAAAGCATCAGTGGGATTGAGAAAGGCATGAGAACATCTGTTTTGACCCAAAAAGGTATAAAAAGAGGTCTTTGAAAGCAAACTGGCCAACTTTTGGCCTCCCAGCTTTGGCAAAACTTAAATTCTCTGATTAACATTTTACTCGCAGACTGGCCAGCATTTTATTTTCTTCAGTAATGTTAACCAAGGGATAAATGTGGTAAGTATGACCCTTCTGAGAACAGCTGAGTTTTCTTGACAAACTTCTGATTATTAAGTTATTCTATGCAAGTCTTACAGTGCACAGACCTTCTGTAAGGATTTAAATACTGATGTTCAAAGACATGGGAAGTTGATTTTCAAAAGGAACAACAAAATTGTTCAGAAATGGCTTACGCTTGACATGCAAGGCAAAGTGCTTGAAACAGTTATTGTTTGCATGTTTCCTTTTTCCTGTTTTTAGTTATTTTCTAATATTGGAGCTTTACTAACTCACATTTCATGTGTTTGCATTAAGGAGACCCTCATTTTTGTTTCAAATTCCTTTCTGACAAGTGTGCTGCTTTGTTATTTGATTCTTGAAAATATTCTGATATTTTCCTGTTGACAGGAAGGGAGATTTTGAGTGTGACGGAAAATGTGCTTAATATATATCAATTGAATCAAACCCTGAATTATTTACTCTAAATAAATACATCATGGGTTGAAACACAAATTACATGCTGTAGGAAGTCTAGACTGAGTCTTTGAGCTTCCTATAGTCACAGATAGGGACAATGCCCTGTGTAAAGTCCTAGGAGGAAACTACATCCAGGGCGCACAGAGTTTGTAGTACGGAAAGTGGAGAGGAGCTGTTTCTGTTCTCGGAGTAGAGCATTGCTTGCTCATCAGGATACAGACTGAGAGGTAAAGCCATGGCTCCAACCAGGGTCCTTTCCTAAGCAATGTTTACAATGTAATTCTAATCTTGGTAATAGTAGTTCTGCTAATACCATGCAGTAGGAAAGTACATGTATAGGAGAATACAAATTATAAATTGATTCAGCCAGAAGTTCAAAGCACTCAATTCAAATCTGAATATTTAAAGTTAACTTGATCATTTCCTATTTAGGCACTTAATGGAAATGGTTTGTTTTCCAGAAGTGCCAAAGAACCCCAACTGCAACTGTGATCAGTATTCATAGAATCATAGAATCATAGAATTGTTAAGGTTGGAAAAGACCCTTAAGATCATCAGGTCCAACTGTTAACCTACCACCACCAAGTCCGCCACTAAACCATGCCCCTAAGCACCACATCTACACAGCTTTTAAATACCTCCAGGGATGGGGACTCAACCACTTCCCTGCGAAGCCTGTTCCAATGCCTGACTACCCTTTCAGTGAAGAAGTTTTTCCTAATATCTAACCTAAACTTACCCTGGCGCCGCTTGAGGCCATTTCCTCTCGTTCTATCACTTGTTACTGGGGTAAAGAGACTGACCCCCACCTCACTGCAACCTCCTTTCAGGTAGTTGTAGAGAGTGATAAGGTCTCCCCTCAGCCTCCTCTTCTCCAAACTAAACAACCCCAGCTCCCTCAGCCGCTCCTCATAAGACTTGTTCTCTAGACCCTTCACCAACCTAGGTGCCCTTCTCTGGACACGCTCCAGCACCTCGATGTCCTTCTTGAAGTGAGGGGCCCAAAACTGGACACAGTACTCAAGGTGCGGCCTCACCAGTGCCGAATACAGGGGCACTATCACCTCCCTGGTCCTGCTGGCCACACTATTCCTGATACAAGCCAGGATGCCATTGGCCTTCTTGGCCACCTGAGCACACTGCTGGCTCATGTTTAGGCGGCTGTCAACCATCACCCCCAGGTCCTTTTCAGCCAGGCTGCTTTCCAGCCACTCCTCCCCAAGCCGGTAGCGTTGCCTGGGGTTGTTGGGACCGAAGTGCAGGACCCGGCACTTAGTATTAGTATTAGTATGAAAGGCATTAAAAAAATCAGAAAGTCATCAAACCTGCTTTTTCTTTTTACTAATAATGTAACTTTTTACATATGCTTGCATGTCTTGAAGTGCTAGAGGTATACAGAAAGGACTAGGGAATTTAGGCTTTTTGTTTGTTTGTTTTAAGACCTGGTCTAACTAAGTTCTGGTTAATACTTCTGGGTTCCCCTTAATATCCTGCATTAAGTGAGGGCCTTGTGAGGCTCTAATGCAAGGTGTAGTAGCTCTCTCTCTATCAGAGAACAATTTTTATATTTGGATTCCCAGATGCTAGAAATCATTGTTTAAATCCATAAAGTGGCCTGGAAAGTGTGGGGTAAGATTTTTTTGGTGCAGTTCCTAAAGTATCCCACTTGCAAGTATCTCGGACACAGATCACAACTGGGGCTGGATTACAGGAGGAGCAGGAGGGTTATGCCGCAGGGACGGAGGAGGTGAGGCAGCAGGGCTTGCCCAGAGCGCTGGCTGCCCCGGGACTCCAGCCTGCCCGGGTCAGCAGCTCCCTGCAGGTCAGCGCTGGCGCTCCCGAGGGGCCTTCTCCCCTCTGGGAGCTGCTCAGTGCTTCCCTTGCCCCTGGTCTGCAGAAGCTTTGGACATGTAATTGTGGGGATTTTTAGCTGAATGAAGATTTTGATATGTAGTTCATAGAATCACCCCTGTTACATACTTCCTTGTATTTTCAGTTTAACAAACTGGAGACAAAAAGCAGAGGCTTAGTTATGGAGTAGTCTAGCAAATTTTCTGAAGTCTCTGCTTTGTTAGTAATCCTTCTCCTTTGTAGCCTGGACCAAGAGTTCCCTGTCCAAGCCGCAGTGTCTAAACTGTATCTTAGGATCCAGCTTTAGATACCATATCATTGGAGATTACTTCTTTCTCGTGTTTCGCTGTCTATTTAAGTGATAACTAAGCGCTTGTTTGTTGACAGGATGCATATGGTCCATATTCTCCAGAGGAATGTATATCTTTACCAGTCTACACTAGTGCGGAGAGAGACCGTGTGGTGACAAATATTGATGTACCTTGTGGAGGAAACCAAGACCAATGGATTCAGTGTGGCGCTGCTTTATTTTTAAAAAATCAGTAATCTGAAACTGCATTGAATTAACTCTTGAAGTTAAGAATCATTTAAATATCTCAGTTGTTTCTTATTAAAAGAAAGCTTTAGATTCATTGCTTACACATTTTTAAAGCAATGGTTTATAAATTCCCATTTATTTTTTTAAGATATATAAAATTAATTCTACTTGAATAGAACTTGATTTTATCTTTGTGGGATATTGTAAAAGTTAACGTGGCACTATTTAGCAAACTGTTGATTTGGGTTGTTTCTCTAGATTGTAATGATGTGCTTTATTTCTTTCTCAGACTTGCTGAAATCTCTTATGTTTTGCCCATAAATATTGAATATAAATTCAAAGTGAGCAATTTTTCTTTGATCAGTTTTTTCATTATCCTTTTTGAACTGTTATTCTTATGCCTCCATTATTTAATACAATAAAATGATAAAACTTACCTGTTGTAACTGAAATTGAATGTTTTACTTGAATATAGAAATCAGGGTATGTTTCTAGCTGTTTTAAAGATGCTTTACTTGGAATTGTATTTCTTTGTATTGGTAGTAAATAATAGGAACTTCATAAACTTCATGGGGAGTTACAAATCCAGTTAGACTACCATCATGGTTCTTATCTAGAAGTTACTGAAAAAAACATTTTATGAAACTGTACTAAATTCCAGTAAGAATGTGCACATAAATGCCCAAGGTAAACAATTCCTTAGACAAACAAAAGAGGTTTTCACCCAGTTGTTAAGTGATTAACAGAGGGATATAATAATGCTTTTGGTCTGTGATGTGAGAGACCCCTGGGGTCTTGTTCTTAATGCAGGATACTCAAGTTTGATTTCCCTGGTTCCTGATGTATCATGTTGGAATGCTGCCACAGCTTTGGTGTGCAGTTGTTAGACAAAAGCCCCAAAGAAGCAGGAAACCCCAAATCCAGCAGGAAGCAGCATTACTGAAGAGCGGTGAAGTCTCTACATAAGAATTGAAAGTGTCTAATTTTAACTGCAATTACAGAGTCACCTCATGAAGATATTTTTAAAAGCCAAAAGCATAAAAACACTTTCTTGGTTTGCTTAGAAAACAGAATAGATGTCTTGGCTCTGATATCGCTGATAGATTTTATATTTATTTTAAAGTAGTATTTAAATTAAGACTGTAGTTCACTTGCTTGGTGTTGTTCATTGGTGGTTTGAGGGAGGGAGAAGGACAGCAGAAAAAAAGGTTGGCCACATCTCCGGGTTAGCTTCCTGAAGAAAGTCTTTTTCTCTGTTCTGCTCTGTTATTCATCCCTTGAACTTGGTCTTTTGTTGTCTACTTGGAATGTTTCCCATTTTAGTTCTTCTTCTAATAAAAAGATGCCCTAAAATAATTTGATATAAGCGCACATACATTTTTAAAACTGAATCGTATCTAAAAGCGGAATAGATTTACTTGTACTTTTCAGATAATTGTCTCATCTTCCTTTATACATTTGATTCATAAATAGAAGAATAAAAATATAGCAAATGTGGAAAATAATTGTCTGTGAAGTAAATTTTGGAAGAAAATGACAAAGTTTCCAACAGAACAGAAAGTGCTTGTATAAATGCGTGTACAAGCTCTGTGAGGATTTAGAGGGTGACTTGTCCAGAGAAATTATTCTGTCATACTAGGCTTTCTTGGTAAAACATCACTGGGAGAGGAAACAAGTTTTACTGAGGACAACTTTGCTTTCAATTCCCTCAGGCACATGTAAAGATCATGTGGTAACCTTCGTTTTTGGATCCCAACATGTTTCCATAAAGCAGACTGGATTTTAGCTTTTGTATTTCTCAGAACTGAGGGATCTACTGGCTCCTACTAGTTCCAGCTTCTCTTTCGTGCACAGGTAGAGAAATACAGGTATTCAGATAACTACCTATGTTAGGGCAAAGATATCTGGAAAACAGACATCATATTTTAACCTACCTTGCACAGAAAGTAGAGACCAGAAACGTAGTAGGTGGTTTTGATGAACAGTCTTGCTTGTTATGGGAAATAAAAATCCACTGTAACAGGTTGTAGAAACCCTGAAATAAAACATAGGCAGAACATTGTGGGGATTTTCATGTTTTGTGTGTCATTTGTGGTTTTTTTTTTCCCCTCTCCTAATTGTAAGCTTCAAAGATACCCTTCATCCCGCCAAGTGTAAATGCAAATATTATTTAGACCCTCTGATTTCAAGTCTCCTCTTTTTATATATTTAGTCAGGAACTCTTTACTGATTCTATTAATATACAGATATTGACTCTACCACAAAAAACAGACATAAAAAAGGCCCCTCCAGACCTACTACGCTATCTTTATTTCTGTTTCAGGGTCAGGAACTGATTCAATGTCTTACCGATAACTTGTCTGTATCCTAACCCCGCAGAACTGGCCTGTCTCTGCTGCGGAGGTTTGTTACCTCTTGTATCTATCATCTGCTACTGCCTCAGATTTAGAACTGCAGAACATTTCTCAGTTCATACCATCAAGAGTTTTGTTTTCAGGACATGCATTCATGCATTTCTGTCAGAGAGCCTTCTTTCTGTGAGTAGAAAATACTGTTAGCCAGCTTGATTAAATCTCCTTTTGTTTGGTTCACCTCTTGGTTTATCGCCCTTCCACATTACCAAAACTGTCTGCTTGCTTCTCCTCTTTCTGAGTCCTTCCATGAGTGATATGAAAAAAACCCTTTTAATGTTTAGCTATAACTAGAGCATTGAATTACATTTTCATTTGGCCAGAAGTCCTTTGGGAGCTCATCTAGACTGATCTACATCATTACAAATGTGAAAGGCACTCTCTTCCTAGGTGTCTTCGATGTGTTTATTTTTTTAGCACAGGACAAAAAACCTGATTTAAGTAAATCTCAAGCTAGTTTGGCAGCTTGAAATCTAGTAGATTTTTAATGATGTTATATTATCATCACAAAAAACTTGAGAGCTGTATATTATGTTCACAGTATATTAAGCAGTATGTTTGATAATTATTTTGACTAAGTGATTCACAAATCTTTCCTTCTCATGACTCTAGTCATAACCCTGATGTTTTGGAAGGCTCCCAGGTGACCTAAAGAGGAAGAAGAGATTACTTCTCATGTGTTCCTTGATATTTATTGTCTGTATGCATTGTAGGATGTGCTTGCTTTCTATAAAATGTTGTAATCTAAATGAAAGATACTATAGGTAACTACTACTGTATATCATAGGAATGATATTTTTGGTAGTAAAAGTCAGAACTGTAGAGTGTTTATTACCACCAAAGTGCAGCTGTATTACAAGCATAGGCCATTCAGAGGTATGAATCAGGAAACATAAGAAATAAAAACATCAGAAATGTCTTAATGGTCTGACTAGTGTTTCAACGAGTCTGTTCCTCTGTTCAGTTTCAAGGGTATAGGAACTTGTAAGACTAAAATATATAAAGAGATCTTAGAAAACACATTACTGCTCTGTAAACACCCTCTTTTTAAGACTTGAGAAAGGCATATCTTGGAGCAAGTGCAAATTGTTATCAATAAAAATCAAAGTGACAAAATGTGAAGTGAAAAAACCTTTAAAGAATAACAAAACCTTTGAAAATAATGAAGATTGTGCAGTAGTATCTGAGTGTGTTAAAAACACAATTTTTTTTTTTTTACAAATTCATTTATTTTATATTTAAAAAGGAACAGTTTCTTCCTTTTACACTTTATAGCAGTCAAGTATTCATCAGGTATTGGTGTTGTCATCCGTCAGAAGATGTGCTGTTTGGTGCATTTATCAAGTTCACAGCAAGTCTACTGTCACAGAGCATGCTGTGTTCCCAAGCAGAAGAACACATGTTTGTTGAAGAGTCAGACTCACTTTTTGTTGTTATTTGAGAGAAACTGCCTTTCAGAAACAAGACCTACGGTTGTGACAGAATGCCTCAAATTGTTGTAGTGCTAAGGGAAAACTCTGCAGAATTGATTTAAGATTTTTTTCCAGAACATTTTTAGAATTTCACTAAAATGCGAACGCTGCAGTGGAAGGGAAGTTATGCAAGTTATGCCGAGTACAAATAGAACTGGTCATGCAAATTAGTCTTTCCCCCTCCATTTCTTTATTTCAGCTTTCAGAGAACAGTACTCAGAAGAACAGTAATTTCTCCCAAAACAGCTATGTACTTGTTAGAGCTGAAGGGGGGAAAAAACTGAACTCCATGCTCACAGTATCAAATATGAATCATTATGCAACCTCTTAAACTGATAGACTGTCTTTCATCAACAGAAAAGGGTTTAAATAAATTATACTTAATATCCAGTATAAGTACTGTAATACTAAATACATACTGAAAATGTGCAGGCTTGACTAGGGCTAGAAATTCTTATATGAAGTTTTACATATGCATTTTTTAATCCTTTTAATTTTTACATTTTTAATCCTTTGAAAATGAAGGGTGGGAATAAGAAACTAGACGTAGAAGAGGCTGAAGACAAATAAAGAGTGGGTCACATCTAAGAAAACAAGCTCACCCTCTGTGAGTCCTTATGCTGCATTCTCCTCTGAAGGTATACAACTTTGAGTGCACTTGAGTTCTTCACATATTAGAAGCTTCCTTGGAAACTGCTGCTTGAGAGGCCGTCCTCCTTCACCTCAGCGCATCGCCTCCTGTGTGCGAGGCTGCAAAACTCAGCACCGTTCCCTGGATCTTCCTTTCATTTCAGCCACTGAAGCTGCTTCTAGCAGAGCTCACTAAATTATGTGTTTCAAGAAATGCCTCCCTTTAAGGTCTGGATTTCTTATTCCTCATTCTCAGGACCTTTATGTAAGATGCCTAGAAAGCAACAGAACAGGTTTTTTTTCACTTTCAGTAGGTTTGGTACAAACAGAAAGACTTTTCACTAATGTGTTTTAGAAAAATCAAAGAATAAAGCTGGTGTTACTTATTGGAACAGCTTCACAACAATAATTACTGTTAATATGGACTGCAGTTTGCCTGAGAAATAGTTGTTGGAGTATGATCTTTGTGGAAATTAGGGTGATTTTTTTCCATTTTTTTAAATTTAAATTCATTAGTTTTAATTTATTTTAACACTTTATAATGCATAAAGAATCACAATAGAATATCCAGAAAGCTTTGCACAGGCTGATTCTGGAATGGCATTGTAGGTATGAGAGGCTGGTCAGTGCAAGAATTTGGGTATTCACGCTGTGTTACAATACATTGCTATTCTACTTTTTTGTTATCAAAACCATCCACATTACTGTGTTCGTGTTCAGCACATAAATTAACTGAGAGCAAGTATAATTGAGTACAGTGTAAATACACTGTCCAGTGTTCACTCTAGCTTGATGATCCTGTAAAGGAAGTTGCCTGAACAGCAATAACCAGATGCCCAAGATGAATGTCAGATGTGCGTACTCTAACTGGGAGCAGTTTCTAAAGAAGAGTGTGTCAGAATTACTACTGCCTTTGCATCTCAGGAGAAAGCAACCTCTCCCAGTTGTCTTCAAAAGAAGTCTCAGAGATATATTTCATGTCTTTAGCCAATGTTAGATTCATTTATTTTTTCACAGCAGCAAAGAAGAATCTTCTTAACAAGTCATCTTTCGGAAAAGTAATTAGTAATCATGCTTATGAAGTGTACCGGATAGGCAGTTTCATTGTCAGAGCTGTCTAACTCCTCTCAGTCCCTGACAAGGTGAGTTCTTCTCATGCTATCTCACATGGTACTATTTCCAAGCATAAGAGGATGTTTCATACACTTTTATCTCTCTCTGAGGTTGCTAAGAAATGTCAATGGTGAAGAGCGTTTTTGTGATGGGCATGGTCATATCAACCTCTGCCACTAGATGGTACTGTGGACTAGACCCTCGTGAGAGACTGGCACAGAAAAGTTGGGAGGGTTTGGAAGGTAAAGACAATTTATAGTATATATAACATTGCATCAACAGTCTGTTCCGAAGGAAATTTTCTTATCAGCAGTGCTGAATAAGCAGCTATGTCTTACAAAAATGCTTATAGTTAGTTGTGATGTAGTTCTTTTTAGAAATAAGTGATTCACCAAGTGAATTTCTCGGTACTTAGAGATGCCTTGGTTGTGGAAGTGGATAAGGCACTGACTGACCACTCTGGCCTGTTTGCAGCTATTTCTGTACATCTTCAGTATCTGCATGGGAAGAAGGAACAGGGAGGAGAAGGAAGCCCTTGCAGCGTGGAAGGCCAACAGGTTCCTGGGCTGCATCAGGCAGGGCATGGCCAGCAGGTGAAGGGAGGTGAACCTTTTCTGCTCAGTATAGATGAGACACATCTGGAGTTCTGGGTCCAGGGCTGGGCTTCCGGGAACAAGAGAGACATGGGCATGCTGGCTCCAGAGAAGGGCCACGAAGGTGATAAGGGACTGAAGCATCTGACATACCAGGAGAGGCTGAGAGAGTAGGGACTGTTCAGCCTGGAGAAGAAAAGGTTCAGGGGGCTTTTATCAGTGTGTATAAATATCTGAGGGGGGGGGGGGATTAAAGAAGATGGAGCCAGACTCTTCTCAGTGGTCCCTAGTGAGGCAACGGGCACAGACTGAAAAGGATGAAATTTCATTTAAAGATAATAAATTTTTTCTTTACTCTTAAGGATGACCAAGCACTGGTACAGATAGGTGGGTCTCTGAAGTGGTGTTTCTATCCTTTTGGTTCCAATAAGGATGAAATGAGTGAAAATCCCAATATCATTTATTGATACTGCCCTTTCCACTCCATCTTGTTTTTAGTCAGTTGGGTTTGCAATATTTTTCTTATGATATTTGTAAGAAAATTGCATATCAAAAATGAGAAGAAAACTTAGTAAATTGGAATTTAAAAGGATGTTTGGACTCCAGTACATTTCCAACATAATAAAGATACAGAAAACACCTCACTGATACTGTGAAGACAGCACTTTAGTTATACATACAGTTTTTGTAACTCTCTCTAATAGTTAGCATCTATAAAAATAACTTCTGCAAATCATGAGAAGACTATATGTCAGAGAAAAAGCCAGGAAACCGAAAGTCAAGAGCCAGCCTATATTTACTCTAATCTCAGCATTTTCAAAGTATACTGAAGAAAAAAAATGTTTGTAGTCAAGTTTTTTTCAGTGTGAACTTTCTTCATTGGAAGGAACTGTCAGGCACTGGGAAAATGAAAAATGTCTCTTGTAAGAGCATGCTTAATTTTTGTCTATCCAGAAACAGTTTTTGTTCATCACTTTGAACACAGTGTAACACATTGGGACATCTAGCCTACATCCCCTGAAAGAAGAGTTTCACTCATGATTACACCAATGCTGGGAAGAATTCTCCTGATGAGTTAAGGAGGGGATGGGATGCAAAGAGATGTGAAGGAGTAAAAGTCACATCTATCATAAAGAGCACAGTGATCTGTTACTGGTTCAATGGAATTTAAATGAAAATATTGTGTTCCAGTATCATCTACATGAAACCACCTCTTATTCTTTTCTAACCTTTTGCTTCCAGTTTTTCTTTCTCCTGTTTGTAGAGGATCAAGAAACTTTTCCCTCAATCCCTTTCTCTAGGAGTAACTTCACTGGACTTCCTGAAGCACCATCCTCACAGGATCCCCATGGGAAGGAGAGATGACACTTTTCCTTTTGGCATCTGAGGTTAAATGCCATGATTTGTTCTTTGTTGTTGAAAATTACATTTGCATTAAAGAAAGATCCTCTTGCACAGATAATTCCTCTTGTAGTCAGAGTTCCATGAAGAATCAGCAGCAGGAACAAGTGAACCCCTAGGTAAATGTGATCATTGCTTTTGTGTCCTTCATAATAAAAGGGCAACAAACTCATCAGTAGGATTGTCTAGGGAAGGCACTTCACTTTTGGTAGTCACACCTTAAAGCTATGATTAAAATTTTTAAATAAAAACAGGAAACACTGCCGTGACTGCCTCTCAAAGCGTTACAAGGATATTAGTAAGTAACTAATATCCTGGTTTGGCTTCTTCATTAGACCTTTTGGAGTGGTACTTTCCACAGCTGCACACAGGGACAATAACACTCCCTTGGTCTTTTCCATAGAAATCAGGATGCAAGAGAGTGCTTCATGCACAACCTGTCTCTCTTATTGCAAGGGAATGTCGACAAGGTAACTTGGGCACAGTCCTAGCTCTCCTAGTTTAGACATAGCCATAGATTCCATGGCTGGTTTTGGCTAAGATTGTGGAGAAAAGGAACAGCATTCAGACACCAAAATTGTGTCTGACTGTTGAGAGAGAGTGGCACAAGCCAGGAGTTTGCAGAGGCAAGAGAGGAATGCTTAGCTAAAGAATGACTGGACAGTTCTGAGTCCTCCAATACAAGAAAGGCATTGGAAAACTTGAGGCAGTTCAGTGGAGGCCACCAAGATGCTCAAGGGGCTGGAGCACATGCCTTATGGGGAGAGGCTTAAGGAACTGGACTTGTTCAGCCTTGAGAAGAGACAGCTTTGCTGGGAGGGACTTATTAGCAGCTTTCCATTGCCTACAAGGAGGTTATCAAGTTCCATGGCAGGAGGACAGGGGACAGGGGTTGTTATAACTGTATATAGGGAAAATATTTTCACCATGAGGACAGTTCGGCAGTGGCACAGGTTGCCCAGAAAGGTTATGCAGTTGCCACGCTTGGCGGTTTTGAAAACTTGACTGGATAAAACCCTGAGTAATCTGTTCTGACCTCAGAGCTGACCCTGCTATTGGGGACCTTCCAGGGTCGCCTCCAACCTGAATTACGCTATGCTTCTATCTCTGAACAAAAGAATGGTGGATTAGTTACATGTTCATTGTTCCAAGCAAAGTGTATAAATTACAGTGAGAAAATAATGTCACTCTGCTCTTTCTACTTTGTGCTCCGTATAGAAATGACCTGCAAGTCCTTCAGTTTTACTGCTGCCTCATAAGCTATCAACAAGTTCAGGAGTAAGTCAATGGAAAATGAAGCAGTTCACAGGATAAACGGATGAATGAAATGTAAAACCAGAATAGGGCAGGCCAAAAACAATTTAGAGGAACCTCACTTAAGGCATAAAAACAAAAATAAATGTTCTGAACACATCAGAAGCAGGACGCCTGCCAGGGAGAGTATTGGGTTATTAGATGACTGAAGTGTAAAAGGAGTACTCAGGGAAGATAAGACCACAACACAAACCTAAATTCTTTACATCAGTATTCATTTCAGAAAAGCTGAGGGAGGTTCCCACACTGATTTTTCTCTCTCTCTCTTTTTCTTTTTTAAATAAGGGATGAGCCTTAGGGTTCATCTTGAATTGACCTGTCAAAATAAGAAGTTTTAGAAGAAACTGAGAAAATGACTAGTAAGTAGTAAGTTGTCAGGGCCAGATGGTCCTCATCCAAGAGTCCTAAAGGAAGTCAAGCATAATGTTGCCTCACTACTCAATATGATGTCTAACCCATCATTTAAGTGGGCTGTGGTTCTAGGGGAATGAAAAATTTACTTTTTTTTTAACAGTAAAGACTTTTTTCTATGTTTGCAAAACTTACTGAAATTGTAAACTAATAAAATTTGATACTCAACTATTTTAAAATCAAGAAAGGTCAGCATGGATTTTTAAGTCATATTTTAGAGGAACCATTTGCTAACTGTTAAAAAAGCTTTAAACTTATTGATGGAGTCAGGAGAATAATTTGATACAGTGTACAGGGACTTGCACAATGTGGGAGAAGTTGGGAAAAAGGAACTAAGCTGTACAACAAAAAGCTCGAGAGAGAGAGAGAGAGAGAGAGAGGTGGAGGGAGAGAGTGAGTAGTGTTGTGCCATTTTACAACAGCTGAGGATCTCAGTTTCCTGCTTGGTCTTTATCAGAGCAGGAATCCCAGGCCAGGGTATTTGCTGTCACTCTTCAGTACAACAGCATGCTTCTTCAAGGAGAAGTCTGCATTAATTTTACTGCTTTTGCTACATTCAGGCACGCTGTCCCCAAGAGTAGGTTATCTCTTAACCTGCATACCGTCTGTGCCTCTCTCTCAGATGCTGAATAAATAATCATCCTGAAAGGTGGCAAAGAGGTAAACAACCAATTTTTATTTTGCAGATACTACTGCTTTGTCAAATAATTGGTGCAAAGACATATTAGCAGTAAGAAGGGATATCTGTGTGTTCCTTCCTTCTTTCCTTCCTTCCTTCCTTCCTTCCTTCCTTCCTTCCTTCCTTCCTTCCACTAAATCATCTGATATCTGGTTGGCCATTAAGGTAAGTTAAAATGAGGGAAAACTTAACTGAAATAAGTGTTAGGAGAGAATGAAGAATCTTTTGTCTTGGCAGTTATGATCCAGTTCATATAAAAGAATAGACTGTATCACACCTGCTCCTAGGGATCGCCTGGAGCAGCAACAACAAAATGATAGGAATTAATATGAATAAAAATACCCTGACTGCACTTCCTGACGGACTCCTGAAGTAACAAGGAACAGACCTGAAATTTTCAAGCTGATCACTTCCTAGCACAGAGCTGCTTCTAGGAGTGAGCTGATGAGATATGAAATTTGTATTGCCACAGGCAAGTCAAAATTACCCTGTCATGTGTCTATGATGTCAATGTAATTAATCCCTGTAAAGCTCATTTTTAAATAGCTTAAACTAGATTTTGAAATATATTTTATTCTACTATTCATTGAATTCATTCTCTTTCATTGGATGGAAATGAAAAGGTCCAAACTGGTGAAACTGGAAACCAATCTAAACTGAAGTACAAGAAAGCTGATGTAGACTTCAAAAAAGCAAGTGAAACATGGCAATTAACAAACCAATAAAAAGTTGATAGTAAAACTGAATAAAATTAAATAAAAAGCAAGCTAAAATGAAATATAACAAAAAAAAATTTAAGAATCCCAAATAATGAATCTGCCATGCTTGTTGAGGAATGGTAGAGAGTTGCTTCACTACTTGAATCCTATGCAATTGCAGTCTGAAGGCCCAGTTAGCCACTGGCATCATGCCAGCTACCCTGAACAGTAGAATTTAATTCACAGTATAAAAAATATCAACTTGATGAGAACTGTATGCCTTCCAATACAGAAAATACTTGTGCAGTGGATAATGCAAAGATGAGTCAAATTTACGAAGCACCCAATCAGGTCTTGAATGCAAGGTGAAAACTACTGGTTTAGATCAGGACTATGTGCCAACTGATCCAGTATGCCACCACTGTTGGCCAGTGGCCACTACTAAATATTACCAAAAAAAATTATAGTGTGCCCAGCAATAGGCAAAAGCAGTACCGTGAAGCTGTTTAAGGTTCCTTCTCTTTCCTTCAAACTAAAGGCTGTCTTAGTTTTTCCAAAGGAGAGAATTCATTCCCTTTCCAGGGGACTCTATGTTAACTAACATATCCCTGAATATTCCTGTAATGCGCATATATGTATGTACAAACTCTTTTTGAGTTGTCTGAAATTTTGAGCCCAAAAGGTACTTGTGAGAAACTGGATTTTTCTTTCTAGATTTGTTACTTTATACATGTTTATGATATCCCCTCTAATAATTTCCTGCTGAACAAAACAATCACAGTCTTTCAGAGTCTCTAAATAGAAAAAAAGTTATTTTCCATCTAATCATCTTCAACTCATTTTGCTATTTTTTTCTGAATTCTGAACTTTCTTTTTCCTTTTTTTTATGATCAGGTGGTCACAATGTTTCAGGTATCACCATATCATCTTTTTATTTCATTGATGCCCACATATTCAAGTAAATTGCTTACCACAAGGTTCACATCCCAGTGCTCCTTCATTGACAAGATAAGCCAAATATCATAACATTAGAAGTTGCCCATGACCTTTCATTAGATGAGGGGAGTTAGTTAGCCAAGTTAAATCTGGCCAGGGATGTCAAGGGCAACCAGAAAAAATTCTATAAGGAAGACTAGTGAAGATGTGGGCCCTCTCCAGAAAGAAACAGGAGACCTGGTTGCTCAGGATATAGAGAAGGCTGAGGTACTAAACAACTTTTTTGCCTCAGTCTTCACCGTCAAGTGCTCAAGCCACACCACCCAAGTTGCAGAAGGCAAAGGCAGGGACTGGGAGAATGAAGAACTGCCCACTGTAGGAGAAGATCAGGTTCGAGACCAACTAAGGAACCTGAAGATACACAAGTCCATGGGACCTGATGAGATAGATCTGCGGGTCCTGAGGAAACTGGCAGATGAAGTTGCTAAGCCACTGGAAGTCGTGGCAGTCCAGTGAAGTTCCCACTGACTGGAAAAGGGGAAACATAACCCTCATTTTTAAAAAAGGAAAAAAAGGATGACCCAGGGAACTACAGGCCAGTCAGCCTCACCTCTGTGCCTGGCAAGATCATGGAGCAGATCCTCCTGGAAACTATGCTAAGGCACATGGTGACAGCCAACATGGCTTCACTAAGGCAAATCATGCCTGACAAATTTGATGGCCTTCTACAGCGGGGCTACAGCATTGGTAGATAAGGAAAGAGCAATAGATGTCATCTACCTGGATTTGTGCAAGGCATTTGACACTGTCCCGCCTGACATCCTTGTCTCTAAATTGGAGAGACATGGATTTGACACGTGGACCACTCGGTGTATAAGGAATTGGCTGGATGGTTGCACTCAAAGAGTTACAGTCAATGACTTGATGTCCAAGTGGAGATCAGTGATGAGTGGTGTCCCTCAGAGGCCAGTACTGGGACCAGTGCTGTTTAACATCTTTGTCGGTGACATGGACAGTGGGATTGAGTGTGCCCTCAGCAAGTTTGCTGGTGACACCAAGCTGTGTGGTGTGGTTGACACGCTGGAGGGAAGGGATGCCATCCAGACGGACCTTGACAGGCTGGAGAGGTGGGCCCATGCAAACCTCATGAAGGTCAACAAGGCCAAGTGCAAGGTCCTGCACCTGGGTCAGGGCAATCCCAAGCACAAATACAGGCTGGGCAGAGAATGGATTGAGAGCAGCTCTGAGGAGAAGGACTTGGGAGTGTTGGTTGATGAGAAGCTCAACATGACCCAGCAATGTGTGTTTGCAGCCCAGAAAACCAACCATATCCTGGGCTGCATCAAAAGAAGTGTGACCAACAGGTTGAGGGAGGTGATTCTCCCCTCTACTCTGCCCTGGTGACACCCCTCCGGAGTACTGTGTTCAGCTCTGGGGCCCCCAAAATAACAAGGACATGGACCTGTTGGAGCGAGTCCAGAGGAGGGCCACAAAGATGACCAGAGGGCTGGAGCACCTCTCCTATGAAGACAGGCTGAGAGAGTTGGGGTTGTTCAGCCTGGAGAAGAGAAGGCTCCAGGAAGACCTTATAGCAGCCTTCCAGTACCTGAAGGGGGGCTACAAGAAAGCTGGAGAGGGACTTTTTACAAGGGCATGTAGTGATAAGACAAGGGGTAATGGCTTTAAACTGAAAGAGGGTAGATGTAGATTGGATATAAGGAAGAAGTTCTTTCCAATGAGAGTGGTGAGGCACTGGAACAGGTTGCCCAGAGAAGTTGTAGATGCCCCATCCCTGGAAGTGTTCAAGGCCAGGTTGGATGGGGCTTTGAGCAACCTGGTCTAGTGGAAGGTGTCCCTGCCTATGGCAGAGGAATTGGAACTAGATGATCTTTAAGGTCCCTTCCAACCCAAACCATTCTATGGTTCTATGGTTCTATGATTCTAAGTTCCATTAAGCCAATACTTTCTTATTTTTGCAGTTTTACTTCAGAGCAACATTGGCTCTAAATTTATCTTTAAAATACCTTTTCATTTTAAAGTTATTTTTAAATAGATCACATTTTATTCCCACCTACAGATGGAACTGCTTCAGAGGTAGGTATTTTGCAGAGAAATCCTTATTTTCGCTACAAAAATACTCAGGATAAAAGAAACTTAATTTCTTAATTATTTTGCAATAGCACTGCCCAGTCGTCTCTGGACCTCTCAAGAAAATTATCTTTCCTTCAAATTTGGAGGCCTGGGCTTTGCTCTTTGCTCTTTACAGAGGCTGCCCAGTTTCTGGTGGTGTAGCAGGGTCTCTGCCCTCTGTCTGCTTTCTCTGCCCCCTTCTCCAGAAGGTCCCTTTGACTACAAAGGTCTGGTTGTTTCCAAGGCGGAAGGTCCCCTCCATTCCCCAGTGGTTGCAGCTGCCCAGAGCAGGCAGACACCTTTTCCCAGTGCTGCCAGGCTTCAATCTTTCAACAGAAAAGAAATGGATTAACAGAGAATAAGGACAGGCAGGAGATATACTTTCATAGAATCATAGAATGCTTTGGTATGGAAGGGACCTTTAAAGGCCATCTAGTTCATCCCCCCTGCAATTGGCCGTGATCAGGTTGCTCAGAGTTCCATCCAGCCTGTCCTTGAATGTTTCCAAGGATGGGGCGTCTACCACCTCTCTGGGCAACCCGTTCCGGTATTTCACTACCATCATTGTAAAAAATTTTTTCCTTATATCTAGTCTTTCTGTCAGAACTGCAAAAACATTTTATTTGTTTTCGTAGCATACTATGCATTATCTGTTTTTAATATTACTGAAGGCCTTGCAGTGGTTTTCTTGGAAGGCCAAGAAGAGAGATACATCTGTTGAAGGACCATCTTTGCTCTCAACTCAAAGCATCTGCTGCTGGTTGTTGCTGGAGACAGAGGGGTGGGGGTGGATCTTTGGCCCGACTCATTGTGTGGGTTGTTTAATCTTGTGAGATTTTACAGTAGATCTCATATCACAGAAATTATTTGTTAGTGATATTCCACTATGACCACCTTGAAGACTTGTCTAGGGGAGCATCATTCACATAAATCATCAGAAAGGGTGGATCTAGTAAAATGCCATGGAAGACTGGGAAAATTTACATGGACACTCCCAGCAACTGTAAATCAATGTGTCTCTGTTGTCTCCAGTGAAACTGTGCTGGTTCACACCAGCTGACGAAATGCCTCACTGAATTAATTGGACCTTAAACAGCTCTGTGCAGTGGGGGCCATGGCTGTGATGAACAGCAGAACTTACTGGTTGGGTTTTCTTTTTTGTAGGGCTGATTAAGAAATTTATGCTGATTTTTGTTTTCCATTGGAAAATGATGATTCATTAGAACCAAAAAGCTCCTGAGAAGGCAAGTACATTGAAACCAGTCCTAAATAAAAGATTAAAAAAGGTTTTTAACACTTTGGAGTGTCCAGATAGCTGCAGTACAAAAGTACAAAAGATTTTATTCCTCCGTTCAGAAGATTTTTCTGTTTTGAAATCTGAACATATTTCTTCACATCTAAAAGGATATCAAAATAAATTAAATTAAACATCTAGGATGAGCCTAATTCAGTTTCTTTTACATATTATCTAATCACAAAATAAAGTGTCTTCAAGCAGTTAACACTAAAATTATATGTCAAGAGAATTAATTTGCTTTGTAAACAAAGATTTGATTTAACCCACGATACATGAGTACATTTTTTTGTGGACTTCAGGGACCCATTTCTGTCATTAGAGAATTTAGTTTCCAGAGTCGGGACGCTTTGACTGTACGTATCTTAGCCTTTCCTCCAAAATGTGACTACAATTTTGATCCCTTCTGGATAAATTGTCTACCTGCTTACGACTCCAAAGCATGTGGCGCTTGAAACTCTTTGCCCCGACTCTACTAGCATGAGTAGTATAGTACAGTGAAACAGGCTTATGATAGGAGATAGGTTGTATTCACTGTATTTCTTAGGGCATGTGTCCTGTTTTTTCATACTATTTTGTTCCTACAGATTACTATAATATTTTGGGTTTGTTCTGGGTGCTGGAACAGAAATACAAAAGATATATATTTTCAAACAAACAAGAAGATTTTTAAAAATTTCAAATTCAGTTAGTAAAATGGCTGTATCCCACAGTACAAAGTACAGAAAACAATCCTGAAACCACAGACACTAACATTTCCCCTCAGAATTCAGAATATGGGATGTGATATTTTGATAATTATGAACGGGGCTTCAGAAGTGCCTCAGGCTCAGTAATCCTTTAGAGTTATGAATCTTATGAAAAATCCTGTCTTGTGCTTTTAAGGATTTCATGAGGATTTGGTACTCAGCAAACCCCAGATCTCCCATGTTTTTGCTGCAGTGTTGACACAGGATTTTACTTGGGAGTAATACCAAAGTATTTTTCTCTACACATAATTACTCTCATCTGTATTTGGGTGTTTTCCAACCAAGTTAGCTGGTCCAAACTGGAACCAGACATGGCTTTCACTTGGCCTGGCAAGTCACCCTCAGCTGTCAAGGTGTGACCTAAAATCCCAGTGTAGCTGTCAGTCCTGAGCGCCTTGTCCTGGTTCCCCTGGCCTGCTGGGAACTGTGGCAGGGCAGCTTGCTTTGTTCAGAGCTATCATAAAACACTCCCTGTGACTGGGTTTCGCTCACCTTTATTTTGCAGCCCTATTTTTTTTTTTAAGTGAAGGTGTAGCAGTCCTTTCATCCTCTGCTAAAATTAGTATGTAAGGTAGGTGGAATGAACCATCTCTTGAACTTATAAGTATTTTCCTCCAATAAGTCTTCAGTAAAAGGCCTTTTTTACAATCTGAAAAGAGATGCCTCTTTCTCTTCAAGTGCTTTAGATAAAGTCTAAATGGCCAGGTATGATGTCTTGACACCTTACTTTCAGAGCAATAATTTATATAAAATGCATCATATCCATGGTGATCAGTGTCATTTACTAATTGAACAGAGACACTTTTGAGGGGACTGCTGCTCCAAGAAAGTGAGTGTTTATGAAAACTGGCATCTTAAAAGTGTATTGAGCAAAGTAAACAAAGTATTGGGAACTGTAGAAAATGTAGTCTTCTAATGTTTTTTTCTTTTTTAAATAGAGTATAAAATCACAGAATTTGGAGAGACACTTTAAGTAGACAAATATCCAAATTATTTAAAACTCTTTAAAAAGGGATGAAATTTCAAGTAGATGGTATAACTTAAAATGAGTAAGGTAGGAAAGGACGATCACCAGCTACGACCGGAGCTCAGGGTCCCCAAGCATGGGAGGGCACACCCTGAAATACACTTGGTCACTTTGAAATACAACTTAAAAATCACTGAAGGCTGTTGTACTGGAAATGTTAGATTATGTTCAAAAGCAGTGAACTAGAGCCTTTGTTAGCTCACAGTGTGGGGGATTTTTCCTCTTTTTCCTTTTTTCACTATACCATTTAATGGTTCACACACCTTTCAGTACAGACAGGCTGACTGTTAAAAGCAAACAGATCATGCATATCAGGCTTTGGGGGTAGCAGGAGACAGACCTTTTAATGTTTTTTTAATCCCAACATAGATGAAATGAACTGGCTTTGGAACCTATTTTCTTTAATTCCTCATGTCTAACTCAAAACTTGGGAGATCCCCATTGCAATAAAAGAAGGATGTCAGACACATTTCATTGTTTTCTCCTGCTTCTGTTGGGCACAGAGGGGCATTCTGCCAGGAACAGAATCACAGAATCATAGAATGTCCTGAGTTGGAAGGGACCCACAAGGATCATCGAATCCAACTCCTGTCCCTGCATAGGACAACCCCAAAATTCACACCATATGTCTGAGGGCATTGTCCAAATGCTTCTTAAATATCGTCAGGCTTGGCGCCGTGACTACCTCCCGGGGGAGCCTGTTCCAGTGCTCCACCACCCTCTGGGTGAAGAACCTTTTCCTAATGTCCAACCTAAACCACCCCTGGCTTATCTTCCTGCCGTTCCCTTGGGTCCTATCGTTGGTCGGCAGGGAGAAGAGATCAGCGCCTGCCCCTCCTCTTCCCCTTGTGAGGAAGCTGTAGACTGCAATGAGGTGTCCCCTCAGTCTCCTCTTCTCTAGGCTGAACAGACCAAGTGACTTCAGCCGCCCCTTGTATGGCTTCTCCTCTAAACCCTTCACCATCTTCTTGGCTCAATATAGCTGTAAATGGCACTGTCCCTGTGAAGGACAGTGGAAATTGTGTTTTCAGAACCCTTCAGTTGTGACCAGTTCTTCCTAAAGACCTCTTGGGGGTTTCTGCAGAAAGAACAGCTGACAGGATGTACAGAGGTTGTAAACACATTTAAACATTGTCAATACATCAGGCTGCAGAACCACACTAGCAGCAAACCCTCAGTAGCACACCCAGACCATGAATTTTGACTGGAGTCCTGCATGGCTTAGAAACACTAAAGAGTACAGGAAAGGGTGGAGGCAATAAGTGTTACCATTACCCATCATAATGAAAAGGAGTGAAAAGAAGCTGAGAGGCTTCTCTGAAATGTGTGCACTGAAGAATGCAAAACATGGCAGGTAAAACCCAGTGCATGCTATTCCCCCCTTGTCCCTTCCTTTCCAGGAGTATCATACCATGAAGATGACTTGCCTTAAACAAATTGCTCTATAGTGATGTTTTATGTTGTATTGAGTTAGATTTTATGCTCTGTTTAACTGAAATAAAATAATGGACTATTCCTGTACACAAATAATAATTGAAAGAGATGGTATTCTTACAAATAGAATATCCCTGACACCAACAGACAGAGATGTCTGAAGATAGAGCAGTGAGACAATATATTACAATTATTGAATAATTGTAATAATTGATCATACAATTATTGAATAATTGTAATATACAATAATTATTAAATAACACATACTGCTGGGTTAATTCTCCATAGTGATTTTATTGGAGAAAACTGATAGTAGCTAGGGAGCTTGTACATAAGAATACAGCAGATGAGGCCATATAGTTCTTCATCAGGCAAATGCTTTACTGCAATCATAGGGACAAGCTGAGGTCAAGTATAAAGAGGTATCTCTGACCCTGGGCCAGAGACAGGGTACCATCTCTCCTGCATGGCTGTAAACTGGATTAACTCCTATAGTTGATACAGTTATGCTACAAAAATGAGATCAGATGTTGGTTCTGAGAAGTTTCCGTACCATGTATTAAGCTGTACTCCAGCTAATATGAATCAGGAGAACACTGTAGTTAAGCCAGGCTGGTTTTCACCAGCAGATAGTCTAACACACCGACTGAATGGAAACTTGATGAAAACTGAGGACTGTAAGAACAGGTCCAATATTTAGGATAACAAAACTGCAAACCACAAAATGAAAACATAAAACCCAGCAAGGCACCTTGGAGCCATATTTGCATCATGCAATATTGACTATTTCTTTATTATATGTCTGTCCTCATTCCTACAGTCTCACTTTGCTTTTAGTACACAAGCAAAGCAGAACAGAAATTGTATAACCTGTTATGTTTGTCCATGATTAGGATAATGGTTCCCCATCTTGGTGGCTGTCTAGGCACTGCTTTAGTAAACAGCATTGTTACAAGAAGAGCAGGAAGCACTGTTTCTCTTCTCTTACACATTTGAGAATACATAATTTGCTGTATATTTGTTTGCCTTGCTCAGGATGCAGCTATTCATCTTTGCATGTTGTGATCTAAATTCTGATCTTCCTAGAAATTGTTAAGTCTTCATCCATGTCTGGATGATTCATTTACATTCAAGTTGCCCTTTAAAAAGCAGAAGTTAACTTCTTTTTTGCAGAAATGGAGGAACTTGATACCTGGGACAAAAATATTCATGAGCACAACTCCATATGGATGTGCTCGGTGGAGAAATATTTTTATCTTGTTAAGGAAAATGCATTAATGCAAATGTGAATACAAGAAGTTATAAACATTAAAGGTAATTCCATCTCAAAGCTACTTACAGAGACAGAAAATATTACACAGTCTTTATAATGCTGTAAATTATGTCTGATTTGAACTTCATTTTAAACTCCATAGTGAAAGCGAAATCAGAATTTCCAGTTAAATACAAAAGCTTAAATGAGAATTCAGCACACAAGAGACAGCAGGCTGACAATATACGATCTCACTGAAGCTCGAGTGTGCATAGACTAGCACAGTTAATCAAAAACTCCACTCATCTGCCAACTCTTTATGCATTCATCAAAGCTCAGCAGAGAGTTATCAGCACAGAAGATTCATACATCAAGGCTTCAGCTCCAGCTTCCTTGACATCCCAAGCAGATTAGTCTGTGACAGATTTCTGTAGCCCAGCAAGCATCCCAAAGTAAGCTACAATGGAGATGACAAGCAAATCCTTGGCATCTGATGTCATGTCCACTTGTTCCATCAAAGCCAACAAGGCTCCACTAAGGTTACCGAAGTCATGCAGGTTTAGGAGCTGTGTTTTGATTTAGACAATGTGACAGGACAAGTCCTCAGTGGCTTGATGCAGGAGATACCTACTGACCCTCTCAGAGACCACATGAATAAATAAATCCTGTTCAGAATCCTTTCAAAACAGTCATGTGTCTCCCATGCAAACACACCAAAGGAGGGCTGGCTCACAAATAACTGTTCAAAAATGCTCTTTCTGTCCTAACAAGGTATCCTGAAGGGAATCGCTGTGCACTTCTCAGTGCCACGAGGAAGCAACAGCAGAGCAATCATCTCCCCACATGTTTGTGTGCCTCATGTAGCTGATGCTGGGCACATTCTGGATGCATGCAGATGTTTTGATCTGGGTTTGTAGCCAGCTATTAAGGGGTGTGTTGCCTGGGACAATCCCACAGTCTGCCTACATAGGCAGTCAGGTAGTCTTTTTCAGCATAGGACCAGGGTCTGGGCTGGAAGAAAGGACTATCCCCACCTAGGGATCTCAGGACTAGGATCTGGGCAGGAGCAAGTGTGCCTCTCTTGCTCAGTATGTGAAAACCCCCAGCCCATTCATTTTGCTTCCCTAGGCAAGACTCCAAGGTCTCCATCTGCAAAGATACCATCATGACCCATTTCTCTGCACCATGAGCACAGAGCCATCATCTCTGGGATTGCTTAGCCTGGAGAAGAGAAGGCTCTGGGAAGACCTTATTGTGACAGTTCAATATATAAAGGGGGTTTCTAAGAAAGATGGAAAGAGATTTTTTACCAGGGCCTAACAGGACAAGGGGCAACAGCTTTAAGCTGAAAGAGGGTAGATTTAGATAGGACATAAGGAAGATATTTTTTTATGATGACGGTGGTGAGGCACTGGATCACATTGTCCAGAGAAGTTGTGGATGCCCCATCACTGGAAGTGTTCAAGACCAGGTTGGATGAGGCTTTGAGCAACCTGATCTAGTGAAAACTGTTGAAGGGTCTAGAGAACAAGTCTTATGAGGAGCAGCTGAGGGAGCTGGGATTGTTTAGTTTGGAGAAAAGGAGGCTGAGGGGAGACCTTATCACTCTCTACAACTACCTGAAAGGAGGTTGTAGTGAGGTGAGGGTTGGTCTCTTCTCCCAGGTAATAAGCAACAGGATAAGAGGAAATGGCCTCAAGTTGTGCCAGGAGAGATTTAGATTGGATATTAGGAAAAATTTCTTCACGGAGAGAGTGGTTAAGCATTGGACCAGACTGCCCAGGGAAGTGGTGTAATCACAGTCCCTGGAAGTGTTCAAAAAACATGTGGATGTGATGCTTAGGGACATGGTCTAGAGGTGGACCTAACCTAGAGTTAGGTTAACCGGTTGGACTCGATGATCTCAGAGGTCTTTTCCAACCTTAATGATTCTATGATTCTAACACACGGATGTTTTAGTTATTGCTGAGCAGTGCTTACACAGAGTCATGGACTTTTCTGCTTCTCACACTGCCCCAGCAAGTAGGCTGAGGATGCACAAGAGGCTGGGAGGGGACACAGTCGGGACAGCTGACCCCAACTGACCAAAGGGATATCCCATACCATATGATGTCATGCTCAGCATATAAAGCTGGGGGAAGAAGAAGGAAGGAGGGGATGTTCAGAGTTATGGAGTTTTTCTTCCCAAGTAACTGTTATGCATGATGGAGCCCTGCTTTCCTGGAAATGGCTGAACACCTGCCTGCTGATGGGAAGCAGTGAACCAATTCTTTATTTTGCTTTGCTTGTGTGTGCAGCTTTTGCTTTACCTATTAAACTGTCTTTATCTCAGCCCATGAGTTTTCTCACTTTTACGCTTCCAATTCTCTCCCCCATCCCACTGGGAAGGAATGAGAGAGTGGCTGCTTGGGGCTTAGCTGCCTACCAGGGTTAAACTACAACACATGTTCATAGTGGTCTGGATGCTGTTCAAAGGATGAGACAGCAGCCATACTCATTTTGGTATTGCCTTGTAAGGCTCATTAAGTGTAAGCCATCAGACAGCTATTAGAAAAGGATGATAGATCACGGTACTATAAGAATCTATAAAACAATAGCTTTCCTGTGCAGCTGACTGACCAAGCATCTCCACGTGCAGAAAGCAGAGGATTCTATGCCCTGTTGCTTCCTGCAACACAGAAAGGAAGAAGTCTGGATTACATGAGTTCCATCAGTCACATCAATCACTCACCTCACTTAACGGTACAAGTAAATTTTCTGGAATTGATGTACAACTTGTACTAAGAACACAATGCATAACGAAATACTTTAGATACAGGGAGTTCTGCATTTTCTTTTGGTAAAAATAAAATGATCGATACCTAATCAAGGAACTTAGCAATGCTTTTGTACATAAACTCAGATTTACTGTAAATGCTAGAATTATAGAGACACGGTTCCCTTTTAGAAAGCAGCCAGAACAGATAAACTGAAACCTTCAGGTTGCCATGGAATCTTATTTTATAGACAGTCTTAGAAAATGTCAATTCCAAATAGACATAAATATCCTATAAAAATTCTTGCAAGAACAGGCATAAACCCTCAAGACCCTCAACAGAATTTTGTTCCTTATCAATACTCTGCAATGGACTGAACAGTTTTTATGAGTGTTTTCTCCTCAGAGGTAGCTGCATTTCAAGGGTCTCAGACTGGTGAAGCCCATTCAAAATGGAATTTAAATGCACATGTAATTAACGTAGAGAAAATGGTTTCCTGATAGTGATGAGGATAGATATATTAAAAAAGATTTCTTCTGGAACCATCTCTATTTGCAAAGAAAAGTCTAATTGCTGCACATATTAACAGGCTCACTAATTCAGTTAAAAATGGAAATGTAACAAGGTCTAGGATTACTTCAATCCCCTTCAGGAATGCAAAGGGCTTTAAGGATGTATTTTGCCTCCCCAGCTCACGGGAACCTGATCATAAGAAGAGTGGCAGCTGTTAAAACTAGCAATAAATTACAGAAGCTGAGAATCTGAGTCAACTGGGCTGATAATCCAATTACCAGAAACTGGCTTTTAATGGTCTGAACACTCATGTAAATTTTTTTTCCTTTATGTTTATTTCATACACACATGCACATACAGACACACACATGCACATTTCACTTGCAAGGGAATTGCTTCAATGAATTTCCTTTATCTACCTGAAGGCTGCAAACATCCTAGCATGCTTGACCAGCAGGTAGTCCTGTTTAGGACCAGAGACTATCTGGGATTATTACAGATGTCCCTATGAGCAAATGTGGACCCCAACAGCCACTGCACACAATGGGGTACATGGCCAGCAGTGATACCCAAGCCTTTCTGAGCCTGGGAGCAGGGAGATGCTATCAGCTGTCTGGCTAAATAAAAATGAGACCTTCTAAATTAGGCAGTTCTTGCCCTGAAGACATAACCGTATTATCACATCTCCATGAGCAAGTGGCTCAGTTCATGTGAACTTAGCGCACATCTCTCGCAGGCAAGTTAACTCACAGGTGTAGGTGTTAGTGTGATCCGGCTCCCTGACGAAAAGCAAAGCAAAAGTCAGCCAAACTGAGCTGGGAAGAGAGCGGAAATCCTGGCAGACACAAAGGGGAGCCCCATGTACCTCTGGCAGGCTCAGATAAACCAAACAGGAGGTGTTGGTGGCACCTGCTGTGCCTGCTTTTCCTTGGCTGCTCACAAGCGAGAGGTTAGATGCAGCTGGGGTGTGGAAACCTCCTGCAGAGCTTGTATCCCACCTCTAGGCAGCAACTTATGTTTCAAGGAAAGACCAAGCACTCCAGTAATATGTGTCAGCATCTGCTCTGCGCTCTTCAGACAGCCATCAGGGAGGTAAATTCTTGCCTTGCACCTCAGAGGTAATCAGCTGGTGCCCTCAAGCAAGGCATTTCATTACCCATATCTTGTCTCCACCTGCCCACTTGCAAATGTTTTAGTGCTAAGATTTTCCAACCTTTCTAAAAAGCCAGTCACAGGTTTTGCCACAGTGAGCTGCTATGAACAGACAAGGCATCTCCCTCCCTCCCTCTGCTTCATGTAGCTCAGACCTGGGCTGCCCTTTCAGCCAGGAGGAGAGGGTCATGCTGCGTGACCAGGGTTTGCTTTAAGGGCAGCTCTCTGAAAAAGGAGTGATATATTTTTTATAACCATAAAATACTTCAGTGCTGAACAATTCTGTCATTGGGAATATTAAAATATGATCAGAGATATTTTATGCAGCTGTTATTAAATAGTCATTAAACATTTCTGGAAATTATACTCCTAGGGGATTTGACATTGAAGAATAGACTCTCAAGGCCCAGTCTGAGCCATGACTTATAAAAATATAAACCTACCAAATGCACTAAGCTTGTCTTCATCATCAATTATCTCTGAATTCAGTGATTTTCTACATACTGTGCAGAGTTTGGTCCAGGGCATCTATTTCTGTCCGCACCTCACCCCAGGAATACTGTGTCCTACATGCATGTGTAGCACATGGCTTTGCAGTGTATCAGAGGAAGCTGCAAAAAGACCACAAGAAGTCCATTTGTCTGAGGATCTCAAGGCTCATTTTTGGACTTAAGGATAAAGTGGCATTTATCTCACTGAATTTTAGATCTCTACAAAGTGGGCCTCCACACTAGTGCTAGGAGGCAGCATTTGGGAGCTAGGGGTGGTAGAGAGATACAAACAGATTTGGGGCACAGCTCATCTGATATGTCAGACATATACTTCATGATGGTTTGACTTGTGCTTTGGTGATGACTGTTCCTTGGCTGATTATGAAGGTAGCTATCATCTCAGGCGATTGATTCAGATGTCCAGACTTTGTGTCTACCAGGCTGTCTCCTTTAAAGACCTAGACTCCCCCTCTTCTGCCTCCAAACCCAGTCACAAATTCCCAGCAGCAACTTAAAGTTTCTTCCCTGAATGTCAGTGTTTTAACCTGGAGATTGATGAAGATGATAGGGGGTTTTGTGTCTCTTTCAAATTTATTCTCTCCAGATGCAGAGGTAACGGTCTCCCATGTCACAGCTGAGGGGAGCACACAGTAGATAGTTCTATTTTTACCTAATTTTTATATGGCTTCAGGAAAAAATGTGGTGCTTCCTGCTGTCCCTTTGAACTCTGCAGGGATTTTGTCTGCAGGGAAAATCCCCTCTTATTTACCGACCAGTCCAGATTCCCAGGGCACTCAAACTCTCATTGTCACTGTCGGAGATGTGGCTCAGTTGTAACCAGGCTGTTCGCCTGACTCCACTGGAAGTTTTGGTCCTCTGCTCTCGTGCAGATTGCTCTGCTAAGGGAGAACAATTCTCCTTCTTAATGAATATGCAAAAAACCCAATTTCTACAGTCATAAGTCTCTCAGCTGGTTAGTTAAAAGCCTCCACTGGTGGTATACAACAGCAAGAATAACAGCTTGATTAATCCCCATCTACTAGTCCAAACTAAAAACTGTGCCATTTTGTCACATTGCAGTGACAGAGTCATCATAAAACAATACAGGTTGAAATGGCTCTTGCAGATGCAGAAGATTATAATGGTATCCCCAGTGACCCAAAATATCTTGAGGTATGCTAATTTTTCCTTTGCTGAAATGAACAGGAGACTGATTTTGAGATTTCATTGTTATGGAAATATATTCTGCTCAGGACAATTACATTTGACTTCCCCCCCGTCCCCAGAAGCATCAAGAATATTTAATATGCTATCCTGATTAACAGTGTTAGTCTCCTGTTTCTGGAGTAATTTATCTAGGTAATATATGCATAGAGAATATGACAGAAGAGAAACCACAGTGTTTCACTATTGATCCTATTATTAAATTCACCTGAGAAAGCCCTGCTTTTCTGTTAAGACGATCTCAAAGCATGAGTAATGGTAGCCTTATCACTTCTTTTCGGACTCTGCTTAATGACACTGATGCTTCTTAGTTACTCCAGCCTGTGGAGACACCCATGCTAAGAGCAGACCTTGAACTGCGTGATGTGATATAGGCCTGGGCACAAGGTATCCATGGAAAACTTCAGAGATCTCCTCCCAACCTGTGCATGTTCTTGGCTCTTTGTATTCATCATAATGCCTTCGGGAAGAGATCTGGATTGCTATGAAAGCCATTGTGCCTGGGACTGAATAAAGAACAGAGCAGTTTTAACATGGTTTGGAGGGGGTTTGTGAAAAAAACATCAGTGACTGCTTAGTCAGATTTATCTGTCTGAAGATGCTGACAACTCCTTTTGTTTATTTTGGGCCATCTGCTCCAGCAGTGCAACTGTACTGGAGCTGCTGTTGTACCCTGGCTCCAGGTTCATGCTCTGCCTTTCCTATTGATTTCAACAGGTAGAAGTATCAGGACATTCACAAATATTCAGAATATCTGCTTTAATTATTTTTAACATTTATTGTTTTGGGTATTATGTTTACCATCTTAGTGATAAACATGCAACCACAAAATGTGAATCAGTTTGCCTTTTGTGTGGTTTTGCAGATTCTATGTTAAATTTGAGTACCAATTCTCTTTAGAAAGAAAAGTAATTTCAAATCCCTTGTGTTTCTAAACAGTTTATCTAATTGTGTTTCTAAAACTGTTGGTTATAGAGTGCATATATATGTAAACATAGATATGTTATACATAACCTGAGCTGCAGTTCAATGTATGCCTCCATGTCAAAGACACTCACAACTGCATTTCCCACCTTGAAGCTGTGTATCGCATTGTCATCTCTGTTCCTCCTCCTACATTTTACTTTCAAATATCTTCCCCGAGAGTAAAAATCCACAACACTTCCATTTAAGAAAAAGAGAAAGCGTAGCCTAAGCATCCATACTCCATCAGTTACACATCAGTAGCATGCAAAATAAAAAGAGCAAACCCACTTTTGAATGAGAAAAAGACTGAACACATGGAGGTAAGGACGAAATAGCTTAAAATGAAACTGGCATTAATAGAGCATGCCACAATAAGATTGTTTCAGAAAACAACCTTAGAACTGGTATTTCTTAGAGGCAGTAGGAGGGAAAGAGAAACAAGAGTAGAGAAGATCTGTATGAACAAACAGCAACCTACATGGCTGTGAGTAAGATCAGACAGAATAATGGGTGGGTTTCTGACTGCAAGAGCAAGAGGTCTCTGGGACAGTTTTTCTGTCCAACGGGAGCATCCTTCAGCATTTCAGGATGGACTGTGATCACGTAAAGATTGGGATTACATGACGTAGCCCCCAGGGACTATTGCCAGTTAGAGTCAGTGACCCAGAAGGTCACCCCAGGTTCTGTGCTACCATTTATTTCACCCTTCCTTTTCTGGTCCTCTGCCATCTACTATCCTTCTCCATCCTATGGCCTGGATATTATGCTATGTCTTCTCAAAGTATGTCATTTTCAGATAGGTTTCTCACTTCCGTTCCCTAGAGAAAATTACAGAGAAAAGGAAATTTTTTGCAGTTCCCCATCCCATTCACTTCTGCATACCCATGTATCTCCTGTTCATTTCTCTTGGCCAGACTGCTGAGGCCGATGGGATGATGGGAGAACAAGCCAGACTAGGTCTGGGCTGGCTCATCAGTTGAGGAGTTTTAAAATTCTCTGTGCCTAGTGGGGCGTGAAGTATCCAACCATCCTTCCCCAGGACTTCTTACATTACGACAATATAGGAACTCAATGCTAAGTACATGTGTATGAAGTGCTGCAACCTAGAAACACCAGGAAGCTTAGTGTCACCAGACACACAGGAGCTGCCATTTCCTTCACCGTTTCAAAGGCACTGTCCCTTCCCAGGAGTGGACTGTTTTAATCACGGTGTAATAATTCTTGTTTCTTCATCCCTGTTTTGATACAGATGTAGAGTAGATAGCTGGAATGGCAAATAAATACATAATTGATGACTTCTTGTGTAGCTTGAAGTTTTTTGAAATGCATGGTCCTGGAAGTCTATAGTTTTTTACTCAAAAACTGGAAACATCTACACTCTAGTGTGGTGTTTCCTATCTAAAATACCTTCACAATGAAACACTAAAGATCACCTCCTTTTGGATCAGTACATACATTACTACACTGATAGCAATCCAGAAAAATACATTTAATTTTCACTTTCAAACACTACAGAGCTATTTGAATTTTCCATGAACACAAATCCCCGCCTGCATTTCTGCATTCCATGATAATTTGTTGCTGTTTTGGCCTCATTCAGTGTCTCCTGGGGAAAGTGCAAGCTAGTAAGGGTTAAAAGCACCATTGATACTATTCCCATCAGAGATGAGGTGAACTTGCTGCCCCTTCTCCTGGTGTGGGGACAGGCAGCCTGTGATGCCCTGACAGGTTTATTCTGTTTGATGGTGAAGCACAAAAACTTTGGGCTCTTTTTTCCTGCTGTTCTTCTCCCTCAACCTCCCCTCCCCGGTGCCAATAAATTTTAAGTGCGATGAAGAAACAAAACATGCTGGTGCGTAAGGGTATAGACAGACAGGCTGTTTATTTAGAGCAGCTGTGAAAAACCAGCCAGGTGCCTGCAGATGTATATCAGGTTACCCTGTAGTTGTAGCACTAACCACAATGTGCTAGCTCTTTTCTTAACACTGAGGAAGGGGTGTTTTCTGTTCTGAGAGATCACAGCCTTAAGGATAGACAGAGAAGGAGGCAGCAACTCCCAGAAGTTTATAATTTGGTCTCTCTTCCTTTGTAGGAGGGGATGGTGATGGCTTTGAAGCCAGCTCTGGACTCAGCTGCAGCTGTGGCCTGCTGTGCTCCCCTTCATATGCCCTTTTCTCTCCTCGTTGCTCTATTTAGATCACAAGAGTTTGTGTCTCTGTGGCTGCACAGCTGAATGGGACAATGGTCACTCTGCAGGCTCTGGGCATTTTTGCAGGATGAACAATAACTTGTGCAAAATTGAACTCTCTTGGAGTGGCCAGTCCAGAAAGGGCAGAGAGCTGCAAGAAGGGCTTTCATGTGGGACAGGGCATGACAGGCTGCAGGAGGGGCTCCTGTGAAGCATGGGAAGAGTCCTGGCTGTGGTTGTATGAGGGGCTGCTGCAGGGATGAGAAGCACAGGGAGCAGGGGTCTGGGTAGGTCCTGGTTGGGGCCTGAAGGAGGTAAGGTATACACATGGCTGTGGTTCCAGAACAGACCTGTCCTGCAAAGCCACCCCTTGCTGCCTTGATGGATGGCAATCCCTGTTAGCCCATGCATAGGGATTATTCTCTGTAGGACTCGAAGAGTCCGATTCATTATAGCAAGGCCTATTTTTTTTTCCTTTTTCCACTCCAGTGGAGCGTAAATGACCCAAATAAATCCTACTCGTTTGGCACATGTAATGCACAGAATGTGTTCCTGGTGCTGTATCAGGATTTATCTCTGGGTGCATGTTGTGAACACACATTTCTTTCCAGTCAGTAGAATTGTTATAGCTATAGAGCTTGATTATTGAAAGGGGAGCTGGTTGGTGGAAGGAAGATATATAAATGTGATATACACAGTACACGTCAGCCACACCAGCTGGAAAAATCCATTTATTTCCACTGACTGAATAACTCACTTTTGATTCCAGTTTATACAGGTAGGAACATGATTACTCAGTGCCTGTCTCCAATAACTCAGCTAGTGTTGAGCTTTGTTTAGCCTTTGTGGCCAGAGCCAGCTCCTCTCCGGAGCCTTATACCAGCAATCCCACTGCTGTTTGGGGGTGGGAACTGATACAAACCTGCCCTGGCCCAGCTTTGACACACATCCCAGGGCAGGTGGCAGGATCTTGTGTCCACCAGGTTCAGTGACCATGTATGTAAAGATAGGAGGAACTGGACAGGGGCATAAATGGACTTGTCTTGTACTTCCAGCCATAAAAAACCATCAGATGTGTGGTGGGATGGAGGTTGTGCCACAGGAAGAGAGAAATGCTCTTTAAGGTGTCGGAAATGGCCACTCAGCTTTGCAAATGTTCATCACAGGGTCCCTTGCTTGAACAGGTGCTATGAACAGAAAGGTCTGGGAATCACTAAGAAACCAAAAACCTTGACCCCAAGGCTTCAGTTCCCCCAGCCTTCTTGGAGGAAGAGCTCTGTTGTTTGCACGTGGATTTCTGTGGGGGTTTGGCTCAGTGCTGTGGCTGCCCCGAGCAGTGCCAGGCCACCCAAATGGCTGTAGGGCACCAGGCTGGATTCTCACCTCCGAACAAGGGTGATAGCTGGAGTTTTGTGAACCACATCACTCACTGCTGTGCCTCTATCCAGACTGTCTGTGATGTGTCTGAAGTTATTTCCACTTCCTTTCTTTCTTTTCCCACTCTACCTTTCTTCCCTGGCTAACAAGTGATCTCCAGCTGCCTTTCTCAGCCAAGGCAGAGATGCCTCCCAGATGCTAATAACTCCAATCACCATGATTTCCAGACAGCCAGTCCTCTGTCAAGCCCCAGGGAGTGGTCAGGGTAGAGCATCTATGCTTTACCAATAGAAAAGCTTGCACACAGCAGGTGAAAATCCTCATAAGGATTTTCAGCCCAGCAATCGCTGGGCCAGGTGTCTCATTACTGTGTATAATGAAATAGTATCCCAAGGAGGGGCAAAAGATAAACATATGTCATTCAAAACTCCCCTGATTACAGGAAGTGTCCACCAACAGGGTGCCCAATTAGTCTATGCAGCTTTATATTTTGCCCATCTGTTTTTACTAATCTGGCCTCAAGTGTGCAGTTTAGTGCTGTAAACCTTGGGTCAGGACTGTTTTATTAAACCCTGTGGCTTGCGGCATCTGCCTCCAGCTAGGAGAATGGTTTTGAAAGCCTTCCAAATCGCAACGCTGGTAGTTGTATTTTCTGTGCTCCAAACAAACACACTTCTGGCCTGGTCTGTGCCTCAGTTTCAGAGAAATATATGTATATGTCTGCATGATCTCTTAGAAAGAGGGAGTCTGCTCTGCAGTTTTCATGCACTAGGCTCTCCACCTGGTTGGGTCCCCCTGCTTGGCTCTGCCCTCCGTGCTGGTGAGGACCTGGGAGACCAGAGCCACCAGCTCCTCATGCCACACATGGTTTGCTCCAGGCACCACCACTCACCCTTCTGTGCATGTTTTGGTTGCAGACAGAGGAGCTTCATGAGAGCACCTCTTGGTGCTTCCTCTTCTTCAGTGACCTCCCTGTTGTCACCATGAACATCTGCTCCCAAGCTAAAGGCTAGTCCTGGTCTCTCTGTGAATACTCACTTGTGAGTCTCCTCTCAGCTTTTCCCCTTCTACTTCTACTAAGTGAAAGCAAATAACTTCTCAGTTCCTCCTTTTTCTTTATTATCCAAGGTTGTAGGCTGAGATCAGGGCATCAAGATAGGCAGTGATCCACACAGCAGGGCAGAAAGATGGCTGGAAGCTAAGCCAAGGATGAGGAAATCAAAATGGAAATGAAGAATGAGAGAAATTAGAAGCACACCAAGATGCTGAGGAAAAGACCACAGCTGAGACAGCACAAGGACTAAGGTCTACAATATGCTCAAGAGCACTATGCTGTAAAACACTGACGTTCGCATGCTTGTCAAGCCCTACTGGAGGAGCTGGTCATCAGCTGCCTCTTTGTGTCTCCAACAGCCATACAAGCTGCAGCACCCTGCTATTGAATTCTTATCTGGCAAGACTTTGTGAGTTAATTTTCCATTTTTCTAAGTGCTGCACACAAACCCAGAAGGCAATGATGATCTGTGTGTACAACCAAAGTGTAATGTGCAATCGTGTTGCATACAGATAAGGTGCATGATGAAGTTGTGAAAGAATATTGATCATAATGAATACTGCATAGGCATGGCCAATATATTTATTTTGTGTAGTCATTCATCTATGAAGAGCTTGTGGGAAGTCGATGCCATGGAGTGTTCGTGACTGGTTAAGGGGACTTTATCATAATTTTGAGGACATGTTTGGAGAAAGTTTGAAGGTGATGGTTAGAAAATCTAACAGCCGAGAGACAGAGGCTGTTAACTTGGGCGCTCAGATGCAGAAACCAACTTCATGATATGCAGGACATTTTCTTATGCTTTGCTTTTCTTACTGAGCTTGTGTCCTATAGCAATAGTAATTCTTTGCTGTCAAAGTATCTAAGATAGACACTCCCATAGGCTTGTTAATTTGGTCAGCTGGGAAGAAAATACTGTATTGCTTTAGATAAACAGAGTTCCTTGCTTTGTAATAGAAAACTCATCTAGCAGGAGCTCTGCAGTTGCTGCTGTGAGATGGCTTGCTTTCAGATACAATGAAGGTAGCAGCTTTGTAACATTCCTCGCAGTTAGCTGTACTGCAATAGAGCAGAGTTACAGCTGAAATCAGTGTCCACTGCTGGAGCCTTTCTGAGGTGGAAGAGCTCTTCTTTGGGAGACAGAAAGCAATTGCTTAAATGAAAAGTCTGCTGCAGAGTCACATTTGTACAAGCTTTCAGTAAGCTTCATAACACTTGCATGTGTTCTCTCCTCCTCTTAAGTAATTTAAATTTTTATGATCTACTTGGTGAAACATAGTGTCACATAAAAGATTTAAAATTAAATGTATCTTTCCTATCAGGGATTATATTAGAAGGTGTTTGCACATCTCTTTTTATGGCATTGGGAAAGAAATTGGACACAAATGATGAAACCTACTTGGCGGTTTACTGGGTAGATGGTCCGTTTGTGATTTGCTTCAGAAAGTGGCCCAGAGAAACAATTTCTGCCTCCTGGACTATAGCTTTGCACCAGGAAGAGGTCTGTGCCACTTGTCAGTCCTAGCTTAGTGCCAGGGACCAGCAGCAGTTACTGCGACAGCTGGCAGGAAAGCAACGTGTCAGTGAATTGTCTTTATATGGCTCGTATTGTCAATAGACGGCAGGAACTGAATAACCTCTAAATGGATGTTTGTGAATAGTACTCTGCAATATTTGCTTGTTTCCAGCCTGGACACAGATGTTATGGACATAGTTGTCCATGCTGAAATACTACCCGACACTCACAATAATTGGGGCAATAGGAAATATTTCTGCATGGAGCAAAGAGGATTATGCCTTATTGCATATATATGCATAACACATGTTCATACGCTTTTATTAGCTGTCACCCATGCTTAAGGCCAAATGAGGCATGCCATTTTGCTAATGGACACCTGTCTTGGGAAGGAATTGTTCATTCAGTGCTCACAGATGTGAATAAACATCTCAGACCAGCATCTAGGAATTTAAGGAACAAGTTGTGATAGTGCACCCAGACAGATGTCAGCTTGGATTATTCAGCTGTACTTGTCTCAGACACTACTGCAGTCCTGGTGTATTATACACACAACAAAATTTCAATCTGATAACCTTTGTGATCAGTATCTACTGGAAAATTGATACAATGTATATTATCTGTTCTGTCAGTTCATAATTATTAAATTATTTTTGCTGTACTGAACTCCTGATTATAGGTTAAGAAAGATTTAGCTTTCTTCAATCAATAGTTTCCACAATATTTTATGATAATAACTCACTTATTGGATAATAAAGGTTCAAAGACTCTGGCAATGTTGTCCTGGAGGGAAGAAAGGCATTCACAGTAAGACAGATGTCTTTAACAAGCACCCCAACCACTTAACTACAAAGGCAGCCTTTCTACAAGTTGAACATGCTGCCATAATAAAAGTTCACCAGCCATGTCGAGTTTATGGTAATAGTTGCTTGGCAGGATATGCAAATCCACAGAATCTGAGAACAACCACAGTCTGCACTGTGGGATGGCATCCCTTCTGCTCAGGACATTGACATCTTGAACACACAGCTGCGGACCGAATTTAAAATACCTCTGAACGCCCAAGAAGTACCCCTGCAGGGAGCGAAGAGAACTAAAGCCATGGTAGTTCCCACCAGAGGTTACATGACCAGAAAGGTTTCCAAAAAAAGTTGTTAAGACATGTTACCAATTGTGGAAACTTAACTAATACAGCAAGAGACAAATAGGACTACAAGGACACAGATTATGAAACGTACTGATTTTTGCCAAGCTGGGAGAGAGGTGTAACAGTAGGAACGTAGCCAGGGCTATGAATCTGTCCATGCCATAGGCCCAGTTCTGTGAAAACATATTGTTGTGGTAGAAAGATGAGCTAAAAAATACAGTGAACACCATGGCCATATTAATGATAAGAAGCTCAGTACACCTCTCTGGGGTGTATACCTTCTAACAAGCTTCCAGTCTGCATCTGAAAGGCTGCCTGTGCTTATGATTCATGTTAAGCAAGTCCTGCAATGAAAAGTAGCTTCCACGGTTGCTACTAAGTGCTTCTGCAACACTTTCAAATTTAGTGACTGTTTAGCAAAGTCTGAATGAACTGTATAGATCTTTTAGCTTTTTGCTACTCAGCTATTATGTTCTGTTTGAAAAGGAGAGATGCAATTTGTGATTACACAAATGTACTCTCCTGCTGCCAATTTTAGTAAAAACTATTTTTTAGTAAAAAAGAATAGTCTCACTGGACCTGTCTGGGATATTACAGTGTTTGTTTTAAGAGAAGATAATGTTAAAATGGCCAGTTCTTTCTCCTGAAATAGAATTCCTCACAAAAGGGACAGCCAGAAATGAACATGTAAAACCGGGATTTTTCACAGAGATAAATCCAGGTTTGAATTCCCTGTAAGATCCTCTCTTCCCTTGTTTGGACTCCTGAGACTGACCAGGAGGACGATCCCAGGTGTCCCATGACATTGTCATGCTCTGCAATCAGAAATCAAAATGCAGTTCAAAGGTGCCTTTAAGGCAGGGAACAAAGGATCCACTTAAAAAAGTATTCCCATACAGTCAAATTTCAGGAAGGGATGATCAGGTTTCCTTGGAACAGACATGAATCTCACTAAACTCAAGATGAGGTAAAATAAACAGAATTTATTCTGGATTTTAGTTTTTTTTACTGATGCCTATATACTAATGGGATGGGCTCATTAAATGTGCATAGCTAGATAATTTAACTGGAGTTTTTGGAGGAGGAACTTATTCAAAGCAGAAAGGATATTTTATTCAGAAAAGTTTGTATGCTAAGGTATTTTCTCCCAGCCAAATAAGATGTGACTGAGAATTTACTTTTAATTAATACAAGTAAAACTAGTGAACAGAGAAATTAAATTCCTCCAGAAGTAATTTTGCAGATTTGTTTAGCCTTAGGTTAAAGCTTCAGCTGAGGAAAGGGGAGGAGGAGAGGATCTATGACTGTCCATGATCTGCTAGAATTTTGGTGGAATCCATATTTACTGTTTTATAATAGATGATATATGTCTAGTTAGCCATGGGCTGGGGCATGAGTCAGGATTCTTCATTTGAGAGCTGATGTGAGCAGCAAGACAGAAACCAGAAAGCCTTCAGACCATGTTTGAAAGAGTTGTATGTGGATCATAAGCAGCCCTGTCACAGTTCGTCTTCAGAAAGATATTCCAGAATTTCAAAGTGAATTATTTCATTCAATGCAAAATTTGTATTGGTGTTGCAACCACTGGCTGTGTTTACACTGTGGGCTTGGACTGCTCCTCAGTTCACTCCAGGACCCTGTTCTCCTGATTGGTCATGGCCTGCATGCTGTATTACCCAAAAAATTTCTTTGAGAGTAGAAGAAATAGGTAAGTAAAACCTGTGGGTGGTTTGGTTGTTGGATGGGTCCAGAGACTATTCCACCTGGCAATATGGATGAGACTGCACCACATTCTGGTGCCTTGGCTCAGGGTGGTCCTTGAAGACTGTTCTAGAAAGCCTTTCCTTTCTACATGCCTTCATGCTCTGTTGGCATTTCACCAATGTGTACATAGGGGTAACAAACATGGCAGGTCAGAGTCAGTCAGTCCTCTCATTGTTTCATAACGCAATATGAACTCCAGAAGCATTTTAAATGACAAACTGCCCGTGACTCAAAGAGCCTCAAAAGGGATGAAACGTGCCCTCAGTTATTGCTGGGGAGGGCTCGTGGTGGCTGGGACTCTCATGGCCACCTCAGGACACAGGCAGGTGGCCTCATACTGACAGGTTGAAGCATAGCCCCAAGCTGTGCTGCTTGACATGTAAAAAGGCCCATTGGTGTTAGATTAAACTAAGAAGCTGTGGACTCTTTCTTCTGATTTCCTTTCTGCTAGCTTTGGAGTATAATTATATGATTTTTTTTCTTCTTAAAATGTTTACGTTTTACTAAAATGTTAAATTATCTCATAGACAATCAGAATTCAGGTCTGACATTGACATTGTTCTTTCAGAATTGACCTATATTAAGGAAAAAATAGAACAGTGAAGGAATTTCATCATACAAAAAAATACGTAAACTGTCAAATACCATTGTTAAAATTTGAACTTTGGTAAATAAAAAGCACAATCATCTAAATACATTGGAAGCTATCATTTTTGAGTGAGTAATTGTTATGTCTTTTATAATTCAATATTGGCTTTTACGTTAAAAGAGGCAATAAGCGTTACTGCATTTCAGTTAAGGCTCAACTGTCTTGAAAGCATCAATCTAGAAAAAGCTTTGTGTAGGAGGTAAACACCGCTTCCCTTTGCTCCAAGGGGTTAAAAGCCTTGGAGAAGCACATCTGTGGCCTCTATTTTGTATAGAGATGCCATCTGTGTTTTAAACAGCCTTTGTAAGGGAAGTGAACTTTTTTCTCCAGGGAGGAGACCAGTCAGAGGAAATATATAGAAAGCAAGGAAAAATTAAAGGAAAGGGAGAGGGAACAGAACTCAGTTACTTTTCTTCAAGTATCACATTCCTGAGGATATTGTTCCTAGAAATACAGTATTGTCCGTGCGAGGGTGTCTGCTGTGTGAGTGTTTTCCAGGGCAGGTACTCCACCACTCCCCTCCCCACCGCCTTTTCCTCCCATGCAAGCCTGGCAGCCCTGCCTCCAGCCCAGCTGCTGACCCCTGTGAGTCACAGTCTCAGTCCTCTCTGGGTGGCTCTGCCACGTCTAGCCCTTGATGCCACCCACCCTTTCGGGAAACAGCCCAACTTCATGCTTATTGTCCTATGCAGTCCCTAGCCAAAGGTCATACAGTCCCAAGTCAAAGTCAGAGACCCCTTGGCAGGTCCCAAATGTTATTTGGTCAGGTGCTTCCCACATTGTTAGCTTCAGTCTTCCTCTTGCCCAGCCCTCAAAGCATCTGCTTCATCACCGCCTGAGCCTGCTCAATAGCCACACGTAAATCAATCAGTTGCATTATTTAGCTCTGAGTGTTGATCCAGAAGGAGCCATTACCAGACTGAACCCATTACACTGTATGACTTGGGAGGAATTACTTAAATAAGTCTGCTACAGAAGAGATGTTTTAGCTTTCTGATTCACCCCGTCTTGCAAGATCGACTGACACAGATACATCATTTGAAGGTTAATTGCCAGTGAAATCCTATACTAATACTTTTTTTTGACCAAAACATTGTTCTGAGATTTAGACTAATTTACCAATAAGGAAGACAGACAGAACATGTATTTCATTATTTAATCTTTGTCATGTAATGTTTTAAACAAAAGGGGTTTTTTTTGTAAAAGTTTCTTGCTACCAACACTTTGAAAATTTAACTAAGACCTTCATCTGCCTGTATCCAAGGCAGATCATGTGGTACACTTCTCCCTTTATTTCAAAAAGGTGTGTGCCTGAGGGTATTTCTTTTTACAGATCTAGTAAAAGCCTTTTCAAGGACTGACTCTTTCTTTGATATAGTAAGCAAAACGTTGGAGGCCTTAGCAGGTGTAAAATAATGAGGCAGTGTATGCAAATGAGCCTTTGATGTGCAGTATAGCATTGTTCTTGCTGTGTTGGAAGAAAAAAGCATGTAGATGCTTAAATTTGTAAAGTGAAACATCCTTCTGCACCAACAGATTGCATGAAACTTATTAGTATCAGAAAATTGTGCTCTGCTAGAAAAGTCAGTTAATATTTTCTTGCAAGCCCAGCAGTCTTACAGGTGACTTATGCTGTTTGTTTTCATGAAGATCTCACCAAGATAAAATACCTGTGCTTTGAGTGTTTTCTGCTGAAAAGATGTTTTCAAATGTAAATGATTTGTATTAGTCTGTTCACATTCCCATGTGCATTCATCTTGTTTGTTCAAAACTATAAACACAGAAAATTACAGACTCCAAAATCCAATTGATTTCATTTTGGCTTCAGTTATTGTTGAAACCATGACTAGAATTCCTGGTTCACTTAGGGGGCTGCAGGGGAGCCGAAATTCTATGTATCTGGAGGCTACGCCTGAAATGGGCCTGATGATTGCCAGTGCCATTGCCAGTCCCAGTACTAGTTGTTGGCAGGGCTTGAGGGGACTGCCCCATTTAGCTGAGAAAATACCTGAAAATTTTTGAAGGCCTGAAAGATGGTGGTGAGATAGGGAGCCAGGTGGCCCTGGCAGCTTCAGCACTTCTCAGCTCTTGTCACATCATTGCCATGGAGCACCTAATTGAAACAAATTCTCAAATTCTGATATTTTGTCATATCTTTTTTCTAGGCAATCCTGCAAAGTCTGTCTCTATTAAAAGACATTGAGCACCACCAGTGGAAATTCAGGGCACTTTTTATTTTGGTGTGTAACTAACTGTGGTGTGTAAGTCAGCTTTAGGTTGTAAGCTGTGGCCTGTGCTATGCAGCAAATCATACTAACTCACCAGATCTCTCTTGTGACCTCTAAACTATACATAAATGATGACAATTAATTTATAGTTTGTTAAAATAATTGATTTAAGGCTGTTGCTTCTTACAATATTTGTTCTTTCCATAAATCTGTGTCTTCTGTAGGAAATGGGAACACCATTAAGAATCTCAGAATTATAACAGACCTTACACAGATCAGTGTTTAAACTGCAGGGGACAAGCAAATCATGTTTTGCAGGTGGTCAGACCTTAGATTCAGAAGTACAGTATGAAGAAGAGAGGATTCTGCATTATGCAGGGTTTCTCCTGTACTGTAAAATAAAATTTGCATATTCCTACCATCCAAATATTTTGCTTTTGAACATTATTAACTGTTGTACACAAAAATACTACAGAAAATAAAGATATGCTACTTCACTTAGACTGTATTGTTCCAAAGGAAAGTAATAACATTAGCATTTTTCCTGCCTTTACTCTCAATGGAAATCAGTCTCTGCTAGTCATAGATTAAAACAGCATTATCTCCCTGTTCCATGGCTTTCCTGGTTTCATTGAATCACAATCGCAGTATGGTTATGCTGAAAAATGTTCATTTTTTCCCCTAAGTACAAATATTCTGCCAGCAGTGCAAAATCGAGTATTGTTAACCTTCATGCTCTTCAATATTTCTAATGTCTACCCCCCACTTTGCCTGCAAATGTACTGTAAGTAAAAATTACTTTCTTTTTATATTATCTTGATTGTTCAATTCATTTGGAAAAATATGCTGATTGTCACCTAAAAGCTACCACTGTTAATGCTGAATGAGTGACAGCAATTTGTCAGGAAAGTGAATTTGCTCAGATATACCTTAGGAAAAGAAAAGAGAAATGCAACGAGAGAGAAATCAGTATTCACAAAGTACAGCTCTCCTGGATGTATAGAAATAGTGCTCAGTAGCTCTCTCTTACATTGCAGCCTGCCACAGGATCTTAGCACAGACCTACTGAGAAACACCAGTGGGCAGCAAGATGGGGACACAGGGTACGCATGTGGGTGCACGCTGCTCCCTGTCCCAGCTGAACCAACGCTCAGGAGACCAGGGAATGACACAGGCGAAGCTAGTGCTCAGCACTTAGTGCTATTTCAGCACATCTTCCCACTCTTTGCTAGTGGTGACAACTGAGGTCTTGAGAGATCTTCAGGTGATGGAATCAGATTCGAAGCACTGTGCACATGGGGTAATTTCTGGATGTACCCCTTTCATACAGAGACTTTTCTTCCAGGAATGTCTTTTCAGGTGGTGCACAAGTGTGGGAGATGTGTGGTGGGGTTTTTTTTTGTTTGTTTACTTTATTTTTTTCTCAGGATCTGATCTGAGATTGGGTTTTTTTCTGGGAATGAGCACAAACACATGGTTCGCCTGACTGGCAGGAGCAGTTGACAAGCTGCAGGGCAGGTCTGCCATTCAGAGGCACCTGGAGAGGCTGGAGAAATGGGATGACAGGAACCTTATGAAGCTCAGCAAGGGCAAATGTCAAGTCCTGCCCCTGGGGAGGAACAACCCCAAGCACCAAGACAGGGTGGGGCTGACCAGCTGGGAAACAGCTCTGCAGAGAAGGACCTGAGGGACCACAAAGAGAACAGAGTCAGCAATGTGCCCTGGCAGCTTCCATATACTGAGCTGTATCAGCAAGAGCATTGCCAGCAGGTTGAGGAAGGAGGTCCTTCCCCTCTGCTCAGCCCTGGTGAGACACATCTGGAGTGCTGGGTCTAGTGCTGGTCTGCCCAGTACAAGACAGACATGGGCATACTGGAGTTAGTTCAGTGAGCGGCCATGAAGATGATGAAGGGGCTGGAATATCTTACATGTGAGGAGAGGCTGAGAGAGCTGAGACTGTTTAACCTAGAGCAGAGAAGGCTCAGGGGGATCTTATTTAGTGTCTACAAGTACCTGATCAGAGGATGCACAGAAACCAGACTCTTTGTGACGGTGTTCTATGAAAGACAATGGAAAAAAGATATGAGTTTCATCAAGGAGAAAAGAAAATCTCTACAACAATAGTGGTAAAACACTGGCATAGGTTGCCCAGAGAGGTAGAGAATCTCCATCCTTGGAGGTACTCAGAAGTCGGCTGGATGTTGTGGTCTAACCCCAGCTGGCAACTAAGCACCACCCAGTCGCTCACTCACTCCCCTCTGGTGGGATGGGGAAGAGAATCAGAAAAGTAAAAGTGAGGAAATCTGTGGGTTGAGATAAAGACAGTTGAATAGGTAAAGCAAAAGCCACACATGCAAGCAAAGCCAAACAAGGAATTCATTCACCACTTCCCATCGGCAGGCAGGTGTTCAGCCATCTCCAGGAAAGCAGGGCTCCATCATGCGTAAAGGTTACTTGGGAAGACAAATGCCATCATCACTCTGAACATCCCCCCACTTCCTCCTTCTTCTCCCAGCTTTATATGCTGAGCATGATGTCATATGGTATGGGATATCCCTTTGGTCAGCTGGGGTCAGCTGTCCCAGCTGTGTCCCCTCCCAACTTCTTGTGCACCCCCAGCTTGCTCGCTGGTGGGGTGGGGCGAGAAGCAGAAAAGGCCTTGACTCTGTGTAAGCACTGCTCAGCAATAACTAATATATCCCTATATTATCAACACTGTTTTCAGCACAAATCCAAAATATAGCCTCATAGTAGCTACTATGAAGAAAATTAACTCTATCCCAGCCAAAACCAGCACACTGGCCAAGACCCCAGGCAACCTGATCTGCACTGGAGTTATCCCTGGTTTGCATGGGAGGGGTTGGACCAGATGACTTCCAGGCTTCCTTTCCAGCCTGTGCGATTCTGTGATTTTAAATTCTGCGAGGTCAATTGTCAAATGTGAGGCTCCATCTACTGAGGAATTTATGAGCTGTTTTGCTTTTCATGAAAAGATTTTTCAAACCCATGAACCTTGTTTATCATGTCAGGAGGTTGAGTGAGAAAACTTGAATTAATCAATACATTTAGCAGTTTGTTCCCTAGAAAGATGGCTTTGGTCTGAAACTTTAAGCAGTATAAAGAAGGAATTAATAGTCTTTATTAATCATTCTTAGGTCCCCAGCATTGACAAAGGACATACTTCATGGGATCCATCTTGTAATTTGTGCCAAAGCTACATCTATGAACTGCTGCAGTTATCTTGTATAGAGAGAGATGCTTCATCAGTGACCTTTGGCATGCTCTCTTTTGCTGATGTGACCTAAGAAAAAGTCTTTTAGTACAAGTTAAGTTAGTTTTGTCTTGTTAATGATACTTTTCTTCTCATGCTTCACTCACCCCTCCAAGATCCATCATATGTGCATCACAGCACTGTCGGGCTGAGATGGCTCCGTTATTTTTTCTTTATTCCAGCTTCCCAACATGGTGTCTGTTCAGTGGTGAGTAACACATTATGTACTTGAGACAGTATTGACAATAATCCGTATGATCTCCTCTACCATGTTCTGCATTCTCATGGCTCTTGACAGACCTCTATTACTTTCTGCTCAGACGCTGCATTTGAAAAAAGCAATGTGTTCCTCTGCCACCCCTGGGGTGTGCATTTGAGACACAGTGTATCTTGGAGCTGACACTACTCGGGAGCACAGCCAGTCAGTCTGGAGGAGGAAAACAGGCATGCACTAAGCATTTTTGCTGTCTTGCTGTAGGACTCCAGGCTATTCTCACCTACTTCCTGGTTCACAAATCCATTCACTCAACTTAAGCCTTTGATGTATTATAAACTATTGTACCTAAACACTGTGAGCCCTGTTGATAAACACCAGACTGAAAATAACCATTAGCCCTGCTGTATGTGGTCAGCATGCTCTTACGCTTCCAGAGTCTGAAGGTTAAATATAGCACACTACAGTGCTAGCCTCTCTCTCATGCAGCTGATGCAATTCTCTACAGCCTATTAATTTCAGGCTTTCATTTTGTTTTCACATTATGAGATAATATGAAAACTCTTGCCCATATCAGATTTTTGAAAGGGAACCTAATCTAATCACTCTGTGTTCTGCATCCAATGCCACAGTCAGGATGCTTTAGCAGCGCGGTGACTCAGGGTAAAGGCTGACATCTGAAAAATATTCACATCATGCTAATGGCGAGTGGGTAGCTTGTGCAAACAGGAGACAGCTAACTATTGAGGGGCATGAAGCAAATTTAAATTGACAAAATCTTATTTGAAAAAGCTGAGGACAAATTTGAATCCAAGGTGCTTCCTGTAGCTTTTGGGTTTAGAGGAAAAGGGGGTTCTTTTTTTTTTTTTTTTTCTGGGGGCAGGAGAGAGTCTGTATCTTGGGAAGGCTGTGCTTGCTAGCTTTTTCCAAAGAACAATCAAGAAGTTAGGAAAATAATTATCTTGATTGCAATAACCCTCCACCTGGAGACTAAGAGAAAGCAATGTTTCTTCTTTGCTTTTTATTTCACAGTTGAACTTTACAGTTACTTAGATTTTATTTTGCTTATGGTCTTAGCCTTACACAAACAGTGAGCCAAATAAAACAAATCCCAAAGCATATAGCGTTACGTCTCCCAGGCAGATGTAATTTACAGAAACAGTAGGCACACTTCAGGAGTTCACTGTGGTTTCAGAAGCATTTCCAATTCCAGCTATATTTCCCATACTTAAATTGGGGATCCAGTAATATCTCAGTAGCCAGAATTAACTTTGCAAGTGCATACATACTGCAGAGCAGCAAAGCTTAATACAAGCAGTAAATCTGCTGCAGTGAGGTGGAGAGACCCTGCTGGGAGCCTGACACAACCGAAGCTACAGCCTGTTTTCCTAAGAATCAGAGATTTTATGTGGGTTCTCCAGGAAAGAACGGGGTGCATCTGTGTGGTGGCATGCATGTACACACATTAGGCATGCTGTGGTCAAGGCTTCTTGAAGCTATGGACACAGGACAATTCCCTTCAGAAAACATGATTTTGTAACACAGGTGAATAATTTCTCTGACCAAATCTTAATTTACATTATATAAAAAACAAATCTAATGATGAAAACAGAAACAGAAAATTTGGAGCCAACATTTCAAAAATGAGTAAGTCACAGGAACACATCATCCATTTGTCAGGTTCAAATGTATTTTCTTTCAGCAAATGGAATACTTTAATTTGTATTGAAAATGCCAACAATTTTAGTTGGCATTTCCCATTTTTAACAGAGGCATTCTTCTTTCCGTAGATTTTAACATTCTTCATAAACAATCTAATTCAGAGCAGAAACTCATTTCCAAATGCTGCCATTTCTCACACAATGAAAATCTTATTTCTCTGAGCCATCCCCAGTGCTAAATATTTTTCCTGGGTTTTGTAGGATAAGAAATATTTTCCTGTGGTGGCAGATCAGAGATGCCTTGTCTGGTGCAAGGCTTAAGTGTCCTTCCTAAGAAGAGTGTCCAGAACCACTTATCACTGTTCTTCTCTGGAAATTCCTGTTGACTTACTGAAGATAGCAGGAACCTGAATTTCTTACAAGGTTCAAATTGAGTTAAAAAAACCATAATCTCTTTCCTGCTGTTTGCATTAACCAGCCTCCTGTGGTCCATTTTCAGTTTTCCTACATCAAGGAGAAATGCCAGCCAGTTGCCCTGTACCAGCTTGGAGGATGTCCCAGGTCAAAGAGGAGAGGGAAAGGGGCCTGTCTGAGACAAATCAAAGACCAGCTTTGGGCAGCTTGCAATACAGGAAAGGTAGATGGGAATATAAAGGATATGAGGACGTGTGTAATGGTGCGCACCTTCCAGTAAGCATACAAATAGCTGGAAAACCAAACAGAAATGCCTGCGTTATCTGCTGTTGTTTTCAAAATAGGCCAACAGGATCCCATGTAGCAGACCTGTGATCCCCAAACAACTCTGCATCTGAGAGCCTTGGGATTAGTCATGAGCCTGTGTGTTGCCTCTCAGAGCATGTTTCTACACGTTGGCGTTATGCAAAGACGGAGCTGTTGGCAGCACAGTCCCACTCCAGTGTTTTGCCCATGGGTAAGGCTGGAGACCATTTTGATAGTCGGAGATTGACAGAAATCTTTCTTGTCTTCTGAAGACATTAATTGTGTTGTTTTTACATGCATTCATATTAAATATTATAATTGACGATAAATGGCCACTCTTCATTGTTAAGGAAGTTGCCTTTTTCTAACTGCTCATCAGCTCAACAACCTAGCAGATGTTTAGGGTGTCATTGACAGTGAATGGATGGAAATAAACACTGGTATTAGTCTCCTGTGTTTAGATATTAGACCTTTGAAGATGGTGTCTCTTCATTGACTATAAGGGAGACCTTGAAGGTGAAGTCTTCTTCAGAGTCCAGAGAGATGGGGTTGAAAACTGTGGCTGATCTGGCAAAGTGGGATAGTCCTATACTGCAACTTGATGATGAGTCTGAAACAGATTTTATCCCATATTTGCATGTACATACACATTTTCCCTTTAAAGTTTCTGTCCTTCCAACAACTTCTGAGATGGACCATTGTTTTCTCCTCCTGAGTCATGTGTGTGGAGGAAGGAGACAGGGAAGGAGGTGCTTTGAATATGTTCTGCATGGTCTCATAAACATGCTACGGGCTTTACATCCACTTTTGCTTGTGTGAACAACAGTTAAATTATTCAGAAGAAAGGAAGTTGGAAGGTGGAATGAAACAAGGAATTTAGATTCACGGAAATTTAGTGATTGAGTCTATGCTATGTAATCCAGTCCCAACAGAAATGACCACTGGCATGCTGTAAAATGTAGAAGTGCAAACATGGTCACAATGGAATGAACAAAAGGACGAACTCACAATGAAGTTTTATCCCATGAAATTGATTATATGACAAAGATTACGTTCTTTGTTCTTCTAATTTTTAAATGAAAATCCACATTTTCAGGAAAAACAAAAGAATACCAGAAGAGAATATTTATTGTCCAGAGTCAAAGGAAGTTTTGAAAAAATTCCAGACTTACTATTGGCCCCAAATACTATTCTCTTTAACAACAGTACATGATAGAGATGGTTGGTGTTTTATAACTCTGTTTCTCTCTGTCAAGAGAAATAGCACCTGAAATAGCAGCCAGCCTTCTAAGAATGCTAACACAATAAATTGATACCAAAACAGGAAATGTATGGTAGCTTTGTCTGTGCTGGGTGTCATGCAGTGTGACAGTACAATAACTTTGCCTTCCAGTTCTCATCTTTAGGGAATGATTGCCTTTATGCTACTGAAGAAAGAGTGCCATATGAATATCAGCCTTGATGGCCCGCAGATGCTGTCTTTTTTCTATATATGATGTATTTAAACCTCCTGCAGTAAGTTCGTAGGTTAACCACCCTAGCTATCCATTCTAGTTGTTCATCTGCGATTCATGCAGTTTATAGTGGGGAGGTCTAGCCTATCAGTGGATCAGCGGGCCAGTGGGAATCCACAGCAAGAGCTTTTTCTCTTTGACTGCAGGGAATGCTATTGAGTTGGTTGAAGTCTTACTCTCTCATACTGGACACCAACCCTGTGGACAGCATTTGCTCTTCAGCTGTGTCACAAAACACCACTATTATCTTTACTGGGAAAGTGGAAGATTCTGCTGGCTGGATTTAATACATCATTAAAATTTCCTCCTTGTTGCTCAAGTCCTTTTGATGTTATTGGGATAACATCAGAAGTGTTTAGTGAAGAAAAAAATATTACATGCTTTGAAGCAATAAGTGGGAAAATCAATATGGCAGAGTTTGTTGGATGCAGGAATACTCAGGCTGTCCCCACAAGTGCAATGCCCTGATGATCCATACTACATATATATTTTTGTTAGTTACTTCTGAGCTGGACAAGGTAGCTTCTGCCAAGGGAGAAACCTGGGCACAGATGCCATGCACATTATGAATTTGAGGAAGTTGACAGTAGTTACCCCAAAATCATGACATGCTCTCCACCACTGGTGATGGAAGCAGTAGAGGTGGACACACTGTTCCTCAGAGCGTTTCTTACCAACTAGACTTTCAAGTCAGCTGAAGTACATGAAGTACATGAACTGCATGAAGTACAAAAAGCAGAGCAGGATCTGGTTTAACAAAGGTGGAACAGTTTAATTCCAATGTAAAAAGAAAGGCTGCTCAGTGATTATAGTAGTTACTTGCCATTCTCTAATCAGAGTTCAATTCCTGGTTTGATCATGGACATTCACTAGTCTGAAACAGAATATGGATTTACTTTGTATGATCATGGTCAAATCACCTAGCAACAAATCACAAAGGAATCCAGTGTCCAAGGTGATAGCAAGGTCAGCATCTTCCCTCTGAAAATCAAGGTCTTTTTAAGGTTTCTGAAATAAGGCACCTCCAAAACGAAGGAAGCAATAATACCTTGCCATGATTTAAGGTCTTGTGTAGCATTTCCTTAGAGACTGGAGTTAGAGTCTTAAAGAGAGTGACAGTGTTTTAAAGTTCTTTTATACCCAGTGCATAGCTCTGAGAATATCCCAGTACTAAGAGGAAGCTGGGTCAGATAGCTCTGGAGCAGGTGAACATGACAGTTTTAGGAAAATCATATGTTAAGAAACAGCTGGGTTAATACAACAATTCCTGCAGCTCCCACATTATCAACACACAAAGGTACAGACATTTTTCTTCCAACTGGGCAGACAACACAAATTGATCTTAAAGCTTTCAAGAAGAAAAATGGTAAAAATAGCTAATTTACCTGATTTATGTGAGCCATTAACAACGTACTACTATGTTCTGGTTAAACCTGGGTTGTAAATTTCACATGACAAAGAAGACAATTAAGGAAAAACAGGTAAGAAAATGAACAAATCGTTATTTTACTAATTTCTACTTAGCAAAGATTTCCCCACCACCACCCTTTTGACCAAAGACTCTTTCAAGGCATCTCAAATTGCTATCTAAATGTGTATGTCTTCCTATCTTTTGCTTCAGCTGATAGAATCAAGATCACTAGCCTCTGGAAGTGATTTTAAGTTCCCTTCTTAGGATACAAAATATCCTTCCCTGGTTTATCTACCTATTTTTGTACAGATTAGCCTGACTTACCTAAAATTAAGCTAGTTTCTTGTTATAGTTTGGAAAAAGCTGCTTTTTCTTCCTCTGTTTCTTGGATGCTGGTTCTGCATTAATCAGAAGCTGCATTATGTTGCGTCTTTGGGAAGGCATATATCTTTTGTGGTGCTCTGTAGGAAAGAGCAAACAAGAACTGGAGGAGAAAACATCTGGTATTCTGGATTACATTCAGTATGTGCAGGTAAATAGAACAGGGATTTCAGCTCCAAAATGTGAGTGGCATCCTCCAATGACAGGAGGAGGTGTGGTGCTCAGCTGATGCAATGGTGCTGTGCTGCCTTCTTCTGAGACTCAGTGAAAGGTACCAACACCAGCAAATAGACAAGGCCCACAGCAATTTGGTTATTCTGGATGGGTGAAATGACTTCTAGCTGGGTGAATTAGTGGTGAATGTTTGTTACATTCACGAACATTTGGTACTTCTCTGCCCAATCAACAGAAATGTTTACAAGACTCCAGTTCCAGACGTAGCAGCTCATCACTGTGGTATGGAGAGCTTTGCTGACCCCACGCAGAGCCCACAAGCACCATGCATGGACAGGGCACACCAAGCAGGCATAGCCTGTGTCTGCCATCTCTGCCGTGTCCCTGCGCAGCCTCCTCTTCAGCCTGGCCATTCAGAAGAAGCCAAGATTGGGACTTTATAAATGACTGCACTTTCAAGCCATGCCTGGATCTCAAGTGAAGTTTGATACTTGCCTAAACCCAAAGTTTTAATAAAAGAGAACCCTCTCTCTTTGCTCCTTCTCTTTCCACCACAAACAAGTGCATGTTTGCACTTGTCAGTGTGTGGCTTGCCTGGATCACTAAATGAGTTGTACTCCAGAAACATAAAGATGGCAACTGTCTACTGGCTGCTTAGTTTTTGGGCAGAAGTATCATTGCTAGTCTTCATTCACTTCTTAGGCAGATAATGCTTAATACCTCCAAAGGAAACCTGGTTAAGACCGTATCTTTCCTGCTTGTTATTCTTACAGACTTTCCACTACATATTTTATTCTGACTACCAACATTCACCGAGAGAGTTTATGATCTGGTAGAGGCAAGGATAACACCTAGCTTTTTTTGGATGGTAGCAAATGTTCCAGCAACCTTGATGGGAGAAAGCCTTGTTCTGTAATAACATTCCTGCAATGATTACCAAACCCTCTTGGTCAGGCTCAGGAGCAGCCCTAGAGTACACAGAGTAGAAGCTGGGAGAAGAGAGTTAAATTCATTCTGAACAAGGTGGACCATTAAACTATATATTTCTTTTTATATGGTATTTATTTATGATTTTTCCCTTTGTCTTATTCTTACAGAATTCTGAAAGGAATTTCTCTGCAGGCACCAGACCTTTTCTCCACAGACCTTCCCTTCAGCTGTGGCTTCTGTTTAAATCATGGTACATGGGAAGTGATAAGGGAGAACAGAAGGTACGATATTCTTTTCCAAGAGAAGCTTTAAAGGATGATAAATATTTGTCTAAGCAGAGCATTCAAGCCATATGTGAATTTGCATAATGGCACTCCAGGTGATGTGATGCATGGTAATTACTTGTAACCTGATAAAACTGAGAAATTCAGGAGTATGCTGATGACTGCAAACATTCATCTGAGAAAAACAACACTACCTCTTCATTCCTTAATAAGGGTACTATGGGGAAAAGACATGTCTTTACAGAAGGACATGTCTAGCTGGACATGAAGGACATCTCTTTGCCGCCCTTCAGGAGTGTGAGCTCCCTCTCACTTCCTGACCATAGCTATGCCTTTCATGCTTTTCAGCTTGCATCAGTTCCTTAAAAACTTAAAGATGCTCATCATCCCCCAGGATTGCACGTATTGGCCTGACTTTTCCAGCTCCCACAGCAACGTGCCTCATGTTGTAATCAGTTACTCTCAATTAACAGCACTTGCATCATCAAGGCAGAGGAACACATCAGACTCACTTGCCTGTAGGCAATTATATCAAACAAACAGCACCTTGATGCTTAAGACATGGCAGGGGAAGGTCAATAGTTCAGAGCAAATAAATAGCAGATTGTAGCAGTGCAAACAGTTAAATTTCCATTTAACACGTATTTAAAGTGCAGAATAGAACTATGTGTCTGATTGAATGTGATGAGATTTTGCCATTGGCATTGCTTGGGCCAGAATTTCACTCTGGGACAGATTTTTACCTACTGGGATATTTTTTTCTACATCCATCTGAGTGAAGGAGGGGAGGATTTAAAATGGGTAACACAATTGTCTTCAGTTAAAGTGTCTTTACACAGGAAAAAACCAGCAAGATCTAGGAAAAAAGAGTCATGCAAGTAGTTATAACTATAACTCAGTTATAGTTATATAACTATATATATACTATAACTAGTATATATATATATACTATAACTATAACTCAGTTAAACTGAGTTATCTCTCAGTTTAAGTGTGGAGTGAGAAAAGGGATGTTAGGGAAGGAGAAAGAGGCAGATCATCCAAAATGTGGACTTCAAAAAAGAGAGTTTCTAATGTGCTCTGGTCTACTTCATTTGCACAGGCAGATCCATTTTTGTATTGATGGTACCTGGGATTCTGAAATATCAGAGCGTAAGTGTTTCATGCTACTGGTGCGCTCTTGGGAGGCTCTAATAAACAAACACAACACTGAAGGTGAAATTCTGGACTCCATACCGTAACAAGAAGAGTGTTTCTACTGACCCCTTTGTTACCAGAGTCTTACTCTCCTGCCTGCTTCATCTGTCTCTTCACACCCCCACAGCAAGCGAGGAGCACTGAGGCTGTCTTCAGGATGGCGATGGGCAGTTCTGCATTCTTTATTCCTCCAAAAAGTAGAATCATTACTGGAAAAAATCTAACGTAAATATTCAGTTTTTAACCAGAGTTGCCCCAGGCAGAGCTTTAACTCATGCCTCTATCTGCCATTTAAGAATACAATTTGATTAATATGCATTATTTTTATGGGAAAGATTGTCATATTTTATCATACCATGGGAACAAAGCACTTTGTTTATATACAAAGAACATAATTAGAAAAGAAATAATTCAAACAAAAAAACTCTCATGAGTGTGAGAAACAGTAAGTGTGGAATTATGAAGAAGTTTTGAAATCTTTTCTTTTGGAAAGCCAAACACTGAACAGACTGCCTGAGCTCACCAATGGGCTCAAGGTAAGGCAAAGACCTGAAAAAAGGAACAAAAAGGGCATGCCTACACTGACGAATGCAGTTTGCCTGGTATTGTTCTTTGACACTAGGGCCAAGAGGTGTGGAATAGGCTGGATCCATACTATTAACCTTTCATACCTTCCTACAGTGTGCGAGTGTCTAACTTGCCTGTAGAGGATGGTCCTTGGCCTGTGCTAACACCTAAATTGTGCCTATGAATTCTTTGGGAGAGTACTAGTCAGTCTGCACAAAAACGTGCTACATGCTGTAATACAGTTCAGTAGTGTAAATTATCAAGTGCCACGGCCTGGCACCTTCCCTGGCATTGTTTAATTTACAATTATAGATGTAGCTGAAATATACTCAAACAGAATAATTAAAAGGCTTTGGGATTCCTTCCTACTGGCACTTGTAGCCCTGCTTAGAAGTTTTACATTTGCTGGTTTGTGTTTGTATCATTAACCTTTTCAGCCACATGTTATGGCATATCCAACGTGTGCAATGGGTATCCCTGCAGGCTTGACACACTATTCCTCTAAACCTTGGCCAGTAAGAGGGGTGCTGCAGGGGTCTCTGCTGGCCAGAGACAATGTCTCATAACCTATCCCAGACAAAGCCCTTTCTTTCCTACTGTCTGTTCTCTTCTACTCCATATATTTCCCCATTTAAGCTCCTAAAAATATCTGCCTCTTCCCGAGCAAGCTGAGAGTCTCCAGGCTCCTTCCTGGACTGATTGCATGGAGCCATTCTGGGTTTCATGCTAGAAACACTCCCAGTCTCTTTCCTTTCCCTTATGAACAGTAGCAGAACGCAGTGCTGAGGAAGCAAAGTTCATGATGAAGGAAAGCTAGGTTAGCTGCAATTCCCCAGGGGCAGGAATCCCAAACTAGCTCTTTTGCATCCTTCCAGTGATGGCCTTCTAGTCTGTCATTGTCCTGTCTTATATTGTCAGGCTCTCGAGGATGCTTTTTTATTTGAGAGTAGGGCCAAGCTGACATACTTCCATTCAGCTGAGACTGCGTTAAAACAACAAAACCAAAACCATAACTGAAATCCAGGCAGATGTACAAAAAATCAGCGCTCTCAACCACAGGTACAAATTGTTAGTATCTACAGCTGTGTGGCTTCAGCCATTCAGTGCTTGGGCTCAATTCCAAGCAAGCTTTGGATCTGATCAGATCAGAAACTCTATATAGAGAGACTATGCTGAAACCCATGCTGCTATGGTTATTGTGTGGGTCTACGTGGGTTGGAAAAACACCTCAGTAATTGAGTTTGGGTGTTTTCCTGAGACTGACCTCTGCACTTGGCAGCATGCACTGTGGAGTCTCACAAGCCATCCCAACCATTCAGCTGCTGTTTGGGAAGCAGAAGGAAAGGCGTGCTTGTTTTTTTGAGAAGAAAGTCTGTGTTTGACTCACATTTTCATGTCTGCAACATGGTGGCTGTTGTTGGATGCTTACACCAGCTATTGCCAGATGGGTTGTGCATGAAGGGACTGATGCATGAGACGCAGAGAGTCTGCTGAGCAAGAAGGGAAGGCTCCTGGCCAGAGCAATCAATCACGGTGTGTGCTTCAAAGCAAGCAGGTTTGAGAAGGCCAGACAAGATCTGCTCACTTTTTCTCACGATCTAAAAGCATAAAACAGTGCAAAAGTGCTCTGTGCTTAAACAATACAGGGCATTATCTTGAACACTGATGCAACTGCTGGAGTTTTGGTAAGTGAAGCCATACTATACCCCCTTAGGGAAGTTACCTAACAGAGTGCTGCTGTCGGTCTTAGGTCCCTTTCTCTGTGGTATGCTCTGTGTGTACTCTTTGTGATATGGCTTTTAAGTGGGATTAATGGATTCCTCAGACCTACCACACATGGGAAGTTTTAAGCATTCATATCTGTGAAGGAAAAACACAGCCATAGCAAAACATACATATATTAACATTGCTAATATGAAAATATTATCTAAAAGCACAGAAGATGTTACCTGTCCATAACTGTGGAAGACTAACTAAGGTTTTTGCTGCTATGTACAGAGAGAAGCTGATGAATTCCATGGCTTTTAAAACTCAAGTGAAAACAGAGAAGGAAACATCAGAAAAGGAAACAGCAAAGTAAGTAACTTGTGGAAAATTATCATACTAGAGAAATCCAAATGATCAATAGGAATGACAATTCTGGATAAAAATACATGTAAATTATAACTAATAAAAAGTATTTTTATTGCTTTAATGTCTAAGGTCTGGCAGTGATTGCTTTAACTTACCTAACAATTCCTATTTTAAAGCATTCATAAGAAATTTTGTCTTGCAAAATTTCATAACTGATTTTTTGTAATGAAGAGCGGACATAGGACAGGGAATGTGATGGGGGCCAAGGATATGCCTTTTGTTACTTATTAGTTGAATTTTGGTCTTACATTTCCATTTCCTCTTTTCTCCTCTCTGCTATTTTTTTGCCCCTGTGTGAGAGGACTCCCTCCTGCATTGTTATAAACACAATAAGTACATAACTTCATTTGAAACTGTAGTTTGCTACAAATTAAGCCAAAATTAAATTCACCAAGTCAGAGTTGCAGTTATGTGGGTTTGGCAGAAGAGGACATGTTCTAGAAAGTAAGGTCTTGTAGCCATTCTTTGACTTTTTTGGCAATAACAGCATTGTTGGCACATCTAAAGATTGCCCTGGAGGCAGCAGGACATTTGGTGTCCAGTTATGATACCAGTTTCTCTAGCTATTAGGTTGTGCAACCTGAGCAGCAAGAACCCTTCATGCCTTCCTATTCTAGTTGCAATAACAATAATTTTATTGAAAAGGAGACTGATACTTGTCTCTTAGTTTTGCTTTCTCAAATTTATATTGGTTCTGTCTCTCTTAGATTTTTCTTTTCTTTTTTTTTTCTTTTATATTGAATGAGAAGAACGTATCTGCTCAATAAAGGGCTTACTAGTTTGATGCCCACTGGGAACTTTATCCAGCTAAGCATGTCAGCTAGTGGATATTGCTAAATACACTACAGAATTGCACTATCATCTTCTGTGTAAGGCTAGCAAAGAACTAGTCTCAGGATCTGGTTGAAATATATATATTTTTCTTCTCATACAATAGGAATCTGAAAGAAAATTTAAGATAATTAAAGTAAGTGATTAAAAAAATTCAAAAAGTGACAGGACAAAACTTAATATCAGGGGTTGCTTGAGGGATAGCCGCAAAAAGGAAATGATGGGAATGCCATCACTTTGCTATCAGTGACTCGGTGTTGTGCTCTGTTAAAAGGTCTGTAGATAAGGGCCTGACAATGACACTGACAAAGCAGATCCAGCTGATCTTTCTGCTTCCTGTTTTCATGCAGCTGCCAGGCCATAGAAATTCTGACTGTGAAGCAGAAATGATTTTTTAAAATTTTTAATAATTTAGTCCTACTGTGAAAGATTAAAATCTGCGATTTTCAAACAGAAATTGTTTCCTTTCCTTTGAGTTTTTAACCATCTGACTCGTCTACTCCTTGAACAACCATAACTGCTATCTGCAGTGCAATTACCCAGGTGGCTCTGTCTGAGTATGCTATTTCTTGCTGATCCAGTAATTGATGGATAACAGCAAGCATCTGAACATGGATGTTAAATTATATTCACTGTAGGAATAGATTGCATTGCCACCACTGTTGCTATATTTATTTAAACCAGTAATCATTGTTGCCATTTTATGTGCCCTCAGGAATTGGATGTTGCCACGCTTGCCCAGCATGTCTCTTTTTCCAGAGACATAACACATGGATGGGACAATGGATTGAGGCAATTACACAAAGAGAGGACTTCAAGATTTGCCCACTGTTTACATAACATAAGCTATGAATAGACTGGTCAAGCACAAAAATGTACACTTTGACAAGAATGGAGATAGCACCAAGCCTTTGTAATTGAACGAATTAGTACTGACCTCTGCTTACAAACAGAGAGTGCATCTTGCCAACAGGACAGCACACTAGTTGCCAAAATGGGCACTAGGCAGAGTTCGCAGCAGTGCCTTTTGCTCATGCTGCTGATCTTATGAGTTTCTTTCCCAGGCCTTATAATTTGGCAATTCTGACCATTAGAAGTAAAATTTTCCATAGCTGGACATCTTGGGTGGGGGAGGGGTCAAGGACTTGACAGGATCATGGATCTTAGACATGTCTTTTTGGGAGGGAAAGATTTAGCAAGAATAAAACTAGGGACTTTTTTTTTTCCTATCGTTCTTACATGAGTCTCTGTAAATCTCTGCCTGGGAAGCCACGTGGAGTCTGTGAGGTTTGGGGGGAGCTGGTTTCTCAGTTGTGGGCATCCTTAGCAAAGTGTGCTGACCACAAGACTATCAAAAGCATAATTTGCTTCCACATATGCCAGTGTAAGCTAATTAGAGAAAGATGACAAGTATGATCAGAGCTTTAAAATAGCATGACTATAGAGATCAAATTGACAAGGACTCTTTGGTTTGGAAAAGAGACAACTGGTACAGATACATGAAAATATAAATGGCATAAAAAGAACAAGAAATGACTGGGATTTGAGTGAAAACATCCCCAGGAATGAAAGAAGGCCCCCCCCGCCCCACTGCTCTGAAGCACAAAGGAGCAGAGGAAACCTCTGGCTCTGGAAGTCCCCAAACTAGAGTTTGCTGGAAGTGGGAGGATGTACTGGGGGAAGGATAACTTGGTGTTTGTCCTGCTCTTCTATTCCTGTCGTGCCCACTACTGGCCTGTCTCAAAGGCACGATGCCAGGCTGGGTAGCCCTTTCTGTATGGACCTTGCTATGATTTAAGAGGCAGTACATTTTTATAGCATCTCTTGCAAGTACAAATAGTGTTAGAAATAACTAGGTCAGTCTTCTCCATATCCTTTTATGTACTGTTGGGATTTCAAACACAGGCATTTAGAGTATATTCTGCAGTACTCCTGCCTTATATATGTTATAGGCATCATGCTGTATAACCGCCATGATAGTTGTGTTTCTGCTCAGGCTCTGAGAGGAGTCTGCATTTCAAGGTGAGTGTTCCCACAGTCATACTACTTAAAGTATTTCAATATAGGAAGTGACATAATTAAAAGTTATTACCCCAGGTGTGTGAACAGGATAGAAATACCCTGTATTATTAAATACTTCTGTTTTATGAGAGTGAATTGTGTTAGGAATGTTTGTTTGTAAACTGATTAGAGAGCTAATGGTATAAAAACTATGCATAAAACATAAACAGAGTCTCTCATAAGACTTTCCTGCATGCACAAAGGGTTCGTAATCTGTTTCTCTCTGGCCTTGCTACTGCATGGAAGGCTTAGAATATGATATTAACCCTGAAATGACCTTTAATTAAGACAGAACTGGATTTCCTCTGTTATAGTGATATATCCTGTGGGTGATTAGTAGCTGTCATTGAAAAATATCTCATCTATATTTCTAAAGCTATCAGGTTTCCAGCCGAACACTTTGACTAACGGTATCATTCCAGGGAGATCAGCCTGAGTAAGAAAACTGGGACTATGCTCTTGCATTCCTCTTGAAATTCTCAGGCAGACAAGGAAGACTATTTTGCCAAGAGACTTTTACTATGGAGTTTTCAGATCTTTCTGTTGTTAATAAAATCTGTTGCCAGCAATTATTCAACTTGATGAACTTTAATTGCTGTACTAATTCAGTTCATTATTGTGTACATTGCTATTGATATTTCCCTATAAATCTTCCCCACTGACTTTTGTTTACAGTATCACAGGTTAAATGTCTTGTCTGCTTCTTTCCCACATTTAATTAAACTAAAACTAAAGTCAAAATAAAGGTAAAGGTAAAAGTAAAATTAAAAATAAAAATAAGAATAAATTTTTGCCCCACTGTGGTCCCATGAGCAGACTCTGGTGACAATGTTGACTCCCGTATCAGAGGACATATTCTCAATTCATGATACATCTATTTGCTCTCAGTTGTTCTGTCTGTGATATGTGCATGTTCAGCAGATGCAATGTGTAGGAGTACGTTAGTGTAGGAGGTGTCAGGGTTGGTCACCTGCTGACTACATAATGAAGTGTTGCATTGCATCTCCTCTACACTGTTTCTTTCCTAAACTCATCCATGTGTATCTGTGTTCATGAAAAATATGCAGCAAAACTAAGTTTGTGTCTGGGCACCCCTGGCAGTTATCCCACAGTGCCCCGGCTTCCATTGCATAACCAGGAATCGGAGTGTCAGAGCTTGTCCAGGGTCATCACAAACCGGGCTTGGATAGGAAGCACTTACCAATGCAGAAGCGTGTGAGCCTCTGGAAGTAAGGGTGCAGGAGATGCAAGGATCTGTGAAAGCTTTATCTTTGGCAATGGATGAAACTGATGTTGAGCGATCATATTTGAGACGTCCACAGCTACCAATACAATCACTGTATATTTGGCAATATTTCAATTAAATTACTAAAATTATAGTGAGATTTCAGTCTGTTTTCTGCTTTCAAACTACACAGATTGTTCCTCAGATCACAATTAGTTAATTCAAAGCCGGTTTCCTTCTAAGTTCATTCGCAGTCCCAGGGTCTTGGTTTTATCCCTTACTGAGTTGATCCAAACTTTACAAATTACTTCTGCCTTTGCCTGACATGAACGGCATCTTATTATAGAAAAGAATTTGGTTTAGTAACTCCAGCCACGGTCCTGGAGTCCCTTTTCCATGAACTAAGCTCAGGCCACAGGCATGTCTATAAAACCTGCCGAGAAGGAGAAGGCAGAAAGCGTGGGAACAGCACACTGCTGAGCAGCTCGTCTGTGGACATGGCTATTCCTCTAGCATTCAGATCCAGCTTAAGTGGGATGCTGATGAACTAATATTGCCTGCCATATGAACCTACAGCTTTTTCTAAGGTCTCCAGGCAGAGTTAGGCCAGTGCCTGAATGCCAAAGCGGCGCTGGTAAAGCTAGGTAAGAAATGAACAGTAAGTGCCCCTGTATTGCTGAGACATGCTGCACTGGGCGGGGTTGGCTCACCTGTTAATTATGCCCTGCGGACAGTTAGAGGTAATCAGAGACAGGTGGGGGGAAACCGAGGTAGTCAGGGCAGGAGGAAAATAAGGAAAACACTGGAATAAGGAAAGGACCGATTCTTATCCTCCTATATCTTTCTTCTTTTTCCCTTGCTTTTTGTAATAATTCCTTCCACAAAGGATTTCCCCATGTCCTTGTTTCTCTGCTGGCTCCATGTGTCCTCTCTCTGTCGAGCTGTCCGACATCGCCACGGGCACTTCAGTCTCCCCTGCCCGCTTTGCCTTAGGCAGAACACAGGGTGCCAAAAACAGGCAGCCTGAATCCAGCCCCAGACCTCGACTAGCTCTTTGTGACGCTCTAAGCTGGGTGTGAAACGTGGGACAGAACCTGGGGTTTACACGCCTGATGGGGGGATGCATGAGACCCCACGGAGGATGTCAGGCATCTGATGTAGCTTTTCTGAGCAGCTGGTGACATTGTGTCTGCCACCCATGCTGCCGGTGAGGAAGGTCCCTTGGGAAGAACCGCCTGGTGGGGGTATCCTCGGCATGGCGGGGTCTGAGTGATTCTGAAATGATCCCCACTGCCTGTTGGGCTTTCAATGAACACAGCAACGACAGCTGGAGCAAAGGCACAGCAACTCAACTTACAGAGCCTGGATGCTTTGTTGAGGTGGAGGGCCTGGGGCAGGTGCTGCCGTTATTACTGCTGGGACATGTAGCTGTAGCCTTTGGAGAATTTTTTAGCTAATATCATATTTAACAAAGATACATTAATATGAGTTTCTTTTTTCTCAGAGAAATAAAAGCTTTGAGGACTATAAGGGGAAAGATATTGTCATATTTTGCTGTTCCCCTTGTATTGCTAAGGACTCAGTTTCTGAAAGCTGCCTCTGCTGCTGTTTGGTCCTTATTGACGAACACCTTTTGTAGTACATCACTAAGCTACTTTGTCAGTTTGAGGGCTGGCTGTTTAATTTTGTCAGAAACATGCAGGTACTGTTTTAACATAGCTATTAGTTTGCTGTTCTTTACTGACAAGGGAAAAATAATTTCACAGCAGTGTTTTAGAATTATGTCACTGAGAAGATGGGCTTGTCCACAGATCTCTCACTCAAAATGCTTTCAATAGCAAATGATGGCTATAGCCTGTACATGTGCTAGATATTAACTGACTATATCATTAAATAAATGACTGAAAACAAAAGGACATTTACTGAAAGCTGGCTTTAAATTCGCAGTGACGAAGATCTCCCACTAGCCTTTCTCTCTATTGTTTTTTTGGTAGGCACCTCTAGTCAGTGCTATGTTTGTTCAGACTCCTCAGGTCAGCAAGACAACTCAAACATATAACTTTTATAGTTGTGGGTACATCAGTCAAAGCCACTCTCGTGGCTCACTGCTGACTTGTCTTTTTATTGGCATTCATTTTATCAACTTGAGAAATTTATGATGTGGATATTTACATATACCTTGTGGCTTTGAGGTGCCCAGGGGTATTTATAATGTACACAGATGCCCGTGTCCTTTTGAAGGCCAGGCAGGGTATGTTAGGTCATCCCAATGTCACAAGACACCTAGGCATGGGCAACTGGATCAAGGCTCTAAAATGTGGCAAGATGGATTGTGCCTGTGCTGTCTGTGCTTGTGGGGATGGAGCTTGGATGTAAACTTGTTTCTAGGCTGATGTGCTCAAAGTGTTCACAGGTAGCACAAGTGTTCAGTGAGGCCAGGACTTGTTTGTAGTTAAAATAAAGATTAACTGAATCCATGAATCTCTGTTTATCTCCTGAAGGCACCTACACTAACTCCTGTCACTCCCAGAAGTGTTCTCATGTTAAAATGTATGAATCCTTTCCCCATTGGACCAGCAATATTTGTCAGTAAATTGCCTATTAACATGAAATTATTTTTCTCCTTTGGTACCTTTTCCTGGAATTTCCTACCAGAAATATAAAATTGCAATTTTCTTTAAATTATGTCATTTTTACATGAAAGAAGATTTCCTTGGTTAAACAGGGCAGAATTTCACAGAGTGCTGAGAGATGAGAATATCGCGTTGTGCCTGAAGTGATCTTTGCAGACTTTCTCTTTGCAAAACAGGTTAACCAAATCTATGGCAATGCTCTTCAGGCATTCATCTCAGTTTTTCCTGTCCCTAACATGATGTTTTAAGACTCATGTTTCTCCTGCAAGGATCTGAGTGGACTCTGTGGGTTTATAGGCTTCCTGTCCCTCAGCTGTGGAGGCAGAGCCTTGCCATGCTTTGTGCTGTGGAAATAGGTATCTAAGACCCATCTCTTCAACAGGCAGTGAGTGGGGCCATGGGGACGAGCTCTGCCCAGACATACAGCTTGGGAGCTGCTGGTCCTGTGAACCACTTCCAGGACCTGGGACTCCAGGACAGGCCATTTGACAAAGCAGGAGGAACTTCTTTATTTCGAAAATGGGCGATGGACTGAAAGGGATTCAGGGGTGACTACTCCTTCCACCTTTCTTGCCGACTAGTATTACGTCGTGCAGTGTGCCCCCATTTTAGATGACTGCTTTCTGGAAAGAATTTAGAAAAATATGTTGTCTGAACTGGACTGAAACCAAATTCTGACAGATTGAAATTTTCAGTGAACTGGAAAACCTGCTCTTCATTGAGATTTATTTGCTAAACTAATAAACTATCTTAGAAGTAGAGCACAAATAATTTTTAGATGCACATAAGATTATCTAGTAATACAGATACTTATGGTCCTATTAAGTCACAGAATCAGAATCTATTAGTATAATTTTTTTGGTAAAAGGCCTGGAAGGTAATGTAAATTACATTAAAGCCTATCCCTAGATTCAGAAGACCCCTGTCTGAATTTAACATATTCTGTCTACAGTACTTCATCTCCCTTTTAATTTCAAGGGTAGCAAGAAGCTGGGTAATCATTAATACATGTCATATTCATTGTTCCAGCTAAACTGATGGTTTTACTCTAAGAGACGTGCCTGTTTATATGACATTGTAGCCATGCAAAAAATTATTCTGCTTCGTTCTTACTGAAATATCTCTTAGGCTTTCCTTATCTTTTGTTGCACTTCATTAAATCAGCTACATCCCTGCATTAAATCTACCACAGACCAATCATTGTCATCAAGAGGAACTCTACCCTTTGCTATTAAAGCATATGGACCATAATCTGTTAGCATTATTATATTTGACAAATACAAATTTGTTATATCAGAGGGCATGAGTCTTTGCCTTCCTAAATCATCTTGTAGTTTCTTTCTTGCTGCTTTCCATTTCTTTCAACAGCAGTCAAATTATCCTTGCCTTGAGTAAAATATGGCCTTTATTTGTCTAAAATAATAGTCTACTCTCCAAATTACTTTTCATCTGAAGATCATGAAGTGCTTTACTTCATGGAGCTTGCATGATCTCACTTTCATAGAGAAATAAGGAGAACTGGAAAGGACCTTGAGAAGTGATTATTTGACTTGCCCAAAACGTCCTCTGTTTTGACACAGAACTAAGGTAATGTAGTGAGAACAGTGCCACATCATTCAGTCAATTTTGCCTCTCCTTTTATTTTACTCCTAGTGGTATTTTGAAACGCAGTTGTTAGCCATACACGGTTACATCTGCTTAGATTAAAGTTATTCTTAATCAGTTGATTTGGATGATAAAATTTCAGCTACCATTTTGCCCCTAGGTAGTTGGAGGAGAAAGAATAACAGAAATGCAATTGCAGCTTGCTTTTCATTCTGCCTTTTGGAAGAAATTGCTATCCCTTTGACTAAAGTTTGCTCTCAGTAACACACCAAGCTTGTTTGCTGTAGCCAGTGGGGTGGTAGGGAGTATGGCTAAAAGCAGAATTTGGTTTGTTACATTCACAGCAGCTTTTTGACAAAGCTGCTCATTGTTAGGACAAGATGCATAGCTATTCCTGGTCTTATCCATGAGAATGGTAGAAGAGCCTTCAGTCAGCGTGTTGCTTCAGCCTTCCTCTAAAATCCTTCTGCCTGAAATGTGCAGAGCTCCGCCTGTTGCATTTGCAAAGCCAGGACTGAAAAAATGTATTTTTTAGCATTAGCTTTTTACTGCTTATTTGGTTTTAGGCTACAGCTGTAAACTCTGTTGTTGTTTTATTTGCTTTGCTGTTTTATTAAGTGCCTTCTGATGAACAACAAGTAGCGTGTAATAAAAACCATCCGCAGTATGGTGATGACTTCTTTCTCTCAGTCACAGATCTTAAACTAGTCCCTAGTGTGCTGTTATACACAACCCTGCCTTGTTTCTAATACTTGTTACTGAAGTGTTCATCTGGGTCCTGGCTGGTGTTTTTGGCTGAATTTGCATTGTGTTGCTATTAAGAGAGACCTCCCCTGGGAATCTTTCTGGTTCATTTGTAATTTTTTCTACACCAGAATCCACTGGATAGATCCTCACTCAAGTAAATGTCATAGTCAGATAAATGTGTGAAAGAATGAAACAATTTGCATTTGGTAAGAATCCGCCCTTTATCCAATAGCAGCAGATGTTGAAGTTCTGATTTTATTTTCCCTCGTTCAGCACCTGTGTACCACATACAGTGTTTTATTACACAGTCAAGGCCCATTTAGTCATAAGTCTACCCCTTGCTGCAGAATTATCTGCTATAGTGTACCATGCAGTCAAATTTTAAATGCTGGGGTGTTTCTGTGACTTCCATGGAAACTTCTACCTGGTCTAATCTAAGGGGACCCAGTGTCTCCCCTCGCTTTCAAGGGGAGTCAAGACAAAACCCCAGAAGTTCCTCTTCATTCCTTAGGCAACGTTGTGTTGGTGTCTGGGTATTAGGGAGTGTGTTTAACAGGGCTGCCCAAAGACCTGCTCCTCCATGTGATATGGTCTTCCAGGAAGGGAGTACTATTTTCATAATACACCGTGTATGAGGTGAAGTGTTGTACAGGACTTCAATGGGGCAGTGTTTAGATTTCTTGAAGATCGCTTTGGCTCTCCTACCATTGGCAGCACAGCAGGCAATGCCTTCCTTGACACTCCCAGTGCAGAACGTGCCCATAAAGAGGCCATTAACATTGATGGACACAATCTCTTAGGGAAGAGAAATGAAGATGCAGAAACCACTTGCGAGAACCTTCACCAGGAGGTGCTAAAGGTAGGTAGTGGAATTTAAATGCCAGGCTTTAAGTGCCCAGATGTCGATGTACCCAGAGTAACGATGTAACCTCGATGCGAGTATGATCGTTCTCCTTTATTTCAGACAATTACAAGGCTTATATGGACAATCAGCAGAGCACGCAGTAGCAATATCTACATGATTGGCTCATTACATGTGTTCACGCGCTTAAGACAGTTATATGATTGGTACAGGGTTGCTGTTCACGCGAAGAGGTTCGTTAGCACATTCCGGACTTAGTTGTTGTTTGCCAAGTAGCCCTTTGCTGTTCAAGGTCAGTTTATAATATCCTCTGTGCTTCTTGATGATACTCTAAAAGCAGGATTGCTCACACTGAAAAGATCATGTCCCTTCTCACTTAAACATTCTCCCACACCCAGACTTCACCAGGGTTTCAAATTTTAATGAAGACTTAGTGGCTGATGTAAAGGATCCATTTCTATTACTGCATCTTCACAAGATTGACCTTGCTTTCTGGTTCAAACTTTATTTCAACCAAATATTGGGATAATGAATGAGATGGTACTCTATCACAGTCCAAAATAATCTTAATTCATATTGGTGGTGTATGCAGTTAGCTCTTAGCCTATATTTTTTGCTATATTTTCAGAAACTTTGAGAAGTCTCCAGTGGTCTGTAATCTAAATATCAAATGATGACATTTAAAGTTTGGAAGAAAAAGAAATATACTGCTGCTTGCCATAAAGGTCCATTAATTACCCTCCTCTTTCACATTTAATAGCTCTTTATTCCCTGTAAGACACTCCCAGAGGCTGGATCCAGGCTTTCTGTTACTTAAGTGTGGAATTTGAACCATCATCACTTCTTATGCACATAATTCATAACAAGAAGTTATTCCCTGCTTATTTGTTCCTAACCACTTTCCTTTACACAATAGCAAAATATAGTGCTATATTTGTGAGCCTCATGTCTTTTTAGGACATTACAGTGCTCTAGTATATGTTTTTCTGAAAGCAACTTTGGAAAACTAATGAAAAGTCATTTTGCTTATGTAGCAACTACTGGCAGCAGTAGCCAAGTCCTCTTTATTGTGACCTCAAAGCATCATAAAATATGTAATGCAATTATAACTTTTTAGGACTGACTCCTTTTCTCTTAATTTAATGTTAGCACTAAATCAAATTAATCTTCTTTGACATTTCAGTATTGCAACATCTGGATCAGTTTTTTATTTTTATGTTTGCATCACTTATAATTACATTAACTAATTTACTGCACTAAACAGTGAAAAGAGATGTAAATCAGAAATTTTCTATCATTAATAAATACCTTTAACCATAACAAATTCTTTCATCATAACTTAAGTCTATTTCAGAACTAGTGGCTCAGTTCTGAGTTGGCACCTGCTTCTTTTCTTCTGTGAACAAAAAACATTTATGAATGTTTCAAAATCCTTCCATCTTACACCCAAATGGAAATGCCTGTTCAGAGCAGACTTTAACTTCCTTTTTCAATTTGTGTATGTTTTAAGCCTACAAAGTTGATAGAAAGATCTTTTGCTTACTTCTGTCAGTTCAGTGGATGCTCTTACTCTTTTACAGCACTGCTGTTCTGTTACCAGTTCCCGCTTTGATTTCCCCAAAGTAAAAGAAAATCCACCTACTCTTGCTTTTGAATATCAGCTGTAATTCTGTAATTGGTTCAGGGCAACATGAAAACTGTTGCTGTAAGAAACTCAGCACGATAAGAAATATCTGTTTGTATATTACATCTAGCCCCATGTCCTTAACAGTTTAAGCGCTCAACAAGCTCCAATGCCCTCTGCTTCCCAGCAAATAACTCTTAGGAACCCTGTGGTGTGGGTTGTCCTCAGCATTATGGTTACTGCAACCACACATAACACAAGTCTTCAGGTCCTCTACTCATCTTGTCAGCTCTACCTGTTTCAACCAGGGCATGGGAAGAACTTTAAACATATGATGGCCAATAGAAATCGTAAGATACAGGATCTTCCCATTTTTTAGCAACTTACTTCATACCACTGGAGTCCCTACATTTTGCTCATGGCTACTGGTGTGAACCTGAGGGGTTGCTTGTACAAGTCAAGTTCAGAGGTGCAGATGGAAAGGCAAAACCCTTCTGGTGTTGACTGGAAGGAACTTCAGTGGTCATCTTGTCCCTCCTCCCCCTCAGAGTGAGACGGTCACCAACACTAGACAAGGTCAGTAGAGCCTGTAAAGAGGATCCACCACCACTCTGGATAACATGCTTCAGTGCTGTACCACCCACTAGTGAGAAAGTTTTCCTTAAAGTAGAAGATGAACCTCTCAATCAACATGTGGCTGCCACTCCTTATATATGTGTAACATATATCGTGACTGAGAAGAATTTGGCACTATCCCCTTCATAATTCCCATGCGCGCATTTGCAGATTGCTGTAGACCACCTCTTTACCAGACTAAACAAGCCCACGTCTCTCAACATTTTCTCACAGGCCATGTGATCCCGATCGCTGGCTCTCTCAGTAGTCTTCCAATGGACCTGAAAGTCAGAATCATGAAGTCCTGACTCAAAACTGCTGTGCCTGTGCCTTCATATTAATAAAGTTTGTAAAAGTCAGGTATCACAATGTCTTACATGTAAGTCCACAGCCTGCCGGTGTGATGCAAAGCACTTACTTAGGTATGTGCCAAGACTCCCTCCATAGTCAACAGAGAGATACATGCACCCCTGAAGGTCTCTCGATAATGATCAAGAGTAGAGCATTTACTTTGCTGACTGTACTAGGAGCCTTCGTACTTCAGTGGAGCAATTCAGCACTCTTTCACATTGAGCAGGGAGCTGTCTGGGGCTAGCTAATGGCAGATCATGCACAGGACTGCACCAGAAAAGGCATCTGACTCAGAAGTGCACAGCAGCTGCCTGGATACCCTGGGGAGCTGGGACACAAGGTCAGCCTCAGAGAGTAAGTGTCTGACTGGAGAGGAGGTGTATGGCTCAGTGCTGATCAGCACAGAGGTTTCAGATGTAGCTAGCATTTCCAGTTGGATGAATATTAGGTGAACCCCCCCCCGCACAATTCCAATTTAATTTTTTTTTTTTAGTAAAGCTGATGAAATTTCTTAGCAAATCTATGAGGTATAACTGGCCAAGACTTTGAGGCTAACTGCTTATATTATAGATTCACAAAGCCATATTCTTGTCCTCAACATTTCTGTGCTAATAGAGTAATGAAGATACATAGCCTCTGAGCTTCTGCACTTCTGCTTTTTTTGGTGTTTTGGGGTACGTTTCACACAGTGTTGGAAAATGCTGATAATGTTCAGGCTGTCACATTTCCCTCTTTTTCACGAGTTGAATAATATTCTGTTTTGCAGGTATTGGACACTGGAATCAGTAATTTGAAATTCTTCTGAACAGGTGCAAACTAGACAAAAATGAAGTTGCAGCCGTCCGAAAAGAAAAGGTAGGGTGTATTCAAATAAAGCTGGTCTCCTCCAGCTGTATTTAAGCTAGATGATCCTTCAGTTTCTTTACTGGTGGTGTATCTCCTAGGATGAACTGTTACATCATACATTTTTTAATAGAAAAAATATTTTATTTATTTTTGATAAGCTGCCAGCAGCTAAAAACCTGTTATTCTAATTATTTTGGAGTAATTAATTTAAATTTTTTTAAGGTGTAAGTCCAATTCCTTTACTTATGCTGAACAGTAAATTGCAATGCAAATAGGAGATTACAGGTGTATTATACAAACAGAGAAAAAAGATGGGGGCCGAAAAGATTGCAGGAGAGATTGGAATTGGAGGTAATTTAATATATATGCTCCATAAACCATGTAATCTTTATTATGAATTTGTAATATGTACAAAGGCTGTGAAAAGAGTAAGAAATGGTTTCAGAAATATATTTAAAACTTACATTGTTTCACTACTCATTGCCTAAATTAAACCATGTAATGGAATTTTTGCTTTCCAGAATTGGGTATATATTTTAGTCTATCATTGGCCCATGAAAGATTTCCTTTTCTTGGTGCCTTGTGTACTGAATTTCTTCTTAGATCTCTGTAGGTACCTTAAAGTTATAAGAAGAATTGTACAGTATAATATTAGCCTATATATAATATAAATAATCTGATGAAAAGTGAAAGCCCAAAGTGGTAACAACTGAAGAGAGGTATTTCAACATCAAAAGCTGCAGTAGTTAGTTATGATTTAACTATGTTACAAATCTTCTCATCTGCACAAACATTTCTTTCTAGGTGTTTAAAATATGTTTTGTTGCTGCAAGCAAAACTTACATATTTTGAACTTCAAACAAAATATTCTGGAGCTATATTCTATGTGACCTTATCTAGGCCGTGTAAAGTGAAACAATTAACAGTGTCTGATTCGAGAAACCTTCAATGTCATCTGAAGCTTGATGTCTCCCTGCTCCTGGGCCATATGGAGATCTGGCAGTAGCTGCACTATCATGTACACAGCTCCAGAAGAGCCTCTCTGAAGGGACTATTTTTTTTCCATTCTCTAACAAGTCCCATATTACTTCATACATTTCTTAAATTTATCTGGCTCGGCCTTAAAAGGAGGTTTTTTTAGTTCTGCATTGCTTCCATAAAAATTGTTTTTTGGATCCTTGGTGTTGTAAAGCTTAACTTTTTTTTCTAATTTCCAGCCTAAATTTATTCATAGCCAATTTATACCCATTTGTTCTTGTGTCAGCATGGCCTTTAGCTTAAACAGTTGTTTTCCCTGCCTGATATTTACATCCCTGAAATGCTTACAAAGAATGGGAACGAAGACAGATGGCTATCGCTTAACCTGTAATTTGTATCCATTATAATAATTAATCAGTTTTTTGGAGTTCAAGATGGTGTGATTGAGCAGGATTTGGTGTCCAGCTAAAATTCCTTAGCAGAAAAGTTGATGGAAGGTTTTGAGTTAGTAAATAAATCAGCCATCCTGGGAGCAAATATTTGCTAATAATTGTTATCACTGAGCTAAACCAAAACAATTACAGTCTCTTGTAAGGAAACCCAAGCAGGCCACAGAGGCTGCTAATAAACAGTTACTGCTCTGGGGGGTTCTTTTTTTCTGGGTCATTGAGGAAGTCCTTTAAGGGTATGACTGCATTGTCATGTTGGTTTGGATTCTGAAGTAAAAACCTCCCGATTGTCCCTGTTACCGATGCTTTGGCTCCCCAGGCAGAGCGCTTGTGGAGGGATGAACTGTAATCCTTGGAGACAAGGCAGAACAGGATGGTGCATGCCCAAGAGACAGCTGGGGCAATCACCTGTGGGGGCTTTCAGTCCACAGCACCAGACCACAGCCAGTCCAAAGGAAAACCTCTCTGCTGGCCCTGTAGCGTGGATGTCAGGACCTCAGGACAACACATATTGCTCCAATTCTGTCTTTAACAGGTAGTAAGAACTTAACCATTGCTCTAATTTTACATATCTTTAATTAGATTTTCATTTTCCTTATTTAACCTTGCACTCTGCCTAATTTCTTGGCTACTACCTTTAGCTGTTAAACCTCCACCCTGTGTTACAAACATCAGCATTTCCATGAATGGGATGCTTAAGTGCAGTAAGCTGCTCTGCACAGAGACAGCCCGGCTCCAGCATGGGTACGGTCTGGCTCTCCCAGGTCATGCTGGCCCCACACTGACTCTCTGCAGAGCTCTCCTGGTGTTAGCCCCCAGCATGGTATTGAGTTGCCTCTTCTAGATCTATGTGGAGCTTCCCCAGGTTTTCAGGGTTTATTGTCTCTATTTTATTTTGGGTGGAATCAAGTACAATTTTCTAAATATAGAAACAGCATTTTGCACATATTTACACAGCATCATTAGCAAGCAAATAAAAGGTAATAAGTCCTTGCAGTTCCCTGTCTACAGCTAGTCTCCAGAGAGCTGGCCCAAGTATTTCTCCTAGTCCTCAGCAACCTGGATAAACTACCCAAGGTTGATTGTGTGTTGATTGTCCTTAAAACTTTTAAAGCCATTTAGGTTAAACATTTTTACATCCTAGGTGTGTTGATTCATTCATTAAATCACTTCTGCTTTATGTCATCCTTGTTTCAGAGACACTACAAAATGTTTTTAACTTCTGCTCATAAAATGTTCAGATGGGAGACGGCAGACCATGGGATCATCATCTTCCCTCCCATCTAGGGCTGCCAGAGGGACATGGAATTCCTCTGTATGCCCTTTACAGCAGAGTTATATTCTGGTATCTGCCTGGGTAAGATCAAAAAGCTTCAGTGGGTTGGGAATTTAATATTAATTTCCACTTTTGTAATGACCTGGGAATTGTTTGATTGTGAGAGATTAATCTCATTGTGACCTTTGAAATTTGTAAAATTTTGCTTCTGAAGGAAGCTTTGTAACTACAAATTGTACACTAAGTTGCTGAATGAAAAATGCTCTTCCTTCACCCCATTTCTGTTCTCATTTCACTCAGCTTTAGTCTTATATGCCATTTTCTGTGTAGACAAAGATACACATAGTGCTACAGTTTAAGATACTGTAGTAATAGCCCCACTGTAGATATATTTTTGGGTAGTTCCACAGTAAAGAATCAGTGCGCCACTTCCTGAGGAAGCATACCATAAATTATGAATAGTTGCTATTCAAGCAGCACTGTTCATTCTACGCACTGAGTCCGTTAGGGATATTGGAGCGGAGCTATAATGATTATGAAACCTGCAACTCTCTTCTGTTTTCTGTCTGAATGTTTGCATGAGGACTGAACTTAGATTTTACATTTGAATGTCTCCTTTTGCAATGCTTTCATGTTTTTTTTCAATGCAATTACCTTTTTTAAAAAAAAGGAAACAGGAAAAAAAAAAGCGAAAAAGAAATTTTCACATGGGACAATGCTGACCATTAGATGAGGTATCAGTAAGGTTGACTTTGGCAGATCAAAATAACCTTCTGTGATTTCCTAGTATTTTGGCTGTCTGCCACAGAGGCATACTAGCTGCGAAACTGCTGACAATCTTCTAGCACAGAAGAGAGTGTGGAGATTTGAAAATGACAAGATCAATGCAAGTTTTGTGGTAGTTACACACTTTTGTGTCTTTTCTTCCTGCTTCTGCCTAGATTTTCTTCTACCTTTTCAGTTCCTGCCTAGAGGTTCCCTTTCTTCTTCCCATCTCCACTTTCAGTTTCTGGCCGAATTTTTAGCTCCCTTTTCTTCTGGTTCCTAAAGGCTCTTCATATGAGTTGAGTGGCTCCATCATCTCCTTGGGCCAAGCAGAAGGGCTGGAATTTGGCTGAAGAAGGGGCAGTGGGGAGCAGGCAGAGACTCCACCTCACCCAAATGCATTATCATCTAGGGACTGATACTGAGGGACAGTCCCTGAGCCAGGGTGCCCTCGGACTAAAGTACACTCAGTCGCTCAGCATTAATAGAAAGGCCACAACCTGGTCAGCAGAGGGAAGTTGGAGGGATGAAGCATATTCAGGGCAGGGACTTCAGTGAAAGAATAGTGCTGCACTGACTGTGATTTTTTTTCTTCACCACCTTATGCATGGGTCTTTACATCTTTCTTTACATCCCCAAATCTGTAAAATATGCACTCTTAAAACTGAGGCAGCTCATCCTCTCCTACCTAACATTGTCAGTTCAAAAGGTCTGGTACAAAATGACAAAATGTCAAAATCTTGCCGTGAAACTACGTTGATCAGAACAAGAGTTTGCCTTTATCCTCTAAGAAATGGGCAAGTTTTGTGGACACTGAAAGATCCATTCATTCTGAAACCGAAGATATCAATCTGCATCTTCAAAGCCTGATAAAGCTGTAATCAGGTGAAAACATTATAATATAAAGCTACCTGTTGTACCAGTGACTGGCTAAAAAAAAAAAAAAATCCCCTACTAATTATAAGGCTAGTTACAAGGTATTTGAAATGCGTATTTTAAAGCATACAGGACTAGAGTGGTCCACTGTATCTTAAGAGAAGCAGAACATTTTACCTGAGCTTGCAACTATGAAAATAATGCATTTGAGAAAGTGGCTTTTAAATCAAAAGGTTTTTGAAGTGAGGAACCATTTGTGTTGTCTGTGTTGTCCATTACGAGAGCAGAAGCTTCAGTTTTTGAGGCTGACTTGCATTCAGGGAAAAGTTCTAGAAATCCATCAAATACAAGCCATTTTGGCAGCATAAGGTGAAATAAATAGAAAGAAGTGGTGTGAGGAAGCTGAGTTGCAGAGAAAGCTTAGTTCTACAGCAAGTGGACACTAGACACTTCTGTCAGGAGAATATAGTCAAATTGCATGACTCTGAGCAGGAATAGTGGAGGGACAAACATGGTCAGCAAAGTCTAGCCTGTGTCTGATAGATTAGAAGTCAAGACTTTGAAAGGCTACTTGGCTTTTTTTCCCTTTGCCTTCATTTTTTCTTTCATTAGATGATGAAGCAACCTAATTCAAAATATTGTTCATGAGGATTTATGTATGACAAGCTATGTGGCCTCTCTGGCACTCTGGAAGTATACCCTGCCATCATCTTTATTATATATGACCAGGAGTAGGTCTGCCTGAAATGGCTGGATTCACCAAAGTCCTTGCCTAAGAGGGAAGAGAGAACAGAAAAGTAGTTTAGAAGAGCACTTCAAGGGCCAAGTCTGCCATTTGTGTTATTAATATGCATTGTGTGGTCTCTATGAGAAGCCTTTATCAAGATGGAAATTATAAACTGAAGAAGATGGAAGTACATTGGCATTTCTTCTAATATGTTGCCTATAAATTACTGTAAAAGTCCTAGATATGTTGTAATCTGGAAAAAAGCTGATCAAGCCAGAAGGACTTGTAGGTCCTCTATAAGAACTATGATAGGCCTATAAATTTGAGAAAGCCAGCAAAGAGCTGGGGAGTTAGGAAGTGTGAATCATCGCAGGTGGAGTCAGTGCCGTTCCTCAAGTTGAATTCCTGTTAAATGAAAGAAGAGGAAAGGAGGTAGAAGAGAAAAACAAGTGAGAGAAGAACAACAATTTCTGTTCTCCTCAAAACCCCCATAAGGGACGCAAGGTTAGATTTACCCAGATGAGGCAGTCAGAGGATGGAGAGGACCACTCTACCAGCTGCCAAGGAGGTTGCAGGTCTGCTCTGGAAGGAAGCACTGCCGAGGCAGAGCCCTCCGCACATGTAGCTATGCAGCGTCTCAGGTTGGTTTTATGTGACAACCTGGCGAAAAGCTTGGGTTTGGGTTCATCTGAAGTTTTGCGTAGTTGGCATGCCTTCTTAACTGTTTCTGGTCCTGTGAAAGAATATGTCATGTGATGCAACCTACTATTATGACTATACTAAACATGCAGCTTGGAAGAAAATATGGCAGAGGCAGGCCAAGGGCCAGATAAGCCAGTGTCACAGACAATATCCATCCTGTAGGCCAGACTTTCTCTGCCTTGTCTTCTATACATCTGTATAATGCTTAGCACAGGGCAATTCAAGTCCCAGACAAGACTAAATGGTATCACCATATACATTAAGAATATTTTCACTGTTTGCTTATTTACTTTCAATTCTCTTAAGTAAGTGGTAAACGGGCTCTAGTGTTTAGGAAAGAACTTCCCATTTGAACTAACTGGAGTAGCTGAGCACACAAAGGAGAAAGGTTCCTCCCACTTTACCGCTTTTCTTCTGGCAGTGATATTTGTTTAAAGACTAATCCAGAAAGGATTTGACTTCAGTTTAGTGTCAAATGCTTATCAGGTAACAGGTAGTCTCTGTTTTGGTGGCACAGTACTCCTTCATACTGAACCGAATGGTAACGTCTGTGTAATGTCTCACAGAGCTCCTCTCAGAGAGTCAAAAATTCTCTGCTGGCTTTAATCAGACTAAGCGCACAGAGCGGTAATGAGCAGAGCATCCTGTTTTGAAAGGGATAATTATTAAACTGTTACAGCAGAAAAAAAGTGGGTTTCTCTGTGAAGTACTAGGTCATTCAGTCGTATAAGGCATGGGCATGAAACCAAGGGATGGATAACTTTTTCCTAAGTCTGACCACTTTCTAAAGATGTCAAGGAAGGGGAAAAAATCCTAATGTAATAAACATGTCAAATGCTTGTTTGTTGCACAATGGGAGGGACAGATGTAGTTTCCTAAGAAGTGGGGACTGTCCTGCTGACTTTGGCTTCTTGCACCTCCATGTGACCTTGGGAGTATGTCCCTTTCCGCATTTTGCTTTCATGTTCACAGGCCATATGATTTTCCATTAATGCATCGGCTGATTCTGTGGGAACTCCTTCAAAAGCTAGAAGCATTTGTCTGTTTTACTCTGGCAAAGCAAAAAAACATGAAAACAAGCTGATCTATAAGCAACTCATCAAACATTTTGTTTCCTGCATGCTAATTAGAGCTGTTTGATAACAATGATCTGCATAGGAAAGGGTGTGAATGAATGTGAACAATCAGGTGAGAATGCCACTGGATTTTTAATGTGGGATATTAATGTGTTGAGAAAAGTGAGTGAAGACTAATGAGAATTTTAACCTAAATTTATCCATAAGGCTGCTTGGGGACTATTGCCATGGCTGAGATCTCCTTTAGGTGTCTAAAACGCAGTCCTCTGAATCCAAAGTCATCTGCAGGGATGGTTCCTTTTATAGTCAGTGGAGAGAAGTAGGTCAAATTAACCATTTTTCAGATTTGCCTATATGAAATGCTTCCGTTAGAGTGAGATGAACCCTTCTTGGGGTGTCTCTTCCTCTCTTTTGGCCACAGAGACAGCACTGAATGATGGGCTCTCCATTGCATGTATTGAATATTGGGTGAGATGAATGCCCCACCACCCCCAATCTCCAAACCTAACTTAGTACCAGACCATTTTTTCCCTTGTCTTCTTGCCCACCTTTCTATATATTCCACTATGTAATGATTGATTATATTACAGCAGCTGCCAAAATTTGTCAGGAGCAATATACAGAGACAAATCTTGTCCTAAAAAAATTACAGCTGAGGGGTAGATGGAAAGGATGGGACTTGTATATGCATTTCAGATTTCATATATTATTCTTTTGAAATTAATTAGACATTAATTATATATATTAACAGTCCCCAGTGCCTCCTCTGTTAGTAGCCATGAGCTAGCTTTCCCAACTGCAAGTCATTTTTCCTTACAGAATAAAACCTCTCCTATACAACTCATTTTGGGAAAATACCGCCCTGTGTTTTAAACAATGTTCCTGTCTTTTTTTGCTTCAGACATAAGGATGATGATTTCTAAAACTCTGATCTGAGTTAAATACTGGTAAGTTTGTTTGAACAATATTTTATTGAAAGTTTTGTTCAGTTACAGATAAAGTGTTTGGATCTTAAAATATACCAAAGAAAATCTTTTCTGGAAGATGGAAGGCAATCTAGCACTTCTACAGTCCTGTGCAGGTACACTTGGAGAGAAAAGGACTCAGCCACTTAATTTTCCAGAGAAAATCTTTCACTATGAACAGCAAATAACCACATTGTTCAGCAGACACTGGCTTCTCTGTTTAAGGTGTCTGATTGAGTGTTACCAATATGGGTTGTTAGCTTCAAAAACATAAAACAAGAGAGGAGCCCTGATGAGAAAACCTTTGAGTGGCCACTTTTAGTGTCACCTTTAAGTAGTTTAATAACTGTCTCTGGACAGCTTCTTTTTTACCCCTCTTGTCCCACTTCATTCCTCCCTCCTTGTATGTTTGCCCATCTTCTCCCCTGTGCCTTTGTCTCCAAAGTTTCCAGACCTTTCTGTACACCCTCCTACCCTTGCAATAGCTGTCCTGTTCCTCACTGGTTAGCTCTCTGCTCCTCTGTGTATTTACTGCTTAGAATAGAGTTTCTCTATACTCCCACTTCTAATAAAGATTTTGCTAATTTTCTGCTTCATTGTGTTCATTCAATTCTGGCTTCTTAAGGCCTGGAGATGTCTCAGGAGGGTGCACTCCCATCACCCAAATGACTGGCACTGGGAGGGTTAGGAGTGATCTAACTGCAGCAGTAATGGGTACCCCATAGGTCTTCACAGTTATGGACTTGGGATGAAGCTCTTAACCCAGAGTCACGTCGGCGGTTACTAAATTGTTTGCCTCAAGACACAGACGTTTCCCTTGACTCCAGCTTGGGTGAGAGGACGAGCAGGAGCACAGCGTGGAGCAGGGTGGGACAAACTCTGACTCAGCTGTAGCTGGCTCAAGTCCGCATCCTTCCTGTTATTAGCAAGGGAACTAATCTGACACAGATCTTTTGGCAAATTCTACCCTTTACACTGGTCTACTGTGTGAGGTAATGGGATGGGAGGAAACCTCCAACGGAGCGGAAAGGACTACTTACCTCCACAGGGAACTTCGCTGGGACAGGTAACCCACATGGCTCCTTGTGCCTCTTACACAGTTGTGCAATTGGATGCACTATTCACGTAAAATAAGAGTTTTGATTTTTCCTCTTGAATGATATAAGGCCTTAGCCTAGCCATATAGTGTTGTCATGCTCTATTTGTAACCAAACAGCCTCATTTTTGGATGATTGATGCAACAACAAAGCCTGAGGCAAACAGTCAGCAAGGACCACTTAGCAGAACATGGCTTTGCAACCAGAGAGGCAAGTAAGGTAATGTCTGTCATATCACATAGGCTTCCTGCAGAAATTGGTCTCTGTACAATTGGTTTCGTGGTTCTTCCCAGTGGACTTGTTTGGTTAAGATTGGTCTTAGCCCAAAGAAAGTGCCAATAGTGAGAGCACAAACTGAATAATCACTGAGAGTAAGGTCTTGTTCCTACCCTACTCCTAACAGTATAACACCACCAACCTTACTAACTTTGTCAGCAACCACTGACAAACTTTTAGGGGTTTTTTTGGGTTTTTTGAAATTTTTTTCTGCTGCATATCACAGACATATCTGAAGAAGTCAGGTCCTGTGTCAATCAAGATGCCCACTGCTCATAACCTGGCTACATGCCACCTTTACTACCTGTGTGCCAGATTGCTAACCTGCATAGTCCATGGTCCATTGAAGAATCTGTCTTCATTTACCAATGGCATGTTTTCAGTTTGTGCTGAATCTGTGGCAAAGAAAGTTTTTGATTCCATTTTTTTCAGTAACCCCAACCACACAGCAAAGTATGACTAGATAGGGAAATAAACTGAAAAGAACAAAAGTTTTCTTATGCAAATAGGTTTTATGCAAAGACGGTGTGGTGGGTTGACCTTGGCTGGCTGCCAGGTGCCCACCACGCTGCTCTCTCATTCCCCCTCCTCAGCAGGTCATGGTGGAGAAAATAAGATGAAAAACTCATGGATCAAGATAAAGGCAGTTTAATAAAGAAAAGCAAAAGCTGTGTGCAGAGGCAAAGGAAAACAAAAAGGTTTATTCTCTGCTTCCCATCAGCAGGCAATGTCCAGACATTTCCTGGGAAGCAGGGCCTCAGTACACGTAGTGGTTACTTTGGGAGACAAATGCCTTAATAACACATATCACCCTGCCTCCTTTCTCTTAGCTTTTATTGCGGAGTGCAATGTCATATGGTATGGAATACCCCTTTTGTCAGTTTGGGTCAGCTGTCCCAGCCATGTCCCCTTCCAGCCTCTTGCTCACCCCCATCCTACTGGCCTTTGATGGCACAGGGGTTGGAGAGAGAGCCTTGATGCTGTTGGAGCACTGCTCAGCAGAAGTCAAAACATTGGTGTGTTATCAACACCTTCCAGCTACAAAGCTCAGCACTATGAGGGCTGCTATGGGGAACGTTAACTCCATCCCAGCCAGACACAATACAGAGGGATCTACAAATAACGTTTTTTTCCCAAATAATGATAATTTCTCATGGAGACACCATGGAGTGTAGCGAACACGATGAACATAACATTGTAATTCTCATGGTAAACTGGGATGCTACCTTGTGTGTGCTTAAGAGAGATTTTATACACCTGAAAATCACAGTACAGAGGAGAGATGTTTATCGTTTTCTCTCTGTAACAGAGGCCTCTTTTTGCTCTGAGGATGTTGTTAGAAGACTGTGGAGCAGGATGCCATTCCCAAGCATGGAAACCCATCTCTTTCCAATTGAGATACTCTAGAGTGTCCAAGACTGCTTCACAGGCCTGGCAGGTATGCTGTAGGGCATGCAGGGAGCGTCTGGAGGCCACAGTGCATTAGGACAACTCAGATTGTGTTGAAGCCTATGTTTAGGCATTAGTAACAATCCCCCAGTGTTTACAGATCCATTTCAAGTAAGGGAAATGACATTTATTTTCCGTAAGTACAAAGAATGGCAAAAATTTTTGAGTCAAGTGAAGCTTTTATCTATTAACAATCACTCATTGACGTACAAAGTTACACCTCATTGCGCAGAATGTATCTTTCTGTTATTTTTTGTTATCAATGCATTGAAAGTGCTGTGGCTTCCTGTCCCAGTGCATGTGCCGTACAATACAAACAAGAACGCCTATTGAGCATGACTCTTAAGGAAATCTGTGTTTGTAGTTTTGGGGAAAAAAAGGTACTACACAAACCGAAAGAGCCGATATCCTGAGCAAGGAAATACACTGCACCAGGAGACTTCAGACTCAGTTCTTGACGGCGCCTCTGGGGACGATAGTAAGACTTTGTGGAGTCGTGCAGAGCTGGCTGCAAGCTCTCTTTGCAACGTCTGGTTTCTGGTTTAGCTGCTCCCCAGGCTGGCTCTTAGCACAAGTCTGCACAGCCTGACTTTGCTCCATCTTCCTTCACCGTTGCCACCAGCTGCAGTGACGCGAGTACTTTCTGACATAGGGCTGCCCTGGCCTTGACTTTCTGTCTGATGTTAACAGCTAGAGCACAATGTGGGAGACATCGGGTTGGCATCGAGCCATGGGAGAAGTCCCTTCGCTCTTGGCTGCCCACCAGCAGAGAGCTGTTTTGTTCTCTTAGCATGGTGAGACAGCCTCCATGTCAGTGTATTCTCCATGGGACTAGTGGAGACATTTTACTGAATTCCTTCTTCTGACTTCATAACTTTAATGCAACAATATGTCAGACATTTCAGTGAGTTAATTGCCTTCCTCATGAAAGCAAAATGCTTGCTTGTTGGTAAACAGAGCCATATCACACTAGCTTTTATAAAATAATGAAATGATTAAATAACAATTTTGGTAACTTCTTTTTGTCATGCAACACACTATGCAACTGCCTGGGGAACAGTCAAGTTGGTACACTTATTTTCCCCAAAAATGCTACAAGAAATTGAAGGTTTCAGTTTGTTGGGGAATTGTGGCTTATTTTTTAACAAACATTAAAAACTATGTTACTGTATTCACAAGAATTTTTAATATTGCATAACTTGAAAAAATAAAAAATATCTACAGGAATTAAGGGAATATTTTGCAAAGTGTCTGTTTTTCTTCTTGCTTCAGTTTTGTACATTTTGAAAGGAAAGGATGGAAGAGAGAAGGAGAGGATAAAATCTGAATTACAGAGGAAAAGCAAATTATCCAAAATGAATCCTGTTACACTGAAAATCTTGATGAGGACTAAGCTTCCTAGGTGGAGTCAAGAATCCATCATTAGTCTAATTAAAATCTGACCAGTCTGACTAGTTATTCTTTGTTCAGTTACAATAATGCTAACACTACTAACAATACAGTTAGGGCTGATGTATGCAAACTTTCTGATACCTACCCCTTTTCCCTGCTGTTCTGCTCACCCATCCTCTTTGCCCCTCTTGCCACAGCCCCCTTAAGAGGATGGTGGAGGTTTTCAAGAAGTTATCAGTGTCCTGAGTTCTTTGCAGGGAAGACTGTGACACTGGCATTCCTCAAACTGGGATCTGCTTGGATTATTTTTATACACTATCTAAAACAATATGCTTGATTCCTTTATCTCCAGTGATTCCCCATTTCATATTTTGCTTGCTTTTCTGTTCTCTTTTATTATGCTTAAAAAGCATTTTACCAGACATACATGGTTGCACTCCTACAGTGCCCAGTAATTGACCATTGCCATTTGTGTTTACAGTCCTGGGGTTTTTCGTATCTGTCTGTTGCTATACTACACTATATTTTTATTCTAGGATCATAGGCAGTTCATCCTACACAAAATAACTACTTGTTATCATTACCTATTAGTTAGCAGTAGGTACTGCACTGTGCAATTGCACACAGCTAAACTAAAGCTAAAACAATTTAGGATGGAGCTATCTGACCTCTAGGCAATTGCTGTTACAGCTGTGACATGCTAAAATCAGCTCAATCCAAGAGAACTGCAGACAAGTCTGGAGAACCAGTATTATTGGGTTAATAAAAAGTCTGTGGCCTCTTACCAGTAATGGCAAACTCATTTTTACTCAGCTACAGGGCTCAAATTTTGGATAGGAAGTCCATGTGAAGGTTTTATGAAAGTCAAGTATTTTTCTGAAAGTACTAATTATGGAAACATTAAATGAGTCAAATAAGTAATACAAATACTTCATGAAAGAAACTTATAAACCTTGAAATTGTGTAAATATACAGAGTTTTAATAAGGTTATTCCTATAAGGTTTAAATATTAAGAAACATTTATGGGTGGTCTGCTTATGAAGGCTTAATCTTGTCCAAGCCTCAGCTGTTAAGCCATAAGAAAGCGAGTATCTCATTACAACTGCAGATTGGAATTTTTATGGTCTAATCACTGCCAGAAAACTTCATTATTACAAATGTGATAAGTGAATGTACTAATCATCTGTCTCTTGACAAACTAAATTTAACCTTTAGACTAAATTTTATTTTCAGTGGTTCTCTAGCCCATTTAATCTTATTTTGTGGTTTGTTCTAGATGTATGAGTGCCAATTCAACCCTTTACCAGATATGGCCATTTCTGTTGATTCTTCTTCTCTTGGCATCCTTATTTTTCTTTTTTTGAGGAGGTGCTAGGCCATAATTTTGGCAGTTTATCTTAACTTTGGCAGCCTTTAATAAAAAGTCTAAGTGTACTAGCATTTCCACATCCTCTTTAGCATGCTTCATATACATTTTATGCTTTTTGTATTAGCAGCAGTCTTTGATTCCCTTGTCTAATAGAATTTGGATTTCCAAGATATTGATTAAGGGCTACAATGTGCTTAGTATTTGTACCCATTAGTATGAAAACCATAAACCAGTAAAAGCTCTGCTAGAGTCATTGGATATCTAATATAGTGTGCCTTAACTTGAGGAAGTATTGCCAGTCCGACGCTGCTGAGGCCACAATGAGTCCCCACACAGAGCCACCTAGCCCATGACATGCAGTTATAACTGAACTGCCCATCGAGCTACCCTAAGCAATTAATTTGGCCTCCAGAGCCCACTTTGCAGCCTCAAGATTCCGAAATGGTGGTTTTGCAGGCGGATTTGGTTTCAAATATACACTTATAAAAATGTCAGTAGAGACAGCATTCTTCTGAGGTCTCAGGAGTCCTCTAGAAAGTGTCTGTACGTAAATGCAGTACTGTTGCTTGAGAAGGTGTCAGGAAATTACATTTTAATGGATCTGTATTGTTCCAGTTCTCTTGTTTCTATGAGACATGTGGGAACACTCCTTCAGAGTGTAATTGTCCTTAAGCTTTTATGAATTGTTTTAAGAGACCATCAAGTATCCAGCACCAACAATTTTACACAACACGGGAAACTTTACTGAGCAAAGTTTCTTGTCCTGATAAATGTTACTCACTCTTATAAAAATGCTGTTCTGAGCCTGGCTGGTTGATCACTTTAGGAATAATTGCTTGACTATTCTTTGGTGGGGAGGGGGCATGAATGGAAAGGAGATTCATGATGCTACTTGATTTAAGCTTTTTTTTTTTTTAAAATCTCAATTGCATTTAATGAGATAGGATGGAGCAGATTCTTGAAAGTTTTCAAATCTGGAGATTTATAGTACAATAAAATTACTCATGGATATGCTTGTATGAAGCACAGGTAGTGATTTGTCTCTGATGCTTTTTTAAAGTTTTTATGTCTATATGTCTTGTGTTGGTGGGATAAATTTGAATGAATAATTAGCATCTCTTCTATTTGATGACCTGCAGAGCTACGCACACTTGGCTTGTACATGTTACTGCTTGTGCTTAGGACTCTAATGCTTTGATATAAAAGAATGGAATGAAAATTATAAAGATAAAAATATTTTGTTTTCTCAGCCTATGTACACATACATAGCACTTTCTGGATTTGAGCAGTAGCCTCTGTGTCTCTCAATTTTCAGTATTGCATTATCTGCATAATTACACTACCCGCACTATCTATGCTGATCTTTGATTTGCATCTGTCCATTGTATGTGTTCTTATTTCTATTGTGATTATCAAGGACATATCAGTTTATACATCAAAACACATTGTAGGAGATGAACCTGAAAAACTAGAGTGCATTTTAAATGGACTGTAGTCACTGGCTGAGGACAGGGTCCTGCTGTTGACCAAACAGTCTGTAGTCAAGGAACAGTCTTGATTTTCTTCTTAATGTTAAGTTCCCTCAAAGCAGCACTTGTGAATAAATTTCTATCACTTTTACCTAGCTAAATAAATAGCTCCATTACATCCCACTCAATAGTGATCCAGCCTAGAGCACTTGAGCACATCTCTCAATGATACTTAGTCTCCTTGTACATATAATATATAGAATCACCGAAATATAAAATCGTAGAATGGTTTAGGTTGAAAGGGACCTTTAAAGGCCATCTAGTCCAGCTCCCCTGCGATGAGCAGGGACATCTTCAACTAGATCAGGTTGCTCAAAGCCCCACTCAACCTGACCTTGAATGTTTCCAGGGACAGGACAACCAAATCTACAACCTTTCTGGGCAACGTGTCTCAGCGTTTCACCACCCTCATTGGAAAAAAATTTTTCCTTATATCTAATCTGAATCTACCCTCTTTTAGTTTAAAACCCTTACCCCTTGTCCTAACGCTACAGGCCCTATTAAAAAGTCTGTCCCCATCTTTCTTATAAGCCCCCTTTAAGTATTGAAAGGCCACAAGAAGGTCTCCCCAGAGTCTTCTCTCCTCCAGTCTAAACAACCCCAACTCTTTGGGGTTCTTCATAGTTCTTCATAGGAGAGGTGTTCCATCCCTCTGATCATCTTCATGACCCTTCTCTGGACCTGCTCCAACAGGTCCATGTCTTCCAAATATAGTTGGAAGGGACCGTTGGAGGTCATCTAGTCCAACATCCCACTCAAAGAAAGGCTATTGCAACACTAGATCATATGTTCTCTCAGAATTGGCTTCTGGTGGAGCTCATAGTCTGTCTGTGGGTTAAAGAAAAAGAGAGTTGAAGAACAGAGATAATGACTGTGGCCAATAGCTAAATGGTTCTGGCACAATGGAGAATAGAAAAGACTGTCCTATGAGGGAAGTGGGCGTTGGTACTGTGAGGTACTCTGCATGAACTGTCAGACATCTTACTGTCTTTTTGTATCAGAATAAAGATGTATATATTTTGGTTTGTCTTCTGATACAGAAATGCATAGGAGTACCTTCCTCTTCATCAAACTAACAGCAGCGTAATCACCAACCAAGCAAAATTACGAGTACTTTTTGGAGAAGGAGAATATGAATAACAAATCATATGTAATGATATAACAAATTGAAGACATTGAGGATCTGTGGTGATAAACATGAGAAAAGAAACTATGCAAAATGAAATAGAAATATAGTAACATCATAATAATTAAATGATAGGCATATGGGAGAAATGTTCTCCTGAATTCTATTAATAAAAACTAACTTATTTTTGTCATGAAATAAGAGGGGTTTATTGTTATTAATTTTTTATGCACCCTAAATTTCATCTCAACATGCTACTGTTTGACTTCAACAAGAAACAAACAATCAAACAAATAAACAAACAAACTGCCTTAGAAATTCAATTTTGTATTACCCGTCATAATAAGTGCTTCAACTTGCCTGACAGCTCTGAGAAAGTGATAAATCATTTATTTATATGGTAAAAACAACAAATGGCCTTGTTTAACATAAGATGTAATATATTAGTTTTATACTTTAGGTGGATAATAAATCTAGCTAACATAACCAAAGCATGTCAGTCCTACACATGGTTCTGTAAGAGCGCTAGGAATGAAACATGGAAGAGTGACACTATTTTTTTCAATGGCAGCTGGAGTCATCTGTTAGTTCAGGGGAATGTTGTGTTAAAACCTTCCTGCTAACAGATGAGTTAAACACTTCACAATCGCTTAAGTATTAAATCACACAGCAGATGCTTGGTCGATCCATCTGTGTTCTTTCCCCCACTTGCTCATACATGCCCAACAATACAATAAGCAACAGTTAGGCTGAGCTATATTTTGAAATCAGATTATCACTTCAACCTGTATTTATTCTGAGAAATTTGTTTTGACATTCAGTAATTTGAGGAAAATCTGTATTTTTAATCCTATTCTTATAAGGTAAGATCAAATTTCTAGGACAATATCAGAATTTTTCTCTTGAAATTTTCAGATGTGTCATAGGTTAATAAGAAAACAAAGCCTTCTCCTTATTGAATATAGTTTTCAGAACTACAGCTCTCTAAAATGAAACTTGGAGCTAAACTATATTAAGGCTTGCATTTTCTTACTAAGCTGAATAGTTGTACTTGTTTTTTTTTTTAATGCTGTATCATAGCAATCTCAAAATTTAATGAATTCAAGGGTGTTCCTGCTTCTATTTTTGTGAAGAACTGGGAAACACCTTAATCTTCTAAAGGTCAACTAACCCTTTTACAAATTTTTAGCATCATACTGCTAGTGTTAATTTTTTCCAAAGCTCAGTATGATGTTTGCACTATGAAGGGAAGATCTTTATTTACATGTTCTTTCAGTCTAGCTGTCTGTTATAATAAAAGTATTTTATTCATTTACAGCTGTTCATTTGAAGTAAAAAGACCAAGCAGTAACTGAAAAATTCAAAGTTTACTTTTTTTCCTACCTTGTGGGGGAAAAAAGAAGTTAGAAAGGTTGTGAAGTTCTCATTATAAGGTCATAGGGTTGTAAGGTCATAGGGCTACATTTTCAAACTTGTTTAGACATCCAAATATATAGTTAGCTCTCCAGTATGACTACATGAATGTATAGATGCATATCTAAGCATCTAACTATCTTGAAATGTTGGCCAAGGATGACTTTAGCCAAAACTTATTAAATTCTGCTAATTCTCATAACTGTTATTCAAGAACAGATATATGCAATATTCTAAACATGTTTTCACATGTGATGGGTATGCCAGGAAAAAAATGTAAATTCATTTTAAAAAATGCAACAATTCTGTCTTGGTTGTTTTCAGTTCAGTTGCAGTTTTCTGCCTAATACAGTCTGAGACAACTCTCAAATCGAATCATGAAAAAGGAATGCACTGTTCTTCAGTCTCTAAAATATCAACAGAAAAATCAAGTTTCTAACAATGTATGCCAACTTATACACTCTCAAATAAATATATATGAAGACAATATACCATTTTACTCAGGAAAGAATATCAAATATACCATTAAAGTTACACTAGATGGCAAATAAATATATTTTAGAGGCTATGCTGAAGAGGCAAACTCTGATTAAAATGATGGTTTAGATAATTGACCTGAGTCAGTCTTCCCTTGTGATAGAAAACAGCTTTTTATAATTACTTATAAATATTAAACACGACCTGATGTCTCATGCTTCTGTGTTTGGGAAAAAAAATCAACACAAGGCATTTAGTAGCATGTAGGAAAAAGTTGTACTGAGTACCTTGGTGCAATTCTTGCTTACACTGAAGTTAAAGCTCTGACTGTGCTTAGTACAACTAGATTTTTAAATGGTATTTTAGGATGGATATTTGGATTTTGGGGAAGCAGGGACTATGTGATTCTACAACAAATCATGTGTTGATAAAGGCAGCTAGCCTCAATGCAATTAGTGCCTCTCATTCTAATTTTAGCCATTGTTACTACAGTGCTTGTAGGAGGAAAGTATGTCTCCCTCCCTTGCTTCTTGTTCTTCACCTGATGGAAAACGACAATGCCATATGCTAGTAAAATATGCTGAAACACATTTCAATATGTTGAAAAATACATGAGACTTCAAGACTATTTCCAGATTCCATTAATATATTACAGTTTCATTGCATAGTAATAATGGGCTGAACATTACATATGGAGGCAAGAGTTGATATTTCTTACAAAATATGAAAAGGTGCGCAGTTTACTCAATACCTGTGTTGCTATTTCTGGAGAAAAACTTTGGCTGAAGATCTCCAGCATGGACTATAATCTGACCTCATTGTAACAACCCTACAAAACCTAGCTAAAAGGAAACCAATTAGAGTAATTAGAACGAGATGCAACTCTTAACAAGGCTGACCTGCATATAAGGACCATACTTGTTTTTCTCTCTCTGCATGAAGTTTTTAGATCCATAGAGGGTGCAAATTTACACATAAAATGCTTGTGCTGTTTTCTTTAAAAGCACTCCTTAAAGGCTGATGTGCTCCCTGAGTTTCCCCAAAGTTCTGAATATCGACGTTCAGTTCTGACCGGGACTTATTATGCTGAGCATCAACTTGCCAAATCCTATTATAGTGAAAACCTTGAGATAATGTTTAATGGCATGAAGTGAGACTGCTGTAGTGAAGTTAAATGATATGTGTCTGGGGAAAATAAGTGATTTAGCAAGAATCTTGAAATCTTTAATCTTATACTTAGTTCCTTAAAAGTGTGTTTAGAGAAAAATAGAATTTTTCAGCTCCAAGAGAAAAAATAAACAAAAGCAATATCAAAATGAAACAGCTATTTTTAGTTTGAGACATTTATTTTCTCCAAAAGGGAAAATCTGCAATGAGTCATTCCAGCAGTTGGTGCTAAAGCTGGGTTAGTCACACGCCTATGACCCTCTTAACACGAGTCCAAACACCAAGAAGTTCCTGAAGAAACTCAAACCAGAAGTCCATAAAATACATGAAGGTTCATGACCCATAGATATCATCTATTTAAGTCATCTCCACCTTCTTATCTTTTATACATGTGCCCATGCTTTTAACCAGTGCATCCTGCATCTGTATTGTTAGCTGGGCATTGCATCAAGCTGAATTAAGGTTAGCTTGCTAACAACAGCTTTAACTAGTGCTTACACCTATCAATATGTATTATCCTGTAGACTGTATGTGTCACTGATTCCAGCAAGTATGGCAGCGTACATCTTTTCTGCACATCTTCAATGTGCAGCAATTCTCTTTGGCATTATATTGCAAAGCCATTTTTCCTTTCCAGGTTTGGAAATTCAGTTGGTCTTCTAATGAGCTCAGGAAACTGAAAATATTATGGATTGCTCCTTAAAAGTGCTTCCAGACTGCTCATAGAAGCTAAGAGAAGCAGGCTGATTGCAAAGAGCAAGTAGTTGCTTACTGTGCACAGGTGGCTGAGAAGTCAAATCCCTGATGGCAGGTCAAATTCTGTCCTTCCAACCAAACGACTGTAATAAAGTACAGTCGTTGGATGCTAAGTGAGATTTTTACCCCTCCTCAATAGCTTTGGCAGCACTTTTTGAATTTAACCTATGCCCAGTGCCTGGCCAGGAAAGATCAAGGCTGTCATGATTCGTACCACACTGCCTCAGGTTAAATGATGTGGGGCAGCCTGATCCACAGCAGAGAGCCCTGAGTACTCTCACGTATGTCATGTGTGTGGCTGAGCTGGCAATGTTGCCATCTAAACACACTAACAGCCAGGGGTTAGTTACATATAATTGTAATCTCAAGACACTGAACAGTTGGTAATGTTTATTTAAAATGTTGAAATCGTTGCAAATGATGATAGATCGCAGCCAGACAATATGTGATGTCTCAGTGACCCTGCTTCACAGGAAAAACATGAAATCATTGGGGAAATAATTTTAATTCTAGCAATAAGAGGAGCGGCTATTTACAGGACTGCAGTCGGTCATCCAGTCTTATCTGTTAGGCAGTTCTAAAAGGGAAAAAAAAAATAGCCAAGTATTCATTATTTGCAATTGTTTCTCCCCTTCAGTTCAGTAAATTTTGTTATTTTTATTAGGATGTGCTTATTAGAATAAGTTCAAAAGAACCTGGTTCGTTACAGCTATGGAGGGGAGTGAAGCACTAAACAAAACAGGGTTGTTTAGTTTGGAGAAGAGGAGGCTGAGGGGAGACCTTATTGCTCTCTACAACTACCTGAAAGGAGGTTGCAGTGAGGTGGGGGTCGGTCTCCCAAGTAACAAGGGATAGGACAAGAGGAAATGGCCTCAAGCTGCGCCAGGGGAGGTTTAGATTGGATATTAGGAAAAACTTCTTCACTGAAAGAGTAGTCAGGCACTGGAACAGGCTGCCCAGGGAAGTGGTCAAGTCTCCATCCCTGGAGGTATTTAAAAGACAGGTAGACGTGGTGCTTAAGGACATGGTTTAGTGGTGGACTTGGCAGTGGTAGGTTAACAGTTGGACTCGATGATCTTAAGGGTCTTTTCCAACCTTAACGATTCTGTGATTCTATGATTCTATGAAAATGCATTCATATGTCAAAATGAAAGACAATTTCATCAGTATTTTTCTCCACTAGTCCATGCCCTGTCAATGCTTTATCTTATCCATTTGAAAGTTTTGTTTAACTTGAAAAGTGTGATTATTCTTTCTAGTAAAACAGGTAGAGAGACTTATGTGCACACATTTTTATTATAAACTTAGTCTACTTGAATTCTGGTTACTGCCATCAATTTCTTCTGAATGTACACAAGTTTCATCTGACTCAACTTTCCACAAGACCTTAATCTCTCTTTTTTTTTTCAGCAAGCTCACTTACAAGTATCTAGATGCAGAAGAGTTGGTGAGATGTTTAAATTCTGATAGTGAAATAAGAATCACTGAAATCATTCTTTGCATACATTTCAGACACTATTCATATATTCTCTTTTATATAGAAATTAAGAAAATGCATTCTACTTTGCTACTGGGACAGTGTGCACATGCTCAGCTGCAGAAACTCACTTGACAGATGGTAACTTGTAAAGACTTTAACAGATATTTGCGAGTGATGTGTCAGAGTCCAAAACCTCTGACTGGCTCTTAGATTTGGCAGTGACAAAAACAGTAGTTCTGAGTTGGCCAGAAACCTGTCAAGCTTAGGCAAGTTGTTTTTCTGCACTATTTCTAAACTGTTTTCTTTCTCCCACCATATCTTCCCATTTCCTATCCAAACAAACACCACTCCAGTGAGGAAACTTCACTTTATATATTATAATGTTACATTTCTACATCCTTGAAGCCTTCTTTATCTTCAATAACACTTCCCAGATTTATGTTAAGCTATTTGAGCACTGAGAAGGAGGTATTAAGAGTGTGTGTTGGTGATTGTCATTGGCCTTACTCTACCTAGGCAATATGCTAAGATTTCTTACAGCATTGGAAATTGGCACGCATTTAGTTATACATAAGCATACCCTCTTTTCGTATATGTAATCTGGAAATGCAGTTCACCTCTGTTATGCACTGCAGGTCATCTGTACAGGTAAAGTGTAGAATTGCTATATCAAAGTACAGGTAATCTTGCTAGCCTTCCATGTGCAATCCTGTTGGTTCTTCATGACAGCTTTACACCATCTAATACTATTCAGCCAAAAGACAACCAGACTCCAGAATGTATATGAAATCAAGGATGGTATAACATAGTAGTCCAATCTGTTCAACAATTGTTAATAGTTATTTTTCATACTGATTCATCTTTTGTCTGTTCTTGGTGTTTCTGTTGATTATTTGTGCTAATGTAAGTTAAAGCAGAATGGATCCATGACACCGCAAAGTCTTTCAAATGAGCCATTGCCAGATCGATGACAACATACAGCAAAATCTGCAGTCATTAGTGATCAGCTATAGCTCTAACACAGCCTATCAATTCAGAACTACTTTTACTGACATGCAGGATACAGTACCATGGTGGGTTGATCCTGGCCAGCAGCTAAGCACCTACACAGCTGCTCGCTGACTGCCCACACCCCCTTCTGTGGGATGGGGGAGAGAATAGGAAGATCAAGAGTGAAAAATCTTGTAGGTCAAGATAAAGGCAGTTTAAAAGTGAAGGAAAGAGAAAAACAAACCAACAAACCAACAACTGATGCAAAGGCAATCACTCACCACCTCCCACAAGCAGACCAATGCCCAGCCAGTCTGTGAGCAGTAGCAACCATGGAAGACAACCCTCACACACCTTTTTTTTATTTATTGCTGCCCATGACATCATATGGTATGCAATATCACTTTGGCCAATTTGGGTCAGCTGTCCCAGCTGTGTCCTCTCCAAAATTCTTTCCCACCCCCAACCTTATTGCCCATGAGGGCAAAATGACAAACAGAGAAGGCCTTAATGCTGTGTTAGCACTGTTCAGCAACAGCTAAAACATTGGTGTGTTATCAACACTGGTTTAGTCACAGATCCAAAACACAGCACCATATGGGCTGCTATAAAGAAAATTAACTCCATCCCAGCCAGATCCACTACAAGTAAACAGTGCTTAGTGCCTAATCTATTGGAAATAGACTTAAATTCACTTAGTGAATAGACCGCAGAACTTAATCTTACAAAAGGAAGTGCAGCTCATTTCTTGGAGACCTTGACTATCGTGTGCTATTTTTCTGCTAATTATGTAGACAACAGCTGCTCAGAGTGCCCGGTGCCTCCTAGCAGGCTCCTCGCATGTGGAGAATAGCATGTGTCCCCTGGGGAATAGGAGGGAAGCAGCAGGAGCTGGTTTGTGCTCAAGTCTCCACACGTGGTGAAGCTAGGAGACAGCTGTGTTGTGCACTTGGTTCCAGAAACTAAAAAACATTTCTGGATTTTGTGGTACAGATGTAGTCCAAAAAACCCCTTTATCTCCTCTAAGACTGGCAGTGAACCAATATCCTGTGGTGGACTCGGAGCTGGGGGACAGTCTCATCCAAAGCTGAACTTGAATGGGATACCTTCATCCACAAGGTATTTAACCACCCAAATACTTTCAGTGACCTAAAGTCAGGAATTAACACTAGCCTCTAGCTGAAGCAAAGTGTAATTCTAAGTTTGTAAACAGGGAAAAGAAAAGGAGATTCACAGACTTGAGGAGTCAATGTAGTGTGCTTAGATCTTGTTTAACACCTTCTCTATAGCTTGACACAGCCCTACCTTTCATTAGCAGTTCTGCAGGTCTGTTTTCACTTGCACTGACTTTCATTTCAAGAAGGATGAGCTGTTCCTGCAGCAGCTGTGATATAACTGTTATGAATGTGAGGGTGTACAATGCATTATGTTAACAGAGAGCAGAATTATGTTTTACTGGAAGTGTCGGAGGAACTCTGCCTCATCCCTTTGTACAATTTCTACACGGCAGTCAACAGAGAACCATGCTTTGTGTTCATGAAAGCACTGCATGGCTTCCTGAATTGCTTCTTACGTGCATAATCTGAATGCAAATCGCAGCTCTGTGTTCATTATAGGTACTATAAAATAGCAGTAAGTGTTGAAATTTATAACTGACTGAATTTGCTATAAATGTGTGCTTTATTGCCTGTTAATGCAGAGTTGCTGCAGTAAACTTTGCAGTCTTGTTATTTTATAACGTCTTACCGTGCATATTAGAACAGCATGCTCACACTGGCATAGTTAAGAATGAATTGCAGTTTCCATTAAAAACCTCTGTTTTCAGTCGTAAAGACTCACTCACTGCTCTAACATAGTGCATGAATTCTAGATCTGCACTTTTTCCTTGGAAGGAGCCAGACTGGCTAATTCCAAATAATTTACATATGAAAACAAGAGAGTGGGGCATTTGTTGGAATTTGGATTAATTTTGAATCTTGTATTTAAAAATGCAAGTAGTTTTAGTTTAAACAAGTAAAACAGTTGTTTACAGGAGCTGTTCTGGTTTAGTTTAGTGAACTCTGTTCCACTCTGTGTTCCCAGAGAGTAACGGAGGGCCTACATGATGTAAGGTCACAATGACCTGATGTAGGCCTATATTTTAAATGAGTCAGTCCAGTTGGTCAGTGGGGCTTCTGCCTTAGTGAAGACTGTAAGACCAGTTTTATTACGAGTTGAGGTCTCTGTAGACAGATGTTTCCCAGAAGTTAGGTTTTTATGATTACTTAATAAGGAAGAAATCCAGATAATCTTTTTTAATAATCATGTTGCATTCATGTTACATTTTGCTGCTGGAGACTTCATTGTATTATACAAAGAAGGGTACTGGAGGTACTGCTCCCTGCACTTATTCTCTAGAATGGAGGACATAGGTACTAAGCAGGCAAAACACATGGTATTAGCTAGTGACTCAATATCAGAGAAAGGATGAATGTAGACTGTTGGTTAGTTACCGGGCAATATTGGGTTTTAGGCTAGCCTCTGTTTTGGTTGTTTGGGTTTTTGTACTTTCCTACCTCAGGCTCAAGTACTTCCAAAGAAGCTGTAAAAGTCAGAATTTCTTAATCAGTAAATCTAAATGTGGCTGGTATAGCTCTGAAAGACTATGGAGATGTGCACCTGTGCCCCATACTTAGTAAAAACTCACAGAAAGTATGTTGGGAAAAGAAGAGGATGGGGCAAGAGTGGAGGACCATGCTCCAAGGCATGTTCAAATGCAAGATTTTGGGGAGGATTTAGGCTTACACAAATCTCTCTTTGAAAGTCAATGACACTTCCTGGCTGTGTGTTGTTCAGAGGTATGGGATTTATTTTGGCGAACTGAACCACTCTAAGAGATTCCTTGGCAATCTGTTGAAGTTACAGGTTCACCATGGACAGCATCAAGGTGAAATAGGGCATAATGTTCCACTGAGATGGCAACTGAGGGGAAAGATGGAAAATAAGTAACTTAATGTACTTTTCCATGTGCTCAGCTGCAGCATCTTCCCAAAATGTCAATGACTCGTAAGGAAGACAAATCAGGGGCTAGTGTGTGTGCCAAAACATTCCTCTGGGCAGCTGTGTTTGCACATGTTAAGAAATGGTGGAAGCAATTAACCTATAAAAATATTTGCTATCCGAGAACATTTCAGGCAAAAATGAGGCACAAATCACATTCTCCATGCCTGCTGCTGAGCTGCTGTGTCACAACAGGGACTTCCATTTCCTCTGCAAAATACCTGGAAAGCAACACAAAGAGGCAACATTCCTTCATTGCTCAAAAGGCAGTGGGACACATGGATTGCAAAAGACACATAAGATTGCAAAATACTTACAACAAAGTCATTGTTTCAAGGGCCAAATATTTCCCGAGCTGAGAGAGACAGGGGTGGCACAGCCCTTGCACTTCTCCACTCTTGCCCAGAGCCTGCATGCCGAGCTGCAAGGTGGCCCTTCATCTGCATCCTCACCCTGCACTGGTGAGTGCTCATTAAAGAGAACATGTTTTATTTAACAAGAAAATCCCCTGCATTGTCTTCTGTGTAAATCACCTTCGTTTGGACTTCCCCTGAGTTACAACATTACATTTCTGGGAGCTGCTGACAGCCCCTGAGGCAGAGTTAAGCTGAGCTGAGGACAGCTGAAAAAAGAGGCAGTTTCCATCTGCACAGGCTTTTTATTGCATTTCAACTTTGCTCTAAATACTTTTCCCTTTCGAAAGGATGAATTAAGCAATGCTTTGCAGTGACAGGGACATCTTCAAAATAAGTATTTGCTGACAAAGACAAGTCTTTCAGCATCCACGTCACAGGGTGACCCACAGAAGGAGGTGTGGGTAGTATCAAGGGGGGCTACAGCTCATGTCCCGACTTAACCTCTTCACCCAGCATTTAATACCCACCACCGGAGGGAGTGGATCAGGTGAGCCCATAGGAAACCCTGCAGTGCTGTTAGCCAGGTAAGCGCAGTGTAGGTAGGCAGTACTGGGGGGAGCAGAGCTGAACAGCAGCCACCAACCCCTCCCTGTGCCACCATCCCTGCTCCCCCAGTACCAAACAGTACTCATGCATTCAGGGCCACTGAGTGATGTGAGCATTTTCCATTAGACATCTCTCTGTGTCAGATGAGGTAGAAAGAGTCAAACTATTTAGCACTGTGAATTCTTCATTCATCTACCTACAGAGCTGGTCTGTTTTTAATGACACCTTCAGTAATTGAAGGTGGCACACAAGCCATGAGATCAGTACAATTTCTTGCCCTTTCCAGTTGTTTCACATATAACATGATTAGGAGCAGTGATAGTCTTCACGGTGCTTGTGAGATCCATGTGGAACTTATTTTCCAGCTACCTCAACTGTGATGTGGCAATGCCAGTAATAATGTTGTTGATGTGGCAGCAGTGCTATAGCCATGAAGGTCTAAGGATGTAAACAGTGCAAGGTCTGGGGAGAGTGGTTATAGCTTTTATCAGACCTACTAGATGCAGCTGAAAATACAGATAAGCTTCCAGACACGCAAGACTCAAAGCCACATACAGACATCTGTTTTCCTCATCTATGAGTAAGTCTAATAAAAATAAAAAAGGAGGGCTCACTGTGTAACTTTTCTCCTTTCTGTCAGAGGTTAACAATTCTTAAGGATACTGTAGTTTGGCTCAGACAGATAGCAAGCTAGAGAAAAAAATTCTTGAGCATTAATGTGTTTTCCGTTGTATGCTCTGGGGCAAACCCTCGGTAACTGCTACTCCTTCTCTGCACAGAAATCATCTGTGCAGGGGATACTGAACTTCCCTCCAGCACAGCTCAGGTGAAAAGCCGTATCTGCTAATGCAGCCTGAAAACAATGGTACTGCCTTTGATACTGATGCTTTGGGATCAGCTTCAGGAGCTGTTAGTGTACAAATCCACAGCTCTGGCTCTCCCCCTGCCTGCCCCAGGCTGTGGTGTGGACAGGGGCAGCCCAGCATAAAGTTCTGTATTGTCCAGCCCAACAGACTCTAGTTTCAAGATATGTCCACAGCTGTGATTTTTGCAGCATGTATTTATCCTAATTCAGTTGCCATTAGTTCTTCTATGGCCCTTCCGCAGGACTCAGCTGTGGTCCTGTGTGGAATTCCCATGCTTAAATCTGTTTCTAATGAAAGAAAAAAAAAAATTAAAGCAAACTGAACACCAGCATGAATACAAAGTCTTGTGGGTACTTAGTGCACCAGAGAAATATGATTTCATCTGTTTGCAAAGAAACAATGTAAAAATTATGCTGCTGTAGAAAAGCACCCCTTGAAGTATTGCATAAATCCTTTAGAAGCAAACGATCTCTTCCTAAAAGCACAAATGAGTTAAACTTACTTTAACTTTCCTACCCAAGATAAATTACTGCAATGATTAAACACAGCTTATGATCCACTTTGTACATCGTGCTACTAAACTATCAATTACAGACAAGTCAGCATGAACTGAAGGGAAAGTAAGATCCAAATTTGGAAAAAGGATGAAAAAATACCAAGGGAGTACTATCGCAGTGACACAGGGAGAAAAGTGAGTAAATTAAAAGTAACAAGGAAAGTACAAGTTGCAAAGAGGAGCTGCTGCATAGTGCCTGCCTTTTTAAAGCATCTGAATTTTAGCTGTAGCTGAATATAATCTTGCGGTTGTAGTCTGACAGGACATGGCTTTCCAACAACATTTGGAAAGTAAAAGCTTGAGGAAAAACATGGTGCTCAGTCTGGGACTACGCAAAACCTCTAATCAGGATGGGCACACACAGGGTGGGCAGCAGCACCTGCAGTTATGAAGGTTTTAGGGTAACATAACACTCAGGAACCTGGGGTTTTTTCTTTTATTTCACTTTCCTGGACATCAGTGTTATTTTTGTTTGGTTTGGCTTTTCGCATATATTCTTTTATATATATAAATACATGAATTCATATATATTTTTATATTTTTTCCTGCACTGTTGGCTTAAAACATGTATTCTGCTGGAGAATATCACACATTGAATTTTGCCAAAGTGGAAGGGCTTGTCCCCGCTCACTCCTGCCCTTATCTACCATTTTTAGTGTGCCAGGTCTGAAGTGACAGAACAACTGTAGGTGAGAGTTTAAGAAATACAGAGACTTCCTTACTGAAAACATAGACGAAGTATAAAACTTTTATCTTGCTTTGCAGATAAATATGAACTAAAATCCTAGATCAAAATACCCTTCAATTTTGAGAAAATTCAGACCTCAAATTAAATTGACAAATCTACATTAAGATTTTCTCAAGCAGGAAGAGACATTTTAGGCTGGAAAAGATATTGCTGCAAAGATTGTGGCTTCAGATTTACACAGCAGGTGAGCCAGAAGCTTCCAGGATTTCCATCTCGGAAAGAGCACATTCTTTCCTGAGCACATTCTCCCTAAATGCTACTCTAGGTGCTTGAGGTTTTTTTTTTAGTTTCTGGCCATCAGATATATCTGAAAAACTTATGCACTCTCCTTTGAGCCGAAAGAATTGCTCAAAAATTGCTGGTAGTAGTAGATTTTTACCTTCTATATAGACCAGTCACTGAAAAGGAAAATGTAATTTTTGGCAAGTGTCCTGGTTTCAGCTGGGATAGAGTTAATTTTCTTCTTGGTAGCCGGTATGGGGCTGTGTTTTGGGTTTAGGACGAGAACAATGGCGATGCTAAGTACCGCTAAATAGTCGCTAAGTAGCGCTTACATTGGTCAAGGACTTTTCAGCTTCCCATGCTCTGCCCGGTGCACGGGGGCTGGGAGGGGGCACAGCCAGGGGCGCTGACCCAGACTGGCCAAAGGGCTATTCCATACCATGTGACGTCATGCTCAGTATATAAGCTGGGGGAAGAAGAAGGAAGGGGGGGACATCTGGCGTGATGGCGTTTGTCTCCCCACGTAACCGTTAGGCGCGATGGAGCCCTGCTTTCCTGGGGATGGCCGAACACCCGCCTGCCCATGGGAAGTAGCGAATTAATTCCTTGTTTTGCTTTGTTTGCGTGCGCAGCTTTTGCTTTACCTGTTTAACTGTTCTCTTTTATTTTACTTCAACTATTAAACTGTTCTTATCTCAACCCACGAGTTCTCTCCCTTTTACCCTTCTGATTCTCTCCCTCATCCCACCGGGGGGGAGTGAGCGAGCGGCTGCGTGGTGCTTAGTTGCTAGCTGGGGTTAAACCACGACAGCAAGTTTTTGGCAAGAGGAAACATGCTGTTTATCCAGTTTGGAATGCTTTTCACATTTAGTAGGAGCATAATTTAGGTGAACTTTTCAATTAGTTATGGGAGGTATGTTATAAACAGACATTATAAAAAAGGAAAGAAAACCTACAAGACTGAATGGCTGGAAAAATACTTCCTAAATATGAAGTTCATTAAACTGTGGTAAAATATCCCAAGAGCAGCAGTGGTCAGCTGCTCAGCTCTTCGGTCAAATAAAAGTAGTCTGGACAAAGTATTGCAAAATACGCTTTAGGGAACAATTTTGTAGTGGCCAGGAAAATGGAGTAGGCGAACTAATAGGTCTTTTTCATCTCCGTGTTCTATTACAATATGGTTGTTTGAAGCAAATTTGTGTATTTAACCTCCGGCTCATGAGTCTGAGAAAGCTGTTACAAAATCTATGTATCCATTAAAATATATACAAAGGTATAATGGAATCTAAATTTAAATGCAAAGGAAACAAAGAAAGACTTAGGTACAAAATGTATCTGTGTGTAATGTTAAAGTCCTGGTCATCTATGACTTATATGGTAATTTCAAGAAGCTTCTGGCATTTTGTTGGGGAATCATTTCCAACAGCCACTTGGAAAGCTTTAGTAACTGATAGCAAATTCTCACCAGCCTAAAATAACATCTTTTTAATGCCCTGCTGTCTTTTTAATTGGCACCTTTAGAGCTACAAACTGAGCAGAAGCAAATAGTTTAAATGTCACTCAGGTTGACATCTTTTTCAGGGCATGTAGGGTAACAAATTGACTAGTGTCTGTGCAAATGAGGTGATTTGTTAGCGTGGGCATGACTGCCTTGATTGTGATAAGGGTGAGAATGACCCTGAATTGCATACGTGCTCATGTGAGTAGGGTTTTGAGTTGGCTGCCTGTCCGGTGAACAGGTTATCTGTACCTTTTACAACTATCCTATTTCATCAAAGCTCCTCCATTAGACTCTGTTTGTAACTGATGCCTTAAATTGGCTGTGTAGAGGCCCCCTTCTGTTTATACTGCATGGCAATAGCTGAGCTACAGAGGTTATCACCAGATTACACCAGAAGAGCTCTCACGAACATGACATGCTTGCTTACACTGGATACTTTTCTCCAAAGAAATTTGGAAATGATGTGCTGAAGTGCTTTGAGGCCCCCTTGGCTCTACCAATTGCTTCTCTGCTTTCTGTAATGGAGTGCATGGCTCTGCGGGGCAAACATCTCATATAGACACCTAATCCTGGTGTCTGCGTTTTGCATCGAGTCTCAGTATTATCGTGTCTCAGTTTCACATTGATTGTGTTCAGGTTAAGGGAAAGAAGTGCCTTCCTGACTGCAAACCACGCAGACAGAGCTGAGCTAGGCTCTGTTCTTCTGGTTGTGCCTCTGTGGGGAGCGAAACTCAGCAGCTCAGGTCATGCTTTCTGCAATACCCCTTGCTGTCAGTAAGTCGTCCAGCTGTGAGTGACAGGTTCAGTACCTTTCAGTTATAGAGTCCTGTAGTGCTTCTTTCAGTGATGCATAAGGAGGAACAGGAACCACAACATACATATTCATAGAGGTTCAGACTCTGCAGGGCTACTGGGGTAAGAATAGCCAAACACACCTATTTATGCTGATGTCAGCAACAGCTATCCAGTAACCCAGTGATTTTTTACAATGAGACCAAGGAAGAGATCAGTTACCTGATAGCTCAGTCAGAGATGTCACATAGTTAATTAAAACAATGGTCCCCAACTTTCCCTACGTGCTAAACAGAGGGAAAGCAACTGAACTTGCCCCTGCTATGCCTTGCTCTGGCGTGCTAAATGGCACATATGCCTTGCTCAAGAGTGAAACTCATTACAGTTATTCTTACAAGAAGCTTTACCCCATGTACTTTGGACCAGTGGAGCATTAAGAAGGTCTAAAGCTTGCTCTCTTTTAGGTTCAGTTTTTGACGGAGTTCAGCTTCTGTTTCTTTTAAGTACATTTAGTGATATTTGGAGTTGCTCAGTGTCTCCCAGCAGCTGCCATGGAAGTGCCAGCTGTGGCTCCTGCAGTCTATCTTTGCTTTCCATTCAGGCTTTTGACACAGCTCAAGATTCAACTCTTTTATTCTTTTTGTCAAATGCTATATTTTCTTCTTGCTTTCTCTTCCTCTGGTGCCTCTGGACAGTAGTATAATTTTGACACCAATAGTTGTTATAAATAATGTAGTTCCTACTCTGGGGAATGAAGACTTGACGAAGGGAGGCATTGTGCATTGAAAATAGCAGGAATGCAGCAGATCTGCACGCAAGACCACCAGCTCTAGGTGAGCTACAGTGGAAATTCACTCGGCTTCAGTTTGCCTTTGGCTTCTATGCTTCAGTTGGGAAAAGATAATGGATTTTAGATTATTCTTCAGGCTTTAGGACATATCAGACTCGAGTACTTTGTGATATATGTCCATGATAAACCTATGTGTTTACCACAGATCTTAGCAAAAAGACGCTTACCTAACACTTGGGGCCCTTTTTGTTTTATAAAACGTGCAAGGACACACAAAAGGAGACATTCCTTAAAATCTGAACTGCAAGTCTGGCTTCTTCATTTTTACATTTAAGTCTCAGTGTCAGGGAACTTTTGGGGCTCAGTTTGGGGCTCACATTTCAATTCCCACTTTACTCTGAGGACTAGTCTTCAGTTTTCAGTTTCTCCCATTTGTATACTTGACTTCTGGCTTGAGGAGTCAGTAGCAGGACACATCTCCTTTTATGCTGCAGTTCATTACGTTACCCATTTTTGTGTATTCATTTTATGTACTTGTTCCCAGAGAGACTGTGGTGGGTGTATCTATTTTTAGAAGTAAACAGTGACAAATATTTCCATCTGGTGAATAATAAAAATGTTGCTTCAGTTGAACCTAAAGTTTGACTCACAAGGAAACAGACTTTTGCCATACTTTGAACTTCTAAAGTGGAAAATTAGAAGACAATAGGACTGAAGAGGATTTTCAATGGCTGCTGTGTCTGTCAGACATCTAATTGTCAATGACTTTTCTGTGGGAAAGTTTTAGGCCCCTGGCTGGTCTTTAGTGCCTTTGAAAATCTCTTCTTGCCTAGTCCTGTGTCGTACATGCCATGTGGAAACAATTCAGATTATCCCAGAGATGCTTTCCATAAGATACCCTAAATGCAGCCATTTAAAAAGCACGTCTCCAATGAGCACTCCCTGGTAGCACATTTCTGTAAAGCCTTAAAGGCAGGGATGAATCCCACACAAAAACCCATATAAGACAGAGCACTGCTGTTTGAATAGCAAAACCAGCAAGGTTATTACTTTGAGGAAGCAATGAAAGTTGGCACTACAGTGTGTCAGAGTAAGGTTAAATGAGCTGAAGACCGCAGGCTTATTTAATTAAGTAAATAGACTATCAATCACAAAGAATAACAGTACTAAATAGTAGGTTTATAAACCTTGCAATCTCTTTCCACGGGTTCCAGTGTTGTCCTATTTTCATTATGCAGAACTGGAGATTTTCACTGAGGAATCAATTCTCAGCAGGACAGCGGTTACAAGCTCCTGGCAATTTAGGGAAAAAAATGGCCAGATGCTCAGAATAGGTTTGACGCTGGATACAGTATCACCAGTCCCAAGTGTGCCAACCTCATGGGTGATTGGAATTTTTAAGTTTTCAGAAGGTAATAAATATCCTCAGGACTTTCCTTTGTTTTCTAAATTCTGTAACTTCTTCATTTGTATTTTCAGGCTTGAAGGGTGAAGCTTGCTTTATATTTTTTTAACCAAAAACTAAGCTTCTACTATAATTGTGTAGCTCTTGTAGCTTGGTTCAAATAAAAACACCAAACTGCAGAACCTCTGATCATGAGGGCTAACAACAGAGTGAGTTGCTTAACAAATTCCAGGGAGAAGACACAACAATAAATTCAAGATGTTAGGAGCCATTTTTAATGGAGATGTCCTAGATCTGATGCTAAATTCTGAAGTATTTGACAGATTTATTATAACTCATGTACAATCCACAAATGTTCTTCCCCTGCATCCCATAATGATGCCACACCTCTGTAGGCAGTGACCCCTTCCATGGTGATGGGTGTCCAGTGGTTTGAGGAGGTGACTGGGGCTCCCCCACCTGCTGGTGTGCCCCTCTGTTCCTTCATGTGTGGGGATGAATATTAAGTCACACAACCTGACAGTAATGACCATGTGAAAAATCAGACCTCAGCCACACTTCCTGTGATCATAGGATGGCAGAAAAGTTGCCTTAGGACCTTTGTCTGCAGTAAAGAATTAGAAATATGTTTGGATAATCCCTAATAGATGTTTATGTTATTTCTTTTTTAAACCAAAGAAGGGAAGTTTCCATCATTCTTGGTTAGCCTGCTCTGCTGTTTATCCACTCTTTGACTGGTATTGAAGAAACTTTCTGACTCTAAACTGCTTTGCTAAAGGTTAATCTTGCTGGTCCTACTCTGAGCAGCACTGGAGAAGTACTGTTCATTCTTCTGGAAGACATGCTAACAGACCTGTAATGTTGCCATTTTAGTCGAAGCAGATCTTAAACTTTCCACGTAGGTTTCTGAACCTCTTCTTTTTGTCTTCCTCTGCATGCCAGATCTGCACTTCATCTATATGGTCCTTAAACTGTCATGTGGGAAATGGGATACAAACCTCCTCCCTAATGCAAAGTGAGCAGGAAACTTTTCTTTCTGAGGGTGGATGTGTCACTCCTATTGTTGAATGTATGGGTGAAATTTCAAAATGCATGGCATTTTCTGGATAATTCTTGACTGGACCACTTGCATAAATAGGTGCTACCTAACACAAGGAATACAAAATCAGGTCTTTGTCTTTTCTGAAATTTACATAGAAAGTCTGATAAAAGTGCACTTAAGTCTCAGCTCAATAACAGCACAAAGACTGCAACTGTTTCACAAATTTAAAATTCTTGTAAGTAAAGAGTTTTTTGCAAAAGTATAAAGCTGCTCAAAATTCCAACCTATAAGACACTGGCTTACCTAAACATTTTACTGTAAACTATTCAAATTGACTGTCTTACAAGGTAAGCAATCCTCTCTGGCATGGCTTACTTGGAAGCTGTATGGAGTAGTTTGTCCGGTAATATTTCTGGACAGATTTTCCATTTTTTCTCCTAGGTCATAGCATGTTGGGAAAAAAAAAAAGGCACTTACTGAAATCTATGGAATTTTAAAGCACAGGAAATACAGTTTTGTAGAGACATTAAGGGCAATAAGGGCAGCTTCTCTTTAAGCGAAGTTGACTTTTCCCTCTCTGTTGCACATTGCACCTGATCCTGAGAAAAGCTGACCTTTCATCCTCTCCCGTTCCTGGCAAACTTAATGGAGGTTATCCTGTTGCATTATGAGTGATTGTGAGCCTCAACTTCATTGCTCCAAATTAATTTAACTGGCACTGAAGACAGTGCTGATCCCTTGTAGCCCAGAAGAGTTACATTGCTGTGCCCTCTTTATCTGCTTTATATCTTGGACTAAGCCTCCTGTTTCTGGTCTCAGTAAATATCTAAACCCCCATCTGCTATGAAATGCATTAAAATAAACTTTGATCTACCTGAAGCATGACATATTTTTATAGAACAACTGTTCTGAAACAGAAGAAAAAAGCACTTTGGTTTTACCCTGAAGTTACCAATACCTGACGTTGGAAGGTCCTATTGCTTAGATGACCAGTCAAGCCTGAGTATCTGCTAGAGCAGGATGCTTGCAGGTAATCAAGAAATTCATTAGAAAGATATCAGGGAAACTGTAACTCTAACTTCTTTGCTAAGGTTATAAATAAAAGACAGAGTTTTAGAGCCCTTTTTTAGAATGTAATCAGGAGAAAACGTAATAGAGAAGTGGATGGCAACAGGAAGACAAAACTTTATACATCTCTTATCAGTTTTTCCTCTGTCTTTTTAAAGTCTTGTTTGTCTTCCTGCATTTTGGGTGCCTAGTAGGCTAGGATGAGCTATTTTTGGACTTGAACCCTGGGGGAAGAAGGAGGGTTTTTGTCGGCTGATCCAACCCCATGGCCACTGTATTGTTTCTGAGCTGAATCCAAAGCAGGAAGAAGCACCACAACTTGGATGCTGTTAAAATCTCATGGGAACTCAGTTCTCGTGTAGTTTCAGCACCTGGTAGAGGCAATTTTCCAAGTTCCATATCTTGAAGGTTCCTGACACTGAAGACAATGTTCATCTGATAGTTTTATCTGCTTCTGTGATAATGCCAGTATTTGGGATCAAATCTCATGGGAGCTGGTGAAGGGAATGAGGAAGTGAAAAAAACATCTGCTCTAGTTTATACTTAATCATGGTTCAAATGCCAGCTCTTCTACAGGGCTCTTTTAGTGTCTTTCCCATGACATGGGTTATTCACAAGTAGACAGCAGCAGAACACAAAATTATTTTAATTCCCAATTTATTCAGTCAGCCACTAAGTTTTCCAACCTTTATTTTTAAAAACCTCCAACACTTTCACTAATTAGGACTCCCTTCTTCCTCCAGCTGTTAATGGGCACAAACATGGCCAATTTTAAATACGTCTAATCAGAGCACTGCCTGATTCTGTCTTCATATAACAGCTATTAGCCTAAGGGACAAATTATGTCTTCAATTGCACACATTCATCCCGTTCACCAAAGACTTGACAGTCCATCCATCAGAGGGAAAATATATATTGCAATTAGCTGCACAGGTTACATATTTATTACATTTTTAACTTTTATTTATTTTGCATATATGAATATACATGTATATTTATTTATTTATTGTGGATTTGGTTTATAGTTTATTTTTTTTCTAGGAGTGCTGTTTTCTTTAAGACACTGTCCTTTATATCTGTGCACAAGCTTACAAGGAACCTTGAAGAAACCCACTCTCCTTAACTATGTTTCACAGAACATACTCACATGAACCCAAGCTACTTTGTAGTTGCAAATTAATCTCAGAATAACTGTGTTTATTGACTGTTAAAGCTTGATAATTGTGCACCATCTCTTGTGGAGGTGCAGACTAAGCTTCATAGCCTGCTTAGACTAAGAGGACAGAGATAATAGCCAGGGTGGCTTGTGGATTATCCTCAGCCCATGATTCCTGCATGCACTGAAGCTGATTTCAAAATACCTTGTGTTAGGGTGACAGAGGCTGCTGAAAATGAGGGGAAACTGCCTATCAGTCAACTTAAATCCTATGCCCAGTGAAAGCTAGAAAGCTGAATGTAAACCCCTTGCCTCAAAGAAAGTGAAAAGTAACTAATACTTCATAGGCATTTAATTGCCGTGTTGATTTTTGTCTAGCTTTTGTCCTAGTGTTTTCCTAATACTAACCTACTTATATCACCAAATTCAGCTTCCTAGTCAGTGTGTTATGCTCTCTCTTCAGTGCTGGATCCACAAATAATTTGAGGGTCACAGGTCTCAGTGCAGGTTAAAGGCAGTCATATTTTAGCTGTGAAGGTATTGGCATATCAGGTGAGGTAGCCACTATTATACAAACACCTGCTTCCAGAGATATCTGCAACTGGACCCAAGGAGCAATCTCCACAAGATAATATGTGTCTGGAGGTAAAATGGTCCAGAGCCTCATTGGATATCAAACCCCATCTGGGTACCTCTCTCTATGACTGTGGGTATAGTCAGGTATAATGTGCTAAGGGTATAATGTGCCCTGCAAACTCAGATCTGAGGAACTGATAGTTTGTGGGATTAGGTGGGAGGAAGGGTGAGACACGTGCATGGTTACTAGGTAATCCTGCTCTCCCCTATAGGAATATTCCTGGATTTCTAAACATTCCCTGTCCATGATGATCTTTTCCAAACTAATAGCATTACCAAGAATTTCATAGAAGTCTCACTGGCACTGTGAAAGCTGTTAAAAATATAGGTCTTCTGGTGATCTACATGCTAGATAATGCAAAAGCTTTGCATTATCCAACAAGCATACAAAATTGATTCTGCACCTTCAGCCATCTGACTGCTTTCAAGACTTATTAAAAAGTAAAATACAGTCCATCCCTGTGGTTTCTGCTAGTATGATCTACCAGTGCAAAGATGGCCTGGTATGTAGGCAGCACTTCTGCTACCTAGATGGATGGATCAGTGACAGATTAAAGACAATCCAGAAGAAACTATTCATGGTCTCCAGACAAAGATGAAGACAGCAGCTGCTCCCTACTACATGCCTGCAGGAAAGAAATTGATTGGAATTGGTAAATGAGGAAAGACCATAATCTGAACTGGTCTGAGCCTCTCAGCTCAATGGTTGGAAGAGCTTTCTTAAGATGGCTTGTTGTGGGCCACAGCCTTTACAGCCTTTATCATCACCGTTGCTTATCAGGTAAAGTTACCTGCATCCTGACAGGGAGAGAACAGGCAGGCAAGCAGCAACAGCATTTAAATGCAAAGTGTTTATTAGCATAAGCTGTCAGATAGTGAAATACTGCTCTGTTGCTGCTCCTGACTGTAATCGAAGTTGCCATGAATTTGTATTCTAGCTTGTAAGTTACCGTATTAGTTATATTTTTGCCAACGCAAGAACACAGTTAATATTCCTTGTAACTAACATATACTATAGTTTTGTTTGCTCTTTATGTATTACAGAAGTTGCAGTGATTTCAACCAATTTGCATTTGATCTTTTTCCCCCATGACTTCAACAGGTGACCCCAATCCTTCACAAACCAACGTAAAAGCATATTAATATTTGCGCAGAGCAAAAGGTCTGCTCAGGATTTTTGGTTCAGGAAAGAAATAATGTAAATTACTTTTTTCTGAGGAAACTGTCTCTGAACAGGAGTTATTTATAGAATATCAAGAACAATTTGGCTAGTAATCAGTTTTCATTTGCTTGCAGATAAAGCAGCCCAGATGAAACTGCCTGAATCTTTGTCCTAATCCAAAGTTTACAGGAAAATCCAGGTAGCTTTTTATTCTGTTTTGCAGTTTCTGCTGGTTCCAGATGTGTAGTTAGGCTTGCATTTTTTGGATCATTACAAAACCCATTAAGTGGAATCCATGAAAAGTCTCCAGTTCTGGGCAAAGGAACACAATAATTGTGGTGAGTTCCTGCTCCCACTGAAACCCATGGGAGTCCTTATGCTTATTGTGACCCAGACCAGCCATGGCAAGAAGTGCTTTGTTCCATTTACTGATAGTCCTAGGCTTTTCTGCAATGTGGAAAAGTCCAGTAGAAAGTGTTTGCACCATATGTATGTGACAGTCGTCTTAATCAGAAGTTCAGCTCAAGGATCAGGTTTTTCTGTTTTTAGTCAGATCTTAGTTCGCACTGAACTGGTATCTTAAGATTTGTCATGCTGCTTGGTGACTGCTTTTAAAGTGCCCTGCATTTTACTTGTAATACATAAGTGAGTAGAAATAGGCATTTAATTGATCTGGGGTTGAAACTAGATATACTGAAAACTTATGAGAGAGACTGCTTTTCTAAGATTTCAAACCAACTTCCGTGGATGTACAAAGCTTAAAAATTCTAGGGAATTATGTATATTAGGCATGGACTCCACCTTGCCCAGCTTCTGTAAAAAAAGTTAAATGCCTAGTCTGAACTCATTATGTGGCCTCCTTTGACAGCTAATGGAGACAAAGACACCTTTATGTTAGAACAGAGACCTTTGCTTATATGCGACATCTTCCATAGTATAAGATAAAATGCTATATGAAGGTTCTTATTTCTCTCTGCTGATATAGGTTCAATGATAACTCCTGTTAGGCATTTAACCCTTAGCCAAAAGGAATTAATTGTGATGAATCTAATCATTGATATTTGCACGTTCTAGGGTTTTTTTTAAACTCAAGTAGTAAACAAGATTATTTTATATTAATTCTTGATTAGTCAGATATGATTTCTTTATCTGAGGATATAACTTCCTATTTCTGGTATGTGAGTATGGAGGCTTTGAAGCAAAACAAAGGAGAGTGGAAAACTATTGCGTAGCTTCATGTTTTGTTTTCTCGGTTTGGTCCTCCTTATTACAATTGATTTAAAAAAAACCACAAACACTCTTGTCCTTTTTATGGGTTTAATAGCTAAATAATAAAAAATCAAAATCTATAAGAATCAGATTAAAATTCTATCACTGTAATTAAACTAACTAAATTTGAATAATGCATTCCTCCAGACTAAGATAACTGAAGTCCAATCAATTAATTGATGAATTAACAACAGTATGAAATTAAGTCAACAATTATTCACCAATGTTGGACAACAGTTAAGATTCACTTAATGAAAAACTGCTACATATAAGTAATTCTTACAAATGATTAATTACAGAAATAAAAATAATGTAACCTGCTTCCTTTACTCTCTGCTATGCGGGAAGAGAGAGTCTCAAGGTTCCTGTTCAGTAAGGGATTTACACAGTTAACCCTTGATCCTTGCTTCAATATAACACAATGCTTAACTTTATTTTAAGGGTTTCTCACAGATTTCTATTTTCCATGATTACTTTAGTAAGTTAAAGTGATACATGGAGTTGTGAAATGGTGTTTGCCAAAAACAAGGATCTTCTTGTGCATTTGCTGAATATGCAAGTGCATACATTTGTATATCTACAGATACTTAGGAGAGTATCAAAACAATATTTGTAGGCAGAGGTAATGTTTTTATTAGACAATCTTGTATAGCTGGAAGAATGTGACAGCCTTTCAGATGGACAAGTCTCTTCCCAGATCTGCAGTAGAAATAGGGAATTCAAAAACTAATGCTCAGAGTTTACTGAGATATGCATTAGATGAGTAGTATCCAAATGAGAGAGCAGTTGGTATTTGTGGAGTTGGAAGGAGGGAAGAACAGGAAAGAGTAGAAAGGTAGTTACTGCCTGCAGTAAAGAGACATCCATAACTTAAGATCCTATAATCTCCTGTATTCTCAAACCATGCTCAGTGTAATCATTAGTGACTTTTTTTTTCCCTGTGCTCATAGTTCTTGTGTATTTTTATTCTCTCAGAGTGTCTTTAAATATTCACTTCAGCAGAAACAACAAAAATATTCTTGCTTATTCTGATCAGATAAAGGATTGTCTTTCATGGTAAAGAGATTTTACGGGAACAGAATTCAACAAAATTCCAAGTAAACTGCTAAGCATTTTCAAAAGAGAATTTGAAACTCATATGCACTAGTTCTTAGTCAATCTATACCCCCCCAAATTTAACAATACATAGGATACACTATTTAAGACAATAAGAAAGATATAACTAATTCAAATAGGAGCAAGACAGAAGATTACTCAATGAAATCCAGTGTACTTTACAGGTATCCATGTGCTACATTCCTTCTCAGCTGTTTGAGCACTATGGAAAGGATACTACCAAATGGAAAAAAGTTATTAGGAGATAATGCCAATTTATTTATCATTTACTTTAAGCTAGGAAATCTGTGAATAACATGTAAAAATTATGGGTGATAGTTCTTATACAGTCTTTGTCAAGGGTACTTAGACTGTAGTATTGTTTGAAGATTGCAAGTGAAAGTTTATTTATCTTCTAATGCCAATGAAATAATTATTCAGGTTTACATTCAGCAGAATTTATTCCCTGATTAACCCTACCAAAATTACATAAGGAATGAATTTCACTGATTACGTTTTGTAAAGAAATCATTCTAATTTGTAACTACACAGTGCTTGGTATCAAAGAATCTCAAAGCATGTGACTGTTAATTAAATTTCATGACCTGTCCCTGTGGAAGACATGCCTAGAGTTATCATTTAAACTTTTATTATGTTCGTTAAAATCTTGGCATCCCTTTTCGCCATTGCCTTCCCATGGAAAATGCTGAGCTGAATTTGCTATGAAGTTTGTTTTCCTCAGTTTTACCTCAGTCAGGTGACTACATGACAATCAATAAAGGCTGATAAACTTTTCAGGTGTGATGACCCCTTGGAATGGAATCCCAAACCATATTTTCAGACTCAGTAAAAACATCCTCAATATGGAACAATCTAAAATAATTCCAGGAAATACTGAGGCAAGGAATGAGTCTTGAGATCTTGCTTCATAAGCCCCTTGTTTAAAGGTACAGGACATATTCCCTCCATGTAGGATTCCTAGTTCTAAGTTTGTCCTGGAAAACAGGTTTGCACCTTCATTTGAAATATACTTTTAAATGCAGGCACTGTAGAGGGAGATAATGCTGCCCTTCTTTTCACTCTTAGTTCTCTTGCAAGGGTAAGCACAATTTTGGATTTAGGTAGCTAAAGTTCACTCACTCGTTTAAGTAAATGTAACAAATCAAATCTTCCATTTTCAGGAAATATAGGAAAACATTTTTATTCGGAGGATAGCTCAACACCGCAACAAATTACCTAGGGAGATCGCACAACTTCCTTCCTTGGAGGTTTTCAAGAGTAGGCTAGACACAGCCTTGATTGACCTGATCTTATGTTGGCAACAGACCCAGTTGAGACATTGAGACAGTGAAACATTGGATTAGGTAGCTCATGATGTTCCTTACAACTGAGATGACTATGATTCTATGAAATCTTCCCATTGTGGGTATCTGTTATGGGTAATCTGGAGAAAACAGCAATGCGTTGTCTGTTCTAGTTGACTATGACCGCATTATGGCAACCCAGCAACCCATCTGTGAATAACCAAGTTGATTTGGGGGATTATTATTGCTCTGATTCATTTGGGTTTACCTTGTATTCCACTTCTTACTAGTTTTTGTCTGCTGCTTCTGGGCTTTATCTTCTTATTTATCTGCAGCTAGAGAGGCTAAGTCAAGAAATGGTGCTTCATGAGAGAGTCAATGGCATACTCGTAAATACAAACCAGAAAACTCAACTCAGTCCTTGTGATGCTGTCTGCACTGAACAGCAGCGTTTCCAAAAAGGCCTGTTCTGGACTGCACAAGCAAAGTGGAGCAGACCACCATTATGGGAATTAAAGCTCTGCTTCTTGGCACTGTGTGAAACCCTAAGGCTTCTATGCAGCGATCAATATTCAGTAGTCAGTACTAGTCACAGCCATCGCTCACAATTGATAGGGTAGTTTTTTCTTTTAAACATTTAAGAGGGAACAAAATTGTATATAATGCTTCCACTTTCACTGCAGCTGAACAGCAGACATCAATATAGGACCCTTTTGTCTATATTTTTGCAATTCACTGCCCATAGAAAGCTTCACTAGGCTTGCAAGACTTTTCAGGGTCTAACAGTGATCAATCATGTGACTGCCATCCACAGCTTACCATCCTGGCTGAAAATTAAGAGCAGGAGAATGAAACTAGCATTAAGTTTTTTTTTTTTCTTTTGGTCATTGCAGGCATGGGTTCATTTGAAGATGAGGCAACTGGTCAGTCACTGGCAGTTCAGAGCAATTCGAAGATAAACAGCGAGTCTATGTGCATACATATATATATACACACACATAACACACATTGCACAAGCATGTTTTTAATATGATCAAAACCACTGGACAGGAAAACTTGGGTGCCATTGCTTTCCTACATTGATTTTTTAATTAAAATTTATGCCTGGGTAACCACAAATTGGGATTAATCCCAGCTAACTACAGACAACTGATTTCAAACTCTTTTCCTTCTATGATTAACGGGGAGAAAGTGAGCACCATAAAACAGTGTTTCATCCCTTAAGTGCATGCATACAGGATATTAATCCTAGCCAGAGCCTTCCTTCTTCAGCTCAATTGTCACTAATGTCATCATCTTCTTAAGTAATTCTTCCAGAAAGCAAATATACCAGGTTCCAAAAATTTTGAAATTTAAAAACATGGTGTGATGACTTCTGTTTTCTTCTGTATGGAGTCTTACACGATCTTAGTGGATTCTGTCTCTCTTCATAAGACTTATACAAGCTTCTCTTTCTCCAGGGATCTACTGTGAATAGTTTTTTCTGTTTAATTTTACACCATAATGATTTTGTATCTATTATTTTTTTGGTTTGCTCTTTCTTTTTTTGGGAACCTGCATTTGAATCCAGATATCAAGTAAGAAGCAGAAGTTGATCTCTGCTGTCAGAAATCAATATATATTAACTAAGAAATTAAATATTGATGAGTTCAAGATCAATGCAAACATTAAGGAACAATACATCTTGCTATGCACCAAAACAAGAAGTAAAAATAGAAGTTTTGCCCTGGTATATGTACAGCTATCACTGAAATTCACTATATCCCTGTGCATTTAAAGGTAAAATCTGATCAGTTATGCCTTGCTACATATATTGATCACCATACTCATATTTTTGTGTTGATGCATTTAATTTGGACTTCCTAACTGAATTAAGGAGTCACTTTATTTTTCTAAATGAAAATTCTAAAGAAGAGATGAAATTAAAACCATAGAAAAAGAAAAAATGGCACTTCTCTCCTGTAAAGTCAGCAGTAAATTTGATGAAGTTTACTGTTGTGAATTAGGATTGAGTGAAGTATCATGACTGGAAAAATGTATTTGCAGGACCTATTATTGACCATTACTCATGAGTTGAAAGAACACAGATAGTTTTTCAGCTGGTTTCAGGTAGTAAGGAAATATGCTTCATATGTGTAATAATACTAAATATTTCACAATAAATTGTATTTATGTGTGGGCTTTACCATTACTTTTTGATTTATTTTCTTTATTAATTTCTGTATATCCGTATTTTTTGGGACTTTACTTACTGGAAGAGATACAATGATCATGAATGAAATGCAATTATGGGAAACAAGACTCATGGGAAAATGTACTTAGCAAGATAAGCATGACCAGAAACATACTATAAGAAGACTTTGGCAAAGCTAATGCAAAATTAGAACAAAGCCAAATTCTAACCATTCTGTCCAAAATTTCCTGATTCATCCAAGATAAACAGTCACTATGACTCAGGGAAAAATGCATCAGTCCTTTTATATTTAGAACTTCACCCATTCCTTGGGATTACCCACCTTGTTTTGGAGAAAAGGCTTCACATTTGTCAGGAACAGCATTTATGCTAGAGGTGACTATTTTACTCCCATAGAAATTGCTTCAGTGGTAGCAGAATTACATGTCTTTACAAAATGTTCAGTTCCCCCATGCTTCTCAGTGACTTGATACCTTCTATCATCTGTATTTTCAGTGCATTCCAGACAACTTCAAACATCCTTCATCCACTTTGTTTTTCTAGACGGCAAAGTTATCACCCCTAAATATACTTCAGGAGCAAAGTTGGACCTTCTCATTATTGCTGCTTCCTCCTGCTCTGTGCCAGGGTGCTACTATATATCAGAACAACCCAAGAAACTCTCTCTTCTGTATTTTTCTGCTAAATAAAAGTCTCAGAGAATGAAGTTGAGCCCTAGAGCTTTGGTCACCCACATTGCTTTAATTCTGATGCCTGTTTTGGACTGCTCCATTTAGCTTATTCCAAGGTAATAGCCTGGGAAGTTCAGTAGGCCGTTCATTTCCGGGATTGTTTCTACAAGGCAGTAGGAATGGGTCTGTACCAGGTCTTCCTATCTTCCAAGAGTGTTCCAAAAGACTTTGCACTCTCAAATCCCATGAGGAATACCTTCACACAGTGAATTCTAGATATACCCTCAGTTTCAAGCAGAATCCCCCCACTGTTATGTACTGACTCACATTATTTCAGATGATTTGAATGGGGAAGAAAAAAAGAGACTAAGCTTAAACACAAAACAGTAATTCTGCTGTACAGCCACAGGAGGTCCAGAGGAGACCCCAAACCAAGCACTATGTAGTATGGATGTGACAATTCTGCGCTGTCAGCGGAAATGTCTGAATATACCCTCTCTCCCTAAAGCCTCTTCCTCTATCCCAATCATCAGGAAAACAGGCAGGCACTGCAGGAGGTCAGCTTGGCTGAACAGGGATTCCTGATGGAGTTCAAATGCAAAAAGGAAGCTCAGGTGGAAGCTTTGCCAGGAGGTGGAAAGGGGGGCAGGCTACCAAGGAAGACGAGTTTGCAGTGATGAATGCCAGGCCTATATTGGGCTGCTTTAGCAACAGCAAAGGTCAAGAGAAAATAATTATTAGATATCTTTTTGCCCTCTGCTTCACGTATGTCCAGTTTTGGGACCCCCCTACGTGTTCAGGGACCCGGACCACAAGATGTATGAAAAGAGGGAGCTGGGTTTGTTCAGCCTGGAGAAAAGACTAGGGAGGTGATCTGATTGATCTCTTTACCTGCCTGAAGAGAATTATAGAAAAGACGGAGCCAGACTCTTCTCAGTGTTGCATGCTGAAAAGACAAGAACCAACAGCTACAAGTCATAATAAGGGAAATTCCCACTAGGCACAAGGAAAAAATATTCAGACTGAATGTGACAAAGCTGACAGGGGCTGTGAAATCTCCATCTCTGGAAATGTTCAAAATTGGTCTGGAGAAGACCCTGAGCAGTCTAATCTGACTTTGAAGTTGGCCCTGCCTTGAACAGAAGTTTGGACCATGTGGTCTCCACAGATCCCTCCCAATTTAAATCTTTTCTCCTTCTATGCCACCCAGCTCTAGATCAAGATATTACTTCCTATCAATCTTTCACCTACTCCTATAAATACACAGTTAGTGACTTCCAGCTTGTGTTTGGGTGGTGTGAAAGAAGAATTCATCAGTCTCAAAAGGAGCAAGGACACAAGCCAGACCAGGAGAGAAGAAAAAGAATACTTTGGTGCAAGAAACCTCAGACTTCTCCAATGAATGGAAACCTTATATATGAAGCTTAAGCTGTGTATCATATAATTGGGATGATTTTCTGTTGACTCAATGGATATGAAAATGATGCATCACAGGGGGCTTCACTGGGGTACTAACACATTATCAAAGAAGTCCCACAGCTCTAAGGTTTTGCAGGAGAAAAAGTCAGTAGTGGCACAGGGACCTGGGAGCAAAGAGAAAACAATGGTATCATTTTCAGTGTGTAAAAAATGGATACTCCAGTTGGGAAAAGAACAGGCAAGGCCTGGTGCATATGAAGATTGTTGAGCATCAGTGGGAATGGAGAAACTGTGAAATGAGTTAGCAGTAGCTGGAACTGGCCAGGCAAAGAGCCAAGCTGAGGATAGGCAGCCTGAGAAGTGAAACATAGTACAGGTTTGTCAAGGGAGGAGATTGGAATGAGGATGTGGAAGAAATGAAAATAAGAGAGTCAAACTTCATGGGAAAGGCTCCATTTCTCACTCCATGTGAGAAACGGAGCACTGATCTGGTGAATATACCAATCCTCCACCATCAACAGAAGTGTGTGAAACCTACTAGGAAGCATGTTTCTCATCCCTCTCTTATACTTTTTGATACAGGTTGTGTTTAAATTAAGCTATACATGTATATCCTGCAGCATGCTGAGGACCTGTGTCACTATTTCTCAGGTTGGTGAGAGCATGCTACTGAGTGCCCGATTTTCCTCTCTGTGGAGACCAACATGCAAGGACATGAGGATGGGAAACCAGTGCATACCTGATGGATCGCATAAGTTTGGAGTAGGGATGCAGCCGATGTGTTCAGCTGGGTGTGGGAGCTTGAAAGCAGTCTCACAGTTCATACTGGGCTGCTGAAACTTCACCTCAGAGTGCTGCTAGCAGCCACTACAGTAGCTCAGGCATCTGAAGTCTGCAGGGGAAAGTTCTAAGTGTCATCTTTGCTGTGTCTGAGGGTTTCTGCAATGCAGTGTGATGGAATTGAGGGAAGTAACAGCAAAATGGCTCCTACTTCTTTTATAAAAACTAAAACAAACCAGCTTACAGACCTTTCTGCATTTGCAAATTCTTATTCTCAAGCCACACCTGTTTGCAAAACAGCCAAGAGGGGAAGGCAGCCTACAGCATTATTAATGGTGATGCCTACTTTATTAAATGTTGAAATGCCTCATGATATTTCTGAAAAGGTTGATAAGATTTTTCTTTCTGTTACTGTGAATGCCCCAGGCATGTGCAGGTATTGTAAAGTAACACTCCTTACTGCAGCATTTCCTGATTTATAAGATCTGCCTCATCCCCTCCCACTTGAGATGCTCAAGGGTTTCATGGAAAAAACAGAGGCCAGGAAACTCACAGGGGAGATGTTACAAGGTGTGCCACGGGAGGTCAGTGAGTGCTAACAATGTATGGGAAGAGGCTTGTGAATACTCACGGGTATTTGGGCTGGAAGACAAGAAGCAAAATAATTTCTTTCTTTCTTTCACTGCCAGTGGCCAGACTCAGATACTTCACAAGAAGCCACAAGCCCATAATAAGGAATAATAGGATAGTTGTTGCACAGAGGAATGTCTTTCCTAACCTGAGATAGTTTGTATTTTATATTTGAAGCATGGAAGTTTATGTCCCCTCATAAATTTTTTACTGTCCTAGTGCAACTCAGGGATTTTTTTTTTTTTTAATTCATTTTCCCTGCTATAACAAAAAAATAATCTTATTGAACTCTTGATTTTGGTAATTTTTTGTGACTGTTCCTCAGGTTAATGTGATGCCACAGAAACACTATCTTGTTTTAAAACTTCTGCATTTGTCACTTTTCTGTGTGTCTTTCTGTGAATCTTGCTCATAATGCTAGAAAAAAGTATCAAGGAGGAAGACTTTTTCTGTGCAGCTTTAATCGTGGTTCTTGCACTCCCTAGTTCAGAATGCATGGATGCAAAAGGGTAAATTCTTCACAAAGCCAAAACTGTCACAAAATGTTTCTTGTTTTGGAATATGGAAAGTAGCCGCAGGGTACCTTTGTTTTATCAGTGTTTCCTCCTTTTTTTAAGTTGAATTTCAAAAAAAGACCTGAAACTGTAAAATCACTTCTTTGGTTTATTTTCTAGCTTCCTGTGTCTGAATAAACATGTCAATCAGCCTCAAATTCTCTGTTTCCATCTTTCATATGCCTGGGAAAAAAACAAATAAAAGAAGTTTCTCTCCTTTCTCATCCTCATCCACTTCCCCTGTTTTCTTGAGTCCTAGTCCACAGGGTCTGATTGGAAAGAAATTAAGAGTTCTGTCAGCTGCTTTTTAAAGATCCGAACCTGTTTAAACTAAATGTTCCCCAGGCCTCATGCACAAAACATTTCACATTAGCAGAAAACTAACAGAGATCAGTGCCTGGCATGATAATGGTTAGGTTTATTAAGTGACGCTGAAATTAACTCTGGTGGAGTTAATTTTAGTTTCTCATGTGCAGAGAAGTAAGCTAAACAAAAGGAAAACGAGAGGTAAACCAGGCAGGCAGACAATTATGTTCTGGCTTACTTGGTGAGAGATCTCAGTATGCATTTTTCAGGTTCAAATGGAGTATTCTGATCAATGCCATTCTTTCATTCACTAGCACATTTTGCCATGAATTATATATTTGCATAAAGTACCTATGAGTCGTGAATGGCGTGCTTAGTAGTGAGGCACTTCTTTGTCCTATAAACTGGAAAACATGTAAATGAACCAAAGACTGCAAAAATTCCATCGTCAATCTGTTGGCTGTGGTTTATGAAGCCTCTACTATTCACGTATATTTGCTCTGTGCTGTTGTTCTGCACGTTTACTTGCATGCAGATTTTGTTATACCGAGGTCCCTTCCAAGGTCCTTCTGGAGCACCATCAAGGTTTCAGTTCAGAACTGCTTACAAAGGCAAAACTTGACTTCACCAAGAGATTTTCTTGAGTAAGCTGCACTCAGAGTACTTGATTTGCCTCTGCAAGAAGTTAGAGGGAGAATGCCAGCATTTTATTTCTTTCAAGAGAAGCAACTCTAAAACAATGTGATTAACAATTGATTACAGAATACATTTAACACTGTAGTACAATATTTTTACACCAAGAGTTATCTGTATCTGCGAACAAATATTAGCTGACAGTTTGTTCCCTTCCCAGATCTGTGTGCTGACTTTGTACTTCTAGTCTGTTAATTTTGTTTCCACTGTGACTCACAGAAATATAATTCATGTTGTAGAAGCTCTAATTGACACCTGATGTTGAGAATAGGAACCTTTTGTCTTTTCTTCAATCTTCTTGAGCTTTGACTATAATTTCAGGTTAGTATATGCCTTATTTGCTTCTGCTGAAACTGTCTATAAAACTCACTTTATGTTAAATTATATCCATATCAGAAACTGAAAGAGACAGCCTAAAATCTGAAAGAAGAAACTTTGAAGCCAACGCAAGATAAGAGCAGGTTAGACAAAGAGGATCTTTTCATTTTGATGCCTATAACCTGAGGAACTGCAAGTTGCAAACCCACATCTCTAAGTCCACACTTGAGTGTTCAGTACGTTCAGTACTGGCAATGGACTGGAAATAGCATGTGTTCCAGACACATGTCTAAAAAATCTTTAGCAGATGTATACAAGACAAATAGCATAAAGGATAAGGTCTTGTTCTAGCCTCTGAAGTGTGAAAATCCATGTGTCCCACTAAATGTTCTGATAACTCAATGTCTTCATAACTGGCTGATTCTTGGCTTTAGAAACTCCTTATAGGAATAAATTCCATAAATACATATTTTATGGGAAACAAATGTAGCCTTTTTTATCAGCTTTGAATTTCTCACTCTATAAATACAAGTTGCCACGAGACAGGGTGAAGAAGCAACTGAAGCTCCTTTGGTTGGTATTGTGGTGGGTTGACCCTGGCTGGACACCAGGTGCCCACCAAAGCTGCTTTATCGCTCCCCCTCCTCAGCTGGACAGGGGAGAGAAAATATAACAAAAGACTCGTAGGTTGAGATAAGGACAGGGAGAGATCATTCACCAGTTAACATCACAGACAAAACAGACTCAACTTGGGGAAATTAGTTTAATTTATTGCCAGTTAAATCAGAGTAGGGTAATGAGAAATAAAACCTAAATCTTAAAACACCTTCCCCCCACCCCTCCCTTCTTCTTGGGCTTAACTTTACTCCTGATTCCTCTGTCTCCTCCCCTCCAGCAGCACAGGGGGACAGGGAATGGGGGTTGCAGTCAGTTCATCACACATTGTCTCTGCTGCTCCTTCCTCCTCTCTCTCTTGCCCTGCTCCAGCATGGGGTCCCTCCCATGGGAGAGTCCTCCATGAACTTCTCCAATGTGAGTCTTCCACAGGCTACAGTTCTTCACAGACTGTTCCAGCGTGGGTCACCCATGGGGTCACAAGTCCTGCCAGCAAACCTGCTCCAGCCTGGGCTCCTCTCTCCATGGGGCCACAGGTCCTGCCAGGAGCCTGTTCCAGCATGGGCTTCCTGTGGGGTCACAGCCTCCTTCGGGTGCATCCACCTGCTCCGGCGTGGGGTCCTCCATGGGCTACAGGTGGATATCTGGTCCACCGTTAACCTCCATGGGCTGCAGGACAGCCTGCCTCACCACAGTCTTCACCAGGGGCTGCAGTGGAATCTCTGCTCTGGTACCTGGAGCACCTCTTCCCTTCCTTCTTCACTGACCTTGGTGTCTGCAGAGTTGTTCCTCTCACAGCAAAGAATCACAGAATCACAGAATGGTTGGGGTTGGAAGGGACTTCTGGAGATCATCTAGTCCAACTCCCCTGCTAAAGTTGGTTCACCTAGAGCAGGTTACATAGGATTGCGTCCAGGCAGGTTTTGAATATATCCAGAGAAGGAGACTCTGTAACCTCTCTGGGCAGCCTATTCCAGCGCTCTGTCACCCTCAAAGTAAAGAAGTTTTTCCTCCTATTCAGATGGAACTTCCTGTGTTTCAGTTTGTGCCCGCTGCTCCTTATCTTGTTGCTGGACACCACTGAAAAGAGCCTGGCCCCATCCTCCTGACAACCAACCTTAAGATATTTGTAAGCGTTGATAAGATCCCCTTTCATTCTCCTCTTCTCCAGGCTGAACAGACCCAGCTCTCTCAGCCTTTCCTCATAAGAGAGATGCTCCTGTCCCTTAATCATCTTCATTGTCTTTCTTGAACTGGGGAGCCCAGAACTGGACACAGTACTCCCAATGTGGCCTCACCAGGGCAGAGTAGAGGGGGAAGATAACCTCCCTCGACCTGCTGGCCACTCTCTTCCTAATGCACCCCAGGATACCATTGGACTTCTTGGCTGCAAGGGCACATTGCTGGCTCATGGTTAACTTGTTGTCCACCAGGACTCTGAGGTCCTTCTCCGCAGAGCTGCTTTCCATCAGGTTAACCCCTAACCTGTATTGGTGCAGGGGGTTATTCCTCCCTAGGTGTCAGACCCTACACTTGTCTTTGTTGAACTTCATTAGGTTCCTCTTTGCCCAACTCTCTAGCCTGTCCAGGTCTCACTGAATGGCAGCACAGCCTTCTGGAGTATCAGCCACTCCTCTCAGTTTTGTATCATCAGCAAACTTGCTGAGGGTACACTCTGTCCCTTCATCCAGGTCATTGATGAATAAGTTGAGCAAGACTGGACCCCATACTGACCCCTGGAGAACACCACTAGCTACAGACCTCCAACTGGACTCTGCGCTGCTGATCACAACCCTCTGAGCTCTGCCATTCAGCCAGTTCTCAATCCATCTCACTGTCCACTCATCTAATCCACACTTCCTGAGCTTGCCTATGAGGATGTTATGGGAGACAGTGCCAAAAGCCTTGCTGAAGTCAAGGCAGACAATATCCACTGCTCTCTCCTCATCTACCCAGCCAGTCATGCCATCATAGAAAGCTGTCAGATTGGTCAAGCATGACTTCCCCTTCGTGAATCCATGTTCACTACTCCTGATAACCTTATTTTCCTCCACTTACTTAGAAATGACATCCAGAATGAGCTATTCCATCACCTTTCCAGGGATGGAAGTGAGGTTGACCGGTCTGTAGTTTCCTGGGTCCTCCTCACCCTTTTTGGAGATTGGAGTGACATTGTCTTTCCTCCAGTCCTCAGGCACCTCTCCTGTTCTCCATGACCTTTCAAAGATGATGGGGACTGGCTTAGCAATAACATCTGCCAGCTCCTTCAGTGCTCATGGGTGCATTCTATTGGGGCCCATGGATTTGTGGGTGTCCAGTTTGCCTAAATGATCTCTAACTTCATCTTCCTCACTCTCACTCCTCTCCAGCTGCAGTTGTGTAGGGGTTTTTGTCTCCCTTCTTAAAGTTGTTATCACAGAGGCGCTACCACCGTCACTGACGGGCTCAGCCTTGGCCAGCAGCAGGTCTGTCTTGGAGCTGGCTGGCATTGGCTCTATTGTCCGAAACCACCCCTATAGCCCCTTTGCTACCAAAACCTTGCTATGCAAACCTAATACAGGTATTCCATGTAAATCCACTGCCTTTATACATAGTTTCCTGCTGTTGGTGCAGAAACGAACAGTTTTGGTAAATAGATACAGGAAATGCTAACTGCAAAATGAAAGGGTCTCCCAAAGTGACTTTCCTTGTTACTAAAATATATCCAAAGTGAATTTTGTTTTGATGTATTTTGTTTAAATTTTTTCCTCTCAACTTATCTATCCTGCTGGTAAACCTGAATGAAACTATCAAACTGAATTTCCTTTTGGCTTAGTGGGCATAGGTAATGTCTGAAGACTGCAGGTCATCCAGCCAGAGGAGGTGTGTACCCTGAAGCTTTTGTGTCGCAGAGGGCAAAATAGCACTTTCCTTTCCTTCCCAGGGGAACAGCATAGCATTGCCTTCCCTTGCTCAATGAACAAACAAATGTTGTTTTGCACCTTTTATTCTTATTTGTACATGAATTAAAAATCAGTTGAAGTTGCTTGACTGACAGCAACTTCAAGACAAGAGCATCTTACTGGCTATAAAACAGCATGGGGAGCAGTGGTGGAAATCCCTCTACCCTGCTGTGAGCCTTTCTGAGAAGTTCCGTGACTGGTTCTCTGTGTTAAGACTGGCAGTTAGTTTTCCAATAAAGGCTAGTTTTAGTGGTAGCTTCTGTAAAGTGAAGCCACGGGACTCCTTTCAATGAGCCACTGAGCAGCTTTTATGCATCTTTTCAGCTCTGTCACTGTCAGTAGAAACTGACACCAGTAATGGCCAAACTTGCTGTCATTCGGACATTACCAGCTGTGGCCCCGGCACTCTTAATGGTTACTTAGGTGTCATTCAGTTCCAAAGGAACGTATGGCTCATCTATCACTTTAACATTGCTCAGCTCTTATAATTGCACACCTGACTCAGCAGGGACTGTAGCAAAGTCTACAAAGACAGTTAATGGGGACCAGTAAGGACTAAAAGAAATTGGCTGCTGGCCACTCAGTGGAAGAGTTTCTCTCTGTTGGGTTGGACACTGGGTTCTGGCTGCCCCCTATTCTAGGGGTGAAAGGCTAGGTATGCAACCAGAATAGACCAATGCACCCAATGGGGTAGATCTTAGCTATTGAAATCCAGAACTGGGTTCCAAGAAAACTTTGCCCATCATCCACCTAGACTTGTTAAATTTCTTCCTTTGAATCTGCTTCCTAAGCTTTCTAGTCACTACACATTTACATACAGGCAGCTATCATAAGTCCTACATCCTGCCAGGTATATTTAGAAAACTGTAGGAGCCATTAAACCATTCAAATACAACGAGCAAGTTCTTAATGTAGGAATGAGTTTTGGGTACTGGACCCTATATGAAGAGATATCTGTCTTGTAGCCCTAAAGAAATAGGGAAATTGAGATACATTCCTGTGTGAAGCAGTTCCTATTGTTTAGTATGGCTTCTGCTGACTACCTGGGTTTTGCAGATTATTTTTCTGAGGTATTCTCTCTGTAGTAACAGCCACCTTTGGGTTTCCCATTGATGACAGTCATCTGAAACACTTATGCTGTGATATCCAACTTAAAGGCAAGTAAATCCATACTGAGGCTTGCTCTGCAGTCTCTTTCTCTTCCCAAATCAAGTGAGCTGGTACAGCAACAAGAAATGGACTGGAGCCCCTCCTCTTCAGTGGAAGAGAAATAGTGATGCGTATGGCAGAATTTGTATTATCTCTGAGCCCCTGAACAATTAAAAATATCAGCTAGGCTAATTAAGTGTTTACCCCTGAGAGCCTATCACTTTTTCTTCCATTCATGGGATGACTTTACTTCAGGCTGATGGTTGAGGTCAGAAGCCTGAAGGGATGACACTGGAATGGCTGTCTGGCTCACTCTTCAATGGGTCTGTCAGGATGGCTGAACAAAGGCTTGTCACATGGAAAGTGAAAGTTTTCTACAGCTCTTGTTATTAGAAAATGTGAGGATAAAATTAAACATGAGACTGAAAAAAATGCCTCTTAACTAACTGGAGCTGCACCAACTTAAATTTTCTCCATATTTCATGTTGGAAAGTGCCCAAAGAGTTAATGTACCTTTTTCAAAGCAGTCACTGCAGGCAACATTTTAACACTTTGTTCCTATTCATTCTGTTAAGATATTCACCTGGAACTCATTCTTCAAGCTAGTTATATCCCCTTGCCTTGCAGAATGTTCAGTACATTTTTTTCTCTGCTAATTTTGTATTGTCTCTCTTTGCTGAAATGTGAAAGAGACCTATCAGCAGAAACAATTATTGCAGCTTTCCCTTCCGACTTCAGAACATAATTATTATTCTTTTGTTTTGTTTGGATGCTATGGAAACTCTTAATTGACTTTTAATTAATAGCCAAGCTAGCTACAACTGCATATTCTTTAACTGGCATATATACCTTTAGGATTTACACCACCACTAACCCACTTTAAACTGTGCTTGAGCATGCTAAGATTATGCAGAGTTATTCACAGAAAGAAAAGCTAAGAAGGGCAAAAGTTGCAGCCATATGATTCCTGGGAACTTATCAAACAGAAACAAAGTCTATTAAAAAAATACCAAGGTTATTCCTTTGCCCAAGCTAATCTGTTGTGCTCTGACAGCTCAAAACTTGAAGGTACAAACACAGTTTTGGAACAGAGTAGTGCTGTAAGCCATGAATTTGCAAAAGTGGAGCTGGGAAAGCAGGGAAGGTAAGCAGGGTGGGCTTAGCTTTAGGTGTGTGTTTTTAGACTACCTTCCTCACCTTCAGTTTCTTATTTAAAAATGTATTTGTAGCCATGGAATTTTTGCATTAAAGGACATTACTTCAAAACTTTGCATAATTTGTGTTCCTCTCCCTCTGATCTTTTTGTTGGCTGCTTACAAAGAAAACCATAATAAATTATCACTGGACTAATCAGGAAAAGGCAAGAAGGTCAATGCTACATTTTGACATTTATAGTCTCTCATATATTTCATCCTTATATCCAGTGTTCTCAAATAATTTCAAATGTTTTCGTATAGAGCACCCACAAAGCTGTACCCACAAAGCCATTGTTGAAATACTTAGTGTGTACAGCAGCTGTCAACCTCTGTTCAGGATACTGGATCCAGCCTTCCAGAAAAATTCATCTGCATAAGCCTGTTTCTTCATGTCTTTTTTCTTCAGAAGCCCTCAGACACGGGTAAAGCATGGGCTCACATGTTTTGACCATGTGATGAACACTTAACCTATTATGTGATGGGTTTGGGTTGAAGTACCCAACCAGCTTGATAGAAAGAGCTTAGTCAGCTTGATGTAAAGAGCCTGTTTATGGTTAATGGCAATGAAAAGCTTGTGCACCAATAACATGGAATTACACAACCCCATGCTATTTGTTTTTAAGCTGCAAAATTCAATGCTTCTGAATAGTGTTTTTCACAGGCAAATGCTCTCCATTTGTACAGTTACTCAGTCAAAACAATTTGAATTTTCAAGAGAGATTCATGAAAGCTCTACTCCTATTAAAAGAAGCTCAGTGGATGACTAGCCACTCTACATGTTTGTGAACTTCTCCCTCTAAGTTGTGCAATGGCCATACAGTGGCTCAGCAGCATGATATAAGACCAAGAACCCTACTCAACACACTCCCTGTATCCTCTTTTCCTTATCCATACAGCTTCTCTATCACTTTTAACTCTGCAGCTTCATCAGGGATGATTCCCTTCTGTAGCTTTTCTAAAAAAATAAACTCTATTTTTTATATATATTTATATTTATATTTATATATATATATAAAAACATTAGTGTAGCCCAGTATTTCAAATGTATTTTGGTTCATAAAACTCTTAGGAACTTAAAAGAGTCTGGGCAATACTTGTAGAGTCCCAGGTAGTATATATAAAACAGACCTGAGGGGTTATCATGCCTTGGAAAGTCTTTCTGCTGACTTTAGAAGTGTCTTTTGAACCTTCATGGAAAGGGGACTCAGATGTATTAGCTTTTATGAAATGATCAGAGTTTCTTTGATGGTTACATTTCAGAAGTGTTTGTTATTATCAAAGAGCCTGAATAGCCAGCCTATGTGCATTATTTTCTACACTATTTTTATTGTTTTCATTACATAGGTCAGTTTAATCTGCCAGTGAATGATTATTAATATAGCTTGACATGGTCTTTTGGGGTGTGAATTTTGACTTCATGACATGCCAATTTCACTGGAATTACTCTCAATTTAAACTGGTGAAAAAGGAAACCAGAATGAGCCCGAAGTTTTTATGAACCAAAGAGATTTTCTTTGATTTTGATGGGACGTGCTTATGTATTCATAGGCAGAATTGGCTGTGCAGCAATCATTTGGCATTTTGCAGCTCTCACACTACCTGAATACAGAAAATGAGAAAGAAGTTTCTGCAACTCAAATAGATCTCGTTACTAAGTGATGCATGAATAGTCTCATGTGCACAGTCTGCAGCACCTAGGAGATATGAAAAATTAAGAATGGCATAAAATTAACACAGAGCTTGCTGTTCCTGTATCTCTTAGGATGTAATTTAATGATTAATTCTCCTGAGAATAGACTGTGTCAACTGATCAATGCAAATGAAAACTGTTGACTGGCTAATACCTGCAGTGATGGTTTGAAAGGAGGCTGTGGCTAGAAAGTCTTAAGCATCAGAAGTAAAACTTGTATTCCATTAACACAGACCCTTTCATCCTCCTTTATCGTTCACTCAAAGGAAGTTCAGTGTGCCTGTGGAAACTAGGAAACATACTCAGTGCTGACAGGCATCCTCTGCAACCCAGGTTGAGTCAATAGGGTTTCATAGGAAATAAACCCATGTTGAGTGTGCCCCTATATCTTCTGTAAAATGTCTTATCCATTATCTCTCATGCGAGAATATAATTTTCTGTACCTGTCCCAATATATCCTCTCTCCACATTGTTTCTGAGAGCCTGGAAGTGTCAAATTGGATTGGACTTAAAGCAGGAAATCATATGGGTTTTGGAATCTAAATCTCTTTCACTGATGTGTTGAGAAACACGTAGCAAGTAATTCAGCTTTGCTGTCTGAAAATATTTGCATGTTGTTTTCTGTTTGTACTGCACAGTGCTATTTTAAGAATTTCTTCACCAGTAAACTTTCATATACATTGTTGTCATTATGCATATTGACTTGAAATCCTTAAAAATTAAGCATAGAATTGGACCTTATTTTTTAAAAAAGGCAACAAAATAAGGGGAGGTTCAGACTTTACATTAGGAAGCATTTCTTTACTGAGAGGGTGGTCAAACACTGGAACAGGCCTCCTAGAGAGGTGTTCCATGCCCCAAGCCTGTCAGTGTTTAAGAGGCATTTGGACAATGCCCTTAATAACATGCTTACTGCAATCTTTAACCAAGAGAGATTTTATCCATACAGTCATGTGAACATTTTTTGCAATAGTCCATAAAATAAATGTAGTGAAAGAAAAGGAAAGTCTTGTCAGATATCATCAACTTATATACATCCCATTTTTTCTGAAAAGCTTCCTTTCTTTTAGACCTTTAATAAGAAGCTGCATTCCTTGTTTTTTATGCTTAGGAGAATGAGGGATAATTTAAAATGAACTGTAGAGATGGAATAGAATTGAGAGCAGAAAATGTAAAAGAACTTTTGACTGACTATATATTCCAAAGGGCAAAAAGTAGAGTACAATTTGGTGTGGTGTAGTGTGGTATAAAACTATCTCATGAAAAATCCGGTTGATGTTAGCTTTGTCATACATACTGAGATTCCTGCTAAACTGGGTAACCTACTGAGAAGCAAAAATAATTGCCTGATGCACATTTCCTTCTTTCTGCAAGAACATTGTGCAACCATCATAAACATTTAGATGTCACCTATGACAGACTTCTCAGAGGAAATCAAAAGCTACAACCCGGAGCTCAGTGGCTTCAACAGCTGTACCCTGAAGGCTCATTAGACTTTTATATTCAGGTGCACATGTAAGTCAGGGTATAGCTCCCTGACCTCATGGGATGGACAGTACCAACAGCAGTACTATATGGTCCTTGGTTGTGTTTACCAACAGCTGAACACCAGAAAGGGATCTTAAATACATCTAAGGTTTTTTCAAAGCTACCTTAGCAATATAAGATATGTTGGAATATCCTCTGGCATATGTGATTATTACTGTTGGATGGGTCACTGCAGGATTTAACACAAAGCTGCATCCAAAAGTCAACCCAAATATTGCCTAACAGCTGCAAAGCAAATGTTCAGGCTAGTTTTGTAAAAAATTATGTGGTGGGAAATCATAAAGAGCTGGTCTGAAGCTAACAGCTGCTGCATCTGCTTCTGAAACTCTTTGCAAGAATTATTATATTAGGAAGAACAACAAACTTCATATGATGTTCTCCTCTTGGCCTGATCAAATTCCTAGTTTAAGTAAGTGATACAAAAGTTGTTGTGGTTAATAGTTACTTAAACGACAAACATAGATTGTGTTAGGTATCGTAGACTCAATCAGTGGGAAGACGGCTCTTACAGAAGTTTGTTGTTGAGCCCAAGTCAGGCTACTTTGTATGAAAAGTCCTTAGTTTTGTGTCAAGGCTGATGAACTGCATGCATAGCCTGACAATAACCATACATGTACAGATGGAGGCAGTTTGTGGAAAAGCACTGGTTATAGGGAACTAGTCAAGACCACAGATCAAAGACTGTGAAGACATGTCAGTTCTTAGATTTACATGCTCAGTATCTTTGTGTTGATGTGATTGTCAAACAGGTGCATGATACGAGGAGCCCACTGCTGTTTTAGACAAGCTAGAACAACTGGGGTTCAGCGTCTTTGTGATAACCTGGAAAGATGGCTAGATATTTGATCCAGTCAGCAACCTCCCAACTACATGACTGCATTAACTTCTCTATCTGATTGATGTTGATGGATGTTGTGTCTCTGGACTTTCTAAGCTGGAAGTCACATCAAAGACTTTCAGGGAAATGGGAACCTGACAGTAGCTGTCTTGGTCTTCTCTTAGATGTCCTGGGCTGAGTGGTGCTCTTGTGGAAAAGAAACTTCTGGGATCATAATGTCACACTGGATAAAGTGCAGAAAAACAAGCACCATTTTTATGGCTTGAAAACTCCTAGAAGTGTACCCAAGGCAACATTTAAAGATCTGAGCATTTTTTATGGATTTGATAATAACATTTGACACAGTGAGCCAACCTGGATTTCAGAGCATCAGGGTAAGACTGTCATAGCCCATAAAATTTTCTTCAGTCTTGAGACAGACAGCTCTGTGGTGGTATATATGGAACGGACCTTTTCAATATAATAATAACCCAACAGTAATTAAAATAAAAATGCAGTTCATTATGTGAAGATATAGAAATTATTGTGTATTGTTTTCTAGTACTAAAATCCAGTTTGAAAGGGTTCAAAATCCTTTCTATATTTTCTTGTCTTTCATTAAATCTGTTTTGAGTCCACATTGGCTCTTACACAACATTGACAAGGTTTTTTGAAGCTCCAGCTCAGCAGATAGTTTTTATTATTTCAGCAAGCCACATCAGGCACTCTAAGTAAAGCCTGTAAAGCACACTCAGCTCTGAAATTCTTTTTTATTGCCCTTGTTTCAGTTACTACCAGTAAGTAAAACCTGTACATCTGAGGAAGTTTTTCAAGGAAGGCCTACTTAAAATATATATAGATTATGTGTTTGGGAACCAACTGTGTAAGCTTCACACATATTAAGGGACAGCATATTCCCAAACATTCCCTCCAGCATAAATATTGGCAAGACCTAATCAGTTTATTAGATAAGAAAAGTTTCATTTGCATGTACACATTTGCATTATGTTTACTTTTATCATACTGTTAAATACGTTAAGATCCTGCTGTAGTCATAACAAAGTAAAGACTAGTTTTTGAGATGTCTTCGAGGTCTGTGGAATGTTCTTATATTGCCATTGGCTGTAACTTCATTGACTAAGTTTCCTGTCAGCTTCAAAATAAACAAAACAAGGTCTCATATTGCACAGAGAGCTTGTGGCCACCAAAAAATAATGTTTATATGAGTATAGTAAAAAGGTTCATGCCAAAAATTTCTTTTACACTTCCTGACTTGGCTACTCTCACAGTGTTGGATGTGTTACATTTATGATCTTATAGCACCGAAAAGCATATTAGATGCTTTCCAAAATGCCTGATTTCATGGTCTTTCTTATTCCAAGATAAAAAAAAGTGGTTCAGCTATTTAGACCTGAGGATTTGAAATAATTCTGCATTGTTGTAAAAAGAACCAGCTGATGGAATCAAGTGATTGCATATGATTTAATTTTTCATATAACTCTTTTCTTAGATTTTATTATTGCAAAGATATAAACTCAAGAGCCAGATGTAGTCTCAAATACTCAAGAGACATATTTGTTTCTTCAAAGAGTTCCCTCAGAATCTGTAGGATTAAGTCATGCTTTTTAAACATCAAGGTGTTTGAGACTATTAAGAGAGGATCATACAAAACATTTAGCCTGACTTGCATTTCCCAGACTACTTAATGCAGGAGCTCTGGTGTGAATCCATTTTTGTCCTCGTTGTAAATATTTTGTGATCAAGTATTGTATTAAGGAAGAGGTAGGTTACTTAGTCAAGTGTGTCTGTGGTGATCAGAAACATTTTCCAACAAAATTTGCAGCACTACCCAAAATACGTACTGATGATGTCCCTCCTATTCTGCAATGCTCCAGTATATTCTTGCATGTATTTATAACATTGCTATGCATAGATTCTTCTGCCTTCTTTTGTCTGAATATTCATTGCTGTCTATTAAAAGGCAGAAGATCAAAGGAGCTTCTTCTTAGGCAACTGAGGTCCCTCTTGCAAGGCTTTGATTCATTGTCAGAGAGCTGCCTGGGCTTTTCTAAATCATTCATCAGAAGCACAGGATGGATTCATCTTACCTAGCTGTAGACATTCCTACTATTAACAGCTATAGCTGAGTTGGTCTCTCTAATGACTGGAGGAAAAATGATAATCTGCAGTGTGCATCAGCTGGTCCATTCTAGACATCTACTCAGGATAAAATCCATCACAGAAACACTAGAGATGCTAATTTCTTCACTAATTATGAGAAGAGTCTAAGGCCACTACATATGTGAATTCAAGATATTGGCACTTACTTATGACTTATTAGTCACTCAGTGTATATTGTCAGCAGAGAATTTGTTTTACTGCTTAGGGTAGAGCAAAGTGGTACTCAGTATGAACATCTCCAGCAGACAGGCAAGCCTCCTACACAGCATATAACATTGGTCTTTCAGAGTGATAGATGGCTTGGGTTTGTCTGACAAAGAAGGCTGTGAGAAGGATTTAGGTTGGACGAGTGTTTAAGGAAAAGATGAAAATGTCATTTTTAGCTATATGTATGAGAAAACTGTCAGCTAGCCAAACTTTTTGCTTGGCTTTGGATATTCTTCAGTAACCCAAAATAAGCATAGCCATGTTTTTCAGAGTGCTATGAGTTTCAATTATCTGGTCTGAAATATCTAATTAGTATTTACATAAAAGCAGCCTGACATTTTGAAATATGCGAAGCACCTAAACCTGCTTTACAATTTAATGGGACTTGTTAGCCAGAGTGTCTAATAGCCAGGCAAAGGAGAGGTTTAAGAACTAATTTTAGGCACTGACGACAGAGTCTGGGCCGCAAGAATCTGTAGAGTTTCTAAACTAATATAGCTGTCTGGGATGAGAGATATTAAGTGGCCGTAATCAGAATTGATGGAGAAATCTAGAGCTTTCAGAGAGACTTGGGCAGCTTACTGGCCTTTTGTCAATGGAAACTATTATTCAGCTATTTCAGCATGTACATGTCTATGAGCAGAACTAAGAATCCATAAGAGCTGTAACCATGGAACTACAAAGGATACAGTGCCTGTAGTATCCTATGGTAACACACTTTCAAAAAAAAATCTAATAAATAATAACATTAACCTAAAGTTTGACAAAAATAATTTAAGAGCTTTCCTGGACTAATACAAAACTTTAAAAAATGCAAATGATTTACATCTATCTTTCACCTGCATTTTGCAGACCCATTGTCTTGCACAGAATCTAGAATAGAATCTTGCAGAGGTCTAGAATATAGATTTACTTAATAGATTACAAGTATCTCAATGCATCCCTCATAAGCATTGCTATAATAAAGACTGAATTATAAACATGCATTTTATGAGCTTTTTTTATGAGCTTATATGAGAATTTTTGAATCCCATCTGACCAGTGTCCTATCCACAATGAGTACAATGTGCTTTAACATGCCCTCAGGGAGGTGTCTATTTATGGTTCATTAATAAGGGTTGTTTTCCAAAGAGCTATCTGTTATATAATTATAAAGAAGACTAAAAAATGACCTCCCAGTTTCTGTGATGGGTTTTTCAATATTTTCTGATGGCATGAGAACAGATGGACATGGTTTAGTGGTGGACGTGGCGGTGGTAGGTTAATGGTTGGACTTGATGATCTTAAGGGTCTTTTCCAACCTTAACAATTCTATGATTCTGTGATTCTATGACGAAAACATCTGTGCAGCCCTAGCTTCTTGCCTAATTAGGCAGCTCTTGTATATTTGCTTTTTCTTAAACCATGCAAACACATTTTTAAATTACATTATCTTATTTGTAGTCTGTTGGGTGTAGGGGTGAAATGTAAATTACAGTAGTTAACGTCTGTCTATCTGCAGACATGTAGCATTTCTCCCTCTTTTGTGTGGCTGTGAGTGGCATGCTGGGTGTTGTCTGGGGACCTCAGGATGTAACTGTGCCTGACATATCATTAAGGGGAATAATATGCAGCAGGAACAGCAGCTGAGAGATGAAACTGCTTTCTTTTGACATCTGCATCACATCTGAGAAAAGAAGGAGGCATGACAGTCCTGAGGCTGGACAGGAGCCTGCTTGGTAGGCTCAGCGCACAGGGGTGCATCTTACCAGTCTTCACTGGCACGAAGCACATTCGGCAGCTGAAGCATCTACTGAAGTTTGCTCTGAATCACTGCTCAAAATACCCAGGGCAGCCCTCCTGTCTTCACTATCTGTGTGACTTTGAGCAAGGTGCTGGTTTCCTTTGCCAGTCTTTGAAATAGTAGTGCCGATATATAATTATCCAGCCTACTGTGAAGGGGTAGTTCTGTTTGTAACGGGCTTTGAGCTTCTGGAATAAAAGCTGCCTAGCAAACACAAAATGTTATGATGGCTCTAAAGCTGAATGGTATGTCAAAACACGTAAGGGAGCACCCTGCTGGAGTCTTCATAGTGCCTCCAAATACACATTTCTATTTGTGTTTTCCAGGAGATTTTTATTGCTTTAAAGTTCCTTGTACAGGTGTGAGGAACAACGGGGTGACCAGATCTTGTGTTATTTCTGCTAGTAGGTGATAGAATTACCCATAAAGGAGAAAGTCTCTCTTTTCTTTTTCCTAGTTTTCCTCTGATCTCACAATGTAGTTCTTAGTAATGAAAAATCAACATGAATACCACCATATTGTGTTTTCCTTTTCAGTTCTGCAAAACAAATACTTAATATTATATTATTTTCAGATCATCTCATAACATGTACTACATTGCTCCATAGTAAAACTTCTTAAATAGCGTTGCAAGCTATGTTCTGAGTCATTACTGCACAAGTAGGAAAGAAGGCATTTTTTTTCATGCTTTTTATTAAACCTTCATCTATAAATTAATGTATGAGGGCTTAATGGATGATTAATATATATTTCAATAAATAACAAATTATTGTAGACTTCACCAGGCCAATAGTTTGTCAATTATCATGGTACTTATGTACATGATGTACTTATAACCATCTGGTACATGTACAGCTTAGACCTGTAGCGTGCTTTTAATAACTATTAATCATTTTAAATCATTTATAAATGTAATACTTGAATGATATGTGTTTTTTAGCATATGAAAAATAGAGATTTCAGGTTTCTTAAAAGGAAAGAACCATTTAGTTCTTGATTGTGTGTTCAATACGCTCAGCATCTAATTTGATTTGTAGCTTCTCTTAGTTTATGACAATGTGATCTTTCCCTGACAGCTTTCCTTCAACAGTGCCAATGCTTGCAGTTGCTTGTTCATGTGTGAATACTATTTGATAAGTCTCTATATTCATATGCTGTCATTCTGCAGCAGTAAAATAAAACACCATCTTTTTCAGACATGGGTGGAATCAGATCAGAGCTTTTTCTTTTCACAGGAAGATAAAGTAAAATGCTGAAGGATACTATTGCTGTGTTTTTGGAGCATTGTGAACTGAGCTGATGAGGAAGTAATTAAAGACAGGAAAAAACAATCCCACTGAATCCATCTCATACAAATTACAGGAATCGGAAAATCTTTTCATATGTAGAAGCCTGATTTAAAAGCTCTGAGGGGAGAGGGGTAAAAAGAGGTTTTATTTGTGAGCAATGCACAAAATCAATGGATTAGTCTGAACAGGCATTAGCCCCTGGAGCCTGGAAACTGTGATTCACCTCTATTGTGTAGCAAGTGTTTTGGGGAGTTAGATCCTCAAGTCTTTCCAGATTTGTTCACAGAATCTGAACAATAAAGAATAATTCTATTATGATTGCAAAATGTTAAATATTTCCTACTTACATTTCCTTCAAGGATTAAAGGCCAGCACTGTACCCCTCCAGAGTGAAACAGAAGGCAAAAAGGCGGTACTGACACAGGTTTAAAAAGAAATCTTATTCCCTGCACACTGAAAGTAAATAGAAAGGGATAGTGCTACTTATTAAGGACTACATATAATTCTTCCCTTCAATGTGACTTTTAGGGACACACGCATAATTTGCTGTGACTCAAAGTCAGGCAGCTGCCTCTGAAAGTGAATATTGCCCAACCTGTTCCTAGGCTCAGACAGACTCACACCACCAAGCTTACTGCTGCTGAGAATGTCACATGTCTCATACATGGGTTTGCAGGGTCCTCCTAATGCAGCACTGGCTAACACACAGGGTACGGTTTAACTCAGAAGACTGAGAGAGGGAGCAGGTGGGGATGGAAATGGCTTTCAGCATTTTTCAGTGTAGCTAAGCTATGCGTAGGAGTCCACTTCTCCCTAACAGCTTCCACAGGGAAATATCTGTTGCAAAGACACCGCAAGGCTTGCTCCTTCCAGGGTAAAGATAAAGGAAGCTCCAGTATAATGGGAAGTGCAAAAATTTAGCAGATGCCTCTCCCCTTCCCTTCCTCCACCACAGATGACTGTGGATTAAACAGTGATGAAAAAATGTTCATGGGCACAGGAGCTTAATTGACCTGTGAGTAGGGTCTCTGATATGCTTTTCGTTCATGCCACTTTACCGTCACCCACACTATTCCTGGATATGGCACAAGGGCTATTTCCAAGGGGCTGCCTGGATACAGCCACCCAACATTGCAGGCTCTGAGAAGTTGCTCTATAGATGCAAGCTAGTCCAAGTTTGTTGGTCTCGAGGCCAAAGAAAGACCTTGGGCACATTTAATTCACTGATACATGTGCATACTCTGTGCTTACCTGGTACATTAATGAGCCAGGTCCCTCCGTAACCTCTCAAAGCTGGGAGGATGGAGCAGACTGTCACCCTGGCTCTCCCAGCTCCAGGTGGCTTTGGTGATGAGGAGTGCTATGCACAGCTGCATACCAGGATCCTCGCATGCCTCTTCACACTCTCATTAGGGACTGTTGTTCTTGTCAGTCCCATTGTTAAGACATGATTGTGTAAGAGTAATGAAAGCAAAGGAAAGAACAAAGCTCCTGACCATCACCAAACTAACGCAATCAATGAAAAGTTGGTGAGCAAAATATTTTGTGAAAGATGATATTGAGTGCATTAATTTTGTTAAAGGGGCAATAAGTACAAATTTTTGGAAAGCAGTGCAAAGCCAGGCGTACATGAGGTGATTCCAGATGAGGGAAGTCAAGGGGCAAAATGCCACACTGTCATGCAAAGATACCCATATAGCACTGAAATTACATAGCTGGGAAAGTGCAGAAGTGAATGCAGCTGTGATGTTGATGGGGCACTGCACTACAGCACAGCATTGCACCAAACTGGGAGGATGGGGGTGGACAACACTGCAGCTACTGCTGTCCCCTCCAGCAGAGTCAGAGTGTGGGTAGCGGGGGCAGCCCACCATGGGAGGACCAGATTACTTCAGTTCATGGTTTCATCAGGGCCTCGGTGCGGACAGGCCCCTAGGCATCTCCAGTTTCAAGATTTGTAAAAGCACAAAGGTATAAAGTAAATTGATGCCTAGAGGTGAACAGCACTAAGTATTCTTACAGTGATTAGTAGGAGGATCTCAATACCATGGAAACTTGTCACTGTTCAGAAAGAGCAAGATGGTATTTTTATGCTTAGATTTTTTCTTGAATGACCAGATAGCAAAATCTAAGACGAATCAAACAGCAAAATCTATGACCCATTAACACAGTCCAACACCACAAATAAGTACCTATTTACAATCCTAGTTCAACATTTTCCTGCTTGTTTTAAAGTTTCCATTCTGCCTGTACATGTGATATCTGGCAAATAAACTTGATAGGATAATGTTGTGAAATCAAGTCTATTTAACACAGGGTACCCTATACGTGCTAAATAATGTTAATTACAAGCTATCTGTACTTTACAAGATCATCTACAAGCACCATTTTCCATTGCAACGGAAATTTCCATTCCATTTGCATTTGGAGTTCCATAGATCCCTGACCTGTGGGTGATCAGGGAACCTTATAGTATCATGGCATGACCCATTAAGTAAGTCAAGATCAAGCCCGATGATAGTTCATTTAAAGGATGAAGTTCTTTCTGTCTCTTACAGGGGTCCTAGGTAATTAACTTACATTAGATTCTAAATTCACAGATACCTAAAACGAAGTGATGTGACTCTCAATACACGTGAAAAAAACCAGAGGGCCTCTTCCTAATGAAGGTTACATATAGCTACGAACTTTCTTGCTACTTTTGCTGTAAGCAGGAAGAAAAGCAGACAGCAGTTATTCCCTTCTGTCCTGCAACAAGGGCAGGAGAAAGTGTGTGGTAAAAGGGTTTATTTGTATAGTCCATGCAGAAAGGACTGACTTGCCACCACTGCCAGAGGTGGGCACTGAGGAAGTCCATAAAGTCTAACATAGCATTGCTATTGTAATTGCTGTTATTGCAGTAACTCCAAAGAATACCTGCCATACATCAACACCCCACAGTGCCAGGCTCTGTACTAACACAGGCCAAAGGATGATCCTTCCAACAGAGTTTTACCATTCAAAAGCAGAATAAAATATTCTTTGTGTTAACACTTGCCGATCCATGCTGATCTGAATTGTAATGCATGAGTGCATCTGAGACAAGCAATGTGAGTACTTAATTTTTAATTTATCTTTGCTCACTGCTCTTCCAGCTCATGTGGCTGTTAGTGAGCTGCAAGGCCATTTCTGCATGCTGCTGCTGGACCTATCAATTCTCAGTCATCTGCACTTGCTTCCATTTTGTTTGTTTGTCTTTTTAATATGCCCTCCTGATCACTTGCCATTTCTCTCAGATGAGTTTCATTCCCTCCATTGAAACAGTTTCTCCAGCATCTGGATGTTCCTGGCATCTGGAAACTGGCAAAAAAGGAGAGCTTTAAAAATGTCATGTAGTTGCCTCTTACATTATAGGGGATTGCCAACTCTGAAGGCCTTTTTTCAAGATAGTCGGTGTTGAGGGAATTTATACTGCCTGTAATTAACTGGATATGTTTTATGGAGCTAAGGCTGGGTACCCAAAACAAGTGCTTTAGCAGTGATTCTGCTTCCACTGAAATGGACACATCTAGTGCTCAGAATTTTATTTACCTAGGAAAAGAACATGTGTGTAGAAGGACATGAAATTCCAGTGACGTAAAATACGGAGAAAAACTTTCTGAGTTTGGTTAAGGGGTAGGGTAAATAACAGTAAACAAAAACGAGTAAACAGAATAATTTGTGCACACAAAATATATTGCTTCAAATTAATAGCGTAGTGCAGACACAGCTGACAATGAGCACAGCCATGTATTTGTCTTTGTCATAACTGTGCATTGAATACTAAATTAACTCAAAAATCGAAACAAGTTGGGGACATAGAAAGTTTGTGTCTAAGTCATGAGCACTGGAGTGCTGGTGTAGAGCCAGAATAACACAGTAAGAACCAGCAGCTGTAATTAAATCAATTGTCCTGAGCTTCTGCAGTTCTCAGAGAGAAAATAACATATTATTTTTGTGGGGGTCTCTGAGTAAAGATGAAGAAATGCAGTGGAGTGGTAAGTGAAGAAGCTTTGATGCAGCAAAATTGTAGCCTGATTCTGTAGTGTTAATTAGAATTATAAACTCTCCCAAGTATTGAAAGATACCAAAAGAAACAATATCTGATTTCCCTGTTTGTTTTCCCTGTTCAGTTCTGATCACATTCATGTTTACATATAAACAGAGATAAGGTCAAGATAGTCTGCTCAGGTCATAGACAGTCCTGTCTTACCGTCATTTATGTAGCAGAATCTGGACCTCTGATGGAAGCAAGAAAGAAACTGTCTAGGGAGGAATGATAAAACACAAAGACTGTGATTTTCCTAAGATTGAACTAGACTTCACCTGCGAAGAGCTGTGCTCTTGACATAGTGTGGTCAGCTGCTTTCATCTGTGGGTTAATCTAACTAGAGGTCAGGGGACAGGTATAAGGAGCTTTCTCAGCCTAGATCTGGTAACAAGCAAAGAATTGGGCAGATATAAACAAACTGTGTTGGCAGTCAGCTAGGGGGGTGGAAGTCAGCTCCCTTAGCTCCAGGTGTCCAAAGCATCTTGTTTCAGGTAATATCCCAGTTTCCTTTGGAGTCACTGTAGATACAGAGAGGGAAGACCATTCAAAAGACGACAAATGCTCTCCGGATGCACTTATCTTTTTCCACTGACTATAAAGGAGCTCAGACAACCAGCTTGGATCAGACACCCAACTCAAGATGCATGAAATTAGCTAAGTCCTATCTTCAGTAACACAAAGCATGCCAGAATCTTGCCAGTTAAAGATGTATTATCATTTGTCATCAAAATACAAGTATGGGCAGAATGGGCTTTTTTTGTTTTGCTATATTGTTTGTAGAACTGATCCCACCCATAGTTACACAGGGACATATCCCAGGGCAAGCCAGGAAGGTAAACAGAAAGGTAGTTTGCAGTATACTGGGAGTGTTCAGTACTTAACCCTGACTAGTCTAAACTGGTTATGTAGGAAATTTAACTGAGAAAAGAACCCTGAATTTGAGGTAGATCTTGAAGCTCAACACAGAGAAAAATATTAGGCCAGGGTATTCAGTATGTCTGAAGATGAAGTGTGGTGTACTCATTCACTGAAGAGTAAAGTTCAATTTAGAAACCGTACTTTGAGAAGTGCATTAGCCTGACCCAGGCAGAACTGTTCACGCTTGCAAGCCACACACCACTCAAACTCTTTGCAATTGCCTTTGTGCTTACACTCTTCTCACAACTCGAGTTGCTAGGACTTCTGGGCTGGGGGCATGTTGCAGGGTCCTCAGTGTACCCTTCAGCGAATTGTCCTGCTTTGAATCATAAAAGCTTTCACAAGCCCTAAGCAGGAGTGTTCCCAAACCACTCAAAGACAAAATGGTTTTTTCACCACTGTTTGCATCACAATCAACAGCACATCCAGGTATCCGCAGCAAAGCAAACTGTGTACCAGTAGCAGAATTTAAATTCAGGGTTTACAACAAAATGAAGGGAGTGTTGACAGCACCTCACGATCCTCAAATTTTGCAGTGTGTCCAGCAACATGTAACCTGTCATCTTTACATATGAGGTGCCTGACTGAAGTTATGATGGTTGTGGATTCCCCTGTGCTCATCACAGGGTCAGGGTCACAGAGCGGTGGGGCCACACCAGGCTTGCAGCTATCATCAGGACTTCCGGGATTTCTGTGTGAGAGTGGATGTGGGACAAGCTAGCTCTCAATGTCAGCCTGCAGTGGGACAGGTCTACCAGTTCAGAAGCAGGTTGCCACAGCCACCTGGCAGCTGATCGACTCAGACTCCTACAAGCTGGTTTGGTGCTCAAAGTTTGGTGCTCAATCAGTGCTGTCTTGAGTGAGGATGGTAAAGCCATTGTGCTTATAGTTTCCCAGAGCTGGTGGAAATTGCTAATTTCTGGGAAAGAAGATCTGAAAAATAGGTCCTAAATATAAAATCTGTTTTCACATGAGCAACTTCTGCATGAGGGCCCACAGTACACCCTCTTCACATCCCCTGCACATCACAGAATATTCTATACATTTGTTTCTCCATTTTAAATTGTGAGCTTCTGATACCAGCTTTGTAAAACTCCTTAAGCTCTATGGATGAAATATGCTAGCTAAGATCCAGGTATGATTATCTTCACTATTATTCTTTAATCCCCCAAGAGGTTTGATGAAATGACTCTGTAGATTACTTTTGAATGTTTCTGACTTAATTTTCCTGTGTGCATATGTGAATAGACAGGTGTCAGATGTTGACTACAGTATTTGTATGATCAAAATTAGCAACCATTGTTCATTATTTGGTTCGTCCCCCCTTGAACATATAAATCAGAAGCTGAGTGGTGAGCAGTGGCTGCCATGATCCCAGATGTGGGAAGAACAAGCGTAGCAAAGATTTACTTAGGAGTCCAACACAGAATTAAATGAGGGGCTGGAGAGAGGAAGAGTAAAACAGCTGTGGGCGTGAAAATAAAGAAAGGATTTTACAAGTTTGCCCATACTCCAGGGAAGAGCTCTAGTTCAAAACATAAAAGGGATGCTTTGGCTTACAAGCATATGGCATGCTCGTTCAACTTAGAGGCATTAAATCTGCAAAAATTAAGTAAATATTCTGGCAGCTTTATTAAGCATTCTGCTTTCTCTAGAAAGGCGTATCCTGGATTGGACTCAGTTCAGAGACAAGTTCTCAGGCTTTACCAAAGGCACAAAATGCAGCAATTATATTACCCAATCGATGGAGCTGCCATCTCTTCCCTTGGGAGGCTTTTCACAGTCTGGTAGACCTCACTACAAGGAAAATCACACTAAAATATTGGGTTGAGATTCAGTCTACTTTTCCCTTTTTTTTTTTTTTCTCTTCCTCCCCCTCCAAATTAATGCAAAATATTCTTATAATCATCAGCACTGAGGTATAGGCTGTTGCACTTCTGACATTTAGTTGTCTTTTTCTTGATTTTTGAGCCTTTTGGGTTAAATTATAATAATTTCTAGTGCCTTTCCTTTGACAGAATCAATCAAGACCTTAATTGCTGCAGTGACCAGCTATTACTGACAGCCAGGGAAACCCTCTACCTTCAGTACAGCATGTGGACTCTTCTGTGCAATGCAAGGGACATACAGGCATGTAAGGATGGAACTTTCAGAGAAAACAGTGAGTTAAACATGATATGGCTAATAGGAAAGGACACCTCACAAATCCCTGCCATTTAAAAGTAGTGGATACCCAGCTGCACTTGGCATTCCCAGTCAATGCGTCCTCTTTGGCTGCTGCAGCTTGATCCAGATTAACCCTTTACCATGAAGGACCTCAAAGACTATTGCCAGTGCGGCCCATAGACATGATCTGTGCCCTCCCTCCTTTCCCATCATCTCTGTTGGGGCATACTTGAATAATCCATGGCTCGCTCGCTGCCTATGCTCCCATGTTTCCTTCCAGAGAGAAGGAAAGCAGGGTGCACATCCCCACCAATCGTTGCCTCAAGTCACTGAGCTCCTGGATTGAACCTGCTCCAAGAGATTTACTTGGCTGTGTTTTGTGAGGACAGGAAGGGTATTGACAATGCTTAACCTCAAATGGGGTCAGTAGCGGAGCATTGAGCCTGTGATGTGAGATCTGAGCAGCTAAGCAGGGACGCATTGCTGGTGGGTTGCAACTGCACGGGCATAAACATAAGCACCTAATGGGTGTTGCTGTCAGTTTAGGCTCTGGGCTACTGTAAAGTTAGGCTGTAGCTGGGCAGAGGGCTTGAGGACTGACGTGGTGCTTAGACAGTCTAACATGTCTCCAGAGAGACCTGAAACGTGTGTCTGCCATGGGACAGGTGTCTGGTTTCCCAGAACTGAGACAAACTACTTGTCTAGAGCAGAAAGAAAACCATGCCATTTGAGGGAGAAGGGGGATTTATATTGATGCAAGAAATTGAAATTACCTCATTTTTTTTTCAGAAGCACTGAAACACAATAGTCAAGTAGGTCCTACAAAGAACTTTGCTGGTGATGTGAAGATTGCATGATTCTACATATTACACGTTTATTCTTGGACATGAGGTGGGTTCTGCAGCAAAGCAGCACTGTCTGTGGTCTGTGGTGACACCTGGCCAGCACGAAGACAGTATGAGTACTCCAGATGGCCCCGGAGGGGTCCCCCTTGAAAGTGGGAACCAGTGAGTGGGATCAGGTCTGCTGATTATTCTGTAGGCTACTGAATCTCTGGCAGTACTGAGTTACAGGTACTTTGGAAGAATATGTTAAGTGTAAAATAATCAATTTCTAGAGCAATATCCTGTAGCCAAGATATGAAGTAAGTTATTGCTTTTTGTCCTTAACCATGGTTTTAGATTCTTTAGGTATGTTTATCTTTTATTATATATTGCATTGATTTTTCAGACATGGAAAAACCACATCCTCAGCCTTGGAGACAAAATGATTTCACATTTCAGTCTCTTTTTCACTGGGATTCAGGTGATACTTTCTGCTCCCTTTGGAGGATAACGCATTCTTTTCATGGTCCAGACTACAGTTTTGTCATATGCCTTCTGAACTAAACAGCTTTTGCCTTCCAAACCCCAATGGCTCATCACCAAAACCCACAGGATACCCAGAGTGCTATGAAGTTTGCTTCTTTCCATTTAGCATTTAGCATGTGAGCTGGAATGGGAAATACAGAGGATATGGAGACCCAAGCCAGACTGGCATGGTTGCTGAGACACGTGTCAAGTGCACCAATGCATGTTGACCTGCACCAGGTTTTGCACAGGTCCTGATGCAGGCTGGGAAGTAATGTGTCCTCAATCCTGGTGACTGCCTCCCTCCAGGGGAATTTGGTGCATGCTTGTGGAACACCACCAAGGGGATGTTGCTGGCTGGGAGGGTAGGAGAACACAGCAATGGACACAGCTGTTTCCCTCATTCCATGTGCAGAATATTTTCCTTTCTTGTTTACAGTGCTATAAATTGTTTTGTAGTTGGACCTTTGTTCTGGGCACAGCTCAGCCTTGAGCTGGGTTTGCTTGTTTGTTTCCGTTCCTGCTCCGTTTCCTCTGCCTGCCTCCCGGCGTGACTAACACCGTCTGTGCCGCTTCCCTTGTCTCTGCGGCTTCCCCTCGGTCCTCTGCCACGGATGCGGGCAACTGCCATGCTGCTCCTCCGTGTGCTGCCACGGAGCAACCTGCTCAGTGTGGAGCAGTGTGGGAAAGCATGCTAACAGCAACTGAAAGGTGATCGCATCATGGTACAGATGCAACAGACCTCTATTTTTAGTTAAGGAAATGAAAGCTTTGCTAGGCTTTCATTTTTTTCCTCTCACACTTATATAAGCAAAGCAAGATGCATGTGATGAAGAGAAAGAGATCTTGTTAACTGCGTTACCTGAGGTAATTTCTGATGGATTAGTATGAATCTGGGAGATGTAAAGTGGCAGCTGTCTTCATTTGATCATTCATATTCCTTTGAACCAGATATGTGTTTTTCTTCTTTCACTTTGTCTTATATTTTGCTGGTCTGGGCCACGCTTTTTGCTCTGCTATAATTGATATGAAACATCTTCTTAAACGACAGCTCACTTTATCATTTCAGGCCTGTTCAGCCTCCTCTAGCCCAGCTCAGCACACAGACCTCTGCCACACCGCTCCAGCATCTGCACTGCCTTTGCTGCCTCTGCAGCTACCAGCAGGCCCTGAGCTTAACTTCTGGTTCATGGGTATTCACCCCTTCTCAGAAAGTGCAGACCTCCACCCCTTTAGCACAGGAATGGCATCATGCACTAATGGATGTCCGTGCACCACAAGCATGGACCTTCTGAGCTGACTGGCTTAAGCAAAAAGGGTTGAATTATTTCCCTTGTTTATTACTGCTTGTATTTCATGTCTTCTGCAAGCTAAAGTGAAAATGAACTTGAACTGTTATCCCACAGACTTCAGGCAAGTATTTAAAAGCTTTGCTGAATCCATTCTGCTTTCACAGGGAATGTGCTTCAAAGCTTGTGTGGCAATAGAGCGATGACAGCTCAAAATGCAGGCAAGCAATGGGAAAAGCAAAAGTTTTGTTCTTTAACAAGTACAATTCAACAGAATCTAAAGAAATTTGCGAGTGGATTTAATGCGCATGTTTTGCCACATACAGGTCTTGCCAAAAGAGCATTGTTCAAGAATTTCTCTCTGTTTTGTTTATTGCTCTGGTATGAATTATAACATTGATATCAGTATTTTTCACTCTGGACTGTTCCCTGTATCTTCCCGAGGGCGGACAATGTAGAGTTGGTGGAGAGGGTGTTCAAAGGGCCTGGGATGCCAACCGGGACTCAGAGGACCTGGATCATTTTACAGCTTCATCATGGACATCCTAAGTGTCTTGTGTCAGCTACTGCACTTCATTTCCTCATTTATAAAATATGGATAGCAGCGTCTCTCTGTTTTAGAGAATGTTGTCAGGATAAAGCCTTTTAATGATTATGAGGCACCACAGGCATGCTAGTGATTGAAAGCACATATGTAGACAGATGTAACCTGTTGAGAGACTGAGATTGAGAAATGGTCTTGACAGAAATAAATGGGAAAAATCTAAATACAGAGAATGGTTTTCTATTGAATTACACAAATTTGATATTGCACACATCACCTCAACACACAGATGCATATGTACTATACATCCTTTATAGCAATTGTTCTGAATGTACACATCTTCATGATAAATAAGGGAAAATAATTCAGGATATTCTCCCTGCATGATCTCAGTCATTACTCATTGGCAAAAAATGAGCAAGTTGAGCATTTGCCCACCTTGTCAACTTTCTGGGAAGCTGAAGACAAGCCACGCTGCAGGGCAGGGTGGACAGATGCAGACTGCTGACCAGGGCAGCTTTCGCACAGCACCAGTCGCAGCATGCTCCTCCTGTGCTCCTGCTCTGGGAACCCGTGCGCAGCCATGTCTTACATGGAGGATGGTGGAGGAAAACAGAAGTAACATTACTACTGGAGATGTGTGAAACAGAAAAAGTACAGGGGAGCATGAAAAGGCAGGTGTGTGTGTGAGTCTAACCTGACTGTATCTACTAGCAATACATCTATACTTTTGTGGAGCAGAGTCACAAAACAAGCTTTTCAACTATGTTAAGTGGTTAGGGGCTGCTATTTATTTAAATGAAAGAGGGATTAAACTCTCTGGCTACCTCCAAGCTACTGAATGAACTGTGCCGGGGACTGCTGTTTGGCCACAGGACAGGGGACATGGCATGGTTCACCTCTGCATGGCTAAACTCTCTCCTCTGTCAGAACATGGTAGCCTCATCCATCCGTCCATCCATCCACCCACCCACTGACCCATCTACCTGTCCATTCATTGGGAAACACTGCCTGGCACTTGCCATCTCCAAACTGTACCTGAACATGGTCAGGGAGAGGACTAGCAGGGGGCCAAAACTATTCCAGGGAACATGCTTGTGACCAAACCCTGGCTGGTTGCAGAGCGGGGCTTAGGGCTCTGCCTCTTTATTTTACTAGAATAGATACATTGGGTAGGTAATTGGTAGAGATGGTTGCTCTGTTCTCTGTTTGTAGCATGCCTCATTTAGAAAGGTTGTGGTCCATAACTGTAGTGACAAATCTTCACCTCAGTGTAAAACAATAAGTAACAAGAAAGATGGCAAGTGTTTACCACCTCCATGGTGTTGTTATCTCCTCAAATATATTCCTGTCTTACATGCAAGATGGATGAAATTCAGTCCTATGGTAACAACCAGTGCATAAAAAAATCATAATGTAAAGGTCCTGCAGTTCTCATTTTTATGGACCTAAACTCAGAAACTTCATGAAATTGTAGGAGTCCCACTTTTCTATGAGATATACATGTTCTTAATTTCTAGCCTAAGTACCGGGGCACTAAGAGGTGACATTTTGTGGAACCAAAAGGTATTTCATATCATTTACCCAAAGCTTTATGGCTGTCTCTGAGTCTGGCTTTATTGAACTTGTGATGAGGACACATGACTTTAATACCGCAAGGATGTGAACGCAAGTCAAAATAATTTTTAAACATCCTTAAACTTTCCTAACATAAATATCTGCAGCTTCCTTGGCACATGCAAAATTCATGAAATGAGATTATACCAGATGATGTGGTGTGCTTTACAGCCATGTAATGTTAGTTAGCCAGGAATCTGGTTTCCACTATATAGACACTATGTAAAACAAACCCTGACCCAGACACCTTCTAGTTTAGGCAAGACTGTGCAGCCTGCTGACTAATATAATGAATTTCTGATTAGTCGTCTTATTCCTATATTGGTCTGTTAAAATGGTCTATTGTGGAGGGACAGGAGATTAAATAAATACTAGAATTCAAATGAAAAGGCTGGGTAAAAACTACCTGTATTTTAAACAGTGAGGGCACTGTACTGTAGGGCTCTTTTATGTATCCTTCAACAACAGGGATAAGGAACATTTATCCTTATTGATTTAAAATCAACTGCAACTTCAAATTTAAAAATAAATTTTAAAATAATATTAAAATTTAAGTAGACTTAGAAGTAATGGCTGTTACCCTTCCTGGCCTAAGCCCAATATCTTGCTTGTATGAATTACAGTTGCCAATTACAAATTGTATGGTGCAAGGCAAGCTTCTAGTACTGGAACATTGCATTGCCCAAGTGTTTTATTAAGAGTGTCAAACAACATGTTAATGATTTCTTAAATTCTACTACATCCAGTAGTTTTATGATATTATGATTTAATTTACTCCCTAATTAAATTACGAAAACTGAGGTGGGAGAAGAAAAGGGAAAAGGGCAGAGAAGGTGAGATCTGAATGTAACTCCAGTGATGATTTGGGGCTGGAAAGAAAGCATACATCCCACAATCCATACTCTTTTTCACAAAGGTAAGTATAAAGATGTATGGTTTACATAAAAAAGGTAGCATCTGGACAACTGATCATATGGACAACATGGAGTGAGGGAAAACTTCTGGCTTGCTCTAAAGATCTTGTTCAGGAAAAATTAGTTTTTGACGTCACAAAGAGAACAGAAAAAAACCTTAATAACTTGGAATTAATTAAGAGAAAAGGATAAGAAAATATATAAAAATAAACCCATGTGGACTTCAAGACAATCAAGATAACCATCCAGCCTCTCCTGGAGAAGAGGAAAGACACCCCTGCTCCCAGCCTTTCTCCATGCAAAGACCCCAGGGTGCTGACACCCCCAGACAGTGACTGTCAGCGTTAGCACCCAGAATAGCACTGGCAGGGGGAGCATAACAACGAAGAAAAACAGGAGATACTAAGAAGGTTTTTCTATATAAAATATTTCACAGATACTGAGTTTTTTTCTGTACTAATTTGGGTTGTTACTGTACAATGTTGTTACTAAGCTAATAAATGGGATTATTATCTGTTAAAACATTAAATCTACTATGAAGTTCCTGTCTTAACATGTATGGTGTTCTCTCCTCTCTGCCCATGGTAAAATTTTGAGCATTACAGAAGGTAAGAGGATGGTCTTCCCATAAGCTGCATGGACTAATTTCAGAAATGGTAAGAAAGGTGAAAGAAAAATATGATAGTGCCAGTAAAAATTCAAGAGACAGAGCAGAATAGAGGAGATGATAGCGTTTAAAAACTGAGGGTCTTCTTGGAGCTTGTAACAGTTCTCTGCCTACATATTACAACAAACTAAATTTGCATAGTTATAGAAACTGCCAGGATCAAAGCATAAGGTAAAAGAACTTCCAGTGGGGAAAAAAAAAAAAAGAAAAAGAGGAAGAGGTGAAGTATGTGAAAGTAATGTAAGTTTTTATACCAGTGCTATGGACATTTCATTAGCTAAACAAGCTCCTAAGACCAAGTGTTTTTTGAAGTCATACTGCCTTATCAAATTGTAATTTCTCATCTGTGACTTAGATATGTCTTGGATCAGTAACTTTTCAGAATTATTCTTTACATTATAAATAATGTATCTTAGTTTCTAAAAATAGCCTAGCTTTTCAGGAAAGCAACTTAAGTTCCTCAGACCATAGGGAGCCTATCACTTTTTATATGACCAATTCACACATTGTAATCATTCTTCTTTGCAAGGCTAAGATGTGTTTTATTTTTCTCTGGTGGCATTATGTACTATGATATAAGCTTTGGAGTACAGCATTTCAGTTTAAGTTAAAAGCTTTCTTCACTGGGTCATTGTAATAAAGCTTCTTCTGTAAGTAAATTATGATCCTGCTAGCAGCTCCCTATTCTATTTTATTATTATAAAAAGAATAACTTCCTATTAAAATGAGCTTAAAAGAATACAAACATATGGTTTCCTTAAGAGTTCAGCTACAACAAAATGAATTCATTTTTGCCAACTTGTTTCCAGTTAGCTGAGCTTTTCAAGTGCTCATGCAAAGGTGAAGTTTGTACTTGCCTAGGTGCTTCATATCAGTCCTGTGGGTAGAAACACTCAGGATATCACAGGAAATAAATTTCCTCTGGAGTAGCGTTTTTACAAAGAAACCCACTTAAACACGAGAGCACGTTTTTCAAAATGAGTGCTGAAATGCTTTCTTCAGATGAGTATTTTCAAATCTAGATTTTGTCAATCTAGATTTTGGTAACTAAAAATAGGCTAAATTTTCAAAAACACCTAAACACCAGAAAGCTTTCAGTGAAATAATAGATCCACTGTGAATGTGTAGCCTTAAGCAAATCATTTAAGAGTTTTTTTGTGTTAGGTTACGTGGTAAGAAGCTGGTCTGCATGCACAGAGGAGTCCCCAGTGGGGGGGACTCCAGTAACACCCAGACCAGCTGCTTCTGGGTCATTGCAGGAGGTCCCCAAAGGCCCTATGAAGGACCCCAGGGCACAAGGATGGGGGGCCCCCAGTGACTCCATCACAGACACAAGACCCAACCCACACCCCAAGCTGCCCTGGGAAGCCTCAGCCTGTGGGCCTGGGGACACCCGTCATCATGAGCCAACGGGAGAGGGTCCCCCTCACCCCACAGACTGAAAGGTTGCTGCCAGGGAAGTGGGGATCACTATGGGAGGGCAGGGGAAGGGCATTTCAAGATTGCACAGGACTTATTATGGGATGTCCCGAGGAGGATGGGGAAAGAGAGGATTGAGGTGATTTGGGAGGGAGCAAGTAGGAAAACAGTGGGATAAAGGGGCCAGTCATGTGCAAGCAGAGGCTGGTCAGTGCAACCTGCCTGGCTGTGTGTGACCAGTGCATTCTGTTCTGGCCTCTCACTGAACCCCATTTTTAGCTATTTTCCCAGGCAAGGGGCTCTGTCTGGTGTGCAGGGGTGTGTGAGTCTCAGTGACAGACCCTGGGGTGGAACTGGGGCCGGAGGTCCATGTGTCCATAGTATCAGTGACTGGAGAGACCGAGTTGGCTGCTGGAGGGACCAGAGGGTCCAGGCCAACTGCCAGTTGACTGTGGGGCAGCTGAGACCCACCTGCATGTGTGTGTGCATGTGTGTGTGCACCAGAGAGACACCCATACCAGCAGCTGGAGCAGGGCTGCAGCCTCAGGGGCTTGTATGTCCAGGTGCCAGTAACTGGGGAGACTGGAATCCCAGGGCAGATACTGGGCAGACTGAGTATCTGAGCTCAGCTGCTGGAGGAATCCACCTTGCATGATTGTATTCCCCAGTAAGGGACCTTCAGCCTGAACTGCCAGATGGGAGGGTAGGATGAGGCCATATATATGTATATATATATGTATATATGTGGTGTATACATGTTCTCTGTGTGTGTGACTACTGGGAACACTGGTTCAGCCTTGCTGTTGGCTGGACCTGGGGGTATTGAGATGTTGCAGCCTAGTCTCTGTTGGGCTGCAGGATTTCACAACCCCTAACATCATGTTTAGCTTCACCTGCCTGTAAATGCCAATAACAAGGCAGTACTCCACTCCCCTCACATAAAATCAAAGTTTAAATTAAAGAAGTTGCCCTTAAACTATTTTTTTTGCTCAGAAGAGCAGAAATCTGGTATTAATAGGACTGGAACTGGTCTATGATCTGGGCTGAGGTGTGAGGCCAGGAAGTTTAGGTGAATAAGGAAATTGCCTGGTTTCCAGGAGCACAGAGCTGTTCTCAGTGAAGTCATTGGGAACCTCAGCTAGAGGAAGTGCATCTGCAGGGGGTTGTGCTAGCAGATCACATGGACCTCCTCACACTGAATCATGAGAAAGCTTTGGCTATTTGACTCTAGTCTTTTGTACACAAATTCAAAACCCAAGTCATAGTAATTTCCTTATCTGTGTTCTGCTTTTGTTTCATGAGTCAGTGCAAAAAATTGTCTTGAGAATGACAGTAATTACTGGAAAACAAAGCTGAAATCCTAGAGGGTGACTCTTGGGTCAAGCAGCTTTGACATTTATCAAAGATTTTTTTCTATCCTGTACCCTAGCTGTACAGATGTGACAACTTCCTCTGCACCAGACAATAGGGAATGATTCCTGGGACTGAAAACACCAGACTTACTTACACAATGACCAATTTTCAGTTTCTTTTTTTCTTGAGAGAAGAGGGACTTTTTATATTCCATATTTCTACCCATGTCTTGCTGCCTGAATGGCAACAACATTAATGACATGTGAGATGGATATCTGTGATGGATTACTTCAGCGACAGAGTCAATGTGGGGAGAATACAAACAATCTCCACAGACAAAGTAAATGAATAGAGCAGGAATCAGTGGATGGCTGGGATGCACCTCTGTAAGAAACCTCTGTCAAGCACCAAACAGAAGCTCAAGAGGATCATTTTATACACACATTTTATGCATTGTTTGGTGCTTGTTCAAAGACTGACCACATCTCTTCCAGTGAAGAAAGACTGAAGAAAAAGCTAGCAAGCAGTTACATGTGAGATTTGGCCTGTGGATTCTAGTTTACTTTAGTAATTGGTGTCTAATGGGCAGTGAACATTCAGTAATGTGTGAATAAATGTTAAAAATAAAGGTCAAGTGTTTTCCTGTTTCTCTGGGTCTAACAATGTTGTGGATATATTGCCCTCTCTTTGCATTCTTCACATTTCCCATAGAAAGACCACAATGATAATTTCTGTCCCCCACAACAAGAAAATCCTGACCCCATGGCATCTCTTTGACATTCTATATTCACAATTCTTGCTCTGTATCTCTCCCAGGCACTATTTTTTCAAACTTGTAACAATACCCTTAGACATGCTGTTTGATTATTCTCTTGTGGTTTGCCTTATTTAATTACAGAGCCTGGAGAAATCCAGACCCATGTCTTGAAACTTTTGTTCTTCAATATAAACTATGAACTAAAGCAAGCTGAAGAGCTGATTGATAGATCCTCCTGAAGACAAATGCAGCAAGGGTCAAGTAAGCAATATATTCAGCTTATTGGTAAGTAGAATATCACACCTGAGAGAGGCACTCCAGCTTTCTGTGCAGCACAGAAAAAATGGGACTGTCTTTCCTGCCTCAAGACTATGCCACATGCTGCTTAGACAAGCAAAGAAATAGAAAAGGTGTGTGGGGTGCAGGTCTTTTATGCACTTAGTGACCTTACCATATAGTGGTTCAATACTGCAGTGCTCAGACAGTTATGTGCATAGGCAAGGGAATGCTCAGGAGCCAAGTATCCTCATGTAGTCATCACACTTCATAGGAGATGGACTTTAACATTTACAAATTAGAGTAATTTACTACCACCATGCAGGTTTTTGACACAACGTCTTTAAGAATGAACATTTTGCTGCAGAGTGCAGTCTTACTTGCAGTCCTTGCCCTGACTTCCCAGGATCTGCACATCCCACGGGAGCGGGTCACCGAAGCTTTCTCTGCTCTAGCCATGAGGTGGCTGTCTTCTCTCCTGGCATCAGCTACTCAAGCCTAAGAACAATATACAGATTACAGCACCTAAAATAAAGTAAAGGCCTTGGGTATTTGCATTCACACAGAACTGTGATACAGGATAGGGGTTTGGGTCCAAAATGTTGCTCACAAAAAAATACAACAGAATACATCAGTCTCAGAGTCTTTAGTCATTTTTTCTTCTTTTCTTTTTCAAAGGGGAATGTGAACTGAATTTCAGCACTTTGTTTCCTCATGATGACTGCTCATGTCTGCCATATTTTTGAAAGTTTAGAAGGTTAAAATGGGTTAGCAAAAGTGGCACAAGGTTAATCTCCCAGCCCTCATCCTGCAGTAGAGTAATGGGGACTAACTGTGCTGAGTACTGCTGACTGCTGCAACTTGCGTGGGTCCATGCACATTTCTGCATTTTTTTATGCACACGCATGCAGTTTGGCAATGGCATGGTGATTTGTTAATTCTGCAGCTTTAATTTGGGGAGTTTCCATGATGATCTCAGTATTTCAGATTAGGAGGGCCTCACTTTTTGGCCCCTGGCCAGCCCCTCCAGCCACCGCTGCGCTGCCTCCTGCCCCATGGTTTGGCCACCCGCACCCAGCAGCCGGGGCAGTGTGTGCTGGCGGCACAGACAAGGCCGCCGCTGCTGAGCTTGCACTGGAACAGCCAAACTCACAGCTGGTTAAGAGCAGGGAAAATTGAGCAAATGCAAATCGTGACATTCTTGGGTTTTGCTCATCTTTTATGGAGAGGCAAGGGCTGCTTCGCACCAGTGGCTGACAGGGATGAAGCTTATCTAGTCATAAAAACTTAGCTTGTGGTACTGACGTTACCATGATGGGCACTATCAGATTCATTATTAGATTATGGTATACAACCTTTACAGATGGAGAGACTATCTAGTGACAGTGATTTAGTATCTTGGTGTCCAGATGCATAGTGCTCACTGAAATCAATACCTGTTAGTTATCTGAGCACCTCTGAAGATCCAGGCCAATATATTCTAATGCTTCATCAGGTCAGCAAGTGGAGCTTTTCCTCTGAAAACAAGGACAGAAGCTCCCGCTGAGTGTCTAATAACGCCTCATTATGCCTGTTGATTTTACATAAAAGGTGCTCAGACCATCTGCAGGTGAACAGCAGCACAAATCTTACAGGAGCTGCCTAGAAAACGCAGTGTTGGTTTTCAGTCCATTGAATGCTGCTGTTTTACATCGTTGCTGCTTTCATTTCTCCTTATTACAGCAGTGATAAACTATCAGGCTTATCAGCAAGTTCTCGAAGGTGTGACTTGCATGTGCATTTAAAAATCTCTGTTTTCAATCCTACCCTAAAGTTATCTATCAGCACAAATTTTAATCATTGTTATCTCAAGAGGAAATACTATACTCCAATTAATGGCTCAAATAATTGTGCTCAGTATGCAGTTTGGCTGACAGTCGCAGCTTTTGTTAACTATATGATCGCTGTTGTGGCTTGTACTGGAAAATCATGTTATTACATTTTCAAGAGAATCAGCATTTGCTCTGCGAATTCAGAGGCCGAGCAGGGCAGAGTCGTATACACCAGAGTAACTCTGTGTAACATACTGCATTGCAGCAAGACAGCTAATAACAGTGCAGCAAAGCACATTAGCTGTCAGGCAATACACTACGCTGTGGAGAATAGACTGATACCGTGTCATATTTTGTAATCATGCATACGTTGGGGGATTTTTTAAGAGCTGAGTCATATTTCTAACAGGGATGCTAATATAATAAGCAGTCAAATGCACTTCTTTCACTCTGGTTATTTGTAAAATATTATCACTCTGCTATTTGTAGATGTTGGTGAGACAATTCTCTGTCTGCTAGAGTGCACTGTTTGTATGATGGCACATCCCATAGGGGACAGAGAATAATACAACAAGCCTGTTGCAGTAACTATACCCTGGTTTAAAACAAAAACTGGCAGCAAGAGTTATAGAGCCACAGTATTTTAGAATGATAATACCTTTTCTGTGAGGATATTTTCAGTTACACAAACCAGAGTTTGGCATTTGTTTTCCCAGGAAATGTCAGTGGAACTTTGGCACTTAAATATCAATTGTGCCTTTGGAATAAATGGTAATTTCACTGGATAGTTGTCATTGTTGTAATGGTTGTCACTGTTTTGCCTCATAATTGAGGATGCAAGCAGCATAGAAAGCATCAGAGCTAGACCTACTCCTATGAGTAAAAAACTGAAGAGCACACTACTCTTCCCCATCTCTTCGCAGATGATTCGGGAACTCCCTGTTAACTCGGCTTCACTTGAGCTGTCCTGGACTTTCCTACTACAAAATCCAATGGCCGGTGCATGATAAGGGGGATGAGTCAAGTCTGATGGATGCTCAAGTACCCATGCAGACCTATGCGTAGTAATCACAGTTTGCGGCACTCTCCAGACTGTGACTTGATCTTCACCTGCATCTTTTGCTTTGCACCATTTCCTTAGCCAGCAATGTCTGCCAATCCCAAGAAGTGGAGGTTTTCCCTCCCTAGGGCATGTCATTGCTGTCTATTAGTAGCTACGAGTACAAAAGAACTGGTTAACAAATTGCTCTCAGCCCAAAAAAGCCTAAGCCTATCCTTAAAAATCTGTTCCTGTACAACTGTCCTTCCACTTTCTATAAAGAAGCTTCCTGAAGAAGCACATACAGTCCATCCAAATCATCTAGGAATGTACTGCTAGATAAGATTAAATAAAGGCTGAACATTGTTTGACTATATAGATGTACAGTAACATGTTCTTGGTATTACTTGGGAGAAAAATCTGCTAGTTTTCTATGAATACATGGAGAAAAATGTTAAAAATGCCTTCAGAAATATTAGAAGATGCCATTTTTTAAATGGGAAGTGAATCAGGCTGTAGATTTTTGAAGATTTTATTTTATTATGGTGAATAAATAAAACAGCTTTCAGAATTTGCACTGAAATTCTAAAAATGTTTTTAAAGAGCTCACATAAACTACACAGTGATCCAAAGGAAGAGAATCAGAAAATTTTAGCAGGGGCCGTACAGCCAAGGATTAGCAAATTCACAATGACATAGACCCTCACAACACCCTCATTTACTGCACCTAACCAAGAAAGGAAAGCATCCTGCTGCATTATATATATCGATATATTGTTACATTATGTAACCAAGAAAACTAAGAAAGGAAAGCATCCTGCCCTATTATGCATACCAATATATTGTTACATTATATATACAAATTATGCATACTAAGTTTCAGTGGAAACATGAAAAAGAGACAATATCTGCCTGGTGAGCTTTGGAATTTACTGCTGACTCAACAGGGTGTGGTCACAGAGGGGAACTTTACTGGTCTATGGCTTTTAAACTTTATCATGAAACAAATGAAGCATCGTGAGCAGAAAGATTTTTTCTCTTTAAAAGTTGTCTATATGAACGGAAAATGTTAGTATTTAACAAAACAAACAGTGACAGCAATCCACAAAGGTTTTATGACCTTGGAGGGATTTAGCTCAAACTCTCCCCAAATTCTCGTCTTGTCACAGATAAATACAGGAAACTCCAGGTTCAAAGGTAGCTTTTTGAGAAAAATGAGGCGTATGCGATAATCACTTGTCCAAGTTCATAATCTTAAATATAGTGGGTTTTGTTGTTTGTCCGTCGTCCCGTCCCATCCCGTCCGTCCCGTCCCCCCCCCCCAAGAAATTGGGAATTATTTATTTTGGGAATTCAGATTTGACTTTTCATTCATAACTTCTATGAACATAATTATATTTTTATTAAGGTATTTTCTTAAGTTGATTAGGATTTTAGGTTATCAGTCGTCTGTGAGCTGTTCTCTTCACTATTTCTTCACCTGTATGACGTTTATAAGCCAACATGATGCTTGTTTCACTACTGAAGAAGACAGAAGGTGAAATTCATTCCATACAAAGAACCAGTGCAAATTATTTATACCTGCCATGAATAAATTGAGCATGATTTCCCCAGCAGTATATCTCAAAGTATGATCAGGGAGAGGTTTAAACTTGCTTTTTATTCTACTGTTGCCATTTGCATTTTGCAATGGGATTCTGTAGCATCTATGAATATCTTGTCTCTAATAATTTCATTTTGTTAACATGTCAACATGTTAATCAAAATATATTCTGCTCCATGTTCAGGAAGATAATCTTCAGGATCTCAATTGCTGACCAGTTCAAAAATCTTCTGTAAAGTATATGTGTGAGGAAATACTAAGGTAACTAAAAAATCTGGAGGTGAACAAACTACTGTGTATTTAACGCTATTGATTTCCTGCAGTGTTGAGCTGTAGAGACCTGTACTCCTTCTTATTTTAGCCTGATAGTGAGTATTTTTTTTTCTTTTAACTAACCTTTAGGATTTTGGTTTGGAGAGAAAACAATATAGCTCAGCTAGGAAATAACACTTTCCCACCAGTAGCTTTGAACATTTTTGCACCAAGTAGGTAACAAAATGAAAAATACTGAGACCTTGTCTTTCTTCAAAGCCATTTGAATGGCATAAAAAAATATTTTCTGCAGAGGATGACGGGATTCTGGGCTGGCTAGTTGCTAGTTGAGCTTTTTGCGCTTTTTTGGGGTCAGTTTTGGCTCAGGCTTAACCAGATAATGTCTATCTGGAGCATGAAATACCATCCTGCTCTGAGAAGAGTCTGGCTCCATCTTCTTTGTAACCTCACCTCAGATAACTGTAGGCAGCAATAAGGTCTCCTGCTCTCCATTCTCTTCTCCAGGCTGAACAGTCCAAGCTCACTCAGCCTCTCCTTGTATGACAGATACTCCAAACCATAAATCAGCTTTGTGACCCTTCGCTGGACTCACACCAGTATGTCCATGTCTCTCATACTGGGGAAAACCCTTCTTGTACTAGTAATTCCTAATATCACAGCAGCTCCCTTCCCTTCCCTTCCCTTCCCTTCCCTTCCCTTCCCTTCCCTTCCCTTCCCTTCCCTTCCCTTCCCTTCCCTTCCCTTCCCTTCCCTTCCCTTCCCTTCCCTTCCCTTCCCTTCCCTTCCCTTCCCTTCCCTTCCCTTCCCTTCCCTTCCCTTCCCTTCCCTTCCCTTCCTTCCCTTCCCTTCCCTTCCCTTCCCTTCCCTCTTCCCTTCCCTTCCCTTCCCTCTTCCCTTCCCTTCCCTTCCCTTCCCTTCCCTTCCCTTCCCTTCCCTTCCCTTCCCCCTTCCCTTCCCTTCCCGCTAAAGCCACTTGTGATCTGTGGGAACCCATATCAGCATTATATATAACATAAACTTATATTTTTTTGCATTTCCCTTCACTTCCAAGAGTTGCACTTTGCAAAGCTTAGTCAAAACTATTACACCAATGGATCACATCTAAACATTGGCTGAAGAAGTGAAGGATTTGTGTGTTCAGCATCGATTGATCTCTGCTGTCATTGGCCCGAACAGTAAGATTTTCAACAAATTCAAAATAATTAGCATCACTGTTTTTGTTTTTGGGGTTTTTTTTAAATCTCATGCAACTATTTTTGGAAATGGTCCTGGCTTTTACTCTTTTAGTCACAGAGAAAGTAAGTGTGGTTTTGAGTTGCTTGGCCGTTCTTGTGAATTATTAATTTCTTGCACTCTTGTTTACACAGAGCCTTGACATGGTTCACTTTCCACCTGCTCTGGTTTGAAACAAATGCTGAATAGTCATCTCACAACAGAAACAATACATGTACCCTATCTACTTCTGCAAGTTGCTTTTCTGGGCACAGGTAAAACAAAGCATCCACAGATTAATTTGTTCCGTTCTCAGTAAAAGAGTGTTAATCATGATGAACTAATGTGATTTTAATGGGAATGTCATAAGTACCCCTATGCAAATTCTATTTTAATGTAGCAATTAATTGTACTGTGATTTCACCAAATGAGATAGCTTGCAGTGCAGCATCACAGCTGGTGCACTGAAATATTGTGACCTTTGATGCAGACCTGTGCTGTTGACAGGATCTTCCTACATAAACCCTGGAAATAGAGTGGGGGCCAGGTGGCTGGGAGGGGGGAAGTACAGACCAAATTTGATTCTTTACTCTTGTTGTCTACGTGGTAATTAATCCAACTGAAGGAATCAAAAGCAGGTGAATAGAGTATGACTGGCCAATATTTGTGGTGGAGAAACCTAGTTTATAAATCATTCAAGACAAGAATTCCTATTTCTCACAAGGAAAAAGACCTCTGCCTCCACTGACCAGCATGACTTATTCCTTTGCACTCACTTATCTCTGTTTGCACTTTTTTCCCATTACTTGTAGTATTTCCAAAAGGCAGAGACAGAAGAACAGACCCTCCCATTTTACCAAAAAACGTAGAAATTCCCTCTGTAATACTTATGAAACAGCAGGCTGTCTTCCCAGAGAGCCGGGACAGTAACAAGGGTACCCATTAGCACCTGCATCAACAGCAGAGAAATAAGTGTTTGGAGAGGTGTTTTGAGGCTGACACGCTCTTCAGCACACTGCTACTCACAAACCTCTGCTGAAGTGGTCTTCTCACACCTCCCCAATACATGGGATGTCAGTCATAGCACTGCACTGGCCTTCAAAGAGAAGGGAGAGAGGCAGAGGGGTATTAATTCTTCACAGCTACTGTTAAACACAGACGGTTATCCTGACTTTGTGCAGAAGTCTCCTCTGTCAAGGGGGAAGGGAAAGGCTGGTGTTCAAGTCACTGGATAGAAACACAAGCAGTAGTCAGGCTCCCTCCTGGACACCTTCTGTCCTGTCAACAGGAATCTGACTTGCCTTCTTGCGGGTTACCCACAGTTCTGCTAGTGCTGTGGCTTTTTTTGTGAACTTAGGTTACATTCCAGGAAGGGAAGGTCAGGGAAGGTCAGAGGGAGAGGAGAGGAGAGGATCAAGAACTAGGGCTTTAAACCCCCAAAGCCTGAGGAAAAGGGAAAAAAAAAAAAACCACTCCTTTTTTCTGGGCAGAAACCTTATTGATAAGTAGTCTTCCAAAGCAGACCTCTTCTGAGGGGATTTTGAATGGTCAAAGGTGCTGCTTTGCTTCCCAGGATCAGTTGGCCACTTACAGGTTTTCTGGACACACAACTCTTCAGCCAGCAGGCGGGAGCTTTTGTTTGTCCTCTGAGTAACACATTGGTCATCATCCAGATTGTCCTCTGAACCTTCAATATTTCTGCAGCACCCCTTTTGGGCTGTAGGAACCAGAACTGCACCCAGCAGCCTAGATATGGTTGAAACACAGTTTTATTCAAAGGCATAACTTGTTTTGTGTTGCTTTCCGAGTAATTCTTAGCATTTGATTTTTGTCTGCATTTCTAATGTGCAGGTTCTCACTTATTTATGTATGTTAGGACAAACTCAAAAGAATTTCAAGTCTCAGGACAGATTCCAAAACAGTTCCGTCTCTGGAATGTCTGAGCTATAACCTGATTATAGAGTCCCATAGTACCAGCTGAACACACTTATCAACAAATGCTTTATTCTGACTTTTATCACAAGGCTTATAGATTGCTTTTTGTTTGTTTGTTTGTTTGTTTGGTACAGTTTGTGAGCTCAGGCCATGGAGTGTCTTGGAAATATGCAGAAACCTTGAATGTGACTTGAAAGTTAATGGGAAACCAGCATTCAGACAACAGAGCCAGACTCATGTAGCTGTGTTAGCATGCATGGCTAAGACACACCACCTGGGTTTCTACTAGCTAGAATTTCCTACATGCTGAAAGTCATGCCCACATTTTGCTATTGTCTAGCAAGGAAGTAACATGGGAATAAATAATGAAAATAAACTCACTGCTCATCTGGGTGAGACAAGGTCTTCTAATGAACTCAAGGTGTACATCTACATCACTGTAGATGCAATGATGCACAAACCTACTGGTAATGAGGAGTCAAAGAACAGTTCTCAGCTTGGCCAACTGGAAGCTTCACTTCTGCTCCATTGGTATTATGGGCTTTTTGGTGCAGATGTCTTCATTCATAAGCTAGCCTTATCCAAGCACAGGGCCATAATGGTTTGATTGTACTCGATAAAGTATGGGCAGTGTGAGTCATCTGCATATTTCTAGCATCTAACATGTTTGATGAGTCTAGTACATTATTTCATCACTAATTAACCAAATGTTTATTTCTAGTTTCTGAAAGGGACAAGCTCTTATGACTTTGGATATCCATAAGGAGCAGGCTTACCTTAAGTGCAGGCCATTTTCTCTCACTGTAACCTGTCTTGGCCATGCTGAGCACTGTGGAGAGGTAGAGGCAGAACATAATGATCATGTCTTCTCTACCACTGATGACTAGTAGAGCCACTGAAATTTTTTTCATATCTCCATCCTTCCTGAATACAGATTGTCATATCTGAAGTATTAGATTCAGTAAGACAAACTGACAGTTGTCTTACTTGGAAATGAGATTAACAGCAGAAATATATTCATAATATATCCAGAAAAGACTTCTTTGTTAAAGGTAGGGACTTCGAAGGAAAATATAACAAATCCTTCTCCAATTGCTTCACTGGTGTGTGCAGTGTATAAAAAAGGCAACCATTGTTTGCGATAAACTTTAATAAATCAGAATAATTGTTTAAAGGTAGGTTGCAAACAAATGGGACTGATGCTGGCCCATTGTAAAAACATGGGGTGATATTTCTCCAAGGTGGGTAAGAGTCATTTGAACTCTAAGACTTCTCTGGTAGGAAAACAAATTGGTATAAAGCAGTTATAAATAAAAATAGGCCAGAATTTACAGGAAATTTTCTAATCATCTAAAGATTCAAGCTTTGGTAGACCTTTCCAAAGCTCCTCCTACTAGGGAGAGAAACCCAACTATGTTTAAGGTAGAGTATGTTAAAGATAACAAGAAGAAACTTATTACATGGCTCAATGTAATATCAAGAGACTGGGCTGAGTGATCCAGGAAGGTCTTTTTTGGTTTATATTCTTATAGTCATCATCTTAGCAAGTGCCTTTGGGGCAAGATTTGGCAACCTACGTGGAAAGATTATGAGGAAATTGCTATTTTTCATCCAGTCTAGCTTACCTCTTGTTTCTGCCATTTCATTTCCACTTCTCATCCAAAGTGATACCTGTGATCAGGTTTTGTTGTCCTTGTTTTCAATCAGGATGAACACAGGCAATAAACACCTGAGATAATCCCACAGCTGTTAGCAATTGGATTTCTTTTTTTCTTCGGAAAGCACTTACAGCTACTGAATTGGAATCAGAAATGCATTTGGAAGTCAAACAGTTTCCTGACTGATACACATTCCTGTTTTCTAGATGAGACTCTCTTCCCCTAGAGCAATGAGAACTGCATGCAACTCATACAAAACTTGAGCCTTCACTTGTAGCTGTTTCCTGCATAATGTTTTCAGAGCAAATTCACTCTGCAGCATAGATCTCGATTACACATTTATTCCAATTGTTAGATGCATTGTCAGGAGGATAATAAGGATAGTGGGGATGGGGAAGATTTATCTGGCTAGGAAAATCACACTGTGTTCAGACTCCCTGTAGAGCTTTTATTGACTCTGCTGCCAGCAGAGATTAGCGCAATGCAACACCGTTAAATACGCAGCCCAGCACTTCCCACTATTTAAGTGGTTCAAATAATTAGCAGTTCTGAGCCTCTCCATTTACATCTTTTTTCCAGCTGGCAGACTCATTTTTAAAAATATATCTACATGGATTTTTGTGCCACTTTAACACTTTTGAATTCAAAGGCTTCTACTGGGCAGTCAATCACTTTGGATAAACATCTTACCCAGTGCAATGTCTTCAGGAGACTATTAAAGGCATTAAGTTAGAGCTTCTTCACAAAATTACAGAAGCCATGTTTCATATGTAAATTAATTTATTCATTTGTATTCAGTCACACAATTGCTGCATCTACAGTGGTTTACATCGTATGGTAGCAAGAATACAATAAATTACTTCCCAATTCTCTTTCAATAGAATTTCTTTCCACTGACAGTAGAAAGACCCTGAAGGTATTTTATTTATCTTGACTTCAGCACCTAAAAGTATATAGAAAGGTCTCAATGTTTGCTATCAGGTGTGAGGCAATGAACCTCTTCAGATAGCCTGGTACGCAGCACAGGCTGAAGGAAAGGTGGGGCTAAATTACCAAAGTGCATTACAGTAATCATGTTCTCTGCTTTATAAAAAAGCCAAAGGATTATGCTTGAAGACAAGGGTATTACTGTAGTAAACTGCTTCTGTGTGTTCTTGGGTGTTTCATTATATTGTATATGAGCAGCACTTCCCCTGCATTGGTTTGTACAGTGCAATATAAAATTTTTCTTCTGTTATCTTCTTCTTATCTGGCTGAATGATACTTTAGTTTCACAGTAAAACAGGCACAGAATTTCAAAGATATAGGGGAGAAAATGGTAGTGGAGAGGAGGTACATGGTATGTTTAAACTGTACCTAAGAGCAAGAATTGCTTCAGACAGTGTGTGACCCTGAGAAGAAATGAGAAATGGAACCTTAAATTATTCTTAAGAAAGGAAATACAACAGGTTCACTTCCAAAAGCCCATCCATCAGCCAGTTCAACTTGTTACCTCCTTTGCATAAACTCACTTTCCCCAAAAAGCATCAGTACTAGGAACAAAGAGAACAGCACATACTTTGGCTGTACCATGCAAAGACTTCAGATCCAGCACTAAATGCACTGGTAATTCATTATTAGCTTTGATTTATGTATTGCCTCCTGCCAGACTCCTTTGAGTCTGATACTTCACTTTAGAGAATTGCCCCCATGAGCTTGAGGGGATCACTTTGCTTAATCTGTTTTGAAACTGCAGGTGACTCCAGGGTGTAAAATGGCAGACATTAATTGGTAGCTGTAAACACCACACAGCTGAAGTCTAACCCTGTAAAAGTTGCTGACTTCAAATCCTCTGACCTTGGTATCATTGTATGCTCCCAGGCAAAAGGTCTTTACACTGGTAGCTGTGGAAAATCAATCTCAATTCCCTAAAGATGGGAGTGCTGCCGCTAAAGGTCACTGAAAGTTAGCAGCTGCTTTTTACTGCTGGAGTTTTGAAGAGAAGTTTTAAAAACCAAGCACTGGTTTGGTGATTGTACGCAGGGTGAAGTGTTTGTGTTGCTCTTTCAAGTGTGATGGTTAATTTTTTGTATCCCCATCTGAGGAGATCTCCTTTCTTTGTACACTGTTGTCTTTACCTTTCCTAAGCTTTTTAATGTCTCTGGGAGTCATCCATACAGTTGTGTATTTTGTGGGTTCTCATTCCAGAGTCCAGGCAATGAAACTGAGCGGAACTGATGTTCACATTATTTTGGTCCAATAAATTACTCTGTGAAGACTTGGTCAAACCAAAGACCTGAATTCAGTGAGAATATCTTCTTTTATTTAATTGAACCAAATCAGACTCAGAATTGGATCAGACTGGGAAAAACACAAGGGTAAATAAGCACAACTGACAACTAGGTAGTGCGTATGTGTACCACCGTATCTGTGTTTGTCCTTCCTGCTGGGTATAATAAGCAGTGATTAAGTTAAATCTTTATGTCCTTGTTGGTCTCTGGATGATTCATATTTTAGAAAAACAAAGAAAAACAACCAAAGGAAGAAAGTCAGTCACCCAGGGGAGCTGCTCTGGAGCTGGCCCGATCTGTAGAGAAGCGGCAGGTCTTGGCACACAGGGGCTTTTTCTGAGGCAGGGAAATGCCAGAGCAGTGGAGAGACCCACCAGGAGCTGGCAGCTCTCATGGGAGATGCTGAGAAGGCCTGGGCATTGCCAGAGCAACTGCAACCACCCCCACACCTACAAAAAGCAGCCTGGGGAGTGCCACCAACAGAGTGGGCAAACAGGACATCATGCGTCAGCCAGGGAGTGATGCGACAGTTTGTGTGGCAGTTTGTGTGGCAGGGCGCACAGAAAGGGCATAGTCAGCCTGCTAGCTCAAGAGGTGAGTTCAGCTGGGGGTCATCACCCTCTCAGAAGGAGCTTAACTATGGAATACACCCAGCAGAAAGCTGGTGCTGGCCAAAATGGATGTGGCAACCCAGACAGAGCTCCCACGGAAACATGCAGCCATGCAGGTCTCAGGCTGCAGGGAGCGCCAGAACCTTTCACTGGTAAGAGATGGCAGTAGTGAGAACAGCTGTGTGAGGCGTGACCAGGTGGGTGATCTGCTCAGCCAGGTGGCAGAGCTACGAGAGGAAGTAGAAAGGTTGAGGAGCATCAGGGAGTCTGAGAGAGAGATATGATGGAACCATGCTCTGCCTGCCCTGAGACAGAAGCAGGAACAGCCACCAGAAAAAAAACAAGCTCAAGGGGATACTGTATCCTCCCCTCTGCCAGGCTGAATGCAGTAACTTAAAGGAAAGGAGTGAATGGAGGCAAGTCCATGCTCGGGATGGCAGGCGAACCCCCTCCTTGCCCACCTCGCCTACAGGTGCCTCTGTACAACACGTATGAGGGTCTGGATGTGGAAGGCCAGTCAATGGATGATGTGGATGATGGTCCATCTACACCAGAGGTTAGAAAGGCCTACCCCCTGTATCATGACCACCTCCACAAAGAAGAAAAGATAGATTACAGTTGTAGGCAACTCCCTTCTGAGGGGAACAGAGGGTCCAATGTGCCGGACAGACCCTTCTCTTAGGGAATTCTGCTGCCTCCCTGGGGCCTGGGTTAAGGACATCACTAGGAAACTTCCTAGCCTGGTACTGCCCTTAGACTATTACCCATTACTGCTCTTCCACGTGGGTGGCGATGAAGCCGCAACGTGTAGTCAAAGGGCAATCAAAAGAGACTTCAGGGCCTCAGTATGGTTGGTACAGGTTATTTTGTCTTCTCTCCTTCCAGTTGTGGGCAGTAACATTGGAAGAAACAGGCTCACCCAGTCTATTAATACATGGCTCCATGGCCGGTGTCACAACCACATTTGGGGGTTTTTCAATAACGGGATGGCCTACATGGAACCAGGCTTGCTGATGTCAGATGGGATTCACCTTTCTCAAAGGGGGAAAAAGGCCTTTGCTCACGAGCTAGCGGGGCTCATCAACAGTGATTCAAACTACACTTGAAGGGGGAGAGGGATAATATCAGGCTTACCCGTGACAGGCTGTGGGATGACATGCCAAGTTTAGAGGGACAGGGTGCTAGCAAGGGCCCTCAGCCTGTTGCTCTGAGACATGCTGACTACACTGCAGCACTCTTGAAGTCTTACAGAGATGAGCCAGGGGCTCCTGAGGTAATAGGAGCCAACAGGGAAACACCAGTGAAATACCTTAAAGGAATTAAGGGGTGTTCTTCTAAGAAGGTGACACGTCCAACAGCCCAGCTGAAGTGCTTCTACACCAATGCATGCAGCATGGGCAACAAGCAGGAGGAGTTGGAAGCCACCATGCTGCTAGAAAGCTACAACCTAATTGCCATTACTGAAACTTGGTGGGACGAATCCTATGACGCGAGTGCGGCTGTCGATGGCTACAGGCTGCTCAGAAGGGACAGGCAAGAAAGGAGGGGTGGAGGCATTGCCCTCTACATCAAGAAATGGATAGAGTGTGAAGAGCTGTCTCTGAAGAATAGCCACAAGAAGGCTGAAAGCTTATGGGTAAGAATTAGAGACCGAGGCAACAAAGGGAAACTTGTAGTTGGTGTCTACTACAGGCCGCCTGATCAAGGGGAGCCTATTGACAAAGCCTTCTTACTCCAGCTACAGGCATCGTGCTCACAGGCTCTCATCTTGCTCAGGGACTTCAACCACCCCGACATCTGCTGGAAAAGTAGCACAGCGAGCTATAGGCAATCGAGGAGACTCCTGGAATGCAATGAGGATAACTTCTTAAGCCAGGTAATAGACAGCCATACTAGAAGGGATGCAACACTGGAGCTGATGATCACCAACGCAAGTGAGCTAACTGGTGACATCAAGATTGGAGGCAGCCTGGGCTGCAGTGATCATGTACTGGTGGAGTTCGCAGTCCTGTGGGATATGGGACAGGCAAAGAGTAAAGTCAAGACCCTGAATTTTAGGAAAGCAAACTTCCAGCTCTTCAAGGAGTTAGTCAATAGGACCCCCTGGGAAACTGCCCTCAGGGACAAGGGACCAGAACAGAGCTGGCAGATCTTTAAGGATGCTTTCCATAGAGTGCAAGAGCTCTCGATCCCCAGGTGTAAGAAATCAGGCAAGGAAGGCAAGAGACTGGCATGGCTGAGTCAAGACCTGCTGGTCAAACTAAAGGGCGGGAAGTAAATGCACAGGCAGTGGAAGTAGGGACAGGTATCCTGGGAAGACCATAGGGACGCTGCCTGGTTGTGTAGGGATGGGGTCAGGAGGGCCAAGGTGCAGCTGGAGCTGAACTTGGCAAGGGATGCAAAGAAAAATAAGAAGGGCTTCTATAGGTATGTCAGCCAGGTAAGGAAGGTCAGAGAAAGTATACCCTCCAATGAACAAGACTGGCAAACTGGTAACAATGGACTAGGAGAAGGCTGAGGTACTCAACAACTTTTTTGCCTCAGTCTTCACTGGCAACCTCTCTTCCCACACCTCTTGAGTGGATGGACTGCAAGGCAGGGACTGGGGGAGCAAAGTCCTTCCCACTGTAAGAGAAGATTAGATTTGTGACCACCTGAGGGACCTGAACATACATAAGTCTATGGAACCTGATGAGATGCATCCCAGAGTCCTGGGAGAGTTGGCTGATGTAGTTCCCAAGCCACTCTCCACAGTATTTGAAAAGTCATGGCAGTCAGGTGACTGGTCCCTGGTGACTGGAAAAAGGGAAACATTGCACCTATATTTAAAAAGGGTAGAAAGGAGGACCCTGGGAACTACTGACCTGTCAGCCTCACCCCTGTGCCTGGGAAGATCATGGAACAGAACCTCCTGGAATCTATGCTAAGGCACATGGAAGACAGGGAGGTGATTCAAGACAGCCAGCATGGCTTCACCAAGGGCAAGTCCTGCCTGACCAACCTAATGGCCTTCTATGATGGAGTGGCTACATGAGTGGACAAGGGAAGAGCTATGGATGCCATCTATCTGGGCTTCTCTAAGGCCTTTGAAAAGGTCCCCCACAACATCCTGCTCTCTAAATTGGAGACATATGGATTTGATGGGCGGACTGTTTGGTGGATGAGGAATTGGTTGGATGGTCACATCCAGAGGGTACTGGTCAATGGCTCGATGTTGAGATGGAGATTGGTGACAAGTGGTGTTCCTCAGGGGTCCATACTGGGGCCACTGCTGTTCAATATCTTCATCAATGACATAGACAGTAGGATCAAGTGCACCCTCAGCAAGTTTGCAGATGACACCGAGATGAGTGGTGTAGTTGACACACCTGAGGGACAGGATGCCATCCAGAGGGACCTGGACAAGCTCAAGAAGTGGGACCATGTGAACCTCATGAGGTTCAACAAGGACAAGTGCAGGGTCCTGTTCCTGGGTCGGGGCAACCCCCGGTATCAATACAGGCTGAGGGATGAAGGGATTGAGAGCAGCCCTGTGAAGAAGGACTTAGGGGTACTGGTGGATGAAAAGTTGGACATGAGCTGACAATGTGCGTTTGCAGCCAGAAAGCCAACTGTATCCTAGGCTGCATCAAAAGAAGCATGGCCAGCAGGTCGAGGGAGGTGATTCTGCCCCTCTATGCTGCTTTGATGAGACGCCACCTGGAGTACTGCATCCAGCTCTGGAGTTCTCACTACAGGAAAGACATGGACCTGTTGGAGCAGGTCCAGAGGAGGGCCACAAAAATGATCAGAGGGGTAGAACACCTCTCCTATGAAGGAAGGCTGAGAGAGTTGTGGTTCAGCCTGGAGAAGAGAACGCTGCGGGGAGACCTTATTGCTGCCTTTCAGTACTTAAAGGGGGCTTATAAGAAAGATGGGGAAAGACTTTATGGCAGGGCCTGTAGCGATAGGACAAGGGGTAATGGTTTTAAACTAAAAGAGGGTAGATTTCGACTAGATCTAAGGAAGACATTTTTTACAATGAGGGTGGTGGAACACTGGAACGGGTTGCCCAGAGAGGTGGTAGATGCCCCATCCTTGGAAACATTCAAGGTCAGGCAGGATGGGGCTCTGAGCAACCTGATCTAGTTGGAGATATCCCTGCTCATTGCAGGGGGGGTGGACTAGGTGGGACCTTTAAAGGTCCCTTCCAACACAAACTATTATATGATTCTATAAAAAAACAGTACAGGTGTTTAAAAAAGGAATTAATAATGAAAAATTTCAGCAGTCCCCACGTCTTAGCTTAATGGCTATAGTTCCTCAGTGTCTTTGGCAACTCTCGAATCCCTTTTCCCTCTGGAGTATGGACATAGTAACAGCTATTTGTCTAATTCATTGTGAATTTGAGGCTTTCATAATAAATATTTTCTTTATGTCTTAACTGTTGCAACTACAGTCTTTTTAACACTCAAAACTGCTGAAGTATACTGTCAACACAATATCTGGAAAACAAAAAGCTGTGCTTGTCTTCTGTTTTTCTTTGGGTATTTAAATTAAACAGACCATCAAATTCTGTGAGTTGCACAGTAGCAAATTATAACCCTGCCCAGATAATCCTGTATCTTCCTCTTGTTCCCAAATTTGTCATATTACAATTATTAATTTGGATGACTGTTATTTATAATCACTGATGCCAGTCTTGAATACATAGATTACAGGGTTAAAGGAAAATAGTGGTTAAAATGTAGTAGTGCTCTCCAGGATATTCATAAATCCTTTTCAGTCTGTGTTTGATGACAGATACTCGAAGGAAGTGTCCTAAGACCCTGCAAATGGTTTAAAATGAGATATTGCAGTTTTATGTTTTAATCAGCAGAAGCAAATTATTGCTAACATTAAATGCTTGTCACAACTGACACATTTAAACAAAAAAGCTTGACCAAAATGTTATTCTAGCCATGCTGGCACTGTGCTTTCTCAGATTTACAATAAATTATTTTACTAGTAGGGTGGGATGCAGTCTTCTAAATACAGGTTTTGAGCTGCCTCCCCAGTAGGGCCTGGAACTCTGTAGACCTTGTTTCACATCTGCTGGTCCCAGCTGGGTGTCCTGGACACTGCAGAGCATCTGAGAAATGTGGTCCTGAACACCAGTGTTCAGGCAACTGAACTCCACTCATTATGTGTCTTATCTATCAGTTGATCTGTCCTAGGGGAATGAAGGTAGAAAAAGAGGAAGAGGACATAAATCAGTTACCATTTCCATAACTGGTATAATTTTAAAAGGTTTTGAAATTACTCAACTAACTTCTGAAAATTAAGTTCTCGGTAATTCTTACTTTTCCTATGCATCAGGACTACAAGGAAGTCTTAGAGAGTCACTTAAATGGTTGGAAGGAAGTTCTGGAGTCTTGTTGTCCAACCTCTTGCTTAAAGTAGGACTGTTACTGACACTAGAGGATGGCTGCATGGCTTTACTGAGCTGAGTCTTGAAAGCCTCCAAGGGTGGAGATGTGGCCCTGTGCCAGGGCTGCACTGCTATAATAGTGAAACAGATTTTCCTCATGTCCAGGCAGAATGTCTCAAGCCAGGAACTGTGACTGTTGCTCCTTGTTACACCATCTGTTGTTACCAAGAAGAGTTTTGCTCTGCTGCTTCTGTAAGTCTCTTTCAAGCAGCTGCTGACAACTATTAGATTTTCCTTCAGTCTCCTCTTCACCAAACTAAACAAGCCCATCTTCCTCAGCCTTTTCCTAGGGGCCATGAGCTCTAGGTCCCTCACCAACTTGGTAGTCCTCCACTGGACTCTCTCCAGTTTCTCAATATTTTTCTTGAAATAGGGGGGGCTAAAACTAGACACAGGATTCCTGGTGCTGCCTGATCAGTGGTAAATGTGGGGGAACATCACCTTCTCTTCTGCTCATGACAGTCACCCTAAGGTATCCCTGGATGCAGTTTGCACTATTTGCATGGAAAGCGCATAATTGGCTGATGTTCAGCCTGGTGCTGACAGTAACTCCCTGTCCTTTCAGGCATGACTGCTACTCAGCCGGTCATTTCCCAGCTTGTACTGATGGACGGGGTTCGTCCACCTGGGCACAGAGGTTTGCACTTTCCATTACTGAACTCCATGTGATTTCTGCTGGTCCAGTTCTCAAACCTGTCACGGTCCTTCTGGACTAAGATTCTATAATGCACTGTCTTACACAGTCCCTTCCTTTCTTCCATCTCCAATTTAGTGTCATTCACAGATTTGCTAAGGTTTTTTTTTTTTTTCTCTGCCTACAGGTCAATGATGAAGACACTAAACAAGACTGCCTTAGTACTGACCTCTGGGTAAGGTACCATGTTTACAGTCTTGCAGAGAATTCACCATTGTATCTGGTTTCCATTATTTCCCTTTCAATAGTTTGTTGTTTGCTCACATGTGTCAGATTACATTGGCACTACATATTCTTAGCCTCAATGGACCTCTTAAAAACAAAATAAAGACAGTTTAGGTATAAGTGCTGGGAACATATGCTTTCCACAGAAAACAAAGACAGCTGGGTGAACACAGTAACTTTGAAAGAATAGAGAAAACAATAATTTAAATATGGACTTAGGTACTAAATTTTTGTGATTAAATGTCATATTATTTATGAAATTTATGGCTTGTACAGTCTCCAGATAATGCACTAATTTCTAAAGTCAGATACTTAACATAGGTGTCTAAGGCAGAAGCCATATTTTACCACTAAATTCAGTAAAGGAAGATAGGAACAAAGAAACACATCTCCAGCCACACACACCTTTCCCCAGCAGGTACCCCCACCTCAGAGACATCTTCAACTGTTACAGTGGGATTCATCTCACCTGTTGTTAGACGTCTACAGTGCAGATACTAAGGATCCTGTTAAAATTGATGTAGGGAAATAAGCATTTTGGGGGCATAATTCTTCTGACTAAATGTAGAAATCCACTTTAGGTTGCCTGTTTCTTCCTTTGGTTATATATGGGATGTTCTTATAATTGATTTAATTGTGGATGTTTAAGTTATGGACATCTGCTCCTGGTCAGCTGAATCTCACCCTTGTTGACTATAGAGGGATCCTGTGGTTTACACAAATTCCAAACTTCCATGCCTAAATGTAATTTGAATAATTATGTTCCTTCTTTGTGCTCTGCAATCAAATGCAGAAATGGAAACTGTCTTTTACTGATTTCCTTGACCTCAGATCAAGTAAACTTCATCTGTTGCTGTCAAACTTCTCATCTTAATGCTTTGCAGCCATTTTGAAGATCCATCTTTGCTGTACTCATCTCTGTTTTTCATTTTGGTCTTTGTCAGAATGAGAGTGTCTGCAAACATCAGAGCTATCCCTCCCTTCTCCTGTACAGCCATGATGAGAGGACATCTCAGGAGATTATCAAAATGCAGCCTAGAAAAACATGAAGTGCTGTTATCCAAACTATAAAATAAAGAGAGAGCTAATAGTAGTTGAAACTGCAGATGACAAAAAGAAAAATCTTTGATAGAATCAGAGAGGAAAGGAGTCAGGAGGAAACTTTAGAGGGATGACAGGACTCAATAAAATACAGCATCCGTAGAAAATTAAATGAACTTAGCTTCTACTCAGCTGGGCAAGACTGAATCCATCACAGTAAATAAGCCACTTACATAGCTGTCATTTTAGTATTAGAATATATGCACAATATTTTAATTTCTTGTAATTCTACAGAACTGAATAGAGAGCCTGAATCACTGATATTAACAGAATTTAGCTAGGTACCTACTGGCATTCCATCAAATATACCACGTGGGAAGAATAATGGGGTGCATATAAAAATAATACAGCACAATGCCATTAGTAGCATTAACTAACTACAGTCTGTTAGTTTTTTTCTCAGGGAGTATGAGCAGAAAAGATATTTCCTGTTACTTGGGATCTGCTACCCTAAAAACTTCCCTTCTGCTTGATGTGGAACTTCTTTTGCAATCCTCAGCATCATTCTGGGGTGGAAGAGCCCTGAGACATGCCTGAGAGCACTCAGAGGCCTTTTTGGGTTATGGAACCATGACTTTGGACTTCAGCAGGGAAACAGGATCCTTCACAACACAATGCCAGACACTAGCTAGAAATCATAATTTATTTGAAATACAACTCTTTTCTGCTGTTTCATATTTTGTTTATTACAGAGAATCCCAAGTCTGGGAATTGGGCACTTGCCCAATTGATCTCAATGAGAATTTGTGCAGTGAAAAAAAGATAGTTTATGTAATGTTGCATATGATAAAGCTCCTTAATGAAATCATGTTTTTATTGGCAATAAAACACACCTCTCCTGCGTGTAGTAAAGTTCTGTAGGTTCTATGGAGGGCTCTGGCGTGCGTTGCTCAGATGGTATTTCTTCTCTGGCAAGCTGTTCAGAGTCCTGCCTCAAAATCCATACTGGTAATGTATACTTTTGGCAACTAATAAGGTGGTTAAAGTTTCTACCTCTTTTAAATACTGTGTAAAACTTACAGCATATTTCTTCTGACTGCAGAGCTTTAAGAATCATTTGCTGACTGCAGCACAGCATTACTCAAAGAAAATTTGTTGAGAAATTGGCATTATTTACAGTGCAGCCAGCAGGGGTGGCAGCTAATATTTAATTACATATTTAAATGCCTACATGTTTTGCTATGAACACTCAAACAAGAAAAAATATCACATTTTATTAATAACGTTAATGCCCGGTCTGGCTATTGTTCCTCATGGCAGGTGGTATTGCTTGGATCGTAAAGCTGTAATCATAAGGGTATTAAAGTCAGGTTGATAATTTTCTGAACACTTACTTTTTTCAACGTGCTGGATTTTCGCAGTTGTTCCAAATTATCTCACTTTGTGCCATTGCAATTCCATGCAATTGCATAATTTCATGCAGTTGCAGCTCTTTTCTTAGGCGTTGTATTTTTTTTTTGATACGTGTCCCTCTCCCTCTAACCAAGTTTCTTTCCTTCCTTTTTTCTTTTCTTCCTTCTTTCCCTCTTTCTTTCCTTCCTTCCTTCCTTCCTTCCTTCCTTCCTTCCTTCCTTCCTTCCCTAAACAGTAAATAATAACCTTGAGTTAATTAACTAAACCAATTAATTATTAACAATTTTGTGATAATAAGTTACTTCCAAATGCAAGGATATAAAGTTGAACAAGCTCAGCACTATGCTCTCAGGGAACAGGGTGGTCCTGCCTTCCCCCAACCAGCTGTTCCTACCAGCTCAGAGAGCTGATTCTGACTTTTTTCCTTTTTGGTTAATTTTCATCCAAGTACTTCCATGGTCTAGCTCACTGCATGACTATATAAGTGTTTTAACAACAGTGGAGGTGAAGCAGAAGAAACTAATGTCCACTAGTGTGATATCAAAGATACTAGAACTTAGCATTTTGGATGAAGCACAGACTGTCCTAAGTCACAGCGACAACATTACCAAACCTCATTACCTTCAAGAAATTAACTTAAGCATGTACGCACAAGCTTTGCTGAATTTCAGTCATAAACAAGTCTTTTTGAGATTCAGAGATTAAAGCTGTAGCCTCTAGACAGACTCAGTTCCATGAAACCAAACCAGAATGAACAGCACCCAAACTGTTTTCCAGATTATGATGAATTTTATTCTCAGCTTCCAGCTTTTGGACCCTTCTACCCCTCTAGCACTTCTCTTTTTCTTTAAAGCTATACCTTAAATACAAAATCTTTTTAACTGCAGAATGTTGGTGCTTTATATATTCTGTATATAAATAGTGTATTGCTATTTCTACCTCATTGTGGAACAGTTCTTGCAAGTGGTCTTTCTGGCTAATGTTTTCTGTCTCAAGAATTGAACAGGTACTATTTTTAGGCTCACTTATGATACTTAATGTGTATAATTAATTAAAAAAAAGTTTTGAGAAATAAACTATAGCACAAACTGCTTTCAGGGTTTAGAAACTATCTCTGTTTACTAGATCAAAACAAAATTAATCCAGTTTCTCTACAGTTTGAAAGCAGTACTAAATTAAATTCTATCTTCTCTATCATGCTGCCAGTTCTGCTAAGAAATACAACATTAGAAATAAGATGCCACAGTATCTCTTGCACTTCAATTCCTGTAAGGCTTCTAGCATTTGTTTCTCTGCAATCTAGGATTTTTTTAGCACAGTAAGAAGCTCAGACAAGATTTTTGAGAGGGCAAAAAGATAATTTATAACATGTTACTTGACCCATTCCTCAACTAATAAGATCAGTTCTACCCTCTGTGATAGCTGAATGTCATAGGGAGTTAATCATCACAGCTTTTGGTCTTTACACAGTTCCCATCAGGTTTACTGCACCATGGGTTCCCTCAACCTAAAATCTCTTCGCAAATTCATATTGTTCAACCTCTCCATTTATCCCACTGAATTATTTCTTTAGGCTTTGTTTGAAGCCTTCTTTGTTTGAAAGATGCATCTTTCTTTGATGCATCACACACTCCAGTGGGCCCAACATTGAGTAAATTAACATGTTAGGATTCTACAAAAATTCAAAGTTTTTCAAAGGTGATTTTCAATATCCATTTTGTCCATTAATGTGACTGGGGATTTGTAATCAGCTAGACTAGACAACTTCCAGATAAATAAATATCTCATTTTGTGTTGGCTTTTTTTTTTTTTAAATTTTCTGAAACTAGAATCAGAACTTCTATGTCACTTAAAAAAAAAAAATTAAAATCTTGTGAGGGCTAGTTCTTCTGTCATTACCACTGCAACATCTACAGTTTCCCTGAGTGCTCTGCAATTCAGTCTTTTCCAGCAGTTATTATTGGCACCCATTGCTCATGAGTGAGCACTGGCCAATGCCAATGAGGTTTGACTGAGCAAGGTCACTGCAGGGACAGCAGGTGTGATCAGGGCTTGCAAATCACCTGCCGTACACAGGTTGGAAATGAACTTGTTTAAAATTCAGATGTTTTTCTCAGACAAATGGTTTTGGGTGAGATTTTATCTTCGCCCTCTCAGGAAAACCTCTACAGAATATAAATATTTGTGGGGATGATATCACAACAGTTTCTAAGTTTCACTATTTTCCAAATATTATCACACATCAGGAAAGCTGGGGAAACTGAAACCCTGATTTGTATTCATTTTTGGATGTGGGCACTTAGAATGTTTTTCTAGCTTGTGGTGATATCACATTGATGCATGTAAATAAATACTCAGCACAAGCTGAAAACTTTGGCTTAGGTGAAGCATGGCTGTTCTGAATTGCACAGAGAGGTTTGCCCTGTCATTTCACCAAAATATCTTTCTTGCATTCAAGATCTAATGTAAAATAATCAGCAGGACTACACCAGAAAGAATAATTGTTTCTTTGTAGACCAGAATTAGTTATCTTGTGAATCCAATTTGAAAAAAAAAAATACGGAGACAGGTGTGAAATGAAATCTTGCTTTTGAACACTGCCTGATATGGAGGGAGCTGAAAAAAAGTGAAGCAAAGCAGTTGTGTTGGATTAGAAATAACAGTTAGAAATACCAAGCTGTGAGTTGTGAGCTTGTACCCAAACTAAGCTTGGGAGCTGGGGTTTTGCTATAGAACGTTCTCTAGAAACAATTGTAATGATCCATGCCACGAATGACATGATATATGGCATTGTATGCCTGAAAAGAATTAGTACTCTACAAGCATGATAAATCCATCTGCCATCCATCCTGAAGGAAAGAGGAACTTGTAGTTTCCTCCGCATCACTCCATCCATTTCAGCTGAATTCCAAACAAAGTTGGAATGGTAGGTTTCCCAGCCACTTGTACATTCTCTTGTCATAATTCTTTTATGGGAACTTAGTCTTCCCGTTATGAGTTGGAATGTACTTTATAACTGCCCATTGCTTCAGCCTGTCCTAACAGTTCAGAATTAATAGACAAGACGTTTACATTTTCTGCAGTTTTTGTGACTTTTTTGTTACATTGCATCCTGCCATTCAGTCATCACTGGGAAGTGAACGGAGAGTATTGTTTGCCAATAGACAGGGGAGAGGACTTTGCAGTGATCTATCATTTAGTTTTAGTTTCACCAGATTTTAGCATGAAGTAATGGATGATGTAACCATCGTAGTCAGTATAGTTGGCAAACACTGCCTTGGAATAGGCAGTGTGAATAAACAGCATTGTATTACTCATTTTCTGCAATGAGGAAAATGATTTATTTGCAATGCAATAGTGTGCTTGTGCTTAAATTTACCTTACTGCCTACAAAGCATGCCATTATCTCTGTATTCTGGTCTTATAAATGCTATATCAACACCATATTTAACATGTATAACTGTATTTAACATCATATTTAAATTCAAACCTGTGTAACTATAGCATGTTAAAACACTGTGTTAGAAGGAAGAGGTGGAGACTCTTTACATAATCAAGTAGGAACAATAAATCTAGATGACCTTACTTCAAAGCCCAGGGAGTGAAGTGTTTAGTTACTGGTGACTCCTCAGCCCAATTACTCAGCTTTCCATCTACAAATGTGTCTACTGGGACCAACCTTCAACCTTCAACAAAAGCAAGACTTAAACTAACCCTTCTGTATTACTTCGTATGAGCTGCTGTCCCTGTGCATCACCAGTCCCTGCTCCTTGTGGCTCCACTTGCTAGTTAGCTGTTATGTATCAGGAACTGAACCTGGGATGGGTCAGCCATGACTGCACTGAACTGGGATGTTGGATGATCTTGGCAAGGGAGCACTTGTTCCTCTCTGTTTTCCTTCCCTGACCTGGTTTAGATGTTTGCATTATGGTCAGAGAAGCTGTCCTGCATGGACTTGTTTCTCTCCTGTGACTCTCAGGGGATGTAGGCTGGGCCAGAGATGTGCATTTAGCCAGAGGAATCCCCTGTCTTATCAGACGTCTCAACATTGCTCAGTTTCCAGGTCAAAGACCCAGTTAATTTTCCAGTGCCAGTAACTGAAAAGTAATGCACAATCACAATATAGAACTGAAGCAAAGATTCTTGAGGCCAGACTAACCTTCTTGCCACTTTTAGAGGAAAGAAGGCTCATATTCATCATTCATCCTCTGTGTGTCTTTCCCCATTCTGTCAAGTGAAGGCTGATGCAGTACATATTGGATAACTGTTTTAAGTCTTCCTCTCTGTGTAGGTTGTAGCCTTATGAATCCAAGACTAGTTATCACCTTATATGAAAATAATAGTGCTAGAAGGTGCTCAAGGAGTTACAGCTTAAGGTGTTGCCCCTTGTGCAAGAAATGAGGTAAGGAGGATGTTCAGGCTTTCATGCAGTTCACAATTTCCGTAAGATCTTCAGGCTTTGCTTGTACCTTGAGATAGTAAGACCTCTGGGTTCTTCTAAAAGATGTCTGAGGTCAACAGCAATGCCTAATTCAAAGACATTGGCAGAGGTATATGTAGTATTTCCTCTTTTCTTATGCACTGAATTTCTTCATCAAAGGCACATTTCTTTGGTGTCTTGTAGATTTAAACACCCAAAAGAAAGCATGGCTGTTAGCAGCCTTTCAAGACTTGTGCAGAAGAGCAAAACTGCAAAATACATAAAAAGAAATTCTGCTGAAGAGTTTCAATGAACTATGACTAACAACCTTCAGTAACTGTGTTAGCACTGAGCACACCTCAAAATTTTCTGTGTGAGCAGTGGAAGCCTGAAAGAGGAAGACCGGGAGAAAAATGAGAGGGTCTTGCATAGTACTTGTATTAAAAGCCTGAAAATAATTAAAATTTAGCTGTAGTGTAAAAATAATATTTCTTTTTGCCTGCCGATGAATTTTATCTTGATGGAGTAGGATTTAAACTTTTTCCTGCTGTTTTTTAACTTGGAGTTAAAACATTTGGAAAAGCTTATATACATGTATATTAAAACTATATATATGTGTAATATATATTTTATTTATATATATGCATACACAGCTATATTTATACATACACAGATATGTTAGCAAGATGCATTTGGTCAGAAGATTGTTCCATTTCGGATTAAATGGAGGAGGAGTAACTGCTTGGAACCAAATGCAGTTGATGAAATTACTCAGAAAAATTTCTGAGGCTAGAAAAAAACCCCACAACTTCAGTTGAATACATCATACACTATTGTACAAGAATTTTCTCAGTTATTCAGTACCATATCAGGCGCTCTACAGTCAGGAAAGTTCATAAGGTCCTTGGCAGTTTTCAAGGACCACACAGACAATTTAGTTTTTCTGGACCATGCCATCTCCATGAGTTTTCTCTAAGTTACAGGCCTTAGCATGGCCTTTTTAAATTTCCAGGCTGCATTTATCTATAGGCAACTTTTTGCCTATTTTACGCTGCACCCGCATAGTCATATAGCTTGCACAGGTTTTACAGAGAGTAAATATCAATATTGTGTGTCAGCCTTCAGTTTTATAACCTAAACAAGGTACTATGTCAGGTTGCTTCTTCCATCGAACCAGTTGATTGTCTACTTGTCTGCCCCTGAAGGCCATTGTCACCAGGTATCAGACACTCTGTAGTTTAGAGGGTCATAATAGAATCATAGAATCAGAATTGTTAAGGTTGGAAAAGACCCTTAGGATCATCAAGTCCAACCGTTAACCTACTACCGCCAAGTCCACCACTAAACCATGTCCTCAAGCACCACATCTACCCGTCTTTTAAATACCTCCAGGGATGGGGACTCAACCACTTCCCTGGGCAGCCTGTTCCAATGCCTGACCACTCTTTCGGTGAAGAAGTTTTTCCTAATATCCAACCTAAACTTTCCCTGGCGCAGCTTGAGGCCATTTCCTCTCGTCCTATTGCTTGTTACTTGGGAGAAGAGACTGACCCCCACCTCACTACAACCTCCTTTCAGGTAGTTGTAGAGAGCAATAAGGTCTCCCCTCAGCCTCCTCTTCTCCAAACTAAACAACCCCAGCTCCCTCAGCTGCTCCTCATCATAAGACTTATTCTCTAGACCCTTCACCAACCTTGTTGCCCTTCTCTGGACACACTCCAGCACCTCAATGTCCTTCTTGAAGTGAGGGGCCCAAAACTGGACACAGTATTCGAGGTGCAGCCTCACCAGTGCCGAATACAGGGGCACTATCACCTCCCTGGTCCTGCTGGCCACACTATTCCTGATACAAGCCAGGATGCCATTGGCCTTCTTGGCCGCCTGTGCACACTGCTGGCTCATGTTTAGGCAGCTGTCAACCATCACCCCCAGGTCCTTTTCAGCCAGGCTGCTTTCCAGCCACTCCTCCCCAAGCCGGTAGCGTTGCCTGGGGTTGTTGGGACCGAAGTGCAGGACCCGGCACTTGGCCTTGTTGAACCTCATACAGTTGGCCCCGGCCCAACAATCCAGCCTGTCCAGGTCCCTCTGCAGGGCCTTCCTACCCTCCAGCAGATCGACACTCCCACCCAACTTGGTGTCATCTGCAAACTTACCGAGGGTGCACTCAATCCCCTCATCCAGATCGTCGATAAAGATATTAAACAGGACTGGTCCCAACACTGAGCCTAATAATGCAGTGGAAAAGCCGGGAGGCATCAATGGGAATAACAGTTCACTTAGCAGATGACCCACAAACATAGTTTATAGGTGGGTTATCACTTTGCCAATTTGTAGCCATTGCTGATTATTCAATAGGGTCCTACAAGAATATACAACATTGTATTTTGTAGTCTAAAAGCAAATTGTTTTCTTTAAACACAAGCCAACAACAAGAAAACTCCATCAGCCTATATGCAAATCACTCTAAACATGGTTTTGCTTTTTCTTTAATGCAGATATTTGCATGTCCATGTGAGCTCTGCTCTATGCAGGGAGTACTCTCTGGTCTCTGTTTTTCAATAGGCACTGCTGTGAAGGGCAAAGAAAGCAATTTAGTATGTGGTGAAAGTTGCATGGCTTGTTAAAATGCTTGTCAGACAAAAGTACTTATATACTCAGATAAAATAAAAAGCACTTGATGCTGGCCAGAGCTCAGCTCAGTGCAATCAGCTAGTGATATTAAAACGCAAGGACTAGTTTTCATTTGCTCCTTGAATTAGCTTTACGTAGAATGACTTTTTAAGGCATACTTTCATTTTGATTATTAAAATTGCTGACTTAGCCTGCATTGTTCCATCCTGAAGATTTCAGGTATGCAGTAGCTGCATTTCTCAGTGAAACTAATTTGCTTACCTTTTCTTGTTAGGGTCTTAATTTGGACCCAAGTGTCTTCATTTTAATTGAAAAAAACAATTAGTCTTCTTCATAGAAGCCTGCATGGCTTATCTTCATTTAATAATCAGTTAGGTAATTGGTGTTCAGATACAGTTTAACTGGGAAAATTGCAGCATTTTGTCTATGTGGGGTTATTTGAATACTGAAACTTCAGCTTCCTATAAAGCAATCGATTCCTTGAGGGCACACAAATCCTTGCCTGACCTTTTGAAATAAATTAGCAACAGAATCCAAAGGTTGGTATTTTGATGTAAACGTTGCAATGAATGCCATCTGTCAGGTATTGGAATGGTTTAATGAAGGCCTTGTTTACATCAGGTGCTCTCCAAATTCGAGAGGATGCTCTGGGGGCTGTGCTGCAGCCCAGCCTGTATATTCCAGTAAAGCTGGACAATTTGCCTTCCTATGACGTAATGAGAAAATCTGTCTGGAAGCTGTGAAATACTGCAGTCTCCAATCTTTTCACAATTTATGAAAGATTCCCCCTGTAATGGCTTGCTGAATGGTGTTAGTGGCTGCTGAGTCTGGCGGCCTGACGGAGTTGAGGCTGCTGCAGCTCCATGTGCCCACGACCAGCCGGCAGTGGGGCCAAACACATATTCCCATAGGCACACACACACACACGTGTGCAGGTGGGACTCAGTTGACCCCCAGGCCCTTGGGCAGTTGACCTGGACTCTCTGGTCCCTCCAGCAGCCAACTTGGTCTCTCCAGTCACTGATACCATGAACACACAGGCCTCTGGCCTCCAGTTCCACCTAAGGGGCTGTCACTGAGCCCCACACACCCCTGCACACAGGACAGAGCCCCTTGCCTGAGAAAATAGCTAGAAATGGGATTCAGTGAGAGGCCAGGACAGAATGTGCTGGTCACACACAGGGCATGGCCAGGCAGGTTGCACTAACCAGCCTCTGCTTGCACATGACTGTCCTTTTTCATCCCCTTACCCCACTATTTTCCCACTTGCTCCTTCCCAAAACACATTGATCCTCCCTTTCCCTAGCCTTCCTGGAACATCCCATAATAAGTCCTGTGCAATCTTGAAATGCCTTTCCCTGCCCTCCCATGGTGGTCCCCACACCCCTGGCAGTGATCCTGCAGTCTGTGGGGTGAGGGGGACCCTCTCCTGTTGGCTCATGGTGACAGGTGTCCCCTGGCCCATGGGCTGAGGCTCCCCAGGGCAGCCCGGGGGTTTGGGGGCTTCATTGGTCTGATGAGGTGACTGGGGCTCCCTCCTGTGCCGGTGTGGCCCTCTGCTTCTTCTAGTGTGTGGGAATGAGCCTTTAGTCATGTAAGCTAACAAGTTGCGTCTGTTTTATCAATGAACCAGATATTTACTACACCTTGCGGGGAAAAACCCTCCTGCCAGGGATGTCTGGCCCTTCTCCCCACACCACATAAGATACACGGCTCTGTCTGATCCTTGAATTATCATATTACTGATACTGTTGGGTAGGGCTGGGGCTATGAGCTCAAAATCCTGCCTACCTTGGCAGACAGAAGGGCCTGGTCACCACGGACTGGAGTCTTCCCTGAGCCACAGCCCTCAATGGAGGTCCAAGATCTTGTAAGACTTTTCTCTGTCTCTTGTTTCCAAACAGTTTGTCAAAACAAAATAATCCATCCTCCTTGCTCTACATAAAATCTAGTAATAGAGTGGAGTCTCCATCCTTCGAGAGATTCAAAACTCAACTGCACAAGAATGAGCAACCTGCTGTAGGTGACCCTGCTTTGAGCAGAGGGTTGGAGAAGACCATCTCCAGAGATCCTTTCCCACCTCAGCCAGTCTGTGATTCTTCAATGTATAATAGTTTTTCATTTTGGGGGAGGGAATCGTCTTTCTTCATATACTAGGTATAAGTGGAAATACCGTATTACCAAACCAAATTGATTTGTTTATTCTTTGTTTGGTAAAAGGCTACTAGTGTGACAGCGAATAGAAAGACTGGACAAACTTGTATGGATACAAACAGTGGTTCTCTGGATGACCTTCACTTGGAGAGGGTAAACTGATTTCAGTGCATCCGCTACTTGAGATGATACTCTTCAAACTCAAACACAAACCAAAAAGGTTAAGATGTCTGCTTTTATTAGTTACCTAATAAAAATGCAATGAATAAAAGTTAAGGGTTTTTTTATTATGTCACCACCCTTTATATCAAGATATTTGAAAGGTACCCAGTTCTTTTTATCCTGTTCTCTTCATACTGGTTCTGAAACTGAAATTCTTTCAACTGAAGCAGAAATCCTTTGTCAGCTTGAAATTGGAGCATCTAATACAGTAACTCTTATTACGTAACTAGTTCCATTTTTATTAAAGCATGTCTGTGCCACAGCAACTTTCTATAAGCAATACATAAATGAGGTTTTGAAACTCCATTTCAAAAATCAGGTTTTATAAATTCAGTTTTGAAATATGATTTTTCTACCTATAAACGAATTTCAGACCAAGTCTTAAGTCAAATCATTAGAAGATAGTCTAAAACCTGAAATATTTCCTTCCTACTATTCATGGCAGAATATTTGATGGTTTGGAAATCTCATTTCTTGAAGAAGTCTGAAAAGAAATGCAAAATCAAATTTGCACTTTAAACACTTAAGGCAGATTTTCAAGGCCCATCAATGAACGACCAAATAAATTATAAATGTTATGTATTTCAGCATATCTGACCAAGACTATCAATAAACAAAGTTAAAGTTCCTAGAATGAGAGACCAGAATACTAATTTCTGCATTTTCATTAGCTGCTGCACTGGAGTCCCTGGGAAAACAAGTACAAATTGGACATCTGTTGAATTCACATTACAGCAGTGTGACTGGGCAATGCACTCCAGAAAAGAGCAAGGGAAACCTTAAATGAATTTGCAGGGAAGCATTTTTACAGCTGTTTCAGATCTTAAAATCATCTAGAGGAAGATTCTGTGTTCTTCAAAAATGGGAAGAAGAATGTTGAAAAAATATATTATTTTTAAAAAAAGGTAATGGTGAGTTCCTGAATGACCTCAGGAACCATATACTTTTTCAGCTGAAGAGATGCAGAACTACTTTTCACGTTGTAGATTTATAAAAGCTGTCACTCATGTGAGCACAAGGACAAACTGATAACGTTAGCTAGCCATTAGTTGCATAGGTACATAGCAATGCCAGATGGGAGGAGCTTTATGCCATCCTTGGACACTTCGCAGTTGCTGAGCTGCTGTCTACAGTGTATTTAGTGCATTTCTGAAGGGCAAAAAATGTCTCCTCCACCCACTAAATATGTCCTTGTTCACTGTACACAAAAGAACTGCTTCCTTTCTTAGCAAATGTCTCTTCTGAACTGCCTTTTTTAAAAAAAAAAAAAAAGGTATGTGAATTCTTTCTCTGAGTAACAAGAACCAAACCAAAGGGGATAAATATGCTCACTTGAATGGATGACTGTTCCAAGTCAGTGACATTACCATACAGAACAAGGCGAACATGCATGAGGACAGGCTGCAAAGCTGGGTCCCCAGATTGTATGCTCTCTGTATTTCACTTATCAGACAGGGTGTCTAGTTAGTGAAGAACTAATTTGGCAAAAATTTCATGTTCTTATTCAGTCCAAGATCAGTGAAGGCCTAAGGCAGGCTTTAGCTTCACACAAGAACCTTATATTGAAAGTTAGTTATCAAAGGTATGAAAGTTATGTTCCAGATGCAACACAACAAAATTTGCTTCTGCCAACGCTGGGGGAAATGCCTGAACTCACAAGGATAGATTAAATTTCCCCATCTCAAGAGGCTTTACGTTCCTCCCGCTGCCCTGCACACAACAACTGGATGCTTAGCTCTGCCCTGGTTCAGGTGAGACGTGGAGCTCCAGCAGGAGCCTCCTTTGCCAGTAAGGAGTAGCTTCAGTAGGACAAGCGAGGACATCTCTGCTGGAGCCAAGCCAAGCCCGCAGGGGCTGAGGCCAACACCAAGCCTGGGGGAGCACCCTAATCCAGCTATCTGAAATACTGTGCTGCTGTTGCGCTGCTGCTGCTGCTTCGCAAGGAAGCTGTCAGCTCTTCCAGCTTGGGGGTTCAAACCTGATTATCCCAAAACTGCACTTTGGTACTTCCCTGCCGCTCCTGGGAATGACTGCTAAAATTCACAAGGAGACCTAGCATGGATGGTATCACGTTGTGGAAATGTCTTCCAGTATGTCATGGGGTTTAGTTCATATGAATTCTGAATAATCACTCACAGTATCTTCTTTCAAAAGCAGTATTTATTTTTTCATCAAGATAAGACATATTACATACTGCGTAAAGTAAAAAATACTGCTAGAAAAGCTGCATTTAACTGAGATAACAAAAAAAATATATATATAGATTGCACTTGAGAAAGTAGGTTCTATCCCAGAAGAATACAGTAAATAAAAAGCTAGTGAGTGGTTTGAAATTAGGAATCTTTCTGAGTTTCCTTTGAAAATGTATTTATTTTGGGGGGGTTCCAATTCTACCAATAAAAATGAACTAGATGATTAGCTTTTTTAATAGCATTGTTTTTTAAGTTACAACAATATGTAAATAACATACCAATTATTACCTAGACAAAAGAGAACATAGAGGTGTGGAAAAACATCTCCGCAATTTCTACTAATAAATAAAAAGGAAAAGTTTTGCTTGTATTTGGTTTCACCAGGGTCATTGCAGCTTGGGACTTAGGATTTTGGGAGTTTTATTTAGTCCACATGTATGTTATCATTCCCACGTTGCAACACAAAGCTCATCCTTAACTCTCCTGCACTGGCCTGGAGCGTACTGTCTTTATGGCAGATGATAGCGTGAAGCAGTGCATGGTTCCATTCATTACGAAGTGTCCCAGGAGAAATACTTTAGATTTTGTGACAAGTTTAGCCTCTATTTAAGAAAGTAAGCCCAACATTAAGCAAGAGGATAATCCCTATTATACCAATCTTTTTTTTACTTTACAGCTGAATTTTTCTGCTGGACCCTGGCATCCACTGCTGCCTGTATCTAATTCAGTTAGCTAAACTATTAGCCGTTCAGTCTTTAAAATGAGTATTCATACCATCTACCTTTGTGTATCTCACTTAGATGCTAAAATCAGAGATGTCTAATCTCCCTACATAGTCAAAGCAGAGAGAGAAAAGCTCCCATGTTGGGTGATTTCAACCTGGGGTCTAAGGCACACTTTGGGACACCTTCTCTCCCCATTGCCTGTAGGGGTAACTCAGGCTCCCAGATGAGGCTGGATCCCCCAAATTAGGAGGCATAGAAACCCGCCCCCGAGACACGGCTATTCAGGTTGGAGACGGGGCATACATGCAGAGGTGTGTGGGAGATGCCAGGCGCAGAGGATGCCTGGTGCACATTTTCCCCTGGGGAATGGGAATTAAAGGACTATTCAAAGCACAAAGCCATATGAAACTCATGTTTCCTACAACCAATGCTAATTACGAGGCGAGAGTGCTTAGGCATAATTTGGGCATAATTCAGTCAGGAATATACATTAGAGTGTACTGTCTCAAAAAAAACCAGTACTGCCAAAGTCTCACATGCAAATTTCTTCCAAAATTAGCTAAAAATTATGGAAGGGCTGGGTCAATCTTGTTATTAAGCTAGAGACAGAAAAAGAATGAAGTCTTCTTTAAATAGTCCTAAAATACGAAACGAAGCTGGCAAACTTTGGTTACCGTGCTGTTCTTTTAACATGAATTGCTTTGAAAAATGATGAATCACTTCCCAAGTCAGCATTCAGGAGCATTTTTAAATAGACATCTGGGAGCCAGAGAGGAAAAATTAATATAAATAATAAAACCCCCACACATTTTGAATCTCAAAGGTTAAAGTCCAGGAAAGAAAGTAACACAACATTTCTAAGGGATGTTTCAGTAAAGTTTTGCTAAAATTATGAAAGAGCATTTATAAAATACTTACGCTGATAAAGAGGGTAAATCAGAACAATAGGGCACTTCTATAACAAAATTGTAGATTGCTAAAACATACTGGCTTAAAGGCTCTCAATATTATATTATAGCACATGCCAGTTTCCGCTAATTATAACGTGCTATTGTCAAACTACTTTGCTCTTTCAGAGAGACAGAAACACAAGAAGCAACACAAACAAGATGAATCGATACAACCTATGTCTGCTATTAAATACAAAACATCAGCCATTAAATGTGCTGCCCCATTCCCTCTGTTACATTCATGATCAAAACTACAATTCTTTGCCAGTCTTAAATCTGCCTGTATTTTACACTTCTGGAGCAGCATTTTAAAACCTTTAAAGCTAGTTTGGAAGGATTATTTTTCCTTTTTCAGCTAGAGCACTTCATAATATTTTAAAAGGCATAGGAAGCTATGCTGTAGCTTTTAAAGTGCTTATTTTATTATGAGGTGGTGTTTAATAATATTCTTCTGGAAGTTAATAAATGATGCACATTTTCCATGACAGACAGACATTGCTTAATGAGTTAATATGCCTCGGCAAAACACAATCAGAAAGAAACTTACTGTCAACAGTTTAACCATGGCAATACACAGAACTGAAATGAGACAACTAACCTCAGATAACTAAGATTAATGCATATATGACAAAGTTATAATAATCCATATTTAAAACAAACAAACAAACAAACCCCAAACCAAATAACGATAATTAAATCTCAAGCACAGTTTTGTTTCCCAGTAACACAACTGCAAAACAAATCAATATTTTCAACAAACAAGTGCCCTATCTTCATTGCCTGCTTGGGGAAACACGGCACTCCTCGAACTGCAGCGAGGAGGACGCAGCGGGAGGGCTGTCTCTCCCTTTTCGTGTCAAGGGGGCTCCTCCTGGGCAACTGTGGGCAGCTCCGGCAAGGGGCAGGAGTCCAGTCCAGGTAGCCAGAGACCAGAATCAGTCCTGGCCCACAGGGATTTACCTGGGGACCTGGCGGGAGCCCCCTCTTGCAGAAGCACCTGGACGATGGCTCCCGTGGAGTCACCGTGGCAAAAGTACCAGCCTCCGCGCACCCCTATCGCCGCCAGTGTCCCAGCTTATGCAAAGCAACTACTAATTTCAGCACACGATTTGCTCGAGTACAAACAGTGAGATTTGACTTTACTGGTGTGTTATTTCATGTAGTGATGGATTTTCCTCATTACCTCTCACTCTGTTGTGTGGGAACACTGGGAAGTTCCCTCTCAGAGCAGGACAAACCATTTTACACTCATACAGGCTCAAATTCTCTCTTCATTTATACCCACAAAACCCTACTGACTGTCAGAGAGCTGAGCAGGTAGAAATGGCAGCAGAATTTGAGTGTAGGAACTGGTGAGTGAGAAACAGAAACACAACGCTATTTGATTGCCAGCTACCACAAATACCTACACAACTGGTGTTTAATTTCAGTGGGCATTGTATGCCTAAGGACTATAAGTGACCTTTGAAAATCTCAACCCTCAGAATCTAGCTACAGATAACCATAATCCTATATTCTTGGATGCTGATACATAAATCTATGATATACCTGTTTAGCTGCCATGGCACTAATCAGCACCGCTATGCTGAAACACAGTGATCGTTTTTGCCAATTGCAAAGGCAGGCTAGTAGCAAAGTTCAAATGATTAGTGAGTAAAGGTCCTCAGAGCAATCCTGCTTAAAAGTAAACGTCCGGTAAGCTGCAATTAGTGTGTCTTGATTTTTTCTTTTATTTATTTATTTATTTTTTTATCGGGGTGGTCTTGAACTGCAGATACAATCACAACGCTCATGGTGATCCAGCTGTATATCTACTAAGGCCATGTTGTTCCTGGTTCTGCCTTTTCTTCTGGGATGCCCAGCCTCAGGGATGAATTTCAGCACCTGGGAGGATCAACAGAAATGCATTGATTAGAAAATGCTGTTAGAGATTTGAGGGTGAGAGTGTTGGGGCCCTGAGGGCACCAACAACCCTTAATGACCCTGACCAGCACTAATTTGGACACATTTTTGTTTTACTTCCAGCTTTTTCTTCTCACTCTGTGACATCCTGCTGTACTGTTTGTCCTGGAGCTTTGACAGATTGGATTATTTCCTACATCAGGTATCTTTATATCGTGCAGTTCCCTAACCACGTCCAGGGTTGCTCCTTTGCATGCAAATTATCAAGCATGTTTCCTTTGGCTCGTCTTTGCAGTCTGCCCCTTCTCTTACTTGTATAATATTTCTGCTCTAAAGAACAAGGAACATTCTTTATGCAATTTGAAATTTCTGAAGAACATATCATTAGAATTGGTCCAAAAATGAAATGCCTGTGGGAGGCAAAAGGACGTGAATGGAGCTTGCGCAAAATATGTGTCAGATCCCATCACGTTTCTCTGGAATCTGACTTTTGTTGGCTTATCTTAAAAATCTCTGCTTCAATTTAAATAATTTCTTAAGAATTTACTGTGAAGAAAGTGAAAAAAAACAAACAAAAACTTATTTTGTAAGCAAGTATACATCATATAAGAGACTTCTGAAAAAATTCTATTTAGGCAAGATAATCTTGAGACACCTAAGAAAGAGGGTTGTAGGTTATAAAGAAGATGAAAAAGAGACAATGAACACAAGTTGCAACAAAAGAAATCCTATTTCAGTATATGGAAGAAAATACTGAGAGCGGTTAAACATTGGAGAAGGTTGCCCAGAGAGGTTGCAGAAATCTTGGAGACAGTCAAAATTAACAGGACAAAGCCCTGAGCAACCTCATCTAACCTCAAAATTCTCCCTGCTTTGAATGGGAGACTGGGCTAGATGACCCCCGGAGCTGCCTTCCAACCTGTATTATTATATGAATCTATGATTCCCTGAAAATGGTCTTGTGGATATGTGGAAAACAGCCATAATGTTGCATCCTATCTAGTCTTCTGTGATAGTGTAAGTATGTAAACCACGGACTAGAAAAAGCTGAGGAGATGGCAGCTTGCAGGGGCATGCTTTGTGAGCCCACTGTTGGAGGCTGAGTTGCTGTGTAAGAGCTCATACACCCACTAGCACGGTGGCGCAGGTTGAGGGGAGGAAATCCTCTGTTTTGTTTCATTAGTTTGCTGTTGATAGGCCTACAATAGTTTAACAAAGGAGATATTAATTTCCAATTTCTGCCCTGAAGCTCAAATATTAGTTTGGATTAGGTACAACAAATGAGTTAAGACTAAGAACTCTTTAACTCTCCTACAGCATTTTTCTTCCCAAATCTCACAGCACATTGCACAGAAAGATATGCATCGTCTAACTTGTATAGATGGAGAATCTGAAACTGATTTGCTCAAGGCTCTGTAACATATCAGTAGAAAAACTACCAGTGGCATTATATAGTCCTTTCCCTTTTGAAATCACTTATTTACTGATGAGGAGTGGGACAGGGAGAAAGCAAGGCTGCAGCTCCACAGCTGGTGGTAGGCAGGTTGGGCTGTTCTGCTCTCTGTGGCCTCAAGCACTTGAGTCCAGAAATCACGCACTGGTAAGGTACCAGAGCTAACACATCTCACTTCTTGGCAGTCTGTTGTGACTCATGCTAGCTTGGCCAAGTGACTGCTAGATCAGCTAGATTTGTCTTGCTTGTTCAAAAGATGGAGAGAAGTCTGTCTTGTCTATCACCTTCCAAAGCCACTGGTCAAGTGTAGAGTGGGACCCAAACATCTTCAGCATCTCAACCACAGAAACACCCACACTTCTGCCCTGAATAACAGGTCCCCTAACTAACAGATCATACTGTTACTCAATTAATAATCCTCTTTTTTTACAAAGTACTTTCTGCACATTGACGTCGCAACACCATACAAGAATTGAGATGGTCTCGGGAAGGCGAAGGAATAAGGGGCTGCATACCAGATCAACAAAGTATTAGCAATTTCAAAAGAATTAGAAAGTCCCCAAAAGTGAGTGTGAATGACTCGCCAAAGGTTGACCACGGATGCTGTGTAGAGTGGGTGGGGAAGGGCAGGCAGGTGAGCAGCCTTCAGGATGAGACCATTCGTTCTCTACCATTATGCCTGGAGAGCAGGAAGGCCATAGGATGTAATGAAAGTGATAAAAACTGAATACAGTTTATTATTTTGTTCTCCCTTTTGTGATAAAATTTATGTTTAACCTATGTAATACTGAGAGGAAGGACTGTGCCTAAGCAAGGTACAGACATGCTGCTTTAATGTGCTGGGAAGATATAATTACTATTCCCTGTTATAAATGCAGACTTTTTTTTTTTTTAAAGCAACAAAATTATAGTGGATTTGAATTGATTTCAAACACTGACTGCCTCAATATATGCAATAAATCCTGATGGACACCAGGACAATTCACTGTACTAGATTGTCATCCAAAGCACAGAGGAACCAAACCCAATCAGGTTGCTGTGATTATTACAGAGCTGAAAATAGACTGCATCTTCAAAGATGCTTTTTTTAACAAAACATACTTTTAAAATCAAGTACAGCTGCTGACGCTGAACCCATGATAAAATTCTTTATTTAAAGAAGCCTTTCATCAAAATCTGACAAATTCAGATGATTGGCACTTTGCAAGATCATGGGTAGGTAGATCTGCTTTTTTCAATAGAGAGCAAATGAATGTATGCAATGGGATGAGAGCAAAGCTGTGGGCTGTATTTAAGCTAACAGACCTCCTGACAGTTTGAGGATTTTCCCTGTGTTTTATATTAAGAAACATGAGCACAGTATATGGGCTTTGCTGATAAGAGTGGAAAAATGAATTGGCAGGCACTTCCCAGACAAGACAGGAAAGCAGTGTTTGAACACAGCTGAAATTGGACTGCTTTAATAGCTGATCACAGAACTGATGTTCAAAGCTCTCCGTCTAGCTTCCATCTAATAGTTTTAGTTTCAGCTAAATACAAGGGAATTGAAAAGAATCAGGAAGTAAGGCCATTTCTGGTGACCACAGGAGTTGAAAGAAAACTCTTTATTCTGAAAATAGCTGCTGTTTATTCATTACATGGCCAGGTCCTTAAAGGTGAGGAACTACTGAATTAATGAAAACAGTTCAAAGAAATTTTGTTCAGGACGCTTTATTGCTCCTTTTTTGATGGGATCAGTAGCTGTAAGAAACTATGGATGTGAGGAAGGTCTGGAATGCTCAAAAGGCTTGTTTTCCGTGGGCAAAAAAGAATTGCAGTTTTCAAATTAAAGGAGCAATGTCTGTCACTACTGATCAAAATGTGATGCCTCAGCTGTTCAGATCATTGCCCCCTCATCAAACACGGAGTTAATTATGGTCATAAAACTATTAAAGCAATAAAAAAAAAATCAAGACAGAGGACTTAGCTTCTGAGCTGGATTTGGTGTTTATAGGTAATTAATACAAAACAGGGTATCAGGCCCTTGTAGCATTTCTTGTGCAGACAGCTCCATAGAAACACACCAATACGCTGGATGGCATTTTGCTTTGTAGGTATGCCTGAGCATCTGAGAGGTTTCAAGGTGAGGTGACTGTGGCCTATGCATAATTTTCCTTGGGGGCAGTGGTGAAGGAATTATAAAGAAAATGCTTAAATACGTTTCCCTGCCAGGAATCTTGCTCATTGATCATGCATTGAATTTGGATGCCAGCTTCTGAAGGACTGTTTAAATGAGAGAACAAAGCCGTCACAAAACCCAGTATCTGGAAGCTGAAGCCAGAAAAACTCAAACTGGAATTAGGGCACACTTGTTTAAGTCAGACCAACTCATCACCTGGGCAGCCCTCCAAGGAACCGTGGGGTTTCCAGCCTGTTTGAGGACATCAGAAAATGGCTGCCTTTCCAGAAGGTATGCAGTACAAGTTTGGGTCTTGCTTTGCGGGCAGCAGGGTGCTCTCCAGTGGCCTGTGGAGCACAGGAGGTCAGGACTGATGGCCCGGTGGCCCCTCTGATGTCAGCAGATCTGCAAGAGCACTTCATGATCAGGGGCTGAGGAGAGCAGAGTGGTGATGACTGCTGGGGAAAGGACCCAGCTGGAGGTAACCTGTTCACCCTGACCCATACCCAGCATTTCTCCAGTAGAAGCAGCAACAAAGAGGTGACTCCGGAGAACAGTTTACCTGAAACACCCACCTCTGGTGGGGCTAGCTCTGATAACTCTGATAACTCTGAAAGGAGCCCAAAGTCTGGACTTGCAGCTTTAGATGGATAGAGCCAGATGAGGTGAATCACTCCCACTGGCATTCCCTGATGGCCCTAGCCATATATCATTTACCTTTGAAGTCAGGCAACATTTAGCCTTGACAGTCCATGATGGCTGATTTCTGTTTTAATAAAAAGCAAAGAGTAATAGGAAACCCAGTCAACACTTCTTAAAAATAATTTAAAAAGGGGGTATCCAGTTGCTCATTGCCATTTTTTTACTTATTATAACTTACTTTATTTATTAGGAACAGTAGTAACATTCTTTGTTAAATTCTTGACCAGTAGTTTCAACACCAATAGAAATCTGAAGCCTCACTCAAAAATCAGCCCTTTTTTTTTTTCTGATTAGCTTAAGAAGACCACAGATAATCAATAACATGACTATGGCTTACCAAATATCTGGTTAGCTTCATATTCCAGTGACAGAAGACAGAGAGCAACTCTGGATGCTATTTTAGATAGTGAAATTTGTACTTTGCAGAACTTATTTTAAAATCCTGCTATGCAGCATTATCTAATCTCCTTCTGCTCATCTAAAAATACCATCATTCTAGCACGCAAACCAAATTATATTTGTCTGAGATTCATGAAAGAGGAAGCATCAAAAGTGCAAAACATTCAACACAGATCCAAGTTCTGATACAGATGAAAAATCTTATTCTGCAATTTTTGAAAGTTATCTAATCCAAAGGTCACACACAGCTCAGCTGTGCTCTGAGCATAAGAAACCAAGCATTATGGGAACATGGTTCATAATTCAGCATAAAGACCTTTATTCTAGTAGGAACATTGCCTAAAATAACGACACAGAGCCAAAGCTGTATTCTTTCTTACCAGAGATAATTATAGGATGTCAGGAACCAGAAAAAAGAGTTTGTTTGCTGATCAGTGGTAGCATTCAAACTAAGGATTGTTAAATGTAGATGGAATTATTGATTCTATTTTTTATTTATATGAATAAGAAACACCTGGTTTTAACACAGCAAACATGGGAAAAAATTTTAATTGGCTTAAAACTCAGGCATCTGAAACAGTCACTAAAGCTATGATGTTTTTGACATATGTGACATCAACAAGACCCTCACTTTTGGTGATCTTGGCACACATTATGGCTCCAGCTACTGCTTCTTCACTGACCAGATACAGCTGTTCCCCCTTCCCAAATTGCCTCTCTGCCCAGACATGTATCACAGGATGTCTCACTTGCTTAACTTCCAGATGTCATTCCAAGAACTTTCATTTTCATCTAGTAAAAAATGAACCTTTTTTCTTTGGCTGCACCTCTGTGCTCTCTCTGCTCATCCTGTGACCTAGCAGTCATTTCTGACTCATTCTGTTTCCTTGTATTTGCATTCCAAATAAATCCCACTGCTGCTTGTTATATAATACTTCTACGCATTAACTCTTTTGTCAGGTTAATTCTGTGCCTTTATTACCATAACAACCTTTTATCTCCTTTATACATGTACTATCAACTCCAGGACATACAAAAATCAGACCATATTCCTTGCACACTGGTTTGATGATGCTAGCTCTTTTTAATCCCTTAGCAAATTTCCTTTGTTGTATCAGCAGCATTTGTATCATTTTTGTCCAGTTATCTTATGTTTCCCTGCGTAAAGACAGGGTGAGAATTATTGTCTGCTCTCTCAAGTGCCTCCTTAAGGTTTGCTTCTCATTTCTCTGGAAAAGAGAAAGAAAAAAAAAAGAAAAAAAGCCCACACAACACCAAATTGTATTAGTTACGTGTCTTAACTCCATTGCAACAACTCCCCTGTCTTACTGAAGTCTCATGTCACCTTTTTATTTTCTCTCCTGCTCCCCTGTTCTTTTCTCCTCAATAATATTCCCTACTGTCTTGTTTTCCCTTTACAATTTTGGGTCCAGTTAAAGCTTTTTCTCTGCCCCAGCAACTTGTGCAAAGACTTAGTATTGTGTAGGTACTCTGAGGTGCCTGCTGCCTCTCTCAGGGCAGCAAGAGGTTATGAAGTAGCCACCCTACCACTAATCTAAACCTTGTCATTGAGAATTAATTGCATCTATGTTCTGTGAAGGCACCAGACAAGCTCCAGTCAACACGAAACTTGAATGGAGGTATAACACTTCAAAACTGGGGGGATGGGTAGGGGGAGTAAAGAAGCACCATATAGACAGTGAAAAATGCACCAGTCTGTACAGGAGAGACAAGTAAGTAGGTAAAAGATGCAATCAGCTTTCACCACTTTGATCTTTCCTTATATGCCTTTTAGCTGTGTTGCTCAGCACTGTGTTTGTGGAGGTTTATACACTCTGACAAATTCTGGTTGCTACCTTAAGAGCATTTATTCCTCACGGAAACTCATTTCACATCTCATCAGTTACAGCAATGAGATGGGGAAACTGATTTCTTGTTTCTCTGAGGTATGTGCATGCTGGGCAGATGGCACAGCTGCAGCCTGAGCTCAGTTGAGTCCTGGCCTGAGTTCCCCCACATCTCCTCTGGGCTGGGTGATCTCCAGGTTTAGAGCCCCCCTCTCTTTAAAGAGCAGCTCCAGGCATTTCCAAAGAAATGCATTGCAATGGAAAACACGTTTTCATTTCAGCTCCTCTTCAGCAAGCTAGACAGCAGTAGACGTGAGCATTTGATTAAGGTGTGCTGCATCCGTTTCCATGAATTGCTTTGTCTTTCCCTTGCACAGAGCCCTGTGACATAACTCAGTATCACTTACAGTAGACGATGCCTGAGAGATGTTTTGAGACGCTGCCAGCACTTGGCCTGTTTGGTTTGCAGGGTTCGTGACACTATGTGGTAAGTCATGAGTATTTGTTCATGAGCTCTGGTATCAAGCAAACCCAGAAGCCATGGAAAACCACAGAGCATCACAAGACTCCTACAAAAAAACCCCCCACCCATAAAACTATCTGTTTACTCAAGTTGTGAACTCATTTACTTCTGGAAACTGCTGAGTATTTTGGTAAAGTTATGGCAAACTTCCAGGTTATAAACAAGACCGAGATCTCATTATTAGCATTTTCCAGGGCAATAAAGAAAAAGATACCCCTTACCGTGGCATTCTCATTTTCTCATTTTCCCTGCTGTTGCATTATTTCTTACAATAGGACATGATAGGGAAGAGCTGTACAGTCTGTTCAGGGAACTGGAGCAGCTCTCACAGCTTGGGGAAATTAAAGGCTACACGTGATAGCTATTAGTCCTGCGATACTAGGAGGGAGCGCTCCGTGATGAGTACAGTGTGAGGCTTTGAATAGGAACTAAGGGGGAATTAAAAAACATTAAGAGCATAAGGAGAAGATAACCTTGAAATCTCTCTGGACTAGAAGCCTCTTTCTCAACAAACGCTCTGGGCATTAGTGTCCCCACAGCTGCCTGCATGCAGCTACTCCGGCACTGCAAGGCACTGGCTACAAAGCCAAAACCGAACCTATCGCTTCTGGAAAATTTGCCTGCCTATCTTTCTCACCCAGAAATACTGGGTAGCTCAGAAATGCCAGACAACTTTTAAGTGATTTCCAGTTGCATTTTTGCTGTTGAGGACAAGCATTCCATGTCCAGGACAACTAGCTCTGGTGGGTCCAGGATCTCAGTAGATGAAGCTCTGGGATAGCGGTTAGGCAAAATCAGCCTGGCAAGAGAAGCGGTCTGGGGTCTGCAGGATTCGGTTTCAGCTGCTACAAACACCTTCTTTGCTCCACTATCTTATACTTCTTTCTGGTGTCTTTTGCAAGTAATTGAGACTTGTGTTTGAATCTGGCCTACATTATCCTGCAGCAGAAGGCAGAGATTTTTAACCAAATTAACAGTGATGGGGATTTCATAAAGTGTGAAGCTTTGTCCTTCATTATGCAACTAAAGGCTTTTTGGTTAAGGTTAGTGGGTTTCAAATCAGCTTTGAAAAGAGTAAACCAGCTCCATGGTTCTAAAACTGGCATGTCAAGAGGCCCCTCCTCAGTGCTTTTACTGCCAGGCATTTAAATAAAATTAGAGTTAAGTGTCAAAGGAGAATAAAGTATAAAACTGATTAGCTGTGCGTGGCTAATAATAATAATAATAAAGTGGAAAATATTTTGGACTAAAATTAATGGACACATCTTTAGTATGTCATATATGACCTTATCTGCATGACTTCCACTCATGTTAATGGGAGCCACTTGGCTAAATTTCTGCTCACTGAGCTGTTAATTCATCCCTAAGGGATTAAGTTTAAATTTAAACTTACAAAAGCCATTTACTGTTAAAGCTGAAACGCTGTCTTGAATTCATACGGTTTTCAGAGAACAAAGGACTAGTGAAATAAATTAGCAGTGATTTGTTAGTGTGAATATTGAATTTCCTGAATTTAGTGATTAATTTGTGGCAGACGTATGTTGTGACATCCTGGTTCTGACCAATACCTGGTTAGTGTGATATTCCGGTGTCCCAGCACCAGATGCTTCCAAACACTTGATAAAAAATAAGTGCTTGATAACATGTTTATAATCTTTTTTTTTTCCTAGATACTGTCAATAGTTGCCTTAAGTTCTGATATAGATGTGACCCAGGATTCTTTAGTTTATATTTTACTTCTAATTCTATTCTCTCAGAACCCTTCTGAATTATGCACCACTCACATTTAAGTGTTGAAATTCCATACAGATTTACTCTGTAAAAAAATCAAATTCCTTTTTATCATTTTAAATTAGTTCCCTTTCAGTCTCTCTCAGACTCTACTTGTTCTTTTAAGGAAAAGAACATTTAGGAAGACCTAATTTTCCTTTAGGTACTATTCACATTTTCTGTCTTTCACCGTGTCCTCTCTTATTGTCATTTTTTTCTAAATGAAATGACCCAAAACTTTTGAGCCACTTTCCTTACAAACATTTTTTATGTGTATCTTCTCCTGTATCTTTCTTGATGTATGTTTTCTGCTTCTGTGTATCTTTTCTACTCCTGCCTGCATCCTTCTAAGCACCAACAGTCAAAACCCAGTGTAAGTTCCCCACCAATCTATCCAGGCCATAATAAGTATTTGCTGTGTTATTACCTGTTCACCTCTATTCCTGCAGAAGACTGTCACTTGTTTTTTCCCATCACCATTGCACTGAACAACTGTTTTCCTGAAGCTCTTCACAGTGATTCACTACTTGACCTTTACTCTAACTTCCACCCATCATTTCTCCCTCCTCCCCTCATGCACAGTGTTATATGAATAAATAGTTGAGACTGCTCATCCTACTACTTGCTGCTCTTCTAAACTGTATTTATAAATAGCTACATAGGCCTTCTGAAATCCCTCGCAGCCTTCTCTGCTGTTAAAGTATGTTATCTCCTGTGCTAGCTGTCATTTTTGTCACCTCTCTGTTCACCTCCCTCCAGACTGATCATACATGAAATAACACTTAATCTGTGTGCTGGGGGCACCTACAGATAGCCACTTCCTATGTAGAAAATTGCTCATCTCTTCCACCTCTTTGCTCTTTATCTCTTAACCATCTTCTAATTCATGTCTGATCTTGTCTGGTCAACTGTTTGCTCTCTGAAGGAGGTGCCAGGTGTTTTAGCATTCTTGTACAATGTTATGGTGCTGTATAAATATTTATTCATACATAAGGCATTCTGAGTTCATTTTATCAGCTCATAGTCATCTAGGTGTTTTATACCTATTAATTTTTTTTCCAATTAACTTTTCTACCACTGAGATAAGGCTTTCCGCTCTGTAATTACCAGGGTCATCCCCTGCATCTTGCTTAAAATTAGATAAAATATTAACTATTCTCTAGTCCTAGCTGATGTGAAGCATGCTGTATTCTGCCGTTAATTGTGAGAAAAATCTCTTACTTTCGAAAAGAGTAACCACATTGCTCACAGCGAGGCAAAGGTCTAACCTTCAACAGCCTTCTGCTATTGCAGCCCTCGGGTCTTCTGAGTTAATGTCTTTACGGTATGAGCCCACATCACATCCAGATTTAAAGTCTATAAAGTTCATTTTCACTTGAGACTTAAGCCAAGTGGCAAATCAGGCACTTTTAAGAGATATGTATCAGAAATTAAGTCAGCATGGCATGCAGCTACCTACTTTCAGACAACTGAAAGGATAATACCAAGTAACTTGCCTAGATATGTTCACTTTAGTGAACATTGTTCATGTCTGATTCTGAAAATACTGATTTAGAGGCAAGAATATAAAATGTTCTTTCTTTGTTTTTCTCCTCTCTAAATGTGTTCTGAATAGATTAAAAATAAATATGATGGACTTTGTTCATATGCAACAATTTTGCTTTCCTAAAAAATTGCTGAGTGGGGAAAAAGCTAAGGCCGAAAGATTCAGCTGTGTCCTACAGGTAATAAATCTGGAAGGGAAGAGAGTTTACAAGTGACTTAATTGTCATTTCCAGGCATGGTCATAATTTTAAAAGATATAGCACAAAACAAGAGGAAGTGCAGTCAAATGCCTCAAGGAACACATGTCTCTGTGTTACTAAAAAGAATATTTCCAGTGGTTGTATCAGTCCTTTGCTGGGAAAAATCAGTGTAATGTAAGCCTCATTCTTGCAACAAAGTTCACTAGGATGCTGCGGTAGCATCTGCGCAGAGAGCTGGCAAAAGTTCTCACCAAATTCTAAATTAACTTACCCATAAATACCTGTTAACACCCCTTTCTAACACATATATAACCTCCTTCCACGCTCTGCTCATTCACCACTTCCAAATGTAAATCACTGGGCAATTGTATCCACCATATATCCCAAAGGCAGAAGTTCATCAAGAAAATAGTAGAAGTTCTGAAAAAAGAGAAACTGCAGTATCCTGAAGCTGTGCTGCTATGTATATATTGTAACATGACATTAAAGACATTAATATTAATCTTATTTAAAATCAGGCCTTCTTGCAAGTTGACTCTGTAGATGTGTGTCTCTCTATGGCTTACTGCAGCCAAGGTGTGAATGCTGCTCCACGAGGTACCAAGCTGGTATCTAGCATGGACAGCAACAGTAAGGCCATTATCTAAGTCTAGGCTCCACTCTCAGGCTACCTGAACCTGTCTGGAAGCCTAAGCAGATCCTTCACCTCCGGAAGAGTGGTGACCACAGGCGGCATTTACTTAAACACTCTGGTCTCTCTCAAATGATAACATCTTTGCCTATGACACTTCACTGGGGTCAGTGAATTTTGCCCATTGATTTTTGCACTGCAGATCCGACATGATAATTGATATAAGCATGATAAGACATGATAATATGACATGATATAGCATAATGATAATGATAATGTAACATGATATAGCATAACCAATATAACATGATAATCAATATAAGCAGCACACATAGCTCTGAGAAAAGCCTTCAGAATCCACGTAAGCAATAAATACCCAAAAGAAGTACTAAAGAAAAGAAAAAGAGTGAAAATACCTCATGATATTTTTTCACTGTTTTCCCTGACATGCATGTGCAGGATTTCCAGTTCGAAGTCCCGCAGCCACAGTTTCCTCCGCAGCGTTGGACAAGGAGGCAGCGGGGGAAGAAAACTACATTTGTCAGCTTCAGTTCCTCCCTTAAATTGACAGAGTAGTTTCTTGGAGTGCAACTGTAACGTTTCACATCATCATTCAACCTGTCCAGGTCAACTGCAATGCAAAAGAGGTTTCATTAGTAAGGTTTGAGTGGGACACTTCTTCAGTTTATACCGCTCCCCAGGCAGCCAATAACACAAAGTGATGTGACACTAGCTGGAAAATATGTGAAGTATAGCAGTGATTTCTGAACAGATAAACATAAACCCGCCAATTTTAAATCATTACAGGTGGCCATCCAGGCTCTCATCCTGCTCCCACTGACTCCCACAGCAGAGCTCACGCTGACTATAAAGGTGAAGGGAAGGCTTGAAGTAAAATATTGGCCTGAAAGCTGAAGCTCTGTCACTGATCTGCTGGATCCTTGCGTAAAGAGATTCTACCTCTGCTACTGTCTTCCTCCCCCTGCTTATACCTGGCTTACTTAGATGATGAAGAATTGTTTTTTTATTATAGGCACAATTCCTTTGGCCTAACTGCAGGTATACAAAAGGCAAACACTTTAAACAAGGCTTTTCCTGTGGTCAGAAAATAAATGTCTTCAGAGAGTGATTCATCCCTTCCTCAGAAAGGCATTGAGGACAGGTGGCATGACGTGCTTTCTCAAGTTGCCTGTCTGTATTGTTTATGGATAGAGTCTAGATAACTGATGGAGAAATGAATCTAGGCAATATTAATTTCAGCTGGTAAATGCTACTATAATAGGCATACAAATAAATACAATTAAAACTAATGAGCTTCATTGAATGCCAGTAGTTGGTTGATGTTTAAATGCCTGGTATCTCTGTGAGATGTGTCATGTAAACAAGTAGTAAAGCCAACCATAAAAATAACTTATAGACTATCAGCTGTGAGTTTAAGTGCTGTTACTAGCTTTAGCTTGTAAAGCTAAAACAAAACAAAACAAAACCTTCCATAAATACATTTTCCACAATTGTAACACAGATAAAAGCAACAAATTTAATGAGTTTTATTTTTATAGAAGTCTTTTAATTTCTTTTTCCCTCCTTTTCTACTTTCTTCTTTTCCTTAGGATTCTGTCCACGAACTAAGTGTTCAAAAGCTCAATAATTCATTCAGGATTGGAGGGCATGTGAAGTTGTGTTGAAAAGTGAGGTCCTCTGGATTAAAACTGAGAACCAGAAAGAAAATTAAAATGCATTTTGAACTAATCGTGTTTGAAAGCTGAAGAATTCATCTTCTTTTGATTCAAATCTTCAAATTTCAGAAAAAAATGGAAAACTGGAAATCAGAAACACTGTGTGTCACTGACAAATCATTAATTATATGAACATTCTTTTTTAAAAGACAAGTAAATTACACTCAAAATATAAATTGAGCTGAACAAAGAAAAATAACAGAAAATTATTGGGGGTTACTGGGGTTGTTTAGTTTGGAGAAGAGGAGGCTGAGGGGAGACCTTATTGCTCTCTGCAACTACCTGAAAGGAGGTTGTAGTGAGGTGGGGGTCGGTCTCTTCTCCCAAGTAACAAGTGATAGGATGAGAGGAAATGGCCTCAAGCTGCGCCAGGGGAGGTTTAGGTTGGATATTAGGAAAAACTTCTTCACTGAAAGAGTGGTCAGGCATTGGAACAGGCTGCCCAGGGAAGTGGTTGAGTCCCCATCCCTGGAGGTATTTAAAAGACGGGTAGATGTGGTGCTTGAGGACATGGTTTAGTGGGGGACTTGGCAGTGCTAGGTTAATGGTTGGACTTGATGATCTTAAGGGTCTTTTCCAACCTTAACAATTCTATGATTCTATGATAACAGAAAATGACTGGAGGGTACAGCAGACAAAAAATAATCCCTTCCTACCCCAAATAGTATTTTCTAACAGATATATCAACAGGAAAACAGGACCGGCTCAAATGAGAACTGAGATAATGGTCTAGTGTTTGTGAACATATCAGATTTTCATGGGCATGTTTAATAGCTGAACACCACCTCCGGTCCTGAGTGCACCTATGCTTGTGCTTTACTATAAACATGTGAAAGCCTCTGACAAAGACAGGAGCACTACAACGCTTCAGACCTTCTGTGACTCAGCCCTTGTCAACATCACAAAGTAAATTGTGGAAAAAGCTGTGATTTGTAAATATGCACCTTTACATTCTGGCCTGGAGATATTCACAAGGCAGATATGCAAGAGGCAAGGGTACGTAAATGTCATGAGTGCTATTCCAGAAAATCATAGCAGCTTCACTTTTCTGGCAAGGTGTTATCTCAGTCAAAAAGTATTTAGCAGATAAATTGCAATTTTATAGCAATTGTGATACATCTCGCCATGAAATCTCAGTGGTTCTCTCCAGAGAGCTAGCATGTCTCCAAAAAAGGTATAGATCATCCTCCTGATATAAGCACAAAATCAATGGGGATGCTGGTATACTCATGCACTGGGAGAAAAATACACTCCGAATGTCCACAGCCAGGACTTAGAAGTCCAGAGAATATTGATTTCTGTGTTTTAACAGATGATATTTTGTTCTCCACTGTCATTCTCCAAAGCCACCCCTTCCCATTGCAGGCTCTCAGGCTAATTCTTCTCGCAGGGAAGTGTTTTCTACTCCTCTAAACATTCTCATCAGGACCTTTGCCATCAGCTTTGCTTACTGATAAAGCAAACAGGTATCTGGCTACTATTCATTTCAGGCAATTGACATGAAGGAAAAATTAATCAAAGGAAGAAGAGGGGAGAGACTATTCTGCCTTCATAAATAATGAGATTTCTTGAGGGGAAAGCCTGGATCATCCACACTCTGGCACAGCAGCAATCCAGGGGAATGGATACTGATATGAGCAGGCTCCTATCTGGACAGGCTGGCCGTGGACTAGGACGGCATTTGCCGATGGTGCATCTCTAGACATAGTTAGAATAAAACGCTCAAAGGCTTAATTCAGCCTGTGATTGCAATGCCTCCTGCTGAGGTAGCAGAAGAAACAAGGCTTCCAGCAACAAACTGGTCATTAAAGAAGGCCCAGACCCAGGTCACATGAACTGACATCTGTGTCTAGGGGACTGAACAAAATTTGCTCTATCACAGATTAAATTTCTCCTCAGGCTCAACAGTCCTCCTTCCTGCATTGTGCTGATACCTATTGTCACTGCTATGTTATCAACACCGAAATGAGTCTTTGTAATGAGAGTAGCAGAGGGAAAGCACTGGCATTTAAAGGACAGGGAGGGAGGGGGCTTTCCTGCAGAGAGCATATTATATCCATCACAGTGTTACACATATTAGCTTCAGTACTTAAGCTGCTCAATTTAAATGGCAAGGGGTGACCTGGCAAAGAGCTTTCACTGGAGGGAAGGCTTTGCTCACTAGCCTTCAAAAGCTTAGTTTTGATGACTTTCAGAAGTCTTTGCAGGGTCTCTTAGGCTGTAGCTGAGTCAGGACTGTGGAGAGCTGTTGACTTGCTGGAAGCACAGGAGGGAATAACCAGATCATCAGGATAATTTTTTCCCTATGCAGTATGAAGGAATCAGCTATTTTCAATGAGGGCTCAAAACTTTTTCTGGATGCATTCTTCAGGAATTCTGAAATCAACCAGTAGCAAATACATTTTATTTAGTGTATTTTTCTATGATGAACTATTTTTGAAAAGCCTATGGCAAATTTTCCAATGGAAAATTGCATGAATTCTCCTTGGTTTCATACTCAAGGCATACTGATCCTCACTTATTAGCAGTTTTCAGGACCCCAAATCCCAGAGTTACCAGTTAAGGTGTGAATGCTCTGCACTTTGGCATATCTCAGGTATCAGAGTCCAGGTTGGAATGGACAAATACAAGAGCAGAAAGGTCTTATTTTAGTGACGCTGAAATCATGAAAATAAATAACTGCAAGCAAAGAAGGAAAGACTAAATAAAGGGCTTAAGAGATACACCAGTCATCCTCCATAAAAATTCATCTGGCGGTAAACACCTATGCTTTTTTTCACTCTGCTCTACAGAAATCCAGCATCTGGTGGGATAAGGTGAGCGGACAATGTCTTCTGTGAACAGCGTATACTGTACTCTGGTAGTATCACACTGGCACCCAAGAACAGCTCCTGTTGCCTAATTAGCTTTAGACCATGGTTTGCAGCCCCCCTAACAAAAGAACACATTTTGCTCTGAACAACTCTCGCTGCTGAAAGCTTCGATATGCATTTTTCCCCATCTTGGGATTGTTTTACTGTCTGGAGCCAGTCCATTTCCTCATCCATATAACAATGAGATTTTACAGTACAGTCAGTTTCATGCATCACTTCACTGCTGTGACTAAAATGTAACCGAGCCTTGGTGTGATTGGTGTGAAATCCTGCTGCTTTACTTATCAAGGACTGAAACCACTGGAGTCCTTAATTTAAAACTAGAACTAAAAGGTTCTGTAGACTGGATGCAAATAACTTCAAAGTATTATTACAGAATGTCTGCATCAGAGATTCAATTTACAGGCAAGGCAGACATAAAAAGATGCACTGGAGCAGTAAGCTGGCTACTTGGGGTACAGTGTTTGCCCCCTCCTCCCCCTTAAATTCTATGCTTAAATCCATCCTCATTTCACATAGCGCTATGGCATGTGCTTACCTTGAAACATTGATCTTAATCAGAGGTAAGCACTGAAATCAGGGACTGCAGCTAATACCATGTCTTATTCAGAAGGGACAACTTTAAAGATTGGAGATGAGAGAAAACCTGTGTTGCTGGTGACTGATTAATTTTAAAAAGACAGGCAGTCTGTTAGGTTTTCTTTTAATACTTTATCTGTTCCAAATTCATACACGGCCCTAACATTTTCATATCTGAACATTTTACACTTTTTTTCATGCATTACCCACAGACCAGAGCTGAGGTGTAAGAGATGGTAGCCACCTTGCCACAGGATTCTGGTACCACATGTACCACTTACGGTTACAAGTTACTCCTGGGGAGATTCCGACTGGACACAAGAGGAAAATTTTTCACAATGAGAACAATCAGCCATTGGAATAATCTCCCCAGGGAAGTGGTGGATTCCCCAACATTGGACACTTTAAGATTCAGCTGGACAGGGTGCTGGGCCACCTTGTCTAGACCATACTTTTGCCAAGAAAGGTTGGCCCAGATGATCCTTGAGGTCCCTTCCAACCTGGTATTCTATGATTCCATGATTCTGTGTCATGGCCATCTACAAGTAAGGCAAGAAGGATTCAGGCAGGTGCAGACCAGTCAGCCTAACCTCAGCCCATGGTAAAACTAAGGGGTAAATCCTCCTAGATGCAATGCCCAGGCACATGAAAGACAAGAGGGTGACCAGCAACAGTCAGAATAGATTTACCAAGGGCAAATTGTGATGGACCAACCTGAGAGTGTGATATGATGAGATAACTGTCTTGCTGGATGAGGTGAAAGCAGCAGAGGCATCTGCTGATTTCTGACATTGATCCGTAGTATCATTGCAGCCAGACTGCTGAGATAAAATGGGATAGGTGGACTACAAACTCAGTAGATAAGTGGAAGGTCCAAGAGGCTTGAGCAAAATGGTCAGCAATTCCAAGTACAACTGTGGCTGGCTACTAGCGGTGTTCCTCAGGGGGTAACGCTGGGGTCAATACTGCTGACGATCTTCACTAATGATTTGAACAATGGAACGATGTGAACCCTCAGCAAGTTTGTCAGTGACATCACATTAGGGAAATCTGTCCATGTGCTGCAGGGCTGCCTTTCAGAAGGACCTCAGCAGGCTGGAAAAATGTGCTGGCAAGAACCTCATGAGGTTCAGTGATGCCAAATGGAAATTCCTGCACCTGACATGGAATAACCCCATGCATCAGTCTAAACTGGGGACACACTGGCTAAGCAGCAGCTTTGCAGAAAAAGCCTTGGCATCCCGGAAGACAGCAGGTTGAACATGAGTCAGCAGTTTGCCTTGCAGTGACAGAGGCTGCACACTGAGCTGCATTAGGAATAACGTGGCAGCAGGTTGAAGGGGATGAATACTCCCCTTCATTCAGCTCTTGTGAACCTGCACCTGAAGTACTGTGTTCAGTTTTGAGCCCCCTCCAGCCGATGAGAAGGATGAACAAACTAGGAGTTCAGTGAAGGGTGACCATGATGGTCAAGGTGCTGGTCCAAAATAGCCAGAGCGAGGCTGAGGGAACCAGATTTGTTTAGTCAGGAAAGAAGACTAAAGGGGGTTCTAATAATCATCTCCAGCTATCTAAAAGGGGCTACAGGGAGGATGGAGCCAGTCTCTTTTTGGATGTGCACAGCAAAAATACAAAGGGCAAAAATCACATGTTGCAGCAAGGGACATTTGAGTGAGCTCTAAAGAAAAACTAATCACTGTGAGGGTGGTCAAACACTGGGACAGCTTATCCAAAAGCTTGTGGAATAGCTCTAGTTGGAAATATTCAAAACTTAACTAGAGAAGGCCCTAAGTAACCTGATTTAACCTTGAGGTTGGTCCTGCACCGAGCAGAGGTTTGGATTAAATGATCCACAGAGTGCCCTTGTAACCATAAATATTCTAGTAATCTATGATTGATGATACTAAACTGCCAGAATGCCTGTATGTCTGCTGTCCTTCCTGAAAGGGTATTGACATCACTATCCATATGAAGAGAAAAGATTTAAAAGTCTAATTTTGGTCTGTTATGAAGGCAATGTGGATGTGTGGAACGAGATTTCAGCATGACACACAGCACCAGACTATGTTGACGACAGGCCACGTTAAGAATCATCTGTATGTGGACAGACTATAAGACTTAGATCCTCAAAGATGTTAAAATACTTAACTCTCGCTGAAGGGACTTGCCCACATTATACAGGGAATGGGTGCAGAGATTTCCCAGCCACTGACCATCCTCCTCTGGATGTCAAGCAGAAATCTACATCTCCTTGGGCCTCCTGCCGAAGGCATGCAAACCAGCGCCAATTCTGCTAAAATTTCTAACTCTTGTGCTCTTTTTGGCAACTAAAGAGAGGTACTCATGAAAAGGGCCTGCACTTGTTAGCTTGCCCCGTTCATATTTCGTGCATCAGCAAGGGATGTAACTGCAGCGTGGTTGGAGTATTGTGTGTCAAGTGGGGATCCAGAGCTCAGTTCTAGTTTAACTCTCATGCCTTTTCATGGGAGGCTTACATTTTACCACAAAGGTTGTTGTGCTGCTGTTTTAATTTTGACTCTTGGCTTTAAAAAATTCCTCCTATAGAGCATGGAATTTCTCAGAGACCTATGAATGTATTGAACCCTTTATCCCCAGAATTCAGGCTCCACTAGCATAAAGGTGTGTGTCAGGGCTGTGTCAGGTAGAGTAGAGGTACTGCAAAAGCAGTGAAAGACATTCAGAGCAGTGCCGTAGCTGACTGAGGCTATGGTGTGGTTGAACTTGAATTGGAAAATGCAGTCCCATACATATGATAAACGAACAGTCACATCTTCCACTGGTTAAATCACCTAAATGCACTGACAGTGTCCTCGTTTTGGCTGGGATAGAGTTAATTTTCTTCCTAGTAGCTGGTATAGTGCTGTGTTTTGGATTTAGTATGAGGATAATGTTGATAACACACTGATGTTTTAGTTGTTTCTAAGTAGTGTTTATACTAGTCAAGGACTTTTCAGCTTCCCATGCTCTGCCAGGTGCACAAGGAGTTGGGAGGGAGTACAGCCAGGACAGCTGACCCAAACCGGCCAAAGGGATATTCCATAGTATATGACATCATGCTCAGCATATAAACTGGGGGAAGTTGACTGCGGGGGCAGCAATCGCTGCTCGGGGATGGGCTGGGCATCAGTCGGCGGGTGGTGAGTGGTTGCATCACTTGTTTTTCCTGGGTTTTGTTCCTCTCTCTCTCTCGTTGTTTTCCTTTTCATTACAAATTATTATTATTATTATTTTATTTTATTTTATTTATTTCAATTATTAAACCGTTTTTATCTCAACCCACGAGTTTTCTTACTTTTGCTCTTCCAATTCTCTCCTCCATCCCACTGGGGAGGGAGGGTGAGCGAGTGGCTGCGTGGTGCTCAGTTGCCGACTGGGGTTAAATCACAACATACTGATGAAATTACTCTTCTCCATACTGAATGTTGACCAAACCCTGTGGCTTTTAGTCTTCAACACATATGGCTGATGGTAATCACTGTTCCACTGCACATGCTTAATGATACCACAATAAGTACTTTGTTAAATATACCTGAAAACTTTGGGATCTGTCCAAGGCTTCTCGTGGCAGCTGGGGAGAAGATGCTGCGATTTGGATTTACTACAGAATCACAATGCCAAGACAAACCTCCTCAATACAGCAACTATTATTTTAGAGGATGAGAGATCAGAATTTCAGTGGGATTATAACTGTCCACATGAAACAAGGTTCACAATATATGGGCCTATTATAGACTGGCAAACCAATTATCAGCTGTGGTATGGGTCAAGTAGCAAACGCAGGCCAAACCATCAGTGTCATAAATGGACATAGCTTCATTGAAATCAATGGAATTGAACAGCTTATTCCAGTGATAAATAATATGCTGCAAGTTTCACTAGCATTTAAAAAAAAAGGTTTAATAAGAAAAGCTTTCACTGCAGTGACCGACAACAATGTCACATAAAGCATGAGGGAAAATCTCATTTGTCACAGAGGGGAAGAGTATGGATGTAGATCTGAATTAGATTGTGAAATGAATGAATGTATGCAGTTTGCATGCAGCAGACGACTTGGTTCCCAAGTGAAGAAGGGTGGAAGAAATACCCTGATTTTTAAGCACAGGTAATACTTTAAAGCAGCAACTTTTTGAGAAGGTATTCCATCTGCTTGGAATATTCACATTTGCCATGAATGAGCAGGCATTCAGCATTTGTGATGCCTGCACTCCCTGTCTGGTGCACTGAGACTTGCTGGCAGCCATCCCAGAACCTTTCAAGGAAGAGTACATGGACGTTTGCAGTAATTTACTGGCCACTGTTTGCAAACCCCTGAGAAATTACATTCCTGAATTAAAATTTTAACTTCTTGCTAGACCACTGTAAGTAGTGACAATTAAAAACTATTGTTAAGGACATGGCAAAACTTGCCTGATCTTGGGAACCTGTTTGGCAATGGACAGCAGAAACATTCCATGAAGACGTGTGGTCTCATCTCCTTACTCCCTTTTTAGAGAGCAGTGTGGCTATGCTAGCAAGTTTTTATTTATTTAACTTGTGAAGCTGTCATTGCAGACAGGTGTTATTGCAAGAATGCCCCACCTGATTAATTTCTTCTGATAGCCAAAGGCTTCTTGCATACTATTTCCCAAAAAGAAAATGAGCTCAGAGGCATGTGTAGTCTTGTTCATTATCAGAATGTATCTATCCATATATGTTCCTGCTTCCTAGGTTTATTTGTGAAAAAAAAAAAAACAACAAACCACCTTCCTTTTTGAAGATGACCCCTTTCTCTAGGTACTATCCCCTAAACATTTGGATCTACTTCTATGATGAGAAACAGTGAACTTTTCTTTCTCCTTTCTTTCTTTATTTGTACACAAGCCATTTCACAGGCAGAGGTCTTTTCTTTTTAAAATTATAAAGCCTTTTTCAATGGGATGTAAAACTTCAGAGTGAACAATAAAAGATAAATGCAAACAAGCATGTGAGAAAAGTTAAATGCTGTTTAATTGATGGTTGGAAGTGTTTACAACAGTATCTCTGAGCAGCTCTTCTAATATTATCAAGCAGATGCATTGATGCTTTCAAAAATTTAAACTGTAGGATCAAGAGGTTTCCTTCAAGCATGTCTGAATGCTCCTTATGACTCTCTAAAAGAATAGAGACCTACTGTCTAGAAGTTCAACGTAATTGTAAAGCATGGCTGCTTTCTTTTTTATATCTACCTGTGTTCTTGCTAAGAACAGTATTAAATAACCCAATAGCCAGTGATATCCTTTTAGAGATGCTTTATATTTGTAATAGCCAAATTACTATGACACTGAGGTCAGCTACAACATATTACATCAATGCAAAAGGAATTATTTTAAGGGATATACTTTATTTGGTATGACCTGCTTTTTTCCTAAGAGTCTAGGATGAGCTTAAGGCTGAATATTCACACTTTCAGAGTTTCTAAAATGCAGCAATGGCTAACAAACCTTTCTGAGTATATTTACAACTGCTGCAAAGGTTATTTGAAACATCTACTTGTCATATTTTCATGTAGGAGGTGTATACTGTATTTTATAGCTTATACAAGGCCTCTCATTTAAGGATTTTGAAAATGCGAATGTGTATCTTCCCCTTTCTTTTCTGTCCTTTTCTTCCAGTCTGAGTTTCACTGTGATTCTGTAGTTGACTTCTACTGGAGTGGTTAACAGCAAACCTCATTGAACATATGTAGAATTAAATTTAAAACTTCATGCGGTTATTAGCGAGACACACCTGACACCAATATCTCACTTCAATAGTGTAAATAGAAAGAAACGCATTTAAGTCAATAGAGTTGCATCAGTGTTGTAGAGGTGTGAGATCAGATTTTGTAGATGCAATGGAGTTATCATATATATAGATTTAATCAACACACTCTTCATCTTTAAGGTTCTGCAGGAGGTATCCAGGGAGGGATCAATCTTATAACTGTGTATGAATATATGATGGGAGGGAGTAAAGATGGCGCCAGAGTCTTTGAAAGGACAAGAGGTATTGGACACAAATTGTAACGCAGGAAAACTTATTTGAATGTTTAAAAAAAACTGTTTGTTTTTTTGTTCCGAAGGTGGTCAGACATAGTTGCCCAGAGAGACTGTGGAGTCTCCGTCCTTGGAGACATTCAAAACTTGACTGAACATGGTCCCAAGCAACCTGCTGTTGGTGACCCTGCCTTAAGCAAGGGGGTTGGACTAGACAATCTCCTGATGCACCCTCCCACTTCATCTATTTTGTGATTCTGCGAGTTTCAGCTATGCTAAAATACTGTACTTCTTATTTCCTTGACCCTGATCCTTATCTTTGTCGATTATTGATTGCTAAATTAAGAAAACATACCATTTAAATGTCATTTATCACATATCCCTGTTATCAGAATTGGTATTCAGCAACATGGCCTCTTAAGCTCAATTTTGTGGCACAATTTGGTATGGGCAGAGAGTTGGATAGGAGCGAAATCATTAGTGATTCATTTATACTATTTATATGACATGTTCTGAAAATGCTGTGAAAGATAGGCAGAGATTACATTAAATTGTTCTAATCTGCCTCAGGGCTGTTCTAACTAAGGGTAAAGAATAAAACCCAAGCTGCAAGCAGAAACAGATAGATATCTGAAATAAATGATGATATAATCTGTTGCTTTCTTGCAAGGTTATCCCAGTGCCTATAAACATTCCTCAGAGATACACAGTGTCTGTGTTTAAAAGCCACCAAGCATTTCTAATTTAAGGACTTGTTAAAGCTATTCCCTGCTCCTGACATCATCCAAGAAAAAGCTTTTAATCTTGTAAAAAGTTTATGACTAAATAAAAATTCTTAACTGAAATTCTTTAAGGATTTGATTGCAGTGAGGTACTTTTTGTCCAGAGGGCTGCTAAAAGTCAGGGAATTTGGCCCTTAGCTTGAAGACAAAAGAAAAACTGTTATGAAACATTTTTTGCTTATTCCTGTAACCAAAACAGTAACAAAAAAATCCTATTAAAATAAAACAAGTGTTAAAATAATAACTGGAAAACCCTTTATGTCTTTTACAATGTTTTGTTATGCAAGAAGCTGAATTACATTTATACTAAATGGAGAAACCTTTATGCATCTGAATTTTCTGAGCACTACCAGATCAGATCGATACCTGTAGCCTACATGATCAGCATCAATAAAGCAGCAAATGCTATTTTAGATATACGTGGTCATTTAAACATACGGGGTACTAGGCCAAATATGATCTGAGAATCAAATGAAATCTGGAGAGCAGAACCAGTACAGGATCCAGATTTCTAATCAGCTGCTATTAAAATCAAAACAGACCCTTTATTTCTTTTGTATACATGTCTATCAGTGCCAAATCCAGCCTGGGAATAAGGGACACACAACTCATGTTTCACAGACCCCTAAATGAGATCAAACTGATCTCAGAAGTGATGCAGCGGCAATCAGGTGCCATTTTTCACAAAACATGGTCTGTTGTGATTGCCTGAAATTTCTGATGTGTCAAAATGGAACAAAGTAAAGGGGTTCAGTTTTCACTGGATGGGTGCTTAGGGCTTTATTGCAGATTCGTTTGAAGTGCTGAGCCCAAAACCAGACAGCCAACACGCCTTGGAAATTGTAGGCCAAGTTGGCTGCGCATCTACTAATGCATTGTATGTGCCTGAGGTCATTCTCCTGCACAAAGGTCAACAGCCATGGGACAGCCCACATCCCTATCGTAAACCTCTTACCCTCCAAGACAGGATGGCCACATGCAAACTGCCTACCAGGAACGGCAGCTGGCCGCTGCGTACTCCTGGTTTTGCCCAGCAATGACCTCTGAGAATGACACGTGGCCTGGGCCAAAATTAAGCAGAGACCAGGCTGACAATTGAGCAACATGATGATTGGATTTCAGAGCTTGGGAACACTCCTTGACACTATTTATCCTAATACAGATGCAGCCTATACATCCTTTTTCAGATCAAAGCACATTAAAGCCTCATCATTTGATAGCAAGTAAGTTACAAACATAGAATTAAAATCCTCTCTCCCTGCTTAGCACACACTTAACATAGTGGGGATGGGATTTGAGATGCAAATAAATTGTAAATTGCACAGAATCAGAACAGTGACTTGGGCATTATGTTTATAAAGTTATAAAGAAGAATACATATGAATACATATCTTGGAAATGGAAGACAATATTAGGAAGAGAACTCATATAAAATGTTTCACTCCAGATCTTCTGTGAAAACTACAGGAATTGTCACGTTGCAGAACCCTAACAGACCTCCTAGATCTGTGCTTGCACACAAAAAGGGCAATTTCATCAGGCCCTTCAGTGCATGGTTACCCCAGAGCACGACTGTCTCTTCTAAATAGTGTTTCTTTATAATTATGAGTTTGTACTGCTAGTTTAACATCCCTTTGCTTTACCATTTGGTGGATGATTTGAACTAACAGAAGGAAACAAGAAACATAACCCAGAAATGTGTGCTTTGCTCAATTACAGACAAAGATGTTAAACCATAATAATGTTCCCCACCAACATAATGAAAAACAGTGAGATGTTCCCATCCTAAAAAACCAGCTGCACATACAGGTGTCTGCACCAGATGCTTTCCTAAGCACAATGTGATAAAAGTGATTATTCCTCACTCAACAGAGAACAATCCCTAAGCAGGGTATTTAAAGGAGGATGATAGTGCAGGTAATTAGGAGCCCCATGCCTTACACACAAAGGAATGTTTAAGAGGGCGAAGCTGAGAACCATCTGTCCTTTACACACGGGCCTATGTTTTTATTTGTGAATTCATCATAACAAGGGACAGTTTTCAGTCTGATTTCTCAGGCAAGATCCTACTCAGTAAGAAAATGATTAAGGATTAAATGACTTATCCCTGGTTTTAACAGGTGGTAGCTTGCCCTGTGGCTCCAACAGGAACACGGGCACCAGAATCTAATACCTTACCAATAGACATTTCTGTGAGGAGTGAAGGAATAGCCTGGTCTTGCCCCAGAGAATCTGTATAGTGTCTTTTCCTACCTTTGGACTTCCTGTCGTGGTAGCTCCTGCCTCGGTAGTGGTGGCCACTGTCTGTGTACAAATTCTCGAGATCTTCTTGCCAGGAGTCTGGGTTAAAGTGTTTGAGCAGATCCTCCACTGTGTCAAATGCAGCAATGGTCTGATCCAGTGCTTCCGCCGTGAGCGTAGAGTCAGTCACTGATGGAGAGGGATAGGATACCCCCTAAGAGTGACATACATCTCAGTGCACTTGGAATAAATTACAGCACCACTTAAAACAATTGAAAACAGTTACTGAGAAACTTGTCTCATTATTGACTGAAACAGCTACTTTGGGCCATCTTTTGAAGTCCTTAGCTGGATTAGGCTTTGTTATGCCTGTATTTTCTTTTGCAAGGAGAAGAGACATCAAGAAACTCCCAAGCAAATCCCAGAGGAGATGCAGGGAGTGGAAGCAGTGCCACTGCTGGACTGTCAACATGCACACCCACTCCTCAAAGGGGACAATGGTTTGCACATATACAAAGATGTAATGGAAATTTCTTCTGAAACCACTGTGATGGCCATGACCACACAACAGAGGTGCCTTGTGGTGCAGGGGTGATGCCTTCACAGCTCTGCCAGCTCTGTTGGTAAATCCATAATAGGCAGATCAGAAACCACAGCAGAGAAAGACAAAGGCAACAAGTCTGCTAGATTGTCTGTTCTTCCCTGGTCAATTTGGACAACAAATTTGGCTTGGTTAAAGACTTGAAAAGATGGCCCTTTATTCCCAAGAAGTAAATGTGTTATGAAATACCGATTAATGACAATTCTCCCACTTTTTAGCAAAAATACAAGTTACTAAGCAAATGAGAAAAACTGTGATATTTGGCTATCAGCAATTTAACAATGAATATTGGGATTACCAACATAGTGATATCCTCACAATTATATCATAATACCAAATGGAATATTATTTCCAATGAGGAAGGGCCAAGTACCATTCTCTGAGTGCATTTGGTTCCCACTGAACTTGTGGCACAACTTGACGTTGACAGAAACATTGCAGCAATTTCATTTTTAATGGAGAGGACTTAAAACATTTCTAATAACCGTTATTTAGAATCACACTATTCACTACCCTGATATCACTTTTTCCCCTTTCCAACCACGAAGCCTCATAGTATGTGTAAAATATGTGCAAGAAAAACTATGAATGAAGATCTGTTACTTTCTGAAGAACCATAATCAAAATAACTGATTTTGTCCAACAAGAAGCATAATATAGCACAAGAGTTCTGTTTGGATTTTGGTCTTAAAAGTTAAAACATTGGGGGAAAACCCTCTTCTCTCATGAAAACCCAGCTCTGAAGTAATGTAGCAGAAATATGCCATTTAAAATTAATGGCTGCCCAAAATAATTTTTTGCCTCATCTCCCAAGTAAATGCATGTTAAACTATTAATCTTTGTGATTAACTTCACTCAGTTGGGTAGCGATGGAAAGGCCAACTCATTTAAGTTACTTGTTTGCGGGATTGTGTCCTTCAATGCTTACTAAAATAGTTTTAAAGTGTGTATGTCTTTTGAAATAAAACTTTTGTCTTTAACTGTAAGTTATATTGCAAAATTGATAATCCTTTAATTTTACTGCATATGTTTGTTGAATGTATGGACAGTCAAAATTATTAAAACCAAGAAAGAGAAGAAATAGAAAACATAACAATAGTGCGGTCAAGGAAGCATAGATGCGTCTTACTGCTTATTGCCAACAGCACAAGAGGTTTCAGAGGGCCCACTTGTGACTGCAATGCCTCCACAATGCAGTGCTAAATAAGACACAGTGCAGATGGCTGTAAAAATTCATGACACACTAAAAGGGAAAGCATACCTCAAAGCATCTCTCCTGACTTCTAAGTGGCTTGGACCAGAGACCGTCAGAGAGACGAGAGACCCAGAGATGAAAGCTCACAGCATTGTTACCTAAAGCAATGCTGCAGGAAAGACTGTGCTGTAGGTGAGTATCATGCAGCGTGCTAATGCAGTTATTGAGGTTACAAAAGAAAAATGCACCCAGATGCTACTTGCTTATTGAGGAGAGCTCAGTGGAACTCATGGCTCGTCTGTGACTGCAGCCCAACAGGGAAATGTCAGTCCCCAACTACCTTTCAAAAGTGAGGGAGAGGGTGCAAGGATGCTGAAGAAACAGCAGCATAAAAATCAGGCCATAGGTGTGCGGCTTAGACAATGCAAGAGTTTTTTTTCACATGTTCAGCTGTGCATGTCATTACAGAACTGCAGGTCAGGCTGTGAATTTGCAGGGCATTTCAAACTCATACAGGCAGCAGGGATTCCCCATTTTCTTTTCATATAAAAGCTCCTACTCAAGAGATTTGTGCAACCTCATTCACACACAGAAGAAAGCTTAACTTTTTCTCAGTGACAGCCAAGTCAAGAGGAATTATTTCAACAGCTCAGATAACCTACTGGCAGCGACATCATGTGACAGGCCCAAAAGCAACTTCAAAGCTGCCAACCCAACTGCCTGTCTTGTCCTGCCAAGAACGAGGCGCTAGCTTTAGAAGAGCGTGTGCTCATTGTAATCTGGCTTCTGAGACCACATCCAAAGAGAGGGCAAGCGGAAGAGTGAAATGCAAGAAGCAGTGAAGAGCAAAGATTTTCCACATTATGTACCTCTTCTGTGTTTCTTAAAAGCACTGAATGTATTTATAATTTCATGGGGCACAAAGGTATCTTTTTTGTCAGTGCTTTTACCCTTAATTTCTATTGCCCCATTCTTTCATATTTTTTAACTGCATTGTGAAGCTGACAGGCAGTTCAATGTGCATTACAGTTGTTTTTTGGCCATAACATTACTTAACAAATAATGGAATTTTGTTTCCTTTTTTTTCCCTGGGTTTGCAATGCTGGTTTAAGGGCAGAAGTATTGCTTTTAGCTTTCTGAGAAAAAAAAACCCAAGAAGAAATATGTTTCTGTGATATGACATCAGACAAGGAAGAATAAATTCGCTCACCCTCAAATTTTCATTCTGAGAGTTGTAATGTACCCAGATCCTAAAATGAGTCTTTGGGTTGCCTGTGGGTTTGAGGGGCAAAACTTAGATCTGCTAACTGAGTATCAGCAAAACAGTATGTCAACTTGTCAGCCACTGACAGGTCTGAGTTTTTCCTTCTCCCCCTCAGGACCACAGCAGAATCCCTGAACATTTCTCTCCTGAAGAATGTGGATGTCCTCAGACTTTTTCCTTGGTGCCTGTGGGAAAAATTACTCAACCTCTCTACCTTATTTTCCTTGAGGATAAGAAAGGGCTAGTGGGTGCAATGCATGCCCAGTGGAAGAAGGTATGTTTTATTAGATAGGGGATGGCATGGGAAAACCAATGAAACTGGGGTTCTGCTTCTGGTTTAGCTGTAGGTTTCCATGTGACCTTGGGCATCAGCTTGCTACCTGTAATATTTGTACTGAACTTCCCTACCTGTAACACATTAACAACAACTTTTCGGAAACAAATAGATGTGAAAGATAAATAAACTTTTTTTCGATATGAAAAGAATACTAGATTATTGTTTGGTGTACTGTATGCCTTATGATGTTAAGGAAGGTAACTAACATGGCGTTTACCATATACTTGATCTCATTTTCATAGTTACCTGATGAGGGAGCCCTAGGCTTACATTTTCAAACATCAGCCTACCATGTTTTTAAACAAAATATTCTGTCATCATATAGATTTTTTTTCCAACCCCATATTAGAATGAAAAATGAGTTTATGTCTTTCAGTAAAACAGTGTTTTAGCATCTCCTGCTTGGCACATCCAGTAGATCTCAGCCCTGCTAACGCTACTACTCAGGACTTTCAGCACAATTAGTTCAAGGCTATCACTGCATCGTATCATGAAGGGCAGGTGTTATTTGCAAACTCAAGGGTAAACACAAGATTGGCTTAACTCTCCTAATTTTGGCAATACAGAATTTTCTCTCTACTTGCTGCCTGGCTTGGACACTAATCAGTAGAATTTACCCATATTTTATTTACTGCTCCTCCACTGGCAACTCCTGGCAGCTACTGTAACAAAGGTGCCATCACTAAACTCTCTTCCATGAATGCTCCAAGCATTGGTCTCAAGTCTGCTTTTGATTGTTTATCCTTGTCTCATGTGTTTTAAGAGGAGTTTATAAGAGCTGTGACACGATCCTGACCAGCCAGCAGTGCACACAGAAGAGGGCTGCCCATATTACAAATTCTGATGCTACATTGCCACTCCTCAGAATTTAACTTTACTTGGGAAATGAAAGAGAGGACAGATTTTTGGCCAATGACATAAATCAAATATAATGGAGAGAAAAATAAAATTTTATACTGGATTACTTGTTTTCTTTTTTTTTTTCCAAGTCTCATTTCACTGCTGAATATGGAGACGTCAGATATAATATTTTATTACAAACACTTAAAAAAATCTCAGTACTGACAATGAAAAGCTAGATTCATTTTCCTGCCAGCCTGTTTTAAGTATAGTCCTCTATTTAGGTCAAGACATTTTACAATTGAAAATTTTAAGGAGTTTATTTTGTATTTTCATCTTGGCAGGATGAGTCTGAAAGCAAGAAATGTTTCCCAGTGGCTATCTCATGTGGTTACAACAGCTGATGGCATATCCTGAATCTTTTCTCCTTAAAAACACACTACTTAACTCCAGTATGAGTTGGATAAACATTTATTTCACCCTCTGCCAAAGGTGAATACATGGTTCTTCTGTGCAGGTGCCATTTTAGTGAGTTCAACTCAAGTCATCCTATCAATCCATCCATGGGCAAAATATTAACAAATTACTTACTGAGACAGAGCTTGTGACTGACTCCCAGTTGGTTTCTGAGGCTGCATGCTGGAAATCATCCTAAGGGGAAAAACCCACAGGAAAAATCACCATTAGGGCAATGTCCTAAATTAACTGCAGAATCTAAAAAATGTCTCAGTATTCAACATCTGTCACCTTTTTCAACCCTCTTTAATGCAAGAGGCCCTTATCATGTGTCATTCCTAAATAGTGCTACTTGCATTCAGGTTCCTCCATTTTCATTGTTTATAAACTAGCTCCTTGTAAGCTTTCTGGGGCAAGGATAGGTATTATTATTATTTGTAATAAGATATACGCTGCTTTGCATAGCAGGACCTAATCTGGTCAAGGCCATTACATTTATCTTCCAACATAAATATTGAACACCACCTCTGTATGTCTACAATCAGAGTATTAATGCTGTTCCCCAAATGGATCCGTTTTGGAAAGAATGTGGACACGCTAATACGCTGGTACTACTTAGCAAAGGTGAAAAGCAGGGTAATCTAATCCATTTGAAATGTAGTCCTAACATGACTGTACTGCTTTTGGTGCTTGGGCTGAACAAGACTTGCTCATCTGTGCAGAGCACTGAATGGCACTATGTCCTTTACATCAAAAAACAGAGTCACAGTACATTCATATTAGAAGTGCCATCGCACAAAACTCCATGGCATTTATGATTAATTTGAGCACAGGGATGGGATTCATCTCATCTACCTTTGGACATCTACAAAGCAAACATCTAATCTAGTCGCTCTTGTTTCCATTTACAGTCAACTAAAACTAGCATTTTTAGGGTGCAAATCATCTGATCTATTCTGATCTTATCTTTTATAAGCTCAATTTGGGATGACACTGCATCCTAAAAATGCTTTTTTCTCTCTGTTGTCTATAAAGGGAGCCTGGGAGGACTAGCGTAGATACAGATGTCAAAATTGTAGATATTGACATGTGGTCACCTGAATCCCAATCCACTTGTCTGATGAGTGATAGGCAATCATTACTTAAATTATGAAGAAGCCATTTCTTTAATCTTTTGGCAGTTTTACTGATTTCCAACTGGAATAATTAAACCATGAAAAATGGAAAAAGAGGCAGCATTACAGAATGGTTATTAGACACACGCATGCAGTGAATAGCTAATGATGGGCATGAATAGGCAGGTAAGGAAAGTGGACTGAAGTGACAGCACACCAAGATTTTAATTTCTAATACCAGAATTTATAATGAAAGGATTTAAAGAAGATGGATCAATGCCTGGGCTCACCATTTTGCACTGATTCAGTATCTGCTATGCATTTTTTTAAATTGGTGACTGAAAAGGAAAATGGAAGGGTAGCTGCTCAGCGGATGCTCCCTAGACTCAATGCAGCATTGGAACATACATATATGCATATATTCAGTTATTTCTTAGGAACGCAAAAGGGAAAATTCATCACATAATCTGCTAATTCAGCAATAAAATTCTCCTTTAGTCAAGAAGGAACAGAGCAGCTTTCAGATTCAGACTCAATATACATGGTATTTTAATGTTTTTCATTTGCTACAGAAAAATATTCAGATGTCCCAAAAGTCACAGGATTGTTTATTCAATATTGTTCCTGTTTCTTCTTCCTTAAAACGTTCCTTTCTCTCAAATTTGAGCCAGCAAAACTGTAGTGATTTCTTCAGTACTTAAGATTAGTAGAAGTTAAGAAACCCCATCACACTATAGTGTCACTAAGTGACCACTGAAACTGCAGGGCTATTAAAACGTTAATAATTAAAGGGGTAATTTTATTCTAGGAATACAGAAGCAAAACATTATTGGTGAAATTTTTAATGCAGATTTTTTTTTATAAACAGTAAAGAGATATGCAAATGCTATGATCAGGTCATAAATAATTCAGGAACAGTGGGCTACCTTGGCCACATTCTCTACACATTTGGTTGCCCAGTTCTTGACAAGACATGATTCGAAGTACATAAAAATGGATTTGAAAAGCTCATGGATCCTCTGGTAATGGTTGCCAGTTGCAAAACTTGGAAATAATTTCCTCTCTGTCATTAGCTTCCATTTAGCACTTCCAGAAAAAAAGTGGCATTGAGTTCTGAGGCATTATTTTAAAACAGGAACAATTTGCCTCATTGAATGTCTGGAGAAGACCGTAGACAAGGAATAATTTTGTGTTTGAAGTGACGGTCCCCTTGTGTTATCTAATTGTAGACATCGAAAGTGTTTCTTTAGCCTACGATTCTTTGAGATGGTTGATGCCAGGGAACCCCTCCAAAACCCTGAGATAGATGTGTACCACCTGCTTCTTGGATCTCAAACCTGATGACTGTACGTTTTGACTCTGTGATTATATTTCATCTGCATAAACTATTCACAACTATATGGCTTTGTTCCACCATCACTCAAGACAGCTGCAGTCATTCTTGGCTTCTCGGAGCTTTCAACCTCTACAGTTTGAAGATTATTATTATCTATTTCTTCTGCTTGTAGCTATTTCAAGTAATAATATCCAAGTGGTTCTCATCATTACAAAACCCTCTCCTCCTTTCTCACCATTGTCCCTAGCCGAACCTGAAGGACAAATCTATTTTAGTGCTCCCTATGCAATTCATACTACCTTGTTTATATGAATATATATATGATCACTTGGCTATTGTTTTCTCCATTACTTAAAACAACATTACAACTTTTAGTTAAAACATAAAAAAAATTACATCTTTTTTAACTGAATACTGGAAAAACAGGGTGGTAATAATTTGACTACATCACCCTGACAACAGTGCTTTTATTTTCGTATGTGTGTCATGGTAACATAACAACATTACATGAGACTTCAGCAAAGTATTGCTTTAACCGTTCTACAAGCAGCAAAAATACAGGCAAAGCACCAGGGCTACCAACCACCTTCTGAGAGCAGCTACTTTTATTGAAGAAAAATGACTTCCATACCTCAACTTCCAAAATTACACTTCAGCATGACAAATCCTGAGTCACTCCTTAGAGCTAAATATGTATGGACATTGATATATTGTTCTTGGCTCTGTTTCAGACAAAGATAAGCTACTCTCTCCTTCACAGACTGACTTTGTCTATAGCCTGTCTCCCACCACTGATCTCCAATAAGTGACAAGGAGTCACAGGGAATACTTTTTGTTTCAGCTAGGGCTTTCACAAGTGGAGGTCATGAGGCAAATCACTGCTATCAAGGATATATGAGATTGAAGAGCCAGATAGCACTGGTTGCTGAGGAAGATGGTTTGCAGCCTGGGGGTCCATGACCTGCAGCAGCACAGGCTCTGCTGGGCTCAAGCCATGGGGTTTGGCAGGGTCAGTAGGAACAGGGAGGCATCAGGAAGACACCAGGGATGAGGCTGGGAAGCTCACCAGTTTGAGAAGCATCTTGTCCATGACTCACTTTGCTGTACCACAAATATGGCAAAACATGCAAGTCCTCCCAGCCATGCTGAATTACTGTCTGGTCCTCAAATTAAAAGCAAGAAGCATTTTCTAACATTTCTGTGATTTGCCATTTTTTTACATACTTTACCACTGTAGTCCAGTCTTTTGTCATCTTGGTGCTTGACATCTATGAAGCATGACGCCTTGGATAGGCAATAACTGCCACAAGACAGGCACAACACACTAGCCGCTCTCTCCAGTGATAAGAAGCAGCCCCATATCTCTGTAAGCTCCTCTCTGAATTCTTTCTCCTAATCTGCAGGTCCCTGGGGTAATTGGATTAGGTTTGGTAAAAGATTGTTTATCTGCCAAAACAACTATAAACTACGGCTAACAAAAGCTGAGGTGATGCTCTCCACTTCAGGGAGCAGGAAGGGTTCACAAAAGAGTTGTGGTTAAGAAGAACCCAGACAGCATCGTAGACTGACATTTAGTGCCTACCAAGTTTAACAAGGTCCTCTCCTGAAAGAACAAGCTTCTCTACTGTGACCTTCTCATGGGAGTGGAAGAGAAGTAAGGGGGGAAAGGTAAAAATGCAGGCATGTTCTTGGGGCAAGTAAACATGAAAAAGAGGAAGAAAGAAAAAAAAATAAGGAAGAATGAACATAGAGAAGATGAATGTGTTAGGCTCTGTCTGTGGTCACCTCATTTATGGTATTTAGATGCCATAGCTATAAACTATACAACAGAGAAGCAGCTTCTAGAAGTTTGCAGAGGAATAGGGTGAAGGGATGTACTGAGGCACAAAGGAGATTCTGCAAAACCAAATCAGAGGTGAAATGGGGCATGTTCAAACAGGTCCAGTGCAGAAACAAAAAGAAGTTGGAATCTCTTACTGGAACATACGAATTAGGGGCTAGGACAGTGGAAGGTCTGTAAGGAAAACCTAGGTAAATTATAACTTGAAGAAAAAGAGATGAAATTATCCTAACATGTAAATTAATAAAGTAAACTCAATGATAGCTATTTTTGAACAGTAGTCAACATGTATCTATTGCATTCAGAGCTGTTTGCGGACAAGTAGCTGATAAGCAGATAAACTCGTAGTCAGTAATAATAAATTATAATAATCTGGAAAGAAGGTCTTTTTTTCCCTGTAACAAGCAATAGTATCAGTATTTTCTCTGAACATTGAATTTATAGATATTACATTTTATATACAAAGCAACAGGTATTTCAAGCAAACAAAACCCAAACTCAGAACACACTGTGTAACAGCAACAGTGTTAGGTAAGAGGCAAAAGAAAAGTTATAGTTCCATTTAAAAAAAATGCTGTGATAAATACTCAAGTTTGTACACTTCCACCGATTAATTATAATTTCTCATGTGGCATTTTAGTACACCCCAATTTCTATTCTTAAAGATAAATAAACATATAGAGATGTACACTTTGAAATACCTTTTTCTTTTACCATACTTTGAATACATCACATTACTAGGCTTCATTTTCATATCAGAATGGTATTTTTTACCACTTGTCCTAAGGATGCTGAAAGATACCTCTTCTCCTACAAAAGGCTACTCACTAGGATGTCAGAGGCTGCATTTTTCTTACCTACAGTAATGGCCAAACCACCGCTCTGTTCAGTTCTGGTGATCAGGCTCTAAAATAAAAGATGTTGAATTTGGAAACCATGCAGCAATGATTATTTGTAAGCTGGAAATCATGCCTTGCAATGAAAGATTAAATGGAGACCAGTGTCTTTCAAGAAGTTTAGAGGAGAGGTACCTTAACCTTGTCTTTCCAGATAATAACTTGTAGTTAGCTACAAGAGGCCGTTACCAATGTTAACAAGCTCTTTTATCTTGCAGTGCAAGCATTTAACAAAATCAGGTGGCTGTAATCTGAAGGCAGTAATATTCAAACTGGAAGTACGAGCATATTTTACCACTAATGACAACTATTACTGGAACAGATAAGAAATGAACAAATAACTTTAACCCTATTGAATTTTCCTTTCTATTTTTTGGTGTAGTCCCATAAAGGCAGGCCATCCATGACACCACTATTTTAAAGTCAGTAACAAAAGGTCAAACAGCCACCAAAATGTCTGATCCCAAATGTGATAGTATGATTCTTGCCCTTTAAAAAAAGACATAAATTGAGTTTCTGAAGCCCAATTGCCACTACATATCAGTGGCTACAACCTCATCAGTTATGACTAAGTTAATACTAGTGCAAAATGACATATAAAATCACTCTTGATTTGTTCTGACACATTTACTAGCTCTAACTGAGTGGGAAGCACGAGATACTTAAAATTTCAAAAGTTTAAGGCTGTAATAATGATTCAGGTTAACTGCAGTTTGATACATTTATTTACGAAAAGTTGAAGTAAAACTGAAGCAGAAAAATGTATTTAATAACAGTTATGTTTGGTCAATACTTCTCGTCATCCTTCACCTAGTTTTGGAATTAGGCATTCCTGGGTGCATATTATAAGAGTGCCCAAGACATTGACATTTAAATGATCTCTCTAAAAGGTCAGACAATACTTGCTCAGATGAGACGATAGCTATGCCTTTGAAAAATCAGATGTCATCTAACACTACACTGCCCATGAGCACCTCGTTTGATGCGCATACCCACAAGTGAGTGCACAGGACTTCACTGCCATGCTGTGCAAATTGTGCATTACTTTTAGTTTTTCTATTTATCACAGTGGCCTGTCCTTATATCCCCATGTACGAAGGATTTTGTTTGCTAATAGCTACTCTGGTGCATACTGCAGTTAAGCAATTGTAAACAAAATATAAATCAACTAACATTCATTGTAAATACTCTGCAATCCCTCCTTTGCCATTTTTACCTGAATGGTAAATTTTACTTCTGCAATTAAACACTGGGACACAAAACTTGAAAGGCTCTTCCAGGTTGTCACTTCAGAATCCTCAGACTGGTTGGCTGTTTCCAAACTAAATTTATCTTTATTGCACTTATGTAAGTGCCAGCTTTGTCCTTTTCTTCCTCTCCTAAGTTTGCTTCCTGCAGTACTTCTGAAGAGATGTTATATCTCCTCTCAGCATCCGTTTTATTACACTAAGAAAGCCAAGTTGTCTTGGCCCTCAGTAAGAAATGTCCTCTTCTCCCCCGACTGCCCTGTAGCTGTTCCCTGAACACAGTCCAAGAAAGATGTGGTTGCTCTGTGCTATGGGGACCAAAACTGTAGAAAGTATTCCAGAAAAGATGCAACTACCGCCTCATTGGTCCTATGCCTAGTACACCCAGAAACTTTCTTCTCCCTTCTTTGCTAACCAGTGAGATGCCATTTAACAGCAAATGTTTTTGTTATTAATCTCTACATGAGTGACCTCTTTGCTCTTTTTGGGATGTTCATTTCACTGCAAATCAATTCTCTGGTGCTCAAGGTCACCCAGTTCTCCTCTCCGATACTCTTGATTTTCCCATTCATGAGCAATGCACTTCAGCTGTGTGTGTGCTGCAAAAGCCATTAAAATGCTACTCTGAGAGGTTGTGCTCTGGTCCCTAAAAAAACCCGAAAATAAAACCGATCATAAGACCAACCCTTTAGAAACTCCCATTAGTGAGCTCTCCCTGGCTGGATACTCCCTTTTGCATTACAGCACACTGTCTCCCCTTTGACTGCCCCGTGGCTCTTTTATTAATTGCCATCTCCTCCAGCGTAAGTTATTGTTTCCTTCGTGGCACTGGGTGAGATGCTCCTCTGACGTCCAATTAGATTTGCTATACAGCATTTCTTTCCTCTCCAGACTATCCTCCAGTCTGGCATGAGCTCCTTTGATAAAGAGATGTGGAGGTTTTTTCTAGTTTCCTGTATCTTTAACCACCTTCTCTGCTGACAAGTGCCCTGTAAGCTTTCTAGGTCAGACTAATGAACATGCAGTTGCCCTGGCCACTCTCCTGCCATTGATGTTACAGATTGCCACTGCATTTGCCGTTTCCACGTGAGCCCTGGCTCACTTACCGCTATCCAGGGATGCAAGCCAGGTGTGTTAAGCTAAGACTGCGGCTGCTCCCCACTCCCTTTATGTTACTATTGTATAGAAAGGGATACTTGCTTTCAGCAGTGACTCTTTGTGACTTATGGTCTGCAGTGCCCATCTCTTGGCAGTGACAGTGGAGGGTGCTGAAGGCAATTGGGCTCCTTGCTCACCTTGGTTCAGTGTCTAAGCACACCTGGGCCACAGTGCTGGCCCATTTTGCAGAGCTTGCTGGTCCCACTCTGATGCCCCATGCCGGCTCTGTCAGGGTGGTGGGAAGTGGACATCAAGAGGGGTCCCTGGTCAGTGCGATGCTGCACATCAAAATGGTGTCGGGGGAGCTGCCAGGTGGAAAAGAGCCTGGGAGGAGTGACCCCAAGAGCCAAAAACTCACTCCCAGGTCAGAGTCCAGTGCCCTTGAGAGGACTTTGGTGAACTTCTGCCATGCTGACTGACAGGTTCTTGGAAGCAGCCTCCCTGGTAATAGGTAAATCTGCCCTGAACAAAATTGAAAAAGCTGACACTTCACTTGCCCGACAGTGTCCAGGTGGGCAAAAAAGTTTTTCAGAGTTAACAGAAGGCAGTGACAGCTGGTTATTTCAGGTCCTCCTTCTTGGTGTGACTCATACCAAACAGGAATGTACTGAGAGGCCCCAGTACTAGGGGTAGAAGGAAAAATATTGATGAAAGAAAACCTCCTAGGAGCTAGCTATTAATTTTCTGTCTTCTTTCCACTTGTGTTTCTACTTATTTTTTATAGATCTAAGCATGCTCTATAATCAGTGAAAAATAATCATTAACAAATATAGCCTAATTTCATTTAATATTCCAAGTTTTCCACTGTTCTACTAGGAGGATCTGCTAAGTGCTCTGACATGCACACTCACATTTTCAGATGTTATTTGGGAGAAACATGGGAGGAATAATAATAATAATGAAAAACTCTAATGGAGCTAAGCAAATTTAATTCCAAAGCTGAGGACACAATGTAAAAAGGTACCGGTAAGGGACATTAGCTGTCCTAGCAGCAATCCCAGCCTATTGATTTTTGTGAAGGATCCATTTGTTTTTGAGCTCTCTCCCAGAGGATGCCGTTTAATTCTGCAGTAAGCATGCAGCAGGAGCATGTGTTATGTTTCACAGATAATGCAAAGCAAAACAATTTGTTCACCCTCCTGCTTTGACTGGTAGGCAGTGCATTTTCTAGGACAACAAAAAAGGACTGCTATACAAACTTTCTAAGATGATAACAATAATCATAAAAATAGCAAGAATACATAATCCCTGAAGAATACAAGAACCATTTTCTCTTAGCTTTTCCAGGTTTTTGATGGGATCAAAAGCAGTTGATTTATTGCAAACAGCATGGGATACTGCTTATTGGGAATTTCTTTTAAATTAAGTTTCATCAAACAGCTAGAGTAAGGAAAAGAAAACTATTCAGACTGGACTTCCAGCCCCAGTATATACTTATAATATCAATTATAAGTAACACTATGAATGAAGACTAGGTAAAAAGAAAACACTTTATATTTGCCACATTTTTGTAAACAATCTGCCTAAACCATGTTATCAGTTTTGGGATCAGCTTACCAAAGCCAGCCTGGGAAATACTTCTAAACACCGAAGTGAGACCATGATCTCAGGACCAGGAAGGTGTGTACTGGGTCAGAATTAGTGTGTGACACATTTTATTTAAATTCTGACTAAATACAAGCATAATCAAATAGACTAACGACGGCTGTAGAATTATAATAGCCTAAATATTTTTCAAGCAATGAAAATCAAGAGGAACAGTTTATTTCAGTTTTATACTAATGACCTGGAAAATGTCACAGAAGTTGAAGCTGGAAAAAAAAATAAATTAAAGTTGGAAAAAAAGAAAAAGAATTTGAAACACCATTTAATACAAAGAAATATGCTGGGACTACCAGAGGTCAGAGGCAGGAAAGAAAAATAAGCTTTCATTTAGAAGAATGTAAATGCAGAAAAGGTACAAGCCATAAACTCTATTTGATGGCACACATGGACTCAGAAAGGAACTCATGCCAAGAGCCTGGGCTGAGCAAAGAAGAAAAACATGAAACTAATCTGCAATGTGACATGGTGGCATGGCATGCAGGGTGACTTATGCCTGCACACACAGAGATCTCCCCCAGGGCACGGGGAGATGCTCTCCCCCTACCAAGGGGATACCACACCACCACAGGTCACCGCCTCCCAGGGGACCATGGGCAGAAGTGGAGCCTCTCCGCACTGGTGGGGGTGTGTGAACATCTGCATGTCTTCACCACCTTCCCACAGGTGCAGGACAGGGTCATGCTCAGAAGAGAGCGAGGTCTGTGGGTGCAAGTGGCTTCTCTGGAAACTGAAGATGGATATTCTCCAGGCAACAGGCACAGCCAGTTTTAACCTACTTGGGTGTGATGTCAGTATCAATAAAAATTGCAGGAGGTAGCTTCAAACCCCATCTATGAAGACACCAAGGTGGCACCAAACCCATGCCATCCTGGCCTCGCAGTGCTGGTCTGAGCAGGCCAGGTTTTTAGGCTGTCTATGTCCATCAGCAATGCAGGCTTATGGGGAGAAAAAACAGGAAGAATGCTCTTGCACCCTCTGGCAGAAAGACTTTCCTCTGTGGTTCAAAAACTCTGAGTCCTTCCTGAACACCAGACAGCATTTTTAATGTCCCAAACCTACAGTTTGCTGAGTTTTTACTGCTGGTTTTAATACAGCCCTCCTGGCCACCCTGTCCATCTTTGTTCAGGATGACAAATCTTCCTGGACAGCCACTGCACCACCAGAAGACCAGCAGCCGTGCAAGCCTCCAGATTCCAGCTGCTGGCATTACAAGCGTTTTCTCTGCTTTTGATCTACTTCTTAATGCACCTGGAAAATGTACCTGAACCAGCACTGAGCTAGCAGTGCCAGTGCACAAAGTTGCTGCTAAGGTGGGAAAGCAGAGTGTTTATTTTCACATATTTCTGATGGAGATAAATTACATATATAGGGAGCAGAGTGTGCTATTTTCTGCTGCCTTATATTATCAGCCCTGACTGCTCTTTTTTTTTTTTCCCTACCTTCAGACCTTAATAATACCAGTTTCTCTGTATAAACTCATGCATGCGCAGAAAAGGAGTGGAAGGCCTAAATAAGAATGTGACCGATATATCCAGGTTCTTTGCTAACCATAAGCGTAAGATAAGCACATAAGACCTTGTGTTCATCATGTCTGCCTAGAGGACAGGCAGCTCAGAGCTAATACAGACATAGTACAATGCACATTTTGAAATAAGGATCTCATTTCCAGTCAGGTGCAAACATTTCACCTCATCTGTAAAAACACCAATTGCTTTCTGTTTGGTTTAGGTACCCATGCCTACACAGTATTCCCAATTTCTGTTCACTTCTAGAAAAAGTAAAGTTTTCAGCAGCCTATGTCCATCACCAGCAGCCTCTTCAGCATGCAACACAAGCCATATGGAGCAGTCAGACTACCTGTCCTCAGAGCGTCCCGGTTCTTCCAAGCATTTTTTTGTTTCAAGTTTATTGGCCAGACTTTGGTGTGAGATAAATTTTTGTGGCCCAAAGGTGGTTGTTTTACCCTGCCTTACAGCAGTTGAAAAATTAGCCTCAGTCTCTCTAGGCCCTTTTCCCAAGTTTAAGGGTTTGGTTTATTTTTTTTTTCTCAAAGATAAGATTCTCTTTTAAAATTACCCATAAGTCTGGACACATTGAATCGCAGGGCTCACAGACGCTGTTAACTCTGTCACTCACAGAGCTGTCAAGCAGTGACTAGAAAATGAAAGAAAAGACTGACCTCCATGTAAGAACCTTTGGGCTACATCTATATTAGTAAATAAAATGATGTAGAGATTGATCAGACATGGTATGACTCATGTCCTAGGACATAACTATTACCCTGCAAAACAGAGTGGCCACAGCAAACTGCATACTGGAAACAGCCTGAGGCCCGTGATGTCCCCAAACTAGCCGTGCTAAAAACGTGAGAGTGCAGCCAACCTTGTGCCTATGCTTTGGCTCCCATCCAGCCTGTTTAATAGTCTTTGCTGACAATTTGGGATACACAGACTTCTTTATTAGAGGGTCTGATCCTGCAAGAGCTTGTATTTATGCTTCATTATATGACTGACGGTTGGACAACAATGGCGCCTAGAATCAAGAACATGCAATGAGACAACACAGTGCCTGATTCCTACAGTCTGAGGAAAACTTTCATTACAGAATATTTTTTACCACACATCACTGAAGAAATAAAGCAGGACACATATTCATTAAAAGGAAGCATTTTTTATAGCTGCCAAGATCAGAAGTATTATTAAAAAAAAAAGGCTTCAGCAGGTTAAGAAAAGAAGGGGACCTGGAAAATAAGTTTTGTCTGCCACAAAACATCAATTTGTACAATTAAAATATTTCCCCAAATAGAAACTATTAAAATGAAGAAAACTCTGCTGTTAAGGGTCACAGAAAAATTGGATGTTACTTGATTCTGCTGAAAATGATCTGACAACAAGATACACAAATTCCACAGATCTAAAAATTATTTTTAGCTTCCAGTACTGCAGATGAGTTGCAAAATCTGACCCTGTGTAGTTACAGGCTCAGACCTTCTCTAATTAAGCACTGACTGGTCATCAAGCTGACAATCAAGGAAAACAGAACTGCATTTTTCTTGGTATTACAAGAGGTAGGAAATATAATAGATCATTTTTTTGGCATGGTGTGTATGTTCAAAATCAGTTCAGCATGGAGAGAAATGTGTGGGTTGAAAAACAGAGAGGGGGTTGTAGGCAAAGGACTATGGTAACAACCCAGGCACTGGGTTTGAGGAGGTGTCAGTTCAGTAGCACAAAGCTCAGCAGTAGGCAGGGGCTTATTTTATGTAACAGTGTCATTTAGCCAAAAATTTTCTAGTAGGATTTATCCTAGCAAGTCTAAAGTGACAGGAACCCTGCAACTAATAACAGATGTGTGTGTGTGAATATGCATGTGTAAGGGAAAAACAGAAACACTCTGTGACATGTCTGTCATCTGTGTTATTATGAAGACATGCATGGACTTTATCAAGTGATCAGAGACAAACAGAAGGTTGTAAATTTAATAAAGATGTATGCATAGAAAATACAAATCAGATTTATACAGCGCCATGACTGTCTTTGGAAATGTGGTATATAACATGAAGGTCATTGAAGCTAGAAGCAATGTGCTGAGCAAACAGTGCCAGCCTGCAAGCACACCAGCTTCTCCAGAATGGAGGAAGGACCTCTCTGATGACCTGTGCCTGGAACTGCAGAGTCAGAATAAGACTAAGAATTGTTAAAAGGAAGAGTAGAGATCCCAAGGGCTCCAGTTATGATGCAGCCCAAGGAGGAGGGGAGGGATAAGAATAGCTACCAGCCTTCTCCCACCCACCAAACCAGTTACAAGTGGCTCTGTGTGGTCTGAAGCTGATTTTTGCCGTTTCATCTTCCTGGTTCGGAATCTGGGTTTGCTGTTCTCCATTTTGTAATCATACAATTTCTTAAACTAGAAAGGACCTCAGCTAAGTCTGGCAGGCACAGAAAAAGCAAGCATCCAAATAAAAGAGTGTAGCAGACAAACCCGTTTGTTCATCAGTCTCAGGTTGGCCATGCAGCCCACTCTGCTGGCAAGAGTGTCCCAGACTGCAAGCAGGAACAACACAGCATGCCTCTGAGGCATCTTTTAGAAGTTAATCTTATGGCATTTTACAAAGGCTTGTTGTGCCTGTCTTTGAGGTGGGAAGGCCTGAGGCTGTGGGAAGGTGTCAGGGCAGGCAGCGGTGGAGCCTGGCCCAGAGCCACGGCTGCGAGGCCAGCACCCTTCCCGAGGGCACCATGCTGCATCCAAACCTGCAGGCAATGCAACAGCGGGCACAGCCGTCTTCACTGAGGACGTGGAAAAATCACAAATATTATCACAACCCAGCAAGGGGAAAGTTCACCCTGGAAAAATGCAACCTAATGTGTTCCTAAATTACACGCTGAGCAGAAAGAGGAACCTAGGAAATTTGGGAGCTCAAAGATGGACTGAGCTGACAGAGGAAAACACACTAAAGGACACGTTCCTAGTGTTAGGGCAACCAAGCTGGCCACTGCCATATAGACCTGACTAAGCAAGGCACCGAGGGAGGCAACCCTCCACTGGCACACAGCCCTGTGACACTGGAACCACCATATTCAGCTCCCTTCACTAACACAGAGACACTGTAAAAAGCTGGGAAAATATGGGGGAGTTTTGAAAAGAACATAAAAAAACTGTGGGGATTGGATAGCCTGAATTTTTGGGAAAGATTAAAAGCTAAATATGAACATCATTGCTTGACTAAGCAATAAGCAAAGAAATGTGAGAGCAGTCTGCAAATATCTGAAGGAGAGAGACACCCATGACAAAGAGAACAGACTTCTTTATCATAAATTAGGAAGGAATATAATTGCAGGCAATGGTATGGCATTAAAAAAAGGAAAATTAAAACTGATTATCAAAGAAAAAAAATGTCTTTCTGACAGTGATTTATTAGTCTATGGTTTAATCTCCCATAAAGTATTCTCCTATGCTTGTTATATTTAAAAATGATACTAGATGAACAACCAATAAATTTACAATACAGAAAATTCTTGTTCTTAGAGAAAAATGGGCTGAATGACCTCACATCTTTAAATTATCAGATTCTATGTTTGGCTGCATTACACGTTACTGAACAAGAAAAAGCCTACAACCCCCCCCTAAATTTAGACTCGGAAATCTTAAAACAATCAGTATCATTTGATCGAGGGCTGTAAGTATTTTCCAGCAGTTACAGCTGTTGCAACAAACAAGTCAAAGATTTATTCTGTAAGCAATTAAGCACGCATTATACCCGATGCATTGTTTTCCCTGGCTTGCCAAAAATGACAAAGACATTGAACAGTGCTAAGGTTGAAACAGACCCTGCAACCCAAACTTGGACTAGATGAGTACAAGAGCAGGATTGCACTGCCAGGCTTTGTAAGGTAACACTGACACATGGTTGAATAAATAGTATTGGTGGAATACCAAACATGAAGTTGACCCTAGGAGCCCACCTCTCCACAAGACTGTGAAGACATGCAATTCTTGTTTTGATTTAAAAGACAACTTGCAACCAACACCTTCTGGGATGGGTTTTCACAAGTTCCTCAGAGCATGTTGGAGGTCTAGCATGTTTCAATTCACCAGTCACTTCCCCTGGAAGTCTGTCAGAAGAAAAGCAGACTGACTTCCTACTCTTCTCCAACACAGTTGGCACACATTAAAGTTAAGCTGCACCTTCAGCTTTCATGGAAAATCTAGAGAAGAGGCTGCTCAATAGGAAGAGGGCCTGTGGCCATAGTGGTAGGAGGGACCTGCCTTGCCACACTGAAACACCAGGAGTTAATTAACACCTCTTTGCAGCATTGTAATACAACTTTAGTGCCTAATAACCTTTTTACAGATCAAACATGGCATCTCTCTTCTCCCTACAAATTTGTTATCTATAACTAGTTTTCTATAAATCATCCTCCAGAGTTACCAAACCGAAATAAAAGATAAGTTCTTCACATATTATCATCAATCCACATGCTAACATTCTTCAACTGTTGCTAAAGTAGAATTAAAGGATAGAATATGGATTTAGAGACAGCATTATGTCCGCAAGTCAACAATCTAAAATAGTACCACTGTTCAACCAAAAAGCTCATGTGATGGACAGGTTAATGAGCGCTGTTAAAAAAATCTGACCATGTAAACTCACCTCACGTTCATACACACTGATGTGTGGTTAAGGGTAAACTTAGGTGAGAATGGTTGGATTTAACCTTCCTCTTTAGTGTAGACACAGAGAGGTCCACACACCTACCAGCAGCACTGATGGGGTGTTTGTGGCATGTCCAGTTTGCTGCTGTATTTCCCATCCTTCCTTTTGGTGCCCTCCTAACAGTCAGTTCTAAGCAGACAAATTAGCTACAAGGTCTTTCCACGTTTTCTAACAGGAGCTGTATTGAGGCTGCTATTGGCCTGTCCCTTCTGCAGTGTCGGAATACCATGTCCAAGCTATTGATATTTTCTGTTTGGTTACACAGACATGACAAGCAAAGTCAGGGAACAGGATAGCCTTTACCCTCTCCCAGGTTATGTCCATTATGGCACAGAAAATGTACCCTTTCATTTCATGCATTAAAATTTTCAGTGCTGGATCCAGCCTAACTTTCTGCTACCTATACATGCTTAATGTTAATTAAGAAAATTGCTTTATGGATACCCTGAAAAAGCTGTCCAACATATGTGGTAAGTAGCATTACTGATTTTAAGACTGGCAAGCTCTAAAAAAAGCCTGAAATCATAAATCCTTTTTAAAACTAATTGATTTGCCCAGAACAGTTTTAATACAAAAGTATCCTGAATATTCTCCATCTATTTTTTAACCACCCATCATTCACAAGACTTCCAGACTGTTAGGAATCATTGATTTATTTCTCTAATTATCAATGGTTACTTAAGCTTTTTCCAAAAAGTTTGGGGATGAGTTTAATTTCCTACTTGTCCAATAGCACAATTTTGCCACTGAGCAGTAATTCATGAACTCTGGCTCACTGGAAGTCTACTTGGAGTGTACTACTCTGTATTTTTATTTAACAGAGATTGCTTGATCCTAACTGACATTTGAAGAACAGGGAAAAGATTAGCTTTCATAGAGAATTTTTTTATGTACCCAGCTATGTTAGGGCTAGGAACTGATTATGAACTGGGAAGCAGCATGGGCATGCAAGCTAAAGGGACAGACAACTCACCATGAATCTTCATACATCCCCTCACTTAGCCAAGTGCAGTGGCAAGATCATGACCAGTTGCTATGAGACTAGGGTTCACTTCATTCATTTAATTAAAAAAAACAAAGTCACCATTCTGCCAGTATTACACATTTCCCAACAACTGCAACATTTCTGTGGCCCTTATCCACTATTCTTACACACTATGTAGTTGTTCGATCTCATCACTAATATGGTTGCACGCTTCTTGGAATTTGCATCTTCCAATTTTCTTCTGCTTTATTTTGCAAGAAATCATGTTGATGCTCAGTAAGGCTGTTGAGCTTCTACAAAGAATAAACAATAGGATTTTTTGTCTAACATGAGTAACCCTCCTGTACTGCACATGATGGTCTTTTTCTGGTTTTGTCTTTGTATCTCTAACTTACCTTGGAAAAGTAGGAATTTCCTCTTTGGGTCACTGACTTCCTCAGGAATTATTAAAACAGGTAAGTATTGCCAGCAGGAAATGCAATCCTTCAAGATCTAAAGCTGTCCTAAATGAACAATGCCTCTAAGTCTTGTTAGAGTCAACTATTTGGGACAGGATTTGAAAATAACATGCTTGTGTTTGTATAAACCTTTGAAGATATAAAGTGCTACATTTTCTTGTCCTTGGCCACGAGTTTGGTGAATTCTCAAACAGTGCACTATTTGACTAAAGATGCAGCGTTTTCAACAGGAATTGGACATCCACAGGACTGCTATTATGTTAAGACAGATTGATGACAACGTCCTGCAAAGGAGTCACACTTCAACTGAGCTGTCAACAAATCAGGGACAGAGGGGAGCAAATGGCCAGTTCTCCACCATGCTGTTCAAACAACAAAACTGCCAAGCACACATGCTTGCAGCTGGGAAAACACAGACACTAACGTCTATTTTCCTTTCTGATTAAAGCAATTGTTTTATCAGTTGAAGTCTGACAGCTTCCAGGAGCTTCTGTGTGCTTACTGGGTCCCGCTGCTTCTGGTTTTGGTATCTTCCTTGCCAGAAGGTCTGTATTTCCCTGGCCATAACTCAATTCCTCACCCATGTTCCCAGCTAACTCTTTTCACCTTTGATACATCCCCAAACTCAGCCCTACTACTCCTCAAGCTCCCAGTCAGAGGTTTTGCCAAAAGAGGCCAATGTATTGATATGGCCCTACTTTTGCCCTGCTTTCTGCCTGATCCACACTTGCCTTCCCTCCTCTCCTAGACCCAGTCTTTCCTATTTCAGGTCCACTGTTTAAAATCTCCAATTCATCTGCCTCCTTTCCTTCCTAACCATGATGCCACAACTCCTCTGGTTGACACAAATCCCTCCTTCCCTTCATTCCCTTGTTAAAAATTTTTCCTTAATTGTCATTCACAACGAAATTGTCCAAATGAAACTACTGGAATGAACAAGTGACACTTGGACATCTTCCTGGTAAAGACGGAAGGCTGCTTCTTCCTCATTTTTCATGATGCATTTGCTAAGTTTGATATTGTCAGTCACACCCTCTCTGTCCTTTGGCTTTTTTCTTTTTCAGCTTTCAAGAATCTTTGCTTGTTTGGGTCTTCTTCTGCCTCTCTGAGCATTGCCTTTTGGCATTTCTGCTGCTTTCTCTCTCTCTGTGGACTTGCCTCTCTCACTGTGTGTGCTTGCCCTACCCACAATTACCTTTATTTCTGAACTTGGACTATACGTAACTCTCCTTTGCTGCTGCTGCTGTTTCATTGCTGTTCCTGGATGATCCCTGTATGAGTCCTTCCCTCTAGTACTTGTAGCATTCTCTGATGCCAAGCTGGTAGGTGATTCCCCTTCTCCCTGAAACCTACTTTTGTTCATCACTCTCTTATCAGTATTATCTCTGACTTACAAATGGCTTTAGAAATTAGGACACAAGACAGGGAGACTCCTAATGAAATTTAAAATTCAGAGAGTCACATAGTAGAAGGATTGGGACCAATCCTTGTGTCTGGGACAATAGGAGTAAACATGGAAGGGGCATCAGGCCTTCAGAAGAGACCTGCCAAGAGAAGTAATACATTAAACCACAATCTGGAGAAAACTGGGAGAAGATGCAGTCTGGGACAACTGACTGTCAAGTATTGGGCCACGTCAGGTCATAGCTTTGGCCACAGCACCCAGGCTCCCTCTGACTCAAACACTGCATTCAGCTGGTAGGTCACAGGCCTGAAAACCTGCAGGGTTTTCTACCAGAGGAGATGGGGCAGGCAAGACTTAGGAGGTAGGCAGTAAAGGTTTGGGGTTCTGGAAGGTGTGATAGGAGGTTGGAGGGAGAAATAGTTCTTGGTTAGATGCAAATGTTGGAATGAATCTTTTAATTAGGAACTTCAGTTGCCCCTGGAGCAGTCAATGCTGCCTGTGAATCTGCTTGTCCAGACGTGCCTTCTTGACCCAGGTACATCAGCTTCCTTATTGCTGAGCTATCTGACCCCCAGTTTTGCTTCTTTCGTATCCTTCACTACCTTTTGTTCTGCTCTGAGTGCTGGGAGAACTGGAAGGTTCCTGCCTACCACACTGTTTGGCTTGTCTACCACGCCACATTCATTTCCTCATCAAACCCTGCCGAAGGACAGAATAGGTCTGTGAAATGAATTAAGCAGCGGATCAAGGCTTGCTGGACTCTCAGGAATCTTCATTGCTTCTCCCCATATAAAATTACTCTGAGATGCTCCATGTCTCAAGATGCACTGATGCACAATCTCTCTTTTTAACATGCTGTCATTTTATGTTGCTTTTTAAAACTTTATAACACCTTCCAGTGTAAAAAGAAAAACATGCATAGATACTATCTTATATCCTCTGCTTATGTAAAGCTGGGGAAGGAATATTAAAGATTTTGAGCAAGTTTTATCTAATTAGAAAGGACTTAATTACTTCTCTCCTGAAAGATGAGCCTCTGGCTGATAATTTTATGAGGATGGTATGCCTTGAGCAAAACCACAGAAAATAGTTTTCTGCCAGAACTTAAGAAAATAGAAGTTTCATCATATAGATTGTTACAAGTTTTGCACATGGGTAGTATTTATAAAAAATCTTTGCTGTCTAGCATAGACAGGCAATCAAAACTGAAATCAGAGAAAAAGTAGCAGAAGAACAACTGATAAAGCTTCCACATGTAAGTTCTTGCTTCTTCATTGCGAGATCTATTTCATGTTCAACCACTTTATTAACCAAGACATTCCCCCCCACCCCATTCCTCTCCTTCTGTACCCCCAGCAATTTACTGGGATTCCTTCTGTGGATTATTGAAAAGCAGGGAAGGTATTCATGCACCATTATCATGCCTGTTGTCACATGAGATATATTATATGGGTTTTCAGGCAGAATATTTTGTCTTGGAGACAGAAATGAAATGTCTATTCTGTGAAAGAAGTGACAAGCTAAAACAGAAGCACAGCAGGAAAGACTCATGCAGCTCCTGGGCTGGATTCAGTTCTGTGGCCAGTGATAAAGAATTAATCATCCTTTATGGTCTTTATGGATCTGTATTCACACTGGTGGTTGAATCTTTTTGCAATCATGTTAACTCTTACAAGGAAGTTTATTTATTGACTTACTTATTTAAAAAAACCTGCAGCCTGGTGCTGCATTACTTGTGCAGACAAATCTGCCGAAAACACAGGGAGCCAGTCACTTAATTCAATGATGGCCTGTGAGTACAAGTATCAGGACTGGGTTCTTATTCTGCCTCTTTTCATTTTCTGATTGTGCTTTGAATTTCTGATGTTTTCTCGTGAGGCTGACAGACAAGTATCAAAGAGTTTAAGTCTAGTATTTGAACTAACTTTGACTGGTCAACATTTTTTGCATGGCAAGTAATTAAATTTTACTAGACTGCCTGTGGTGTCTTTCCCCACTTTGTGACCAATGTTCTTTTTTTGATCATATGAGTGGTGGTGACCTATAGCCTGGATGTTTAGCAGAAAGCCAGTTCTCTGTAAAATTCCACATGATGGATCAAAACCCAAAGATCCCCCCGCCCAATCCATTGATCTCTTTATGGCTCCTTCATTCAAGAAATGTCATTTCAAACCAGCAAAAATTACTCATGATCTAACACATTGATACACATTTTGACACATAAGTTTATCCTGCAACAAATACACTTATGTTCTCCTGTTTAGCACCACATGTCCACCATTGTTGGTTTACAATTCCCAAAGTAAAGAATGGTCTTAATGCCATGTGATGTTTCCTAGTCATGAATTATATTAAAAAGAAAAGAAAGGTAAAAGCACATATATATTTATGTAAAAAGATGTATATGTAAATATATATTTTTTAACCTTACATCTTTGTATAGATGCATGTTTGTCCATATAGATATACATATGTTCTAAGCTTTCTTGAAGCCCTTGTTTCCAATAATGATTTTAGTCAAAGTTCCCAAATACGGATTTCATTTAGGATTAATGAAACAATTAGTAAGGCAATAACAATTTACTGTTATAACCATATAACAAATATATACCTTTTGTAATAAACTTAAAATAGTGGTTTTAATTAGCAAATGGAATTCAACATTTTCTAGTTGTCTCATTAAAATGAAAGTAGATGCAGGGTTGGGAATTTTAATTCAAAACATTCACCTTTATTGTTGGAACATGTTCCTGAACAAGTTCCTAGATTATTTCAGTAAATGTCCATGCTAATGTACTTGTAAAATGTGGGGTCCAAACTTGTTAACATTCCCTTCTCAAATTAGGACATCAGAAAAATTTCACTTCAGAAGGAAAAAGGGGATTGTATAAAATTACTTCAATCAAGCAAAGATTACTTCCATGTGTAACAGTGTAACTTAATTTACATTCCTGTATCTCAAAATAATTGATGCAGTATTTTTAGTAATTATTGAATACTTACTTGCTACATGCCAGATCCCTCAGTTGAGGTAACTGCACTGCAAGCAGTGGTGGAATGAAATTTTACATTTGTGGCAATACGGACTATTCACATCACCTGCTTTAAGGTGTGCAGCCCAGGGGCCTCTCTCCTGACAGTGCCTACCTCCCCTCCCTTGTGTAAGTAACCTAAGATGACTTATCTTCCTCTGTATCACATATTTCTACAGTGTTTGTTGCGAAACACTGTGTCCTCAGAGTAAGAAATTATATAATGCATGAGAAAAAAAAGACTGGAATACCTCAGTGCCTTCTATACTGCAAATTAAAGTTTCTAAGGCAACTCAATCAAGAAAAGTAAAAAAAATTAAAAAGTTTGAGAAATAAGCACTTTAAGTGATAATGGCAGGGAGGAATTTCAAAGAAATTTGCAGCTAAGTGAGGCTCATGCCTAATATCTATCCAGGGCTTGCTCCAGACCATTTTTGCTCTAGCTCTGTGAAGCTTGAAGGAAACGACAATTTTTAAAGAGGTTCAAGGGAGACATTTCTCTGTGTGGATACTCAGGCTAAGCCAACAATCTGCACAGCTACAACTGGGAGCTTTGAGTGTGAAGGGTCCGTAGACACCAGCCACCAACTGCACATGCTTGCCTACTTCTGCACTGTCACAGACAGCACAGAGTAGGAATTATTTTTTCCAGCCATGTTAGGACACTTTTGACTCTAATTCAACTTGGGATAAGTGGTGGGGCACACTCAAGTCACTAATAAGCTCCTGGAGTCAGCTCCACCCTGGAGCTCCCACCCCCAGGGAATCCTATGGCTTCATGGGGAAAGAGCAGATCAGGGACAGGCAGCAAGCAGCAACATGTTGGATCTGCCCCTTCTCTCCAAAACCACCCTCACTGCTCCCCCTCCAGCCTTCCTAGTCCCTCAGACCCACAGAGGGGAGGGCAGAGGCAGAGGTGCCAAGAGGCAGAGGATGCGGGGAGAGGAGGAGGAAGAGGAAGAAGGTGGAGGGAGACAGCCTTGGCAAGCAAAGGTTGCTAAATGCTGTGTTCAGATGCTCAGACTTTATTTCACAGATCTGCTCCCTTGCCCATTGTCCCTTATCTTATATTGGGACAGTTAATTACTCCCACACATCCGTATGGCTTTCAGCCTTGTCCTGTTGAGGATCATCCTTTTATTTTTTTCAGTTTAATTTTCCAGAGTCACCTTGAATTCTAATCCCACCACCCTGAGTGACTGAGCCCCTCCATTTTACATGGGTAGCTTACTTTGCATGCCTTGTTTTACAAGGGCAAACACGATTTTCATGGATACAAGTCTAATTTACGTCTTCTTAGAAAAATAATCCCTTTTTGTTTCTCTAAATGGTACTGAAATGTAAATTTAATGCAAAACCACAAGTACATGAAGATAATGAAGTATGTTTCTGCTAAGCTCTGTGGTGCCTCATTTGTGCCTCATGCAGAGTGCTGAACTAAGTAAAAACTTGATCTGCATCAAATGAAGTGAACTTAACTGACTTCCTTGAAAAGTCATAAATTAGAAGGCCAGAGAGCAAGGCTGTGAGGCTGTTTGGCTGCATGCGTAATGGGGAGAAATTCACCCAGCTGTTCTGGCACCACGCTCAGGAGATGCAGCTGATCAGTAAACTCAAGGGAACTCTCCAAATTGCTTTCTTCAATTTTCTCTGGAAAATTATCAATCAGAGTCTGGTATACAAATAAACAACTGCCATGCAGATCCAAACTCCAAATACAAGGAAAGAAAAAAGGGAGTTAAAGATTTGCACATATCTTGTACACCATTTTCCAAGAAAGCCCCCAGAAGTAGCCTTGTCTTGGAGAAGGTTATAAAGGAAAGAAAAAAAGCAATGTAAAGGTCTTTCATTTCATCTGATACAAAATACCATATGTTTTTGCATGCTTCATTAATGCTCCTTGGTTTGCCGCCTAGAAACGCACAATGAGTTCAACCTTCAGGGGTCAGCAGTGCTCAGCATATCTATTAACTGAGCTCTAAGCGACTGTGGGGACTATCGAGTAAGGGCTGACTCTGCTGAATATTAATCCTGCAGTTTTAGGTTGGACGGTTTGGAACCTGAAGACCAGCTAAGTACATATCATCCCCCATCTTGCAAATGCCACTAATCACCTGTACAGTTCTCTTCTCAGAAATAAAATAGTATTTCATTCAGAGGGTGCACTTGGAGAGTATTCTTCTGAATAGATTTGCTAGACTGTAAAATTTGCTGTTTACTCATAGTTTTGACATTAGATAAATACAGTAGCCTTTTTTGAGCTTTCTAGTGCAGAGAGTTCTGTGCTTGGAGTGATAACATTCATTTTTTGGAAAGCCTAATACTATCAGACTAGCTGTATGTGGTCTGGAATAAAGCTTGCTAAATGCAGCACAGATTTTGTGGCTGCACTGAAATACAAGCAGCGTAAAGAGATGCTGCTTCACTGTCTCATTTTTATGCCTAGTGGTCTTTCATAGACTGTTCTGCCTAAATTTTAGTTTTAGTAGATTACCTTCAAATTTGAGTAAATTAGAGCTCAGGATTTACTCACAGTGCAATGCCTCACTCCGCTAGAAGCCTAACAATTTAAATGCAAGTGAGCACAATCTTTATAGTTTTAGAGTTGTCTTGACAAGGTCCTGTTTATGGACTCTTTTTAGCCTACATAGGCATACATGCATGCAAAGCTGAGAGGTTGAAGTGAAATGACTCAGTGGATCTCTCCTGTTACAACATTAACATTATTGCTATTCCAGACTTTCTTATTCTTGTTAAATAACAGTGGATTTAATAAAAAGGGAATAAGAAGTGTGATGGATATGAAAACGTAATGATGACAGTATAATAAATTAATGCTTACCATTTCCTGACTGTTTGCAAAATCTGCTTCTTTCGAGCTACACTGCACCAAAAGCATTATAATATTAATCAGGACAATACAAAGGAATACATATTTGTATCAAAATCTACTTAGAGTAATGAGCATTCCTGCTCCCTAAAGACAAAACCAAAATAAAAAAGAGGAGATCTTCATCTCATTGAAACAGTACCTGATACACTGCTAATGCCACTGCATATACAAAGATGCATGTTTATACGCGATTAAAAATACAGCCTGAGCCTTAGCACATTGTCTTGCATGTAGAATTTTATTGCATGTAGATTAACGACTCTGCATCTAACTCAGAATCACAGCCATAACCCCTCAAGGTATTTTTATTTGACCTCAAATGAACATAAAAAAGGAGTTCATAGAGCAGCCATTTCTCTGCTATTTCTGCAGCATCTGTCAAGGCACTGGCAGTGCAGCCTCAGTGCAGAAAGTGTTAGTGCTTCTGAAACATGCTATTAGTGTAAATCTTGGCCTGGACTTGACTTTATTTTATATTTAATGATGGGATTTCAAAAATACTTTGATCTGTATGAATGTAGTTGCTGGAATGAAAATGCTTTCAGTCAATTAGTGTTTTGATCCAATGCAGTTAGCTACACCATCCAGTCTTCAAGTACTGATGCCCTTTTGCACTACAATCTGTCTCTCACCCATGACACAGCTAGGTGACTTACCACAAGGGAGTAACAAATCTTGAATCCAGGTTTAGCCACAAAGTAGTCATCAGATTTGAAGGTTATCTTTATCTGATTTGTTCTTGATGTTATTCTTGGAGGTATTTCCTTGTGTCCACACCACCGTCCTCGTATAACCGTGCTGGTCTCTGATACATCTTCCACTTCCACAAAGTCATACCTGGGAACCAGTTTGAAGGATTAGTTTTTGCTAACTCTGGTTACAGAAGATGGTTGCAAATAGACAGGAGCATAGCTGGAGACACAAAGACAACTGTCCCCCATTCTCCACTGCAAAACATCAGACTAAATATTACAAATGCTGGACGTGCTCGTGTAGCACAAAACACACTAAGCTGCAAGCTACTGCCTGGGTGCTGAAATAGCTGATTTTTGGGCTCCTGGAACATGACAGATAGTATTTTCTACCATGTTAAAATAGTAATGAGAGGCACTTGCCTGTGCTTAGTACACAGTAAACATATGCATTGAATTTCATGTGGTAGATAAATAATTTAGAGACATGATAAAATATTATTTAAGGCAGGCTGCCCAAGCTGAGCAGCTGCAAGCCCTTGTGCACTTTCTGGTGGTCTCCCAACTCCTTGCAGCAGCAGCCACCGGCTCCCACCTGCTGTGCCTGCCGGAGGGCTGGAGCTGGGCTGCTGCCCTGCCAGGAGCAAAGGGAGATGCTGGAGGGACACAGGGCAGCACGTGCTGCTGAAAGGTGCTTTTTAGGACCTTCTTTGTAGGAGGCATGACAGTCCTGCTAGATGGTTTGGAAAGACTTGTTTCAAGCTTTCAAGCAGAAAAGGGCAGGCTGGCACCCTGCGTGCTGCGGCAAGGACTCCTCCACTCTTCCCCTGGGTGCTGTCACCAGGGGAAAAGCAACAGCACGTCTTGCCCTGTGCAAGGTCACACCTTGGCGAGGCACCTGTGCCACAGCCCAAGAAGAGTTCTGCCAGGAGCAGCAGACACTAAACCCCAGGGATGAGAGGACACAGTGACAGCACTCACTGCCACAGCCTGTGCATTTGCTGGCTTGGGTCATTTATTGAGTTCATTTCTTGAGCTGAAGAATAAGGAAGGCAGAGAATAAAGTCCTGATCTCACTACGTCTATGAGAAAAAGTCCCTCGATATCTGTGGAGGCAGAATTAGGCCCCACAAATTGTGGTTGGCAATGGAGAGGTGATGACAAGAGGGGCAGGTTGAGCACAGGCAGCAAGAGATGGGGAGAGCTGCCAACCCTACAGTACAGTTAAGCCCTAAAACTTTGGAGGTCTTTTATTAGGTTTTTATTATCAAAGTATGTGATCCCTCCAACGAGAGAGTTTAAGACTGTTAACCGATTCTTACCAGAAATGTGCTGCTCCCCACCCCTGGGTCTGTGGGCCAGGCGCCCACCTCCTTACCCAGTTGTGGGAGCTGAATAGCTCTGTAAATAACAGACCTCCTTTTCTTTTTCTGCTGAGAGCCCATGTGAAAAAAACACAAGTACTATGTGGCTTGAGAATATCAGCACTGCTGCTTTTATATTCACCAACCCCAAAAGGCACAGAACAGAAAATAACAGATTCACCATAACCAAACCACTTAAATCTGCCCAAACTCTGCTGAAACGTACATTTTTTTTGTAACACTACAAAGTTTAGTTCCAGACAGAGGTAAACTTGTTTCAGGCTCTCTCCACTGTCCTCTGCTCCCACTCCCTCTTGGTGATGGATGTGGTACCCAGGCAGAGCTCCCTGCTGCCCAGGCGAGCATCCACCACTGCCCCCGGGCAGCACAACAGCCAGTGATCGCTTATCGTAACACGAGGGGTTGCAGGGTTTTCAGCATAAGATGACCTTATAGGCGTTGGTGAAAATTGCCCTGACCAGCCTCTACTTTTTGAGGCTGAGGGCCAGACTAACTGCTGGCAAAAATGGGGCAAATCCATGGGCTTTCAGGGTTTATTTCTGCTTTCAACAGCAGAGGCTTTGGTGCAACGATCATGAAAGTAGGTGCAATCTCAGTTGTTTCTGTGCATCCAAAGAGCTGGGTAATTTAATTGCTTTTCGGAATCATCTCTTATCAAGTGCCTGTGGAAATGTTAATGACACTTCTAGAAAATTCTGTAAATCCTTGAATATTTCCCCTCCTTCTGAAACAGCTCTGCTAAAGTATACCTTTTCATTCCTCAGCCCGAATGAATTTCAATCAGTTCAGTCTTAATTGTATGCAAATTACAATAATTAGCATTAATGAAAAATTGAAAGAAAACACTAGGAAGTTTCTGGAAAAAAAGCATAAGGTCAAAAACAAATACAAAAGGAAGGTAAGGTGCAGAGGTCCTGAATTACTCATCCAATACGTACAGCATTAAGCACATGCTCAGCTCTCAGCATTCATTTCAATTAAAACACACCTAGCTGTCTCTCTAAAGCAGCACTGCGGGGATCGCCAGGGACTAAAGTTGCAGAAAGGACCTAGTTTTGAAAAACATATTGAGCATTAGCAAAAAATCTAACTATGCACACAGTACTTAGCAGGCTTAAAGCCATCATGAGCTGTCTGCCCGAGAAATTCCTCACTCTGGAAGTAATACTATGCAAATAAAGGTCTTCCAGGAACGCCAGGGAAAGCTTTATTGCAGAAAAGAATGTGATATTTCTCCAGCTTCTATAGACACTATGGATGATGGAAGGTCTTTGCTTCCCTCTGCATCCTAAACTATCATCTGCTTTGGAAAAAGCAGGCAGACTGTCTTCCAAGACGGTCCAAACCCATAATGCCGGTAATGGCTTGACTTCCCCTCACCGTGCCACCACCTTTAATGTCTCTTGACAGAGAATACTTAATCTATTTTTCCACAGTAAATTAGCCCTCTGTTTCAAAGTTGCAACGCTTTAAGGTCAGCCACAGTTTATCCACTATGTAAATATTAACAGGCTGCTTCTGTATGCATTAGGCTCCCAATCTGGGAAAGCGCTTGCGGTGCTGGGAGGTAACTGTCGTTACTGACTGCTGCTGATCTCGGACCAACAGCACCAGCGCAGAGCAGTAGCTGCCAAGACCATCAAGGAGCAGGGAAGGAGAGCCAGTTTCAGGCTTCGTTCTTTTATTACTAAACGGAAAGCAAATGGTTCTTTCTATTCGTAACGTAGAAAATTAACAAAGCAAAACAAGAAAAAAAAAATCCACCCTGTAAAACCCTGCAGAGCTGCCAAACCTTATAAAGGCAAATTAATTGACAAAGAAGATAAGATAAGCAGAGGCTGGGTGTGCAGAAATCCTAACCACCCACTTCTCTGCATAGATAAGGCGTAAGTAACAACATGATCAGGCAGAGCTGGAAACTGAGACTTGAGCATTTTATGTAAGTAGCATCACAGCAATCTGCCTTTCAGAGTGCACAGGAATCTGGAGCCTGCTCTCTCCCACAGAACAGATAGCTGAATAAAAGAAATATAAACAGAAAACTCCATGGATTTATACTGTTTTAGTGAACGTTGGCAAGATTCACCTCTGTGCTCTGCTAATGCAAAGCCGTTTATCCACCTGGGTTAATCAGCCAGATCAACTGAGCTTATGGTTACTTTTGCTTAAAAGGAGAAACCAAAGCAACCAGGATATAGTAGAATATAGTTTATTAGATATATCAGTATGCAGAGTACACTGATGTTTGTGGACCTATATTTAAAGGTTTTAAAAGAAACTGTACCAGTGAAGAGTAACAACAAAGACAAACAAATAATTTGAAGAATATATAGTTATATTTTTCAATGCATTTTTATCTGTCCCTCACACCACACTATAAGCACATACCTACTCACTCACACCTCCCAGAGCCTTCCACCTACTGAAAAAGATGGTTTTTTGCCTGGCTGAAACATGACAGAGGTGATAGAGGACAAAATCCTATTAAAGTGCCTGAGTTGTTAGGTAGCTAGATTTGAGCATACAAGTGCCTTGTGCTTAAAATATTACAGAAGGACTAAAACGTGCCAAAACTGCTTCAAGTCCAGGACAGCTCAGTTTATTTATAAACTCAAAGACCAATTTGGGTTGGAAGGGACCCTTGGAGGTCTGTCCTCCAAGCAGGGCCATCCTAAACCTGGCCAGAGATACCCAGGTTTTGGTTTGCAATCTCATGCCAGTGGCTTCTTAAGCTCGAAGGTGGTATTAAGGAGCCCTTTGCAAACCTCCACTCGCCACTCACCTGCAGATATCATTTTCAGGCTCCTCCAGTCCAAACTGATTATCAAAAGCCAGCTGGATCCTGGTGCTCTCCGGGGAGTGGAGCCGCCATGTCAGCAGGAGGTTCCTGGGGTAACTGCTGGGGAAGCGAGGACTGTGGATGCAGCCGTTCCCTGCCACGTTGATGGTCTCTTCTTTTCGGTACAAGTCTGTGAGGTGATTGCTCTCTGTTAGTAGTCACAACTTGTAGAAATTAGTATGTTGTTCCAGTTACAGGAAGGCAAAAAACACAACAGTTTATAACACAGCAGAAATTATTTGCATTTAAAATCTGTAAAAAGTTGGGTCTAGGAGCAGTTATTATTAAATAGGAAGTACAGTGTGTATTTTCTCTTAATTCCACCCCCATAAACAAAAAACACAACAGTACTCAACTATATAGACTCTTTATTTTATGATAAATATATTATTACTTTTACACTGATATTGATTATATAATTTCCTTCTCACCATTTTGGTTTTAAAACAGAATTTAAACTTTAATAAAAGCTGCAAGCTTGAGAACAAAGAAGTGAGACAGAGTGAAGTAAAAAGGTAAACAGCCCTGCTTCCCAAATTTGGTGCTCTGGGGAGAGAGGCCCACTGAACAAAAGCGGCAATAAAAGGCTGCAGGAAAGCGCCTGCGAGTGAGTCTAAGTTTGTTTACTGTTCTTAAGTATTTCCTCCCAGAAACATGTGTTAGGTCACATTTTGATTTTATTTATATGCTGTGAATCATATACTGTCAATGGATCATTAACACAAATAGCTACTCCACGCTTACACTGATGTAACTGAAGTCAGAAACTCTCCCACCAACCATCTTATTGAGTAACTTAGAGACAAATAGCCAAGTATTTACTTAATTAAAACTCCACAACTTCTGCCTGAGCAAATACTCAATTGTTCCTAAAGTTTACTTACACTGAGGTAAAGCCTCAGCTGCTGTAAATCCCTGGCTCCAAGCGTAACAGGAACTGTGGCAAGACCCAGCTCTCTAAAAGTCAAAATGTCTTCTCAGTTGCACCACGCACGTGCATTGTCCAGCTGTTACCGATGCTGGAATTTGGCTCCTGGCACCAAAGAACTGCAAACAACTCCTTTCTTGTGCATTGACAACTTTAGTGTGGTGAATTTTTGAGGCTCAGAAGGCTTCAAGGTAACACACAGATCACGGCAGGGTTCAGTTCCCAGTTAAGACTCTCAGATCTGAGCCTCCACCCGTGAGACAGCTATCCATGTTCCCCATGTGCTGTGTGGGGATCTAGGCCTCAGTTCAGTTACTCACAGAGAGATTTCTAACACCATTTAAGACATAGGATGGTCTCCTGCCTGGCCTCCACCAGGACAGGGAGGTCCAGCAGCACCCAGCAGCCCCCAGCAAAAGTCCCATGGAAGCTGTGCTGCCTCCCGGAGACACCTGCGCATGGGCAAGCTGAGCCCCTTCTCAACATAGCCAGTGGGAGCTACACCCGGACAGGTCCTGAGTCAGTCACCCAACTGCATTGACCAAATTTCTACTTACTACAGGAACTTAGACGCTTGCTTTCATGTAAACACCTAAACTCCGGTGTCCTTATCTTAAACTGAACATCACCCCCAGTACCCTGCTGAATGTCAGGTCAACCTCCAGTTCTGCTACAAGCAATAGAAATATAAAACTGGTGTCTCCCCCTGAATTTGGCTACTGAGGAAGAGCAAATGGGGGGAAAATGTCTCCCACCAAGCCACTCTATGAACATTAGAAATACAAAACCAAAGTAAGCAACCAGCCATAGCCATCTGTGACACACAGTAATTAAAGTCTTCTCTCTTAAAATAAAACCTAAAGTTTGACTGAAGCTTTCAAAGCTCTTTATGTAAAAGAAATATATTTGTTTCATAAATGCTCATGGAAAACAGGAACCCAGAGAAATGGTACAAACTTCATGGTAAGCATATCTGTTTTTCAGGTTGCTTTTCACTGGTTCCTGGCTGTAAATACCTCCCTGCACGTTGCTGTAAGCAAAGTGTTGTTGTGTGTCAACAGTTCATTGTACCCTTCTGACAGGGTAATAATTCTAGCTTCCAAACAACCTGAAACTTTGAAGATAAAAGTCTGGGTTTCCTGTAAAAACTATCTCCAAAGATCTATTTGTGACATCTTTCTAAGATGCTTTCATTCAAGATGAAATGTTCTCACACCCTGAGCCACCCTTTCTAAGCAAATACAGCCCTGACTCCATAGCCCACAAAGTGCAGAACTAGTTGGTCTTGGTTTATTCTATTCTGTTTTGACCAAACAATTTGCACTGGAAAAGTGACAATTCAGTGAAAATAAAGACCACCCACTTATCAGTTTTGTTGCAATTTTCATCAGGAACATCTGCACTCAAGCCTGTTTTCTATTTTATTTTATTCTAATTAATTTTTTTTTTCTGTGAAAAAAAAAATAAAGATACCTCTGTTTTTTTTCCCGTAATCTGGAATGAAACAAAATGTCCAGCCAACACTACTGAGTTCCTACTGAAATGCTGAGGACCTTTGGACTCTGAAAACACCCAGTACACCCAAGAGGACAAAGTATTTCACAGGACTATGTCCAAAATGTCCAAGAAAAGGGATAAAAATAAAACAGTTTTGATGAAAGTAAATTCTGCACTTTTGAATGAAACAACCATTCCCTAAGTCAGAACAAACGTTACTGCAGTAAAACATAGCAGAACTCATCCTATACTTGAGAGTACTTTGCTCTTCTTTCTTAGGCAGCAAACTCTTGCTATTTTCCCACTATCAGCACGCATTTCACTGTGTGGTTCAGTGTGGTTCATGCTTCTGAGGGATAGGTTCCCTTTTCCCAGCCATTCCTAGTACGAGCTTTACTCTGGAGTTGTCAGCCACTCAGATTAGAGTGCTAGCGACAGTATCTTTTAAATGTGCTCATATATATACTCCCAAACAAAAAAATCTGTGCGCTTTACTCAGCACACCAGCTCAGAAAGTATGTTACAAGCATTCTTGTACCCCAAGAAGATAGGCCCTGTCACGGCTTTTCATTTAACTTAAACTCTGAATTCCACAGACTAGGGTGCTCTGCCAGCAAGTCAATCACAGCTGACCACGATCAGTGCTGAAATGTAATGGCTGGCACAGCTCTGCAATATCCAAGTTGAACGGGTAAATGGAGAAATAAAGCTGCACATGTTAAAAAGCTTAAAAATCAAAGCATGGTGACTTGTGATTTCTATTATGGCAAAGGCAGTAATCATAAAGTCATTATAGAGGAAAGGCTGGAGAGAAGCATGGGGAGACAATGCTCAGTATAGTAAAATAGGGGATATAAAAATACTACAGTATGAGATATGCCTTTTCCACAAAGGAAGAGAGTATGTTTGATGAGAATGGCCATAAATACTGTTTCTATAACTCACATGGGATGAAATGCAAAGCCACTCAGAGTCTTCACCTGACACTGGAGCAGACTCTTCAGGAGCTCTGAAACAGCTTGATTCCCTCTTACCTCTCTCCCCACGCACTAAATTACAACCTGAAGTGGTGTAGCCAGGACTGAAACCAAAAGCACGAGAGCTTTCTAAGGGGATTTTCAGTGGGATTTTGCAGAGTTAACTGGTTTAGACAGACAAGGGAACACAGTCAACCCAAACTCGGTCTCTGGAGGCTGGCCCCTTGTAAATCATCAAGCATCTGGGAAACAGCTTGAGGAGATGTGAGTAACTCCTGTACTTCTTGTAGCAACTAAGATGTGAGACTAAAATGCCAAGACCTTTCCAAGCAGACAAGCATTGTCCTCATCAGATACACTGGGGGAACTCACGGAAACCAGACACTGGCTATGGAGAAAGTCAGGAAAAAAAACACTTGAGAAAGGATGTAGGCAAAGGGAAAGGCAGTGCCTCTTTCAAGGCACTGAACTGTCCCATGCTGCAATGCAATACAATGCAGTATTATACAGTGTCCTGAATGTCACATACTAACTGTATTCCATAACGCTTTACGGGAGTAAATAGAAGATGACAATGAGTAATACACTGCCTGTCACCTTTACTAAAAAGCATATAAAATCATTTCACAATGAATAAAAGTAGGTGTTAAGTCATAAGGCAAAAAGGCCATTTAAGCAATATGCAGAACGAGGATATTCTAGATGGCAGGAGCTACAAAGACATCCTTGCGCTGGGGGAGGGAAACTACCTCATAAGGAAGATGAGTGGGCAGGAAGCTGGGAGACATCCTTCGCAGTGAGGCAATTCCCTGCAGAGTCTGAACTGACTGGAAAGCAGCTTGCTCTATATTTTATTTATCTGAACTAATCTCTCTTTTCTTTTCCTCTTAATTCTTTCCCAGCCACTATTTTTAAACATAATGGTATACATGATAGTCCAGCTGTCCAAGTTAGAGGAGCTCCCATTTAAGTGCTCAGAGCAGCTGCATTTTCAGAAGTGCTTGCCTTCCTCCCCCTGCATGGAGGGCAGCTGGGTGTCAAACTGGGAACTGGGAAGTTCAGATCAATATTCAGAAAACTTTGCTTGTCTCAAGACTCCCCACCATGGGTGCCCAGCACATCTAATGTTTCTCCTTCCCAGCTAGGGCATGTTCTCCTAATGCCACACTGCATGCGCAGCAAGATTCAGAAACACAAATTTCATCCTGCATTTGCTCTGGATGTCTACATTTCCTTACAAGCTTTAGCAATCTATTGACACATTCTTGTTAAAGCTACTCCCAGTCATGACATACTTACTGCAGAAAGAAGTTTGCTTTTATTATCATCAGTCAACAGACAATGAAGTCTGTCACTAATATTAAAAAAAAAAAAGATAATTACTGCTTGCTAATAGCTAATTTGACATCTGTTCTTGGATATCCATTGAGCAATGAGAGTCCATAACTGTCAATTCCTTCAGAAAGAAGAAGAATTCAGAGAATGACCTTGGCTAGGGACCTAACCAATAATATGGAACATTTAGTTCCACTTTTCTAAGGTTTCTGGAATTTTAGCCTCACTTCCTAAGGTGGTGTCCTGTGCATAAGTTTGCTTGTGTCTTTCTTCCTCTTGTAGATGTGCTTGGCCAACCTCAGCAACTTTGATACGGTGGTAGAGACTGAAAAGATACCATATTCTGGCATGTTTTATGACAAGAAATATACCCTCTTAAATCCCATGGAGCGTAACCTCATGAGCTCATCCTCTGCTACAGCTGAGAAGAGAGTTGCTGGAAACCACGTGAAGTTCATTTTACCACTCGTGAAACTATTTGTTATTTCAGGAAAGGACCTTGGGAGTTTGCACGTGGGAGTTTTCCACATATAACCCTCCTCCCTCATGGCCGTTCTTGTTGAAACAAATACAGCGGTCAATGGTTTGCCACCAGTTTTTAAACAAATGAGATAACCTTCGCAGAAAATAATAGCTCTTCAGTTCCTTCAGTTGAAAATTAGCCTGATCTAAATAGCTGAATCCACAAAGTGAGAGGTAAAAAACACTAAAACATTTTTGAATCCAGGCCACAAATCAGTTCATCTCGGGGACAGGCATGGCAAGCAAGCTGTATTTATGGCAGCCTGTTCAGATATTCATTGGCTTTTTTTAATTCTCCCACCCTCCTGCAATGAGGAGAAACTTTATTTGTTATCCATAAAGTGTAAATCAGAGGAAAATATTAAAGAGTTCATGGTTGAAATAGTGAATTCCATAGCTAGTCATGGCTTGTTGGGAAGATATAAAACTGTAAGGTCATTTACTTTGTTAAAAATGATTTTTCTTTTTTTTTAGTGAATGTAAACAATAAAATGAATCCTAGTCAGTAAACACAACATCACATTTCTGCTCTCTAATGAAGAAAATAATACTATATGGTAGTACCTGTCTTAGACATCTCTGTCCTTTTAAGGACAGAAGCCTAACACACCTAGCTCAGCTCTGCTCCCACCACGATTCACCAGCAGTTCTCCAAGCAGGCAGACCAAGGAAGGGAAAGGGTTGGGATTGTCAGTAATGAAACAGGAATACCACAACCCTGGCCAGGCTAAAAACTGTAAATTGTCTCTTATGGAGGCACTAAGCTGAGAAAACAGCTATTCTGGTATAAGGATGCATATGTAAGAGTACATTGGGCCAGTGGATCCAGTTCAAAGCATTACTTCAGGTTGCTTTCAGCTTTATACAACTTCAGTAGTCCTGTTTATTTCAAGAAGACTACAAACTAACTTATAGTTAAGCTCATACTTAAGGAGTTTGGTGGATCAAGACCCAAATAAGAGAGCAGCATTTTAACACCACCCTACGTATTACCTGTCACCCAGCAACCAAGCAATTAAGAAGTGGACCTAAACCCCCCTGGAGTTGATGAAAGACTCTCAGTTTGGTTGGCTCACCACTGAATTTCAAAGAAGCTCCAGATACCTGCTCCTTCTCTTATCAACAGGCCCTTTCTTTTTATCAGGAGCATGAAAGATACTCCAGGCATCATCAGAGTTCAAATCCAAAGCATGACCTGTTCTGTCACTGAATCAATATCAAAAGATGCTGTGTGCATGTTCAGCCAAATTCAGACCTCACGTGCACTCACTCAGCTCCCTCTGAATCCCTGAGCTGTGTGGAGATCTTTGCTAGAAGAATATGCTTTATAGCTATATAGGATATATCAAAGCAATGAAAAATTGAGCTGTAGTTGAAAGAAGCAAAATTAGCCATTGCATAATACCAATACAGAAGGTATCAGAGAATGAAAAAACCCCAGCTGTCTAAGATTCAATTCAGAGCCATCATCCATTTTATAACAGAATGGTCAGTAGGCTGCCTGTCCCTCTGTGCAGAGCAACCTCACAAGTCTTGGCATTACATAGTCAATCTATAGTTGAACAGGACCTCAGCAAAGACCACTCATGAGAATATCAAGTGGGCAATTGATAAGGGAGTCCAGGCATATAATTCATAGAGACAGCCTGTTACAATGCTTCTCAGTATAATAAGCATTCTTTTATTTGCATTTGGTAAAATTATTCGTACTGTTGAATGGTCACCATCATAATTGCATTTTGAATGCGGTACTAAAGAAACGGTCCTGAAATGAAGAACAAGCTGGATTGCATTTTGGTGGGATGAAGGCTGTGACTCTCCTTTGTCCCCATTTGGTGGGTGCCTTGCTCAGACTTCTACAGATGAATACCGAGAAAACAATTCCTTACTTGTATTTATAGGGATATCAAACTCTGTGACGTTTGCTTTTTGCAGTGACTTGTATTACTTGCCTTTATTTGACTTCTTGATAGAGGCTTTGTTCTATACAAAATAACATGCTGAATGTCTTACATTAAAGCAAAAATGTCTATAGAAAAGTACCATATGTTAGGCCAACATATAAAAAACTTCATTAACTGCTAGTTCTTTCATGGGTGGTAGTGTTGCAATGCATCTCTCTGTTGGACTCTTAAACCAACAGCAAACTGAATGTATTTTTCTCTTGGGATTCCATAATTAAGTATGAAAAAGGAAAATGTGTATATCAAGAATGTGTAGCTCTAATGATGTGGAGTAAGACTAATGCAAATAACCCCACGATCATGAGAATAAAAATACATAAAACCTTGAGAAACCATGAGAAAAAATAAAGAGGAAAATGACTCTCCTGGTGCTGCAAAGAGCTTAAGGGAAACCTGATAACTGAAGCAGAAGTTTGCAGTGAGTGCCGATACCTCCATGAGAAGGCTGGTAATAAAAAACTTGTGTAGTACCTCGGACAAGATGACGCCAATTATAGACACAACTGCTACTAAGCATGAATATCAACACCGGACCTTAGCTCACATTGTTTTGCAAAGAACCAGTGCACTGTGGACTTAGGCACTCCAAATTTTCCTGTTTAGGCAGTGGCTTCAAGTAAGCAGACCTTTGTGGGAAGCTTCCTTCAAATCCTCCTGGTGCAATGAAAACACTCTCCTTTTTCATTTTCCCTTCATTATTTTTCAAATTTTTATGACCAAGCAAGGACTTTTTGCCTCAGAAGTCTGGCATGGCTCAAGTCTTAAAAGAGAATTTGTTTTAAGATACTGTTTTAGAAACTGTTTCAGTCAAGCACTCCTAAGATTCAACAAGATATGGAATTTCCTTAAAGAAAGAAAAATGTCAATAAAAGGAAAGAGAAAATCCAGTCAAAGGGGGAAAGGCTTCTCATGTTAAACATATTGCAGCAGATAGACAAGCAATTACTGAGTGGAAGGTCATATGTTAGAATATTAGGCAGTAAAAGGAGAAGCTCTTTCAAAAGACAAATCAAGGCAATTTTCTCTTGTAACGTGAGCTTCCTTACCCTCTATGTCAGTATTGAAGATCTGAAATCCGTGGAAGGGAGTGAAACGTCACTTCTTATAATGGAAAGTCTGGCAACAGAATTCTAGCAGACATTGTTTCCTTGGACTGAGTTTGCCATTGGCATGCTTTTAGTCTCCTAGGGTCCGTATATCAACTGATTGCACAAAGATAAAAGCTTGTCGGAATATTTCGGTCCCTTTAAGGAAGGTGCGTTAAAGACCTAAGTACCTTAAGTTTGCCTAGATCTTAAAAAAAAAAAAACAACAAACAAAAAACAACATAGGCAGATCTCACTGTATTAAAATATGATTGTTGGTAGTCCTTTCCTTTTTCTGTAATAGCCTAACAGCTAAACCTCTTCCAAGGAAATAGGAGCCTGTGTCGTGATTCTTCTATTTGCTTGAGAGAATTCAGACCGCTTCTGTCTCCTCTCAAGGGACAGATGGGTTCTGGATGCTGCTTCAAAGATGGGTTGTCCATTTTCCAATAAATGGTTAGAGGTAAAATGCAGAAGCAGTTCTTGGAGCAGGGACCAGAACCCAAGACTTAGCCACAAAGTAAATCCAGCAGCTTTTCTGCTTTCTACTCCAAGGCACGCTGTCCTGGCTCTCTCTGACAGTTTAGACCAGAGCACACCACAGCTCCCTTTTTGTCCCCATGCTTCAGTTTTCTTCTGCTGGAAACCACAGCACTGGGGCAAAGAGGGCAGTAGACACTGTGGTCTTTTCCCAGCATGGAGGCAGAACACAAGTAGAGCCACAGGGACAGCTTTCCATCATTTAGCTAAAACCCCTGTCTTGAGAAACAACATTTCCCTAGTCTGGAAAGCAATTTAAGTCATACGTACTGAAGGTACTGAGTATTTTAAGTGCAGAGGATCTTTCCTGTAAGTGCTTAGGATTTTCTCTGGAGGTTTGGCATCAGAACGCTGCAGAGCTGTCATGTGGACAGATACTGCGATTTAACAAAGTTTCCAGGCACATTCATAAAATTCTTGGCTGTGGCCTTCTTTTGCTGTTATGCACCAAAGGATCATCTAGAGATTTCCTTAGTCCTGCACCAAAGACCAAAACTACATGTGGTGAAAGAGCAGGAGAGCTCATTCACTGCCAATATCTATAGGGACCAGTGGCTGGGAAGATGATGCTGGTGTACATTAGCACAGCCCACAAGGTCAGGAGCCTCTGTGCCACATGCAGCAACAATCTCTCACACCAGCACAGCCACATCCTGATCACTGTAAGCTGAAACCAAAATTGGAAACGGGGTTGGCTCCAAAGGCTCGATTTACACATCCCAGCTTCCAAGGTCCTTTCTGGAAAAACAGCTGTTTGGCTGATTACCAAGAGGAAGTGATTGGAAACATTCCTTCTAAGCTGTGTGGGGGTGTTTGAAAAAAAAGAAGAGCCTAAGAAGTTGTGGAGGTAAGCCGCCATTCAGGCTCAGCTCGTACTGCTGCCCCATGCAGTCCCTGCTGCAGCCATCCCACCTGCGCTCAGCCCCAGCGGCGCAGGGCTTCATGTACGGCTGGCTGGTCACAGGTCTGCAGTGAGGGTAAGGATGTTGTGATGACAATCACGTAATTTTTAGTTCCAATTGTGGAATTTACCAGTCGTTTAGTGATACCTACTGCATGAGTTGAGCCACCTAGTGCGAAATATTGTTCTCTTACTGTGTCCTCATTGTAGTGCCCAACAATGGAGGGGCAATGTAAAGTGTAACATAATGTAAATTAAAAAAAAAAAAACAGTGTAAAGGTAATTCCAAGGGCAGAAGACTATTGCATTACAGTTCTCTGTTTAACAGTGGATGTCTCACTAGTTTTGCTCTCTGTCTACATGAACCTAACATGTTCATTGTTAATTTTGTGATGGTTGGAGATTCTGATCAACATTGTGTTGCGCGCTATGGAAACAAAGAGAGAGAGAACCTGTTCTCTGAAAAGTTTACAGTTTACAAGATAAAGGATAGAAGAACCAGAGAAACACTATATATATATCATTCAGCAAACCAGTGATGGGACAAAGAATCAAAATATATCTTTCCAGATTTCTATTCCAGAGCCCTCACTGGGCAATGCCCTTAGAAAACTAGGTTTTGTTCTTTACCTGGAAGCTCCTTAAATGGGATGGGAAACTACAAATAATAACAATAATTAAAAAAAATCGGCAGGTTACTTCCTCCTTTTCCCGCAAATTAGTTTGCAATAAAAGGAAGACATGCATGGTGGTTTTCTTCCTGAGAGAAAGGTTTTCTGTCCATTTTACCCAACAAATAAATTTCATCTCACACAATTTCAGCTGAAAAACATGTGATCAGAGAAGAACTGGGACCTTCTGCTGCAGATGTTCTCAAATCTTTCATAATACGTTTCCCTATTCTTAAGTTTGTAAGTTAGAGCCACAACAGATACTGCATGAGCAGATGAAAACACACTGAAACCTGTTTGAAGGAAACAATATTCAGGACTCTGCTAAGACTCCATGGGGAACAGACATTATATATCTTTATGTTCTGAACAGGGTTGAGTATACTGTTGGCAAATCAAGAAGTAATTAAATAATCCTTCACTTTCATGGGCCTTCGATGAACTCTCACTTTTAAACGGAAAACTGGAGTCTCCAGTGTAATCACACTGGAGGTAAAGCCAAACTTCAAAGTTGTCCTTTGACGGCAGATTCAGTGAAACATTTGACAGAAGAAGAATTGAGCAGTTACAATGATAAATTTAGCCAGCTTTGGCTCCAGATCTTGCCAGCAGTGACATGAAGCAGCACATTTCACTCCTCCAGCTTTCAGAAGACACGAGATGACGTAATATTAACCATCAGACACCACCAGCACCCCCTCACCTTAAAGCTTCCAGAGAAGCATGGTGAACCGACCAAAGTCAGTTTGCCTCTACTTTGCTGAAAGCCTAATGCTGTGGAGAAATGACTGTAGATGTCATGGCAGAAGATTTAAGGGAGAAATGTCAGGCTGTGCCTTACTCCTCGACCTAGATTGCATATCAAAAAAGTAGAGAAGCACACAACAGTGGTACGCATGTGGCTGGATGCCAGATGCGACTTTGATGCTTGGCTCAGGCATGACCAGAGTAGGTCCCTGGGAGCATGTGGGACCCAGCACATGGAGACCAATGCCAGACCACCAAGGCTTGCAGCCTCTGGGCAGCCCTATGGTGAGAAGGTCCACCCTCCATATATGTTGGCTGGGGAAGTCAAAGGGGACTATTTCACTGCTGTCTCACCCCAGCTCTGTGCTGGTATTGATGTTGCGCATCTAGATGAACACCATGCACTGAGATCCTGTCCACTTGAAAGGCACAGCTGTGTGTTGACTACTTAACACAGCTCCAAGCAGCTGTCTGGCCAGAGAGGAGGCCAATAAGAGGCTTATGTCACAGAGATAGAAAGGGTGAGAAAGTCCAATAAACACAGTACTCTCATATCATTTCATTTTTTGAACACCCTGTGTCAGAGCTGTTGAATGAAGACAGGAACATACTGCACCATTTCCTAGGAAAACTTCATCCACACTAATGCTTGAAATGCAGAAGGCTACCTTGGCACTCTTTGGACTACCCAAACAAGTGACTTTTACTCAGTTAGCTCTGCATATCTTCATGGCATCTAGGATGACAGTCCAGTAAGATAAAAAATTTAGCATCAGTCCATCTCTACTAATAAAAAGAACAGAATATACGATGCCAGGGGTTTTTTATTAGCTTCAGCAACCTTGAGTCAGATATTACCAGGTATGACATCAAGAAAAGAAAAATAAATTCACCATAGTACTGCCTAAAACTATGCCTTGGTCAGTTTCCAGAAAAAAATGAGGAATAATAAATGTTCCTTTATTACATTTAAAGCTCAGAAAATAACAGTTACAAGCCACTTCACTCTTGCCAGGTTGAATCCTTGCCCAAAAGAGGAAAAAATGTTGAAGTTCATGTGTTTGACACAAGAAAGAAAAGCAAAAAATTCAGCTTGGCAGAACAGATATGAAAACAGGATTAATGACAAATTTGGTATCAAAATTGTATTTTTCTGGTTTCTATTTGTTGGAAAGAATTTCAGAGACCTTTTTTCTTTTGTTGTTTGTTTGCCCTTCCAACCTGCTTCAGTCATTCCTGCTGAGTTTATCTCAGTCTTTTCCATGGAAACCATGGAAGAATAGTCCATCAAAGGATAAAATTTTAAACCTTTCTTGATTTAGAGACTTCAGAAGTCCTACTTTACAGCAGACACTCAAGAATACTCAGTAAGATGGAATGGCAACAACCATTTTTGGGTTCCCTAGGGTGAAATGTTCTGGGTTTTTTTGTAGCTTAGACTGTAATTAAGAAAATCCCACAACTATGACCTTGAATATCTTCTAGTATAAACTATAATTAAATAACTGACATCTTTGGTAAATAACAGCTGCACCATGTGTTACTAAAACCAGTTGTGAGTAGTGTAAGTACTGTTTTATTTACACAGCTCTGCACTACTGTCCTATCAGTTGCTGGCCTCTGTATTGATTTACTTGATTTAAAGTGGTTCTTTTTTTTTGCATTCTCAGGGTGCTCCTCATCTCACAACAGCTCCCTCTTTCTCAAACCTTCACTTCTGATTTGTTACTAAAACAAACTTCTTACATCGTAAACCTCATGAGCTGTTACAAACACTGATTCACTCCATGCTCAGCTGTTTCTCCTCCCTGCTTGCAGCTGAAGCTGGGCAGCTGCAGGGACTGGTGAGACACTGGACTCAGCTACAGCCGTAGGGGAGGGGAACAGACACCAGCTCAGGGGAGCTGCAGAAGCACTAGGGCAATTGCACAGAGACGTTTCACCCCACCTCCTTCCCACACACCAGATTTGCCAACCCAGTCCTTGCCCTTTCAGTGCACAAGACGTGGGGGAGCATTTCAGAGCTGTTGCCCTCGCTGCGCTCCCCGAGAGCATCATGGGCTATGGATGGGATGGAGCGTGCTACGGCACAGGCTGCCTGCATCCACGCTCCCTCTCCAAACTACAGGTCCGTACGTACTTTTCAAATCCACACTGACATGAGCAAACACTACCAAGATTTGTGCAGCAAATATTTGGCAAGAAGGAGGTCCTCCCTCCCTCCGTGCCTGGGTGCAACAGGGTCAGCGCTGGCATGCGCTGGCAGAAGGCGGTGGTGTTCCCAAAAAGCAACAGGAAAACCTGAAATCCCAGCAGACCTGCATGTCGCAGCCTGCCAAGGGTTTGTCTGATACACAGCTGCAAGGTAAAGGCCGTGAGTCTTCCTGATTCATTCTCTTTAATTAAGGGACTGGTAATCCCCCACCTGCCAATTCAAGTCTACCCTTATACACATTTACTTGGTTATTTCATACATAATGCTTTAAATAAAATGCCTTTCTTTTTTGTTCCTACTTTTTAATGGATGCAGAGAACCATTCTGTCAAGAAAGAAACAAATGTTCCACTAAACCCATCTCAATGGACAATTTGTTTCTTCAATGCAGCATTTAAGTAATAAAGAAAGAATAAACATAAAATTCTAAGAAATAAAATGAAAACACCCTTAAAAAACACTTGTCTGAGGCATATTAGGATGCTAATAAACTCAGATCAGACATTTACAGACGAAGCTCGCTCGCCAAATCCATTTTCATAAAGCAATAAGACAACCTGGAAACAGACCACTTGCTTGTGTAAATCAGCAGCATCCTTACAGTGATCACAGCTGTTTACACCAGCTGAGGATCTGGCCAGAGCAGCAGAGGAAAGGGGAAAGAGAAAACTCAAAGAGCAGGATGCAGAATCTGAGAAGGAGCAGGAGCAGTAAATGCCCAGAGCAGTAAATGCCCAGAGCAGTGATACACTGAACTCATGAGAAATTGAACTAAAATTCAAGATGTGCCTCTCTGACCTATTAATTAGAGTTGAAGAAATAATGGATGTTTTTCATTCACAGCTTGAATTGGGGAGGGGAAGATTCCTATTTATATCAACATGGGATGAGTTGTTTCATCCAAAGGAAAACATTCATGTATTTCTAAACAAATATTAATAGATAATATATCAAAATTTTTTTTTGTCTTTTCTGAATTATCTTCTGGAAATAAAAGTAATGGCTGAATTCAGCCAAATTTGTGAATTTCATTCACTGCTTTTCACATTTTTAGTGGGGTTATAATTTGCTGGGGTCAGTAAGGCACCCTTGAAAGGCTCACCCACCTGCACTGGGGACTCTCATGTGACTCAAGAGAACCTCAGCTCATCAACCAGTGCAAATCAGTATTGTTCAGATGACTAAAATGGAGCTGGTCTGAGCAGCTGGGGCTGAGCAGCGAGCGTGCAGTGAAGCCAGATGCTCTTCAGCTGGCAGGAGCAAGGCCTCTGAGCTCCCTGCCATTACCAGAGAGCAAACGAAACACTCAGCCCTTTACCAGAATGCAATGATCAATGCCTTCACCCAGGCAACCTAATTCCTGTTTTTTCCTTTCCTGGTCTCACCTTTTGAACAAAATTTCCACTACTGCACACAGAGCTAGAACACAGATGTTGAAGTAACAGTTTGACATTAAAATGCATAGTTTACCTTTTATAAAATTACTCAGATGCTATACCATTTGTGAATTTTTTAAAACTAATCTAATCCCTTTAACATTGTGTTACTGACATAAACACATAGATAGTTTCAGGCCCTTAATTCAAAATTCACCTAAAATCTTGTCAATAGCAGATTCCTGGGCATGGTATTTGTTTTTGTTTTTTTTTTTTTTTCTCCCCTCCTTGAATCATCTGAAATACTTCCATATGGCCATAAAAAGACTGCTTTTAAGAAGCAAGTCCTGAAAGAAATGCCAACTAATCATGAAAAGCCTGTGAATCAATTAGATATGTGCTGAGTTCTTCACATTCTCCAAATACAGGTTGCTCTTTATGTCAAGATGCAGAATTATCAGTCTTTGTATACCATAACAATTAATCAAGAAATCCAAGGGCAGAAGGGAGTCAGCTCAAAAAACCAAAAAGTTTGGATGAGCTGGTTCCAAAAAAGCACATTGGCAACAGCACTTTGTTAAAAGGAATATTAAAGGACAAAAAGTCAAGCCAACTGCAGGCTTGAAACAAGATAAACAGTGAAAAGAGAAATTAAAAAATTGGGGATTTATTTTTGTAGTTGAGAAGGTACAGCAGGGATGTAGGGATTCACTTTTTTCTCCCCCAAAAAGACAAGAACTCACAAGCTGGACCAACTATTACAGAGGAAAAAAGTTTGCAGAGAACAACTTTCTACCAGAACATAATGCACGGCTGATTACAAGGAAGCCTGCAGACTGTATTTTCTCTCAGAAACTAAAGGAGCAAGAGGCAAAGACTGTCAAAGCATTTGACATTACCATAAATATCTAAGGTTAGTGGAAGGACATTAAACGTAGTATTTCTCTCCAAATTCAACAGTGGCAGATAAAAAAGGGAGTTTTCTTGGCTGCTGAAAAGACAAGAGACGTGTTAGAGCTATAAATTATTAGCATCATCATAGTAGCAGCAATATTGTTAATATACAGTAACTTCCAGCAGACTTAAGACCAAGGCTCTGTTATGGCAGACATTGACAAATATAATGGGAAATAGACTGTAGTCCTAGGAGGCTATGTATTGAATAGATATCATCAAGGGAATCTAAATGATCTCGGGATTCGGACAAAATTTGCAATTCAGAGGGATTGGACACTGGATTGCTTTATCAGGAGAATCAACACATTTGTCATTACTCATATTCTTTGTACCCCAAATTGTGGCTAGATCTAAAAACACCACTTGGGCATTGTATTTATAGTACAATTCTGGCAGAACTGTACTTCTGAACTCCACCAGCACACTCCATAAGATTTCTGCCTTTCTTCTTAGGTGCCTGGGAGCACTGCACCTTCTCCAGGGCTTTACCCTCCATGTTCTGCCACAGGCCACATCCAGGAGATCCCAAACACAGACTGACTGGGCACAAATTACTCCTGATCCCGTGTTTGTAAGAGTTAATAGGCATTTTCTGGCAGATTACAACAGCTTTTCATCAGGCATGCCACGGAGCACTGCATACTGTGATGGAAATCAAAACATTGATAGTTTGAATTTCTGTGCATGCAAAACTATACATTCACAGCCATTTTTTGAAAATCTGCATAGACAGCTAAGACACTTCTGCATGCATGCCTCTAGTGATTTTTTTTCCTTAAATGAGCACGTCTATGATTAAATTATAATAGTTTTCTACATAGTTTTCTTAATGTTTAGACTGATTGATAGAAGAATATGTTTTACTCCCATTACTTGAAAAAGCTCTCTTACTGAAAGTAAATAGTGATTAAAGAAACCATAAACATTGCTTCATTCAGAATTAAAGCTACTTCAGCTACTTCTTTCGTAAAGACTACAGAAAGAAGTGAGGCAGACAGGGCACTGTTATTGCACAGAATCTGCTCACAGCACAAGTATTTTTTAAGTGTCTTCATACTTTTGCAGGAATTAATACAATTATCAGAATAAGCCTGGATCTCAAAATGTTTTATTATCCCCCTTACTGCCATTTCCAGCATGAATAAAAGAAACCAAGTAGTCAGAAAGTGAAAAAACTCAAACCACAATTAAGTTGCAATTAGTTATTATGAAAGGCTCCCTTGTTATAATATCCTTTATTCTAGATCCTGCTTGTCATTAGAAAGGGAATTGATTATTACAGAAGACACCCAGGGGCTTAAGCACATTCCAAACGAAAAACAGAAATCTGGAAAGAAAAGCCCCCACTGTTCTGGCCAAGCAGAATTAGCAGAGGATGGTATTTGTGGAGGTTCATGTAGCCTCTCTCTTAGGACATGATCTTATTCTCCTTGAAGCTGTGTTAGTTTCATCAGTAACAGGATTGGGCTCCAATTTTTTATTCATGTTGGATTTTGTTTCTGTGCTTCTTTTCTCCCCATCCCTTTTTCATGGTTGGGCAAGATGTAAACCATATAAACAGATGGGATTTTGCTACACTAGTTAACATGTTGATCAATCACATCATCTGCTGTGTGAGCCACCCTTCCCTTTCCTCTCCTCCTTCCACAAACACACAAAGAAAACCACCAGACTGTTTGTATATCATTGGTCATAATGACAGGCAACACATTTCTCAATTTACCCTCCCACTTCAAACATATAAAGATCTACACAAGGTTTTTGCACCTAACAACCATAGATACACAATGCTCAGAAAAAATCCTGGTGCCGGTTTCTGCTGTGCAGTGTAAGATCTAGGACATACGTGCCCACAGCTTCTTGGAAGTCTTCCTCCAGGGTTGGCAAAGGAGCATGCCACAACTGCCTGGGGACACCTTCAGTGATGAGATGTCTCTTTATAACATGGCTGTTGCTCTTAAAATGTATTATGGCAGCAACTTGTAGTCCTCAGGATTCAAGGCGTTTCCTGAGCTAGACACCATATGGTTATGCAAAACCCTTCTGCAAAAGCTGCTGTGATAAGTGGCAAGGATAGGAAAAGAAGTGGAGAAGGAGCATGAAAACTGGATCACTTCAACAATAAGTGACAGAAGAATATATAAGAAGCAACAGTTGCTGCACATTCATTACTAATTCTATGTCTAGTGTTTGCCAGTAGAAAAGCACTATGTGGTCTGAGGGTAGAAAAGAAAGTTTGGAAGAAAAGGTAAAATTTTTTAATTAGACTAGAAGAATTGGCTTAAAAAATCAAGACGCCTTTGGGCACACGGTATTTTCACCGATCCTCTCTTCTTTGTGGCTGAGTCCCATTGGTGAGATTTAGAAGTGGATTTTTTGAGATCCTTACTCCTTCTTATGAGGGACTTGGAGGTGTGGGAAGGGCAGGTGAAATTCACTCACCAGCCTACTGGGACCAGAGTTGGTCTCCTGGAAATGAACACCCTGAGGAAAATGGAGAGGGGCCAAAACACTCCTGACTTAAACAACAGGCATCCTGCATGCATGCAAATGAAACATCAGAGCTGGACTCCATTTTTTAAGGAAACTTAAATAGAATTAAATAGAATCATACCTACTTTATTCCAAGCACTGTTTAGCAGTAATTAACACACACAGATTGCAAAGCTCTTCTAGCAGCTGTGATGCTGCCCTTCTATAAAAATGCTTAGGAAAGACATGACACTGCTCCCTGCCTTAAAAGCTGCCATCTAATAAAAGCAGACATTAATTCCAAATTGCATTCAGAGCACATGGGGGAGCAAAATCCATGTTTGGCCAAACAGATCAAGGGAAACAACTCCTTGGCAAAGGAACTGTGTTTTTCAGGCTCCTATGTGCCCAGTTCAAATGCTACTGAAGTCAATGCAAAGACTCCCTTGGGTTTGTGATAGAATCAAAAAACGATGCCAAAAAAAATTAAATAAAAGACCAAAACCTTGACCGTGAAGCACATTTAAAATGCAAGTGATATACACCTCATATTCTCTGGACCCAGTGTTTTAGTGTGAAAATCAGGCAAAGGTGCACAAGGTCCCTTCAGCTGGTGTACATATTAGTGAGAGAATTTTGCCAACCAAGATTTGAACTGAAATATCACTTATGCTTAATGTTGTCTGAAAGAGCTGTAGAATCTAATATTTAAAGATCAAAGGAGTTGAACATATCCCAGCAAAACTATTAATCTTTAAAGGCAGAAGAAAGCTAGTATTTTCAATACACTGAGAGACTGAAGATTTCTGTGCATTATCTTACTATTGTTCAATAACCTGTGTCCATTCAGAGGTAGCAGCACATGCTTAAAATGTTGAAAAAAAAAATACATTCCAGCAGTGGCAACAGTACGGATGCAATCGACTTTTGAGTTTGATTCCTTTGAAGGAAAAAGGCTGAAAAATGGGGCTGTATTTATGGCAAAATCAGTGCAAAAGCAGTTGGAGAAAGGAAGGGAGAAAAAATGCTAAAGCTTTTCTTATGAAGTGACATCTGAACTTCACTATAAAGATTCAATTATTATTTATAAAGTTGTGTTTTCAATAGACGTTTTCATCAAACCCATAAAGGAACAAACAACTCCAGTATTAATCATCAATCACTTGTATTTCACCATTTTTTCCAGTTTTGTGAAGGGTTTACCACTAGAAAGTGGTTGCTAGAAACCTGTACTAATCTCTGAAACTGCTTTTCTTTAAAAAAACCTTCCAAAGTTTTCTTTAAAAAAAAATAGATAAAATACAGGCAAAGAAACAGAAGAAAAGAGAAGCAGCAGACAGAACTCATATTGCCAAAAATTACTGATGTTGTGTAAGCATTATGCACAATCTAAGAGCAAGGGCTTGCTCCTCTTCAGGATACAATGTTTTATGCAATACTCATTAATTCCTGCTAAAACCACGGGCAATGCTATTTTGGTCTTCTTAACTCCATGACTGAAATGTGAAAATTGTACACGTAGCATTGCCTTACAAGTATTTGTATTCTGTGACTGGATTCAAAAGATTCAGAGCATTTTTCTGATACCAATCATGCTCTTCTGCAACATTTTTTATGACCTTTTCCATGTCTGGATATTGCAGTTATATTAGAAAGAGAGTCAGAACTGACTAGAGACCCAAGATCTCAAGATCCAGACTTGAATGCACTCTCTCCCAAATAGTTTGCTTCAGCAAAGCCTTTACATAATACTAAATTTCCAGAAATAAAAGTTAACAATTGTGATTAAAAATTATTTTTGTGACAACCAACCAGCTTTATGGAGTACTACGATAAATAATTTCCCAAAGAGAAAGGATTTCTGCAGAGAATAATCTAGGAGCAAACAAACTTAGACCAGTATTAAGTTGTTTACCTGTGTTTTATATGCATCACTGATGAAAAAGCTGGTGAATACTACTGTGAAAAGGAAACTGGGTAAGGGATGGAGAGAAAATGAGACTTCTGTTCATGTCTCTCAATTGTTCTTAAAGGTGCTTAGGCATGCTACAGTAATACCCAGAGAGGTCTTGGGGGGATGCAGGACTATTCTCATTCAGAAAGTCCATGGCTGAAGAAGGGATAAAATGACTTGAGGAAAAGAAGTAAAGCTCTTCTCAAAACCTCACTGAAGACATTTCAGAGCAGTTTTGAGATAACAGGCAGCAGTTAACTACCTAATCAATAACCTAATCACATCAAACCCAAATCATTGTCTAAATCCGTGATCAACAGGTCATACTCACAATGTCATTAAAAAAAAAAAGAAATAAAAAGAAAAATGGGGACAAGGGATAGTCCTTATATGTATCCAAGAATCAACAAATACGTTATTGTCAGACAAACAGTTCACAGATGATAAAACCAGAAGGGAGCATCATGAACATCCACTATAACTTGCGGCAGGATACAGGCTATAGCCCAAAGCCAAAATGTATTAGGTTAGAAACAACAGTTCTGTGAACAGCAGAACAAATGAAGATTGGTTTCCTACTGTCTCTCTCTTGCTTGCTCAACTTCTGAGCTGAATTATAGTAAGATATTCCATTATTTCTGCCTTTCCCCTTACAAACCTTACCCCACAGTATTTGGCAGTATCCCACAGACCACTCCAGCAAATGAGTCCCAAAGATGCTATGGCTGCAGCATTTAACTGACCTGTTCAATATCATGCAGTAAGATGGTTGAAGAATGGGTAGAATAACCTAACATGAACAGCAAGCACCTGACCTTCGGCTAGGGCAAGAGCTCATGGTGAGCATTTTCCAAGGCCAGCCCCACTCTGTTTCAGACTGAGTGTCTTAATAAGAGGGATCGGGGAGATCTGTGGGAACCAGATGATGCCAAAATTGCCTTTCCTAAACCTTAAATGTGAAGATCAGGCCCAGGAGATAACTGATAAAATGTGTATATGTGTATATATATGTGTGTATACACATATATTTGTGGTAACCAATACCTATGTATGGGAAAGACATATTGTACTTTGGCTGCTTACAGGGAAATATTTACAACTAAACACAGAGATGTCTCCCAGCTTGACTCCAGCAGTAATATGGAGTATATGTTCATGAATCAGATTTCTTCTAGAGGTCTCTAGGGATAATGAGCAAAACTAATTAAGATGCCGTCAAAAAAGTAATGGCATTCTTTCTCCATCAAATTCAGGCACGAATTTAATTCTCCAAACGCTGTGTCAAAGCTGCACTCTGAGAAGGACTAGTAGCTCTTGTTGACTGAATAGGGTGTAACCAGATCTCAGGGACTGTACACAGTATTGAAACTAGCAATCTTTCATATCAGCAAAATACTGAATGGAAAAGGAATGTGGAGAGAGGATTTCCCAGCTGCATTAATTTCTAACCCTGTCTTTTCCCAGAAATTACTATATAGCAAAGTGGTCAACTTCTTTTCTTCAGCTTCATCTAGGGTGACAGCATTTATGTGTTTGACAGACATGACGATCATTACTTGCCACCATACATTTTGGATTCCAACCACATTTCATTTCCCACACCCTGCTTTGAAAGTACACACATATTGAAAAAGCACAAAAATAGATGAGCAATTATATCAATTTATCCCACTCTGAATCCTAAGCATTGGAAGGAGCACATTTGTCAATGCTCATTCACTTGATGGAAAAGGTCAATGTGTATAGAAGAAACAGTTCCCAACACAATATTATCTAATCTTTCTGTCATAGGTACTTTTAATGTACTCTTCACATGGAACCTACATTTAGAAAAATGGAAGGGGTCAACTTAACATAACCAGGCAATTGCAATATTAGGTAAAGAAAGGATGGTGGGAATGAATAATTTTACTACCACTTTGGTGGCAACATTGTAAATGTTTTAAAACAGCAATGTCCATTACTGTAAGTGGGGGAAGATTTGGGGGGCGGGTTTTGTGGTTTTGGTTTTTGTTATTGGGATTTTTTTTTCCCCCTCCAAACCCTCCATTTTAAATAAATAAAGCAAAAATTTCCAGTTTAGAAGACAGATATGTACAGTTCCATTATAGGGGAGATAGTTTTCTGTTACCCTATAAAAGAAGAATTCCAGGGACCTTGCAGAATTTTTCATTTGCAGCAGCATCTTGGCTTTATAATGTGAGTCAGAGAAAACTGCTACAGGATCCAGCAGCTACTCCTTGAGATTCTGAAGACATTCAGATCACTCTTAGTCAGAAACACAGCATGGAAAATATTTTTATTCTAAATAGATGTTTTCATAAGTTCGTATTCAATAAGCAGCATTTTTGACCTTGAGAGACAGCTATTCATAGGGCTTCATCTATCCTCAGGCAGAGACTGAGGTGAAGAGAGTTTCTGCCATTTGCAAAAGGGATCTGAAGTCCCTCAACAGCACTTGGTGCAACTGCTCATGTCTCTGAAGCTACATATGGGCCTAAATGCCTAGAAGAACACAAGTGTCACTGTATTCTCTTTGTTTTCTAACAAACACTAATAATATATACAAAATTCACTCTCTCCCCTCTCAGAATTATCTGTCCTAGCAGAGGTAAGGTTGTGTGCATTCGGTTGTCAAAAACCAAAGTAATGGGCTATACTGAAATTGTAGCTTGTGTCCTGTGCAAGGGTTCTGTGTAGCTCTACCAGCCCTGCGATGATGGCACTCTGCCACTCACGACTCATTTGGTTTGTTCTGGGTCCTGAGGTCCAGAGCCCAGGTCAGGCCACGAATTGCGGACACTGTCTCGGTGGAAGTATGCGATCCTGCACACCCACGTCCACATGAACACAAAGCAAACAAGACTCCATAGTGGAACTGAACAGTATGTTGGCTTCAGGTCAGGGAGCTCAGATATACTACAGTCAGCAAAAAAAGAGCAGCTTTAAAAGAGTAATTCAATACACAAAAAAGATTTTCCAAGGTAAGAAATACCCCAAAGAAGGGGATTCGGTTTTCTGATTTCAGGAACAAATACAACCTTTATGGAAGCCCTGCTTTGTTCCAAAGGGAGAACTCTAATAAAAATGACTTTAAGTTTTATTACTCATGTAAGTCCTTTAGAGGTGCCTTAAAACCAAACATATGACAATCATTTATTTTAAAAGGCCATGCACATGGTTTTCAGGGGTGAGAGTCTGAAATTCCTTGTTTGCCTGCTTCCCTTGTTCAAGAGTAAGTTGCAGAGTCGACAGTGTGCCAAGCTAACAGAGTGCCAAGCTCCTTACCTATGCGACAGCCACAAACCTTGTACAAGTGTCACATTTCTGAGGACTGAAAACATTTATATTCTGCAATGCTAAACAGAAAGAAGAAAGAAGAACAAAGAAAAAGAAACAAGAAGAAAATGAAGTAAATCACCAAACCTGACCTTGTCACAATGCTCACATACTTCTCTGCATACTGTTTCACGTAACCCAACAGCAGCCATTAAGAAACTGTCACTGCCAGGCAGTGAGACATCAAAGCTTTGCTGAATGCTCCAAACTTGGGATAATTCATTCAATTAATAACTGACAAATGCTGAGCTTCGCTGTATCCAGTAATGTCAGATATCTATGACAAAAGATGTACTGATACAGAGAAAAAGAAACGGGTAGTCCCTTCCATCTCATGTACTGTGGTCCTGTTACCATGTTTCTGGCCTATAGTGTTGGCAGCATTTTCTCACTCCAGATCCTATATTTGTTATGCTATGCATAAGCCGTATTGATTCTTTCTGGATAACAGGATACAGACTTTCACAGACATCTGTACAGCTGAAATGCAGCCTAAGCTGTCATCTTTACCTGTATCATGTGGACTTGTGCACCATTCATATCCATCCTGAAACCTCCTGCAGAAATAATTACTAAGGCATACACTTTTGACCATATGACCCCATCTATACATCGCTTACTGACCTGCTCTGCTCTACCATATCAAATATAAGGTACTTGTCCTGATTTTCAAAACATGCATAATTTATTATGGCTCAGTCATAATTTCTTACATGCTATCAAACTGTTGATGACTATTGTCGTCATGACCTATGACCCGCAGTCTATGGCCACCATAGTTAGTTTGATATCTAACTTTCAAAGAGGCACCTTCCCATCAACCCCTGAGGAGCTCATTTATACTTCCTTACACTCTCCTGCATATAATGCCTATGAAAACTTAACAATGGCCAGGTCAGTGCAGCTGCTCATTATTATGCTAACTTCTTTTAGAATCATAGAATAGTTTGGGTTGGAAACGGCCATCAAAGATCATCTAGTCCAATCCAGGGACATCTTTCACTAGATCAGGTTGTTCAGAGCCCCATCCAACCTGACTTTCAACATTTCCAATGATGGGCCATCCACAACTTCTCTAGGCAACCTGTTCCAGTGTCTCAGCACCTTCATCGTAGGAAATTTCTTCCTTACATCCAATCTAAATCCACTCTCTTTCAGTTTAAAACCGTTGTCCCTTGTCCTGTCACTACAGGCCTCCCTGGAGTCTTCTCTTCTCCAGGCTGAACAACCCCAACTCTTTCAGCCTTTCTTCACAGGAGAGATGTTTCATCCCTCTGATCATTTTTGTGGCCCTCCTCTGGATCTGCTCCAATAGGTCCATGTCTTTCTTCTACTGAGGACCCCAGAGCTGAATGCAGTGCTCCAGGTAGGGTCTCACCAGAATAGAGTAGAGGGGCAGAATCACCTCCCTTGACCTGCTGGCCATGCTTCTTTTGATGCAGCCCAGGATACGGTTGGCTTTCTGGGTTGCAAGTGCACATTGCTGGCATATGTCCAATTTTTCATCCACCAGTACCCCCAAATCCTTCGCCGCAGGGCTGCTCTCAGGAGCCTGTACATTTAGCCTGCCATTTCTTGTGTTGGACTTCATCTGCTCGGGGTAATCTCCTCTTCTTTTTCATTCACACAGCACTCAGGACAAAGAAGATGTCTGACTGTATTGATGGCAGAGAATAAGACTGTTTTTTCTTTGGGAAATGTGATCTGAACAAATTCAGGATTGGGATGTTGTTGTGGTTTAACCCCAGCCAGCAACTAAGCACCACACAGCTGCTCGCTCACTCCCCACTGGTGGGATGGGGAAGAGAATTGGAAGAGTAAAAGTAAGAAAACTCATGGGTTGAGATAAAGACAGTTGAATAGGTAAAGCAAAAGCTGGCACGCAAGCAAAGCGCAACAGGGAATTAATTCACTACTTCCCATAAGCAGTCAGGTGTTCACCCATGTCCAGGAAAGCAGGGCTCCATCATGCGTAGTGGTCACTTGGGAAGACAAATGCCATCGCTACAAATGTGTCGTGTCCCCTCTGCCCTTCCTTCTTCTTCCCTCAGTTTTATATGCTGAGCATGGCATCATATGATACAGAATATCCCTTTGGTCAGTTGGGGTCAGCTGCCCCACCTGTGTCCCCTCCCAACTTCTTGGGCAACCCCAGCCTATTCGCTGGTGGGGTGGGGTGAGAAGCAGAAAAGGCCTTGACTCTGTGTAAGCACTGCTCAGCAATAACAAAAACATCCCTGTATTATCAACACTGTTTTCAGCACAAATCCAAAACATAGCCCCATACAAGCTACTATGGAAAAAATTAACTCTATCCCAGTCAAAACCAGCACAGATGTGAACATGCTGAAGACATGTGAACACGTCTTTCATCTTTAGCTGCCTGAAAGTAAGGTGTCTCGTTAAACCTGTCACATAGGCTCCATTTACATTCTGTGGATTCAGGATTAATTAAGATGCTTATCTGCTGGCAGGGACAGCTGAATTGTCTCACTTTAGGAGGCCCATCCTTTGGTATGGTAAAGCCCACCTTGGAGTAGGAGGCAGCAGGTGAGGGCACGGGGCTGTTTGTTTCTCTAGCTTCTTGCCAGGGACTCTGGGGACCACCCACTCTGGTCCACTGAGGACCTGATCGCACTTGGGCAAGGCCCAATAACCTGCGGTATCTGCCTAACTGCAGTCCCCCTCCCACAGCCAGGTACCTCGGCCAAGACGGCGGCAGTGCTGGGTCTCACTGAGAGGGCTGAGGATCTCGAGGACTGCTGGTACAAGTTTTAACCAGCTCCTGGAATTTAACATCGCATGTATAATGACAGCAAGTCAGATTTAAGGAAAAAGGGATCAGCCTCCCGGTCTGCCTGCCCTGCAGTTAATATGCCGCTCACTCTGAAGTAATGGGGGCTTCTCATACACGACTTGAAGCGAATGGCTTGTATTAAGTTTTAGTGAGAGGCAGAGAGCTAAACTGGCTTGGGAGCACTTTGGTCCCTCCTAACTGTGGGGGAAAAAAAATTTAAAAGATTCACCATTCTTCTTTTTCTTCTGGACAAGACTGCATGTTTTGCCTTTTTTTCTACCCCTCGGCTAACTCGAAATCCGAGACACAGCACTCGTGCCTCTGACAGACTTGACATTAGCTGTTACAGGCTGCAAGATTTGACAACGCAGACAACTTTACCCGATTTTGTAGGAATGCATTGTTTCTGCCTCTTTTTTGAAAACCAGAATGTTTGACTGCTTGTTCTCAGCTATTAGCACAAGTTGGAATTTTGCAGGTATTTCTTTTTCCTTGTTCCTAACCCAAATCCCCCCCAGACCAGCACAGCTTAAGAGGAACAAAGAGGTTAAAAAGAGTAGGAATTGATTTTTTTTTTTTCCCCTGCCACCATTTGGTGCTGCTGTGGGACTACAACAAACCTTGGCTCTTTGTCCCTTTTTTAATAAGGATAAATGGGACTGCCAGCCCCCATGCCATGTGACCACTCTTTATGTAACAAAAAACGCCATCTGCATACATTTCAATTTCATGAGACAAAGTGCCTACTTCATCTAAAATCTCTCTCCAGGGGTGTGTATCAGTTACTTCGCCCTCGAACATCCAGCTGCAGATAAAGTCACTAAGCATTTACACAAGTCAGAAACAGACCTAACTGGGGCCCACGTGAAAAGAAGACCCCCGCTGTTAGTGACCACTGCTGGCTGGGTTTAATGGGAGGCGTGTGATTTCCAACTTCATGCTGTCAATTTTGGGTATTCTGGGTACTACGACTTAGGAGTCAGGAATCTGCGAGGAGTGAACCAGAGACCCCCAGTGCTGTAACAGCCAACGATGCACGGGTGCACACTCCAGTTGACGTGCTGGAGACAACATACCCGCCACGAGGATGCACATAACCCACTGCTTTGAGATGGAGGAGCAGAGTTTAGGGCTCCTGCCTGAGCAGCCCCTTCCTCCTGGTGTGCACTGGTCAATATGGTGCCTACCTTACACAAATCAGCGACCCTCTACACCACCCAGTCAGCAGGGATGTTGTGGAAAGCACACGCTGCCCTCTGTTCCCTAGTCTGGTCCATGGAGACCCTGGTGCAACCGCAGGGAAAGCCTTCTTCAGCCTTGACCAGGAGATGCTCCACATGGCTGTGCTCACAGGAGCTCTGGGGAGTATCCACTGAGCATGGATAAACCCACAACTTTTCACTCAGACAAGCGTAGGTGGAGAACACCAAAAAGCACTTTCTTATCAGAAATTCAATCTGTCATCCTCACCACCAACCATCCCCTGACAAATTTCAGGTCTCCATCAAAATACAGAGAAGTTATAGCTACTCTAACAAAGTCAACACATTTATCAAGATCGAAAACAAACATTTTCTTCCCCTGTTTTATTCCCAGAAATGCCTGAAATTTCCTGGTCACCATTTTCCCAAACAAAATAATTAAAATAATATGGCTTAGGGCAGATATCCATCTTGGAAAAATTCATCCCAAGCTGTCAAAGTGTAGCACAGTCATTAATCTTAAAAGAAAAAAAAAGGAGGAAATGAATGAGGTCTTCATAAGAGATGCTATTCCTAAGGGTGCTCAATGGGACTGTGAGAGGAGCTGAGCTGATCCTTCCTCCCCAAACACATCCCACCACACGGTCGGTGGTGTGCCAGCTCTGGAGCATGCTGAGCGGCAGCTGCCGCTGGTCCTCCCCAGGGGCATGGTGGTCAGCACATGAGCTCTCACTCCAAGCACAGAATTAAAAGGATAAACTCCAGGCCATGGTAGTGAATTGAGTCTAGCTTTAAAGGCAAACAGATATGATTAATAATCCTACAGATTTTTTTTGAGAGCACTAGAAGTGTTTCTCAAGGAGCTTCCCTGATCCATCTCTACCATGGACCCCCCTCTGCTTTGGTGTGACACAAGGGTTTATCAGCACTCCTCCAGGAAAAGCGCGTAACTCTGTCATGGCTCATCTCTAGTAATACAGCCAGACCCTGAAAGACTCACAATAAAACTCTTATCTTGTATCTCACAGTATACTGTTTTTTCCCCTCAACCTTCCGTGCTCCCTCTCACCCTTCTCTCTACCCATAAACACATAAACCTTTAAGAGCATTTCCACATACTCGAGTGTAATCTTGTATGAAATATACACATTATATTAATTATACCTGAAAAAATAATCTCACAAAATAATTACCTGAGTTTTGTTTTTAAAAAAATGCTTATCACATTATGACATTCAGATTTCTCTGATTAAAACTGATTAAAATGTGCACACATCCCCACACGCACACACAGAAAAGAGAAGGTGAACACAGATGCTCTCAGAGAAGACATCTTTAACTGAAAACTGCCTTCATATTTCGTTCCCTGCAAGGATATACTTCTAAATGCTATAACCAGAAAAATCTGCATTGCTAACTAATACACTTCAGTCTCAACTTATTCTATGTTTTGAAACTCTTCAGTCACTGATGCCTTTGCCCTAGAAGGTCAATCATTTAAGAAGACAACATTTTGCCTTTTTAGAGCACTATATATCACAAGAAGTGTTGAAGAAAGAACTTCACTGAAAGCCCTTGATGAAACATTCCTCTGAAAAAACAAAAATCAATAAAATCTTTGAAGTGTTGTTCTAAAGTACAACTAGTCTCATTTTCTGATGTGCCAGCATAAAACTGACTTCTGAGCAATTTTTACAGAAAGAAATAAGTAGGAATTGTCTTATTTGAAATGGAGGCCACAATAAAATCAATAGAAAACTTATACCATCTTTTAGATAAATGCTTTGAGAGGTTAACAAAAATAAACAAATGACATAAGCATTTTAAAATATTAATGGCAGAGCCAAATGCTTCAATTTAGTGAGGTATGTGTTCAGCATCTACTTGGTATTTTGGATGGGGGAAAGAGGAATTTGAGCTCCCAGTTCCAAAGATCCTGCCAATTTTCTGGGAAAGAGGGTTGAAGAGGTCTGCTGGTAGTGCCTGCAGCCTTCCCTGCAGTCCCACCGATGCTGGTGGGGCTCAGGAAGATCACACGCATCCCACAGAGCAGGGCACACCCAAGCCCACAGCAGCCTGCTGCAGCAGACATAGAAGTCTGTCTGTGCTTAATTAATTTCAGTTTTTAATAGTATGCATCATTACCCTCTATTGTACTCGAACCCAGCAGGGCCCATGCCCACACTGCATTCATTAATTTGTACAAAAGGCAACAAGCTTTAGCTTCCACCCTTGCAAATGTGCACCGTGTACCTGTCACAGACCCACTTTGCACCAACAACCTCCTTATGTATTTATTCTGCCTTTCACTAGAGTGCTATAACATCAATGGAATTGTATAATCCCAATTAAACCTAATCAATGATTAATAATCACAAAGCCCACACAGACTACTAGAGTAATTTGGAACCACTGAATAATAATACTGCCCAACAGGATTACAAAAGACTTTGTTGTCCTTTCTTAAATAAAAATTGCTAAGTTATAACGTACAATGAAAGGTGTACAGCTTGCCATTTCTCTTCAGATGTTCAGCAACATCTTCCCCTGTTTCCAGGGCTATCATAGCACTTATGGGATACTCCTAAGCATCAAAGTAATGTTTTAGCTCCTTCAAATATCACTACATTTTCATGTTGCATTGGTAAGAAATGTTTTTGACTTAACATATTTTTTATGCATGTCACTGCATTAATATGTTTTCACACAGTTGTTCTTTTTCTTTTTTTTTATAATACTGTAAATTTTTATGTGTTAAAGCATCTCTGAGATTGCTATTCAAAAGGCATTCCTCAGAAGGAAGGTTAGAAGCAGTTAGAAGAAGAGACTGTTGTGACATTTTTTTTTCTAGTATCCATCAAGAGGAGTACAAAACAAATACTCAGACCACTTCCACGTGACCATGGGCAATGGTCTCGCAGTGCTCCTGGGAAGGACAGAGCACTGCCCTGTCCTTGTCTCGCAGCTCCCACCTCTGAAGATGCCTGCTGAAGAGTTGCTTCCACTCCCCCTTTTATGTTCCACATCTTGTTTCATTTTGAAACATAATTCAGCATCACTCCTACACTGCAATGCTCTGTGCAACCTCAGAATTAAATTATTGGCAGTATACAAACACGCTGGCAGCATTGACGTGCCACACCAGGTGTCTGACGAAACACAAAACATCCCTCACTCAAACCAGACTCACACCACTCTGACCTTCAGCCAAACATTAATGTCAGGAACTATTAACTTTGCTAAGTTCATTTTGTATTGAGTGTTTTTCTTGGAAATATTCTCATTCATAATCTTGTGTTGTATAAGGTTATGTTCAGGATTATATGATTTTCATAATGGTCTGGAATCGGACTTTGAACAACATTATGAAGCTGGTGAAGGGTCTAGAGAACAAGTCTTATGAGGAGCAGCTGAGGGAGCTGGGGTTGTTTAGTTTGGAGAAGAGGAGGCTGAGGGGAGACCTTATCGCTCTCTACAACTACCTGAAAGGAGGTTGTAGAGAGGTGGGGGTCGGTCTCTTCTCCCAAGCAACAAGTGATAGGACGAGAGGAAATGGCCTCAAGCTGCGCCAGGGGAGGTTTAGGTCAGATATTAGGAAAAACTTCTTTACCGAAAGAGTAGTCAGGCACTGGAACAGGCTGCCCAGGGAAGTGGTTGAGTCCCCATCCCTGGAGGTATTTAAAAGACGGGTAGGTGTGGTGCTTGGGGACATGGTTTAGTGGCGGACTTGGCAGTGCTAGGTTAATGGTTGGACTTGATGATCTTAAAGGTCTTTTCCAACCTTAACAATTCTATGATTCTATGATTATTAGAAAACTAGAACAGCCATATTTATATTTCCTTAATTTTGAGACAAATAATTGCAAATAATAGAGAAGAAACAGATGGGCAATCACAGTGAACAGAAGCGGATATGGTCTCTCTCTAAACTGTTGCTGACTCATGTCATCAGATCACTGCTTGAGCAAAGAATGAGACATGCCACTCTTCCATGAGCTATGGGATTTCATGTAACCAGATGTAATGATAGGCATTATGTCAATATTAACATGAAGTCTCAATGTTTTAAATTACAGACATCATAATTTCATGACTACTGAAATAGTACAGGGCTAATTTGTAAAACAGAAGTGTCCACGCAGGCAGCCATGGACCTAGCAAGATGTCCAGGGCCATGCAGGTTAGTTTCAATGCCTTCTAAATGATCTGTAAATGCCTAATCTTTTAATGATCTTTAAATGCCTTTTAAAACCTTCTGCAATATTAGAGGGTCCTGGCATGGTTAATGGGCAACAGCTATTCTGAAGTAATGTGAAAGACCTCTCAACATCTCTGTTACAGCTTGTTCATAACGGGCTCCAGACTACACTAACAATTTTTCTGCCTCAGAGCAGTTCTTAAAACGTTCAAAATAATCAGTGTGATTACTCTCCAGCTATATATATGTGTGGCTGATATATGGGATCTCAGTGTCTTTCACCCTTTTTCAGATCCTGTGAGGAAAAAAATGGCTTGATGTCTTCATTAATATTTTGCAGGCCACTAATACACACTATGTAATGCAGCCTCAAGTGAGAGGGGAATAAATGAACTTTCTGAGCGACTGGCAATTAGTTTTGAAAGACTGTGTAGATCTAGCAACCTCCTGAAGAAACAGAAAAAAGAAAATGTGGCCTCTGTCTTTCAAAAAATAGAGATAACAATCACCCAAAAAGCAAAGCAACATGCATCTGGCCCTTCCAAAGCCAGATCAGCCGAGCCCCTAGTCCTCTACTATACCCACAGTGTGAACATACCACTTGGGTGTCACGTTGAAGCAGTATCAAAAGAGGAGAAAACTGCTAAACTACCCATGGGATAGTGACCAAAGTGGGACACGGAAGAACAGCAGCTTTCTGCATCACGACTGCTTTCAGGGAAAACAACGTAGAACCTCAAAGTTCATTTGCAATGTAGAAAACCACATCCAAGGGGACAATGCTTCCCCCTCAAGCAAAGTGCTCCATATGAAATGCTTGACTTTGTTTTTAACCTGTTTAATCATTTACAAAGAAAGACTACCCACAATATACCTAACCAGAATTTTACCTTATTGGGTGATGGAAACTGGCAAGCCTGTCACTGTGAACCATATGTTAGACATAGCTGGCAATTCCTCTGCTTATAAATCTGACTCTGGCTTTTATGAGCACTTGCTGAAGTCATGGTGATGAGGTTGTTATTTCATAACTGAATAATGCAGTTTTATGGCTTGTAAATTCCCTGCTGAATGGTTTGACGTTAACTCGTGGAAAAAAGAGAGGAAGGCAGAATGGCTGTAGAGGAAGATCGCTGCAGGAATCTGCCATCCTAGCTGCCAGAGGCGACTCCACACTCTCTCCTACTAAAGGCTGAGTCTGCAGCTTCAGAAGGCACTACAGATTTGAAAAACATTTCACAATGCATGACAAAAATGGTGAAATGTGTTTTGCCTCTGTTTTCTGCATTGGTTTGAGTAGGAAGAAAGCATTCAGAGGCTGTGCTGACCACGTTTAGTTCATCAAATAACATTTTGCTCCCCAAAGTTATTTCAGTAGACCTGAAGTTGCTGCAGGTCACATCTGAGCCTCTGGAATTTCTTGGTTTGTAAAAGCACCCTATTCCACAGAGTTTATGTTCATAATAGGAGACAAGAGTTCTGGAAAACATACAAGCAGAGAAGTTCAAATAATTTCTTAAAAAAATTAAGTGCTTTATTGCAAAAGATAAAGGAGAGAAAGAGAAATTGCAATACAGCATTGCAGCGTAGCAATGCATGAACGTGAATGAAGGGTTACAACAGAAGGAGGATGATTCACAGAGAAACACAGCAAAGACAACCACAAAGTATAAAAGATTAAACTGTATTTCTATGCTACATGTTAACCCCCAGGGTATTCCAGGGCATACATATTTTCAGACACTGTGCCTAAACAAGAGTCTGGAGAAAGCTATTTCTGTCAATTAAAGGCAGATTTTTCTGTCACCAGTGCTGAAGTGGCCATTTTATTCCCTGCCAAACTACAGATTGCTTTGAAAGAAAAAAGTTGTTGGGTTTTTTTTTATTATGATGACTCTAAACCAGTTACAGCTGTCTAACAAAACAGATGTGGGATGGCAAAAGTGGAGGAAAGTTCACTGGATCTACTCTAAAGGAAATAATTGCGAGACAATACGCTATTCTGGAACCCTAAGTCAGTGCAGAAATGCTAACGGCTTTCATGTGGACTCCCTTCCCAACGGCACGATCTGCTGACAAATGTAGGCGCTGTTGAATTGTATTTGCTTGCTCCTGGAAGGCACTGATGTCGCGCGTGCTGCTGTGATGGTCAGAATTTTAATGCTGCTCTATCACAAGAAGAAACAAACACAGTGATCCTTATCATGATGGTGCCCTGCCCCTCCCTCCTGTAATTTTCCTCACCTTTTTCATTTCCTGAAGTCAAACTGAATACCTGCAAACGAAGAAAAGCAGTCTTCCTTTTCCATTTTCCATTATCTTGTTGGGTATACCCCATATATTATATAGAATACTTATTCACCGTGTAATCAGAGTACTTATTCACAGTCAACACTCCAGTCACTAGAGCTCAAGGGAACATATTTGAGCTATCTTTAAATTAGCTATCTCAGTATTGATAGCAGGGTAGCTATCATAACACAGAGCACAGCACAGCACGCCCGATACTGCAGCTGCTTGAAAGTTACCACAGGTATTTTTGAGAGAGCTGCAATCTCAGCAGCATTTGGAATGAGGGGCTCTTTTTTTGCATATTTATTGTAACTATCACAAGTTCAGAAATGAAGAAGGGAGGATAATGAAATAGAGAGAGAGAAGGAGAGATGAAAACCAACATGAATCAGCTGAAGGAAGAAAACAAAAAACAGGCTCACCTCCTTCATCCCTTAAGTTATTCAGGTTATTAAGTAGCGTTGTTTACCAAATTACCATGTAAAACAATCTTTTTGGCCTAGATCTGCTCAAATTGAAGTCAAGGGGTAAAAAATTTAAAAAAAGGCAAAAAGAATGGGATGAGGCTATCAGCTAGAGACTTCACAGGGCTTAAAACTACACAGAAATATGATGACAAACACTAGGAATTTTGGAAAGTCGTTACTTTGACTAAAGCTTAGGACTCTGAAAGAAGATAAATTTGCAGTTATGTAATGGACTCTTACACATTTGCTGAAATTTTCTCACAGGAAAGTGAGAAATAATAAGCTTACTTTTGGGTGAGAGAGGAATATAGTCCTGGTCAGTGGGATGGATGGATAGGGGGAGGTCCTCATGTATGATGCACAAGCAACATCTCACATTCCTATTTATTTCTTCAAGATAAGAACATTTCCAAGTTATTAGTGCTGGGAAACTGCCTACATTTGGAAAGGCACATCAGGTGTCATGTACACAACAGAAAGCAGATCAGCAAAAGGACAACACAACTTACAAAACAAACTTTGAACTCTCTTACTGGTCAGCCTTGGTTGACTTAAACCATTATCTGAGCAACTCAATCTGCTGGATCAGAGATCTTGACACAAGGGAGTATACATAGATAGATGAGCCATCAGTCAGTTCTTTCTCCTCCTGTTTTGAGACTTATGATCTATACACACAGCTTAAAGAAACATTCCCACAGACACACTTTCAGTATTTTATGCACTTAATCTTCATTTTCACCCAGACGGTTTTCTTAGTCAGATAATTTATATGATCAATGTATTATGAAGCCAAGAATTACCAGAATACATTACAAAAGATCTGGAAGACTTGAACAATAATTACACTGAAAAAAGTTGTTTGAATTATATCCCAAAACTTGTGTAAACCTATAGTAAACTGAACCCTCTTCTCTCATTCCAGTGGATTACTGCATGTCAGAGGTCTTGTATGACCCAAGTAGAGATATGGAATAAAAATGAGCCCAAAAGCCAAAGTCTATCAAAAAAGATTGTTTACAAAAGAAATAGTGCTATAAATACCCACAAAAAGCATTCCTGGCAAGTACTCACCAAAGGGAGTGCCACAGATCTAGAAAGAGATAGAGGATGAATGCTGAAGCTTAATTTTCTAAGATATATCAGATTTTTAGTCTCTGTAGCCTCTAGAGACATAAAGTGAAGTCGATCATGTAAAAAGACTGTGATCAAAAGCTTGGATAGTCATAAAAATGCTCTGGGGGAAAAGGATGATACTGAATAACACAAATGTTTAGTGTTGTACTATGGTCTGCATAGCTTCTTATCAATAAAAAATTTACTTACCTGAACATAACCTGGGGCAAATATTGTCCCCAGCTACATCAAGGCCACTCAACTGAGGTCCGTGAGTTCAGGCAGATGCAGAAAAAGGCAGGATTATGTTATTTAGCATAGCCCATCATTTATGAACCATGCTAACAACACCCACTTGTAATAAAAGGAATATGCAGAAATACCTAAATAGGCTGTTCCTGGTTGATTTTATATATAAAATTATCTTTCCCTTTTGGAGAAATTAGTCTTTTTCAAACTAATGCAGCATATTCATGGGTGACTATCTATGTCCTCAGAGAACAGTAACATTAGAAATAATTATGAGCCATCTTAATTAATGAAAGCTGGTTTTCCACCCACTTAAGTTTTTAATCTATTGCTGCGCTAGCCAACTGAGAATTGACACACTGACAGTAAGGAACTGATTATATCACCACCAGCATTTTCTGAAAAAGCTAAGAGCCAAACACTGACTTGTCCTTGGGAAAGAATGCAGCTCTAGGAAAGCAAGTGGAACTAAACCTGGTAAAAGCAACATCAGACACAAGACTTGAGCATTTCTGTACTGATGTCTTTTCCCAAAGCCAAATTTCAAGAAGACATAAGCCCATACTGTTACAGGTAAAAGGCCAGAATGAGATCAACGTGACAAGCACACACAAAGTCAACAGAACCAACCTAACCTCCCTGCAATGTGAGGGAACAAAAATATTATTTTCATTATATGTATGTCCTTAATTTTGGTGTATCTTTAAAATGGCTTTTCAGAAAGAAAGGTGTTTGCATGCTCCACATTCAAAGCCCCATTGTCTCCAAATGATGTTAAAAATTTTGGCCAGGAGTAACAATATTGTGGCTCTGCCACTGCATAGAATTATACGATAACACTTAGTGGATCAGGGAAGGAGTGATCATGCTATGGCACCTACAAAAGCAGAGCAGGTCACAGTACAAACCTCCTGAACCAAAACTTGTGGGGAACGGTGATGTGAACTTTCAGTCAAGAGAGAAAAAAGTGAATGTAATAAATAAAAGCTACCAATGACTTAAGAAAGTTTAACTCATTTCACAGGTAAGCTTTAAAAATCCTACATTTCAGAGTTTTTCAGTTGTGTCCAGCTCTGCTGGACCTGATACTGCTTTTCTGCACCTAATATTCATAAACAAGGAAGGACTGATCAGGGATGTGAAGGTTGGGGGCAGCCATGGCTGCAGGGTGACAAAATGGTGGAGTTCAGGTTCCTGAGAGGATGGAACAAGGCAAACAGTAGGATCACAGCCCTGGACTTCAAGAGAGCAGACTTTGGCCTGTTGGGGATCTGTTTGGAAGAACCCCATGGGATACCACCGAGGAGCAAAGAGGAGTACAAGAGCTGGTTGATTTTCAAGGATCACTTCTTCCAAGCTCAAGGTTAGTCCATCCTTAAAAGCAGGAAGTCAAGCATGGGTGGCAGGCAGCCTTCATGGCTGCTGACTGAACTCAAACGTAAAAAGGAAGCATACAAGAGGTGGAAGCAGGGACAGGAGAAATGGAGAAACAGTATGAGCATGTAGGGATGGGGTTGGGAAAACCAAAGCCCATCTGGAGTTTAATCTGGTGAGGGATGTGATAGGCAACAAGAGCTTCAACAAGTTTATCTGCAGCAAAAGGAAGACTAGGGAAAATGCAAGCCTGCTGCTGAACGGGAATGGGGACCTGGTGACAAAGGACATGGAAACAACTGAGGTATTCATTGCATTTTGTACCGACGTACTGATAAAGTATAGACTAGATAAGTGGAAAGTGAGGTGGCCTGAAAACTGTCAGGCTCAGAGGGTTGTGGTTAGTGGCATGAAATCCAGCTGGAAGGCTGGTCACTAGTGGTGCACCCCATAGGTTGATACTGAGACCTACTAAATACTGTTTAGCATCCTCATTAATTACCTGGACAATGGGACAGAGTGCACCCTCAGCAAGTTTGCAGATGATACAAAATTGGGAGGAGTGGCTGATACACCAGATGGGTATGCTGCCATTCAGAGGAACCTCAAGAGGATGGAGAAATGGTCTGACAAGGACCTCATGAAGTTCAATGAAGGGAAATGTCAAGTCCTGCACCTGTGATGACCCCAACCTGTGATAACCCCAACCAACAGGACAGGCTGGGATCAAACAGCTGGAAAGCAGCTCTGCAGACAAGGGGGTTCTGGTGAACACCAAGTTGAACATGAGCCAGAAATGTTTCCCTGTGGTAAAGAAGGCCAACAGCCTCCGGGGCTGCATTGCCAGCAGGTCTAGGGAGGTGATCTTTCCCCTCTGCTCAGCACTGGTGAGGCCACATCTAAGTGTCGTGTCCAGTTCTGGGCTCCTTAGTACAAGGGAGACACAGACAAACTGGAGATTGTGCAGCAAAGGGCCACAAAGATGATTAAGGTCTTGAACCATCTGTCATATGAGGAGAGGCTGTGAGACTGTCCAGCCTGGAGAAGAGAATGCTCAGGCGATCTCATCAATATATAAACATAAACATAAACATAAATACAAATACAAATACCTCATGGGGGGTAAAGAAGATGGAGCCAGACTCTTCTCAGTGGTGCCCAGTCAAAGTAAAATAGGCAATGGGCACAAACTGAAATGCCTGGAAGGTCATTTAAACATAATAAAAAATGTTTTTTACTCTTAAGGATGGTCAGATGCTGGAACAAGTTGCCCACAGAGGCTGTGGTGTCTTATTCTTGGAGATACTAAAAATCCAACTGGACATGGCCCTGGGCAACCTGCTTAGTTGACCCTGCTTTGAGTAGTGGGGTTGGACTAGATGATCTCCAGAGGTGCCTTCTGACCTCAACTATTCTGTGATTCTGTGACTCTGTGATTCTGTTTTTCCTAGTATCCTCATACTTTGCTTCCTACAGTGTGAAAATACACGGCATTTTAGGAGCACAAGAGCAAAAAATGCATACATGCTTGCATATACACAAGCAGTCTACGAGTAGCAGATGCCTTTATAGACAGGCATTACTGTGCATTTCTAACTGCATGGAAGTTGTACCACAACCTCTGTTCTTTGGCCAAGAGAGAGAATTGACCCAAGTCCCTACACAGCAGAAAAGCAGTTATCCCTTATTCATCATTTTTCAATCAAAGGCAAAGAATAAAAGAGTGATGTCCATGCTGCATGTACCAGGAATGTTGGGAAGCAAAGCGCCAGCGAGCAAACCACATCTGTACTCCTGGTATATCATTTTACACTATTCATGGCTGGAATGTGCTAAAGCAGCATGGCCCAACTGGCAGCCGGCGAGTCAAACCCAGTGCCTCCATTCAGCCTGCTGCCTTTTCCCTGGGCAGCACAAAGAATGGCTGGCTGAGCAGCCAAACGCCCCCTCCCTCGCTGGCTCACGGGCCTCCGGGCTCTGCCGGCTGGCTCAGAGGGAGCAGATGGGAAGAGGTTGCTATTTCTGGGGGAGGGAGGGAATAAGCCTTGGTTGCCAGTGGGGTGAGAAGCCTACCGAAGTAGGGAAAAGGTAGGAGTAGGTTGCTGCTGCCCTGGGGTGGTGGGGAAGGCAGGTGCTTGTGTAGGAAGGGTGAAGATAGGCAGATGCTGTTAGAAGAGTGGGTGGTCTTTAAGGTGGAGGGACAGTGGGTAGCCCTCTCTGGGATAACACAGAATGGATCCAGCTTCCAAGATCACTCTGCACAAGTGCATCTCCACAAATCCCTCCTAACAGCATTAGTGAGAAAATGCCTTGTTCCTGATATCGCAGTCCTGTGCTACCTGATTCCCCACCTTCCCCCTCCGGGTGTGAGCACGCTGCCTCCCTGCCCAGGTGTGATGCCCAGCTTCTCTGGTACGTGCACAGCTGCAGCCATCCTGCAGTGCAATCATGCATGCAGGGAGACTGCACGGACAGAGCTACCAGTCTGGCAAGCCTCTTCCAAACCTGCATGTTCCTTCCTTACGTACTCTCTTCTTTGACACATGATACTGTTTAAGCACCACCACTGCTTTAACTGAATCCTGTAAATAGGAAGAATCCTATAAATAAGAATAGGCATTAACTTTTTGTCTCTCAATAGACCTTTAATAACTTTTACTAGCAGTCTCCTGTCCTCTCAAGTCAATCTTCCAGGTTAATTTTACTTTACTATGTTCTTTATCTATGCAAAATTATGATGTAATTTGTCACAGATATATGCAAATATACCTACATGCATAGACATATGCAATATTAGACAGAAGAGACACGGTGTCAGATTTTATATTAAAATGTAGTTACTAACTTGACTGACCCAAGAGAGAATGTGTTGGATGCTGACAGTCAGAGGAAAATGTATTTGATGCAGATTCTATGCACTCACTGTACCAAAACTGCACACATGTATACCCTTACTCCTTGTAGATGGGGTAGTACTCCAGCTGAATTCATAATATTGTTTCCAAAACAAAGGCAAACTCCAGGTCCTAAATCCAGCTCACTTACAAGACAGGCTCACAAAGCTAATTCCCCACCACGTCTGAAGTGAGGTGCCCATCTGCTCTTCTCAACTGGAGATATATTTCCACAATGATGAACAGCTGCTTGAAAAACTTTGAGGGACAGTAACTTAGAACAACAGAAATGAAGACAAGCTGTATCAGAGAAGTCACTTCAAAACCCATGCATTTCTGATAACAAACCAAAAGGCCTGCCTGAGATGTAAATACCCTCTCCGGTTAGTGGCCCCATATTAGCCCCCCTAATCCCCTAGGATCCACAGCTCCAGGGAGTATTTTCTACCCTGTGAGGAAGTTTCCCATCTCTAAAAGCTGCAAGATGCCAGACAGATGGGGAATGAATGCCACACACTGAAGACGTTGAGCACTTTGTGGCTATCAGTCTTGTTTGGCAGGACAACCGGTATGGCAGACAGGGTGATGTGGCCTCAGTTGTCAGGAAGGGGAGAGTGTACGCAAGAGGTGTCTGGAAACAGCTGGGAAACCTCCCCACACTTTCTACCCCATGATAAGCCAGCAATAAAACAATACTTTGTAAACCAAGTAAGTACCCGGATTTAGCATGGACTTTCCTGCCAGTGACCCCTGCAGCACTGTACAATGATGGGAAAGTGTCGTGGTGTTCATTTTACATGGGGGGAACTGGCAGCACATTTAATGGCAGTGGTGGAAATGAAATCCAAAGCTGCAACCCTGGCTCTGCAGTAATCCAAAATGTTTTACCACTAATGTCACCGGAGCCAAATTTCACTCAGATCTTCTGACTCCTGTACAACCCTGTGTACATTCCTTTTTTTTTTTTTTTTTGGTATGACCTTGCTTTTGTTTTTTTAGCGTGTGGGAAGAGCTATTCCCTAGGATTCCTCTTAGCAATGTCCATCTCTTTGTTACAAACACGCTCACTAAATTCCAGGGAAACGAAGCCCCGTTCTGCACTTTTGAATTCAGGAGTCCTAAGGTGGATATAGAGATAGATGAACACTGTGAGAAGCTGAGAGAAGAAAAAATAACCTGAAATTTAAAAAAATAATCTGCAAAGTTGATTAACTGCTTTTGCTTGTATTTAAACTGGCAATGTGCATGGGTAGCAACGCAACCTTTCTGCTGGTATCATCCGAACACACTATCTCTTGGATCTGCTGGGATCAGTTCTAGAAGCACAAAGATAATTCAGTGCCCATAATCATTCAGGTTGAGGCCTCTCAGGTGAGGCACATGGTAATGTCAGCATCGCTATGCCTTAACCATGATGTAGCACCACTCCCATTACTTTCAGTCTTATAAAATGTTCATTAGTTTTTTTCTATCCTACCACTAACTTCTGCTGGAAGTTCTCTCCCAGGGCTGACTCTTTGACCCCATCTTTGACCCCTCTCAAAAGCCGCTCACATCTTTCCTTCTGCCTTCACGTTTCCATGTAGCGCAGTCCCAGTCACAGCACAGCCCCGAGCCCTCCTTCAGCCCCGTGGACCCCCATGCCTGTCCACTGACACTTTGATTCTTCTTGGACTCATTACACTGTTTTAAGACATCTTTGCTTGGGCAAAATGTTCACAGAAAGGCCATGGGACTATTGCTTGAATATGGACTTTGCAAAAAGCCCTGCATTGTGCTCACCGAGGTTATACACCTCTGGGGGAGACCAGTTCATGGATTCAGGAAAGGTGCTAAGACACTAAACCTGGTATGTGGATAAAAGGTATCTCTTGTATTAGTGTCACAGAGGGACACTGATTTCTCTTGTCACCATAACCAACCAGCACACGCCCTCTCCATACTCCAAATATAAACAAAAAAAACAAACAATAAAACCCAATCAAACCAAACCAAACTAAACGAAATCAAAACCATGCCAGGTCAGAAACGGTTCTTAAAGACACCTGTGCCCCTAAAGGTACCATCGTGCCTTTGAGCAACACAGAGGCACATCATGTCAGCAACAGCTAATTAATTTCAGGTCACCCCAGTGCTCTTCAGCGTGGCAGGGAACAATCCTTAGAGAAGGCAGCCCCACTCCGTACCTGGCCAGTGCTCAGGGCAGAGCCTCACTGGGAAAAGCAGCAGTGTTCACCACCACCTCTTGTCGTGGGCAGAGGAGTGGAGCAACTCAGTTTGGCTGATGCAAGGACACATGTGGCGATGGCTTGATCTGGTCCGGCTGCATCCAGCTTTATACGCTGTCAAATCCAGTGGGCATGCTACAGGCTGTTTAAAAGCCACAATGAGGAGACAACATGCTCTTCAGTGATAGATGGCTCTAAACAAGCTCATGCATAAAATTAGAAGCAATCTGTAGAACTGTAATTTCCATTCTCCCATGGAATTGAAAGGAGGATGATTATTATAGCAGCAATTGCTCGGGCTGCTATATCAAAAGGTCAACCTGCAATTTCATTACCTCCACCCCTCAATACATACGCATATAACAAAGACCAAACCATTCACATTTCAAGAGCTTGTAACTCCTCCAGACATGTCATGTAGTATACAAATCAGAGCCCAGAAGCACTCACTTGCCATAGTAAAACTAGAAGGTCTATTTGTAGGTATATTTGAAGTTGAGGAGGTCTAATAAAACCTGGGTACATTTTTGTGTCAGCTTGTTTCACACACTTCAGCAAAACAGCTTTTATTTTTTCTTACTGAGAAATTTTGCACCCTATTAACCTTCTCTCTATTAGATCAGGAACACAAGCACAGCAACATTATTCCCCTGTGCAGGAACCACAGACCAGACCTGTGACTGGGGACTGATCCTTTTCTTTGATCCTTTCGGTCTCAGTACATTTGCAGAATGTAACCAACTCACAGACCACATTTCTACAGGATTAAAATGTGTATTGCTAACAGCACTAAAAGGTGAATCACCTTACTGAAACAGAAACTTTAAGCTGGCATTGTCCCTTTCACAACGTGAGAGCTTCTTCTGAAATAATAGCCATAATATCTATTGGTTTCAAGACATTTTTAAAATTGCTAAATATTTTGTGATTGTGATCAGAGAAAACCGAATTATCTTCTTTCACATAACAGCTTCACCTTCTAAACACTATCATCAATGAGGAAATGATATACTAGTTCAATATGATGCTCAGCTACGATGCCCCACAAGAATATCAGTGAAATTTTGGGAGATGAACAATGTAATATTGAACATCATATGAGACTGAACAAAAAAATGAGGGAATCTTCTGTGCATTAAAAGCAATTACCAACTAAACTAAGATCAATGACATGACAAACTACAACACAGGAATGCTTTTGCTTGCTTGAACTGCTTCATTTGCTCTCAAGCTTCAAACAGAAGTCTAACTTAGAGCTTCTGAATTTCATGACCTTCTACTGTAATTTGCTTAGTTCACACCAAAAACTTGCAGATGAATGTATCAGTCACATTACTTTGATGGCATAAAACCAACCTGGACCTGTTGCAATGCATTCTGTTACACGGAAACAATACACCATAGGCCAGGCACTGAGATTATCTCAACCTAAAAGGTACATTTACTTTTTGTGCCAAACACAGTATTTATTTTTAAAGGATTGCTGTAGTTAGGTCATTATATAAAACTATAGGAAAATAAACTTTAACTTTCTCTTTAGAAGATCTGACATCAAACAAAGTATGGAGGCCTGGTAAAGAGCCTAATTTTGGTGGATTCAGCAGATATTTTGGCAGGAAAAAGTAAGAACAGGCCAGAAAATATCTCCTTCATCTGAGGCTTCCTACAAGCCAAACTGGATGACATTTGCTATTAATTCAGTCCTAAGAAACTTATCCCTGATGAGGTTTTCTAAATGACTGGGTGAGGGATAGGAGCATGGCCTGAGAATTTTGGCTCACCCTGCCTTTGTACCAGCAGTGCCCCATATTCTCAGGGGAGAAGACAAAAATCACCCTGCTCCAGAAAAAAAAAAACGTGTTAGTGGGTGCATAGGAGTGGCCTTTTAAAGACTGACTATGGATGTTCTGAAAAAAACCCACTACTTTCAGAGTAAGTTGATCTATACAAAATCCCTTTTAGCAAATTAAGAATGAGAAAAAATTAGAGAATCCTAACCCAGGGATATGACTGCCTCCAAGCTAGTTGCTGTACAACCCAGATGGACTAAACTTCTTCAAAGGACAAAATCCCACCATCTCCAAATCCACCAAAAAGCTGAATATCAAATTACATATTTAATGCATTTTATAATGCTATCTGTGCAGGAACATATTCCATACAAGAGCAACAACTGAACAAGAACATCCTGACCTGAAATTTCAGTCCCAATAGGTTTTTGTAAGGACATATCCATGGTATTCCTGTGCCCGGCACTACCACAGTATTGTAAAATCTTTAAACACATGTATCCTCACAAAACCGTAAGGCAAGGGAGTATTATTGCAACAGAAGATTCAGGTCTGTGCTACAAGAGGGATGCTACCACATCATATGGCATTGTTTTATACTAATGAGAGAAGACAATCCTCCAACAGTCCCCAAAATACCTCTCATGATTAACATTGTACAGAGAATTGGTCAATAAGGATTGCAATGGAAGTTGTAGGGGAAGCAGGAGTTTAAAATGTTCTTTTTCAAGCAGCCATCAGACTCTTCTCCCACTCTTCTTATTCAGACCTAATATTTACCACCTTCAAACCTCCTCTGGGCTTTATTTGCCATCTGCATAGGACTTAGAGCAAACTACTATTACAGAACTAGTGCTGGCCTGATTCCCCCATAATTATCAGTTTAGGATGAGAAAGAGGAACTCATATCAGGAATTCAAGCCTCCTGAAGTTTTTGATGAAGAAAGAGAAAGAACTCACAGGCAATTAATATGGAACAATATTTTTATTTCCAGTCTATGTCTGGCATCTTTTGCCTTAAAATGACTGAATTTACACTATGAGAGAACAAAAAGCTTTCACCTTAGTTACAGTCTACTGCCTAAACTCTGACTGAGATGGGTACTCTCTCTGAAGTGTCAACAGCTATGGCAAAAGCTAGCTCATTTTTAAAAGTTACGTACATATTTGAATAGCATGGTTATATGTTAAGGATAAAAGAAAAATGTATTGTGGTTGAAGTCTGGCATGTGTTTGGGAATGTAAAACAGAACACTTGCAGAGGAGACATTGGCAGCGTCTCAGTTATAACACGCACGTTAATTCCACTATAATATAATGCAGATATTTCAAATATTTCAAACATTTAGAATTTTTGTACACTCGCAATGCTTTTGAAAATCCACTGCATTAGCCAGATATCCAAGTTCTAGCACGCATTTTTACATGCAGCTATAGAATTTCACACTCCAATAAGAGAGTCAATTTTTACTACCCTATGTCTAACACAGCTTGCCTTCAAAAGAAGATCAATGTATATTTATAACTTCTCTTTTCCTCATGAGGAAAACAAGTTAGGTTTTTTTTTCTAATAAGTGGGAAATATTTCTTTTTATAAAATATAATGTAAATAAACTACCTTCTAAATGTGTAAATTCCACAAATTAGGTACTAAGTACCATGGGATTTTGCTTCATAATAACAATTTTGCACAGTAGGTGCAATTTCTTCTTGTGCACAGCTAACCATTAAAGTAACATTAACTTTTACTACAAAAATGGTAAGGCACTTATGAATATTTCCTACATAAAAATGGGACAAAAAAATCTTGAAGCAAACAAAACTTAATGGTAACATCTCTCCCTATCCCTATTAACAGACTAAATTACAAATAAAATCTTTTAAGCATTTAATTCCTTAAACAATGAAAATCTTACTGGGTTTCAAAAAAGGAAAGAAAACTGAATATGTTTTAACATTAGTTCACTTAGCACTTGATGAAATCCAAAGGAAACGTGTTTATCTACCTCTGGAACCAGCAGCTTTTAAATACAACTGTGCTTTGTTTTGTCTCTGTGCAAGGAAGTCTCTAAATCATTGCTCTACACCACCCGCACAGCCATACTCTCACACCCTTGCCAGAACCCAGCTTTATTCTTGCCATTTTACAGAGAATCGAGGCCCAACTTTAGTCCTACGAAATCAAGCTGAAGCTTCCCTTGCTGTCACCAGAACACCAGAAACACCCAGTGATGGTTCACACCACCTACCGGAGGTACCGCCTGTAGGACTGGATGAGCCACCTTACAGAGGTGGGTAGCTCCTTCCATGGACTGTGGAGGAGGTTTACAGAAGTCTTCCCTAGGCTAGATGCTTAACTTTATCATCTCCAGAGCCAGACAGACCCCAGTCTGACCAGGAGAGAGATCTGGCACCCGTCACAAAGGAACCCCAAAGTTCCCTGCTTCTCTAAGATTGCTTTACTCTGTCTCCTCTCTGCAATCTGTTCCCAACTGCTAATGTGCAAAATGTCTGAACAACAGACTGTGACCCACCTGATCCACTCTGCTACCAACACCAGTATTTTTGTACTGTAGGTAATGGACATCAATGACACCAATGCGATCCTGCAGTTTCCTCTGCTGTTTCCTCCAAATAACCTTAGTTCACATGATGCCAGTGAGACCACTCCCTTACAGTAGTTGTTCATATGAATATTACTTGACCCTAAGTGTGAAAGACGAGGCCTGTAAGACTAGCACAGCTATTCCAGCCATCTCAGGCTGTGAGAGCTCTATGATCAGGATATTAGAGGACTGGAAAGTGCCTTGCATCAGCGCCAACTTTCTTATATCTGAATATATACATATTTAGCTCTATATATTTAAGCAAGAAGAACCAAAGACACTCTATTTGCTACAACTATTTACCGAGATGTGATGAATCTCTCACTTCATGAACATAATGAAAAAATAAACAGAAGTCGTAACATATATTCTTCTGAGAACAAGCCGCGGTTATTCATAAAGCTTTTGAATGGTCTGGCAGTCCTTTCTGCCTACGGACAGGCTGTAATTGCTGCCTCTTAGCTGGAGTGAACCTCCAGCCTGGTGCCTGACCTTGTGGTCACCCCCCCTTTCATCTTTTATATTGGCTTAGCAGACAAGACGGCTTTATAAAATCTGTGCCTAACGCATTTTGGCAAAGCACTACAACTTGATACCGTTTTGCTTTTGACAGGCTTCTCGTAACTCTGGCCATTTCTGTAGTTTCACTCACTGCAACTATCCAGTATCATCCAGGGACTGAAACGTGCAAGTGGTATGCTTCTTGTAAAAAAAATCCCCAAAAGCCTCCTTCAGGCCAAAGGAAATTCACCCCCTGCCCTTGAGCTGAGCTCTGCTCATTCTCGGTCTCACTGGGCTTGCGGCAGAGATTGGCTCCATGTGTCAGAGGAGAAGCTGCCAGGCCCCAGCGAGGCTTGGGTCTGGCACAGACCCCAGCAGAGACCTCAGCAGCAGGCGTGACAGCCGGGACGCATGGCAGAGGTGGAAAGGTTGGAGCTTCCAGAGCAATGAGGATGAGAAAGCTGGCAGTTTTGTGGCTAAACAAGATTTGACACAGATATGTTGGCCACTGTTTGCTCACAGGTTTGGAAACAGAAAGATCATCAATAAAGTTTCTCAACAAGAAAAGCCACAGTGAAATCAACATAGCGATAGAGAGGAGTGCAGGCTCTTGCAAAGATCCAGGATTTCTAAGTAACAAATTCCAGAAAAAGAAGGTGAAGCTGACACTTACTCGCTTGCTGATGCTTTCTGATCAGAAAGACTGAACTGTCTCGTTTGTGTCACGCAACTACCCCGACCCAAAACTCTCCCAGAGGGGAATGGACCACTCCTGCCCTCTCTTCCCACTTTGAGTCCAAGATAGGCACCAGCTCAAACCCACAGAGGGAATTTTCTCTCCTCTCTCCTCCAAAGAAGTAGTAAATAAATACATGTTATGTTACCCAAGATGGGGTTCATCCAAGTACTGATCTAAAGCAGTCATCTCTGACACCTCAAGGCTTTTTCTGTAGCCAGCAAAGACAGGCTGCCCTGGAAAGCAGTTCACCCTCCGTGCATCTTAGAATGGGATGTGTTTACTTTTAAATGAACAAAGTTGGATGACGTAAATTCCCACCAGAGTGTGCCATTTTTTACATACCTTCCTACAGAAGTTCAAGACAACTGCAAGGAGCAAAACAGCTGCCAAAACAAAGGTAAAATAAAAATGATCTGCATCAGTTCAGGGCAAACCCTGGCTTCAGTTGAGGTCAGGAATTCCTGTAGCAGTGAATGGGAGCTCGCACTCGGAATTTCATGGTGGGGTCTGTGGTGGGGATGTGACAAAGCTACTGAATTCCTGGCCTGTGTTGTTTCTGTGTCAGGGGATTGCTCTCTTTGCCCCACTGCAGCGTGTTTGTGGCACTTCTATGCTGACAGAAGAGCATATGCAGACTATGTCAGGGATAAGAATCAGCTGCTATAACTTGCTGCGTTCAAATGCTAGAAGGCAGATGGCTTCAGCTCTTTTGTACCAAGCAAAGCGATGGAGATGAGAGCCAGAGGGGAAATGCAGTACTTTAGGAGTTCCTTATAGCCTCAGTTCTCTGCTCCCTTGATCCTCATTAAATGTTTGCTCAATCCATCCAACTTATTCAACTATTGTTTTCCCAGCTCAGCTGTTTTGCAGGGACTCTGACAACACAACCATTCCTGACAAACATCTGGGATCCCCAGCAACATATTGCAGAAGAAAGAATGCTACATAGTACAGAACAAAAGAGAAAGAAATGGCAGAAGACATGGGGACATCCAGACTAGACCACAAGACAGAGAAACTCTCTTCTCCATGCCCATGAATGAAGAAGAAAGGCTAAAATGCTACCTTGAATGAGCACTAGCCTGCAGACTGCTTTGTAGAATACATACAGTTTCAGAGGAGTAGTTCTCATGTGCCATAAGAAAAAGTGAACTGGAGTTGCTACAGAATCGCTGAAACAGAACAATTTTAAAGCCTCATAAAGGTTGGCTGAAGTTATTTGTGGATATTGCAAATAATGCAGGAGACGGTAACGTGGACACGCATGGGGCAGACAGCCAAGGACACACAATTTCTGTCTACTGCCCCCCTAATCTCATCCTAGAAAAGTCTCCAATAAAGACCAGATCTAAATAAAAAAGACTAACTGATTAAAAAAAAAAAAAAGATCACTGGCAAGTGAATGGGTGCTTAGGGATCTCATGCCTCTGCACAAGCTTCAGCTGTCCGTGGCCTAAGAGCTAGAAACTGATGGACCTTGGCTCTCCAGGACACCTCTTGGCCAACTACAGGTGGGTAAGGATCAATTAAGAAAAGACCAAATAGAACCTAAGCACTATTTGTTTAAATTATGCCATTGCATTCGAATGCATCTGTCTCTAATAAACCTATTTAAAGTCAAATTGAAAACAATTATATCTATTAAAACATAAAATATTAATACTTCTTTACTTACACCGAATAATTGAAACAGTACATGCTTGTTGTCAGTTTTAAAACAAGTCAAATATCTAAAGTGGTTTATTAGTAACAAGTTAAATGGAAGACAGTGGTTAAGCACCTAGAATAAGAAGTGCTAAAAGAGATTCTGACAGCACTAGTCTCTTCTGCAAATACAGAAATAATGTATCTTTCTTGACAGTTTATTTAAATATTTTTGGTTCACTGAATAATTCATTCCAAGTTGAAACCAACTAAGAGTTGAGGAAAAAACCAAACGAAAAAGCTTCAGAGACAGCTTGCTTTCTAATTTCATTTTGTGAATAAAAGCACAGGGTGAGAGGATGCGCACTGCAGTTCTAAAACGTTGAACGCAGCTATCAGAAATAAACAGATCAAGTAATTAATTGCAAAGTTCTTTTGTTTAATTACTCACTTTGTTTTAAATGATAAAACTTGCAGAAAAAATTATCTAAAGGCAAAATATATTCCACATACATAAAGTAGTTCTGACTCTAACAGCATTTTAAGAATGCTGCTATTGAACACTTTTCAGTTAATCTGACGTTTTCTCCTTACGCGAGCTGGGACCTGAACAAGTAGAAGAAAATTATTATCCAGGGAGAGCTCCATTATTCCTTTTTGTTTCTTTTATGAAAACATATAGATCAAGGACCTGAGTGAACCTGGTGTTTCTGGGTTGCAAAAGAGATGCTAAATGCAAGTTGCCACTTGACAGCTTGCAGAAGGGGAGGGCTTTGCTCACGGAACAAAACTGCTGCTGGGGAAGATGCCTTGTATGAAGAGAGGGAACTGCAGCACAGCCCTACAGCCTCTCTCCTTACTCCTCGAGCAGGGACAGCTAGGTGCACACCCCAGATCAAGCTGCATTTGACCAACAGAGTCCTGGCAAGGGGCAGAGGCCATAGCTTGGTGCTGCAAACACAAGGAGCACGTTTAGCTACTGCGAAGTATAAGACGAGAGTCTGCCGTGTAGACCTCATGCTCAACACGTGAGTGTAGTACTCCTGGCATCAAAGCCCTGCTCTGCTACCGACCCGAACTCTAGCAAAGTCACAGGCTTTCTACGACCTGCATATTGGCCAGGAGACTTTTTACCTTGATTTTTCTTTCTGAAGTAATGGGAGCAATGTTTCCCATGCAAGAAGCCATGCAAGAAGCCATGCAAGAAAAGTGGTCGAGTTAAGGTTTGGAGGGCACTTCTGATTACAGAAAATGCCATATACTTAAGTGAAATCACCTGAAAAGTTAGTACTAAAATCAACAAGAAAAGGAGGCAGGAGGAGGCATTCAAGCCTGCTTCACTCCTCTCTTAGAAGCAGATTCAAATCTGTACATGAACACTAGGACTAAGAAAAAATAACCCCACGTAGGTAAAAAAGAAGAAAATGAGGAAAGTCAGTGTGAAGGATTTCTCTTTTAGAGATCAGGTTACTGCAATATTTGCTTTCCACTAAAATTCTTTACGCCGTAAATTTAAAATATCACAGGCCCTTTATTACTCTGAGAAGACAAATTTATGCTGCTTAATTTGTATCCAGAAGAAAAAAAAAATTCACCTGACACTCAGTTATGCAGTCATTTTTTAGCTCTGCTGTATTACTGCACAAGAGAGATAAAGTACCATCACTGGGGAAGCTTTGAATGCAGCGATGTAGCTAACAGCCTCCTGGGCGCATCTCCTCGAACAGAGCTGCATTTCACTCACTGCACCAGCATTTCTCTAAACGTCATGCTGGAAATGAAGGACTGGCAGACTCCCTCACCGGAGTGCCTGGCTGCTATCTGCAGTGATTCAATGTCTGGAGACACTCAAAACAGCTTTCTTCAAAGATGCCACTTCATAAAAACTTCAATATATAAATGAAGTTTGGTCATGTCAAACATTGTTTAGGCACATGAAAAAGAATACTGTTGTGACAGACAGAAAGTCTGCCTGAATTGCATGGTTTGGCACCAGAAAATCCCAGCCCCTTCAGTACTGCAGGGAAAGAAATAGCAGTGAGAGTTACTGTTATTGGTGGCGGGACACAAATGCTCAAACAATGCTGGTGTGCTTTATTTCCACTAGCACAAAATGGCAGTTATTCAGGGCCTTACCTGTATAAACAACCTCCTGTACTTCAATGCTTTATGCCAAAAAAGTAAAACAAGAGGTTTTACTCCACAGCATACAACTACAACAAGACTTTGCTATTCCTGAGACGCTGCAGAGGAGAGGAGCGGTGCCCACGCACCCCACTGCTCCCCACGCACTCGGGTGTCCACCTCGGTTTCGGTGGTCAGGAGGAGGAGGACTGGTCCATTGCATCCCCCTGGCTCCCAGTGCAGAGAGACGGTCACAACCCCAAAATTGGGCACCTTGGGCAGTCCCAACCCCTCCCAGCCTCCTCATGCTGCCTCCGCAGGGGACCGGTACCTGGCAGTGCAGGGTACCCGATACGGACCCGCTCACTGCTCTCGTGAGCTCGAGCATCACGATGGCTGCAGCGCTAGCCACGTGTCACAGGAGGTCTGAACTCAAGGAACCTTAATTAATGCCCAGGTCCTCAGTGAGGAAACAGAAGCCGCTGAAGCGCTTGGCTTCCCGAGGCGAAGCAGGAGTTAGCTGTTTTGTTTATCTTGTTTGCTTCTTCCAGGGTGGCCCTGTGTGTCTTAAGTACAAGTTTTACAGACACAAACAACATTCCTGGGCCTTTGCTGCTATTTCTGGTGGGTGTGGAGCCATCCCTCGCCAACACCCGAGCTGTTCCTCCCGGATGGGAGCTTGACAAAGCAGTATCTCCCAAGGCTAAGCTCCATCCCACGACAAGATCATCAATTATCTCATTAAGAATCATCATCTTAAGGCAGAATTTAGTCTTTGGGGTAGGGAAAACGTCACTGGGGGAGATGCCATTAGATAGCACCATGGATAACCAGTGCACCGTAACAAAAATACTACAAAGCAAGCCAGGCTGTAGCAGAGCAGTCCTACAGAACAGATATTCCACGTCTAGGATTTATAGAAATGTTCGGAGTTCAAGAGGAATTACTCTAAAAAGCCATAGGATTTATTAGACAGTGCTAAACTTTCTATTAGCATTTTGACCTATCACGTATAAAATACAACAGGTATGCAGCTTTTTAGTGTAGAGCATGTTCCAAATATGACATATATTTTTTTCTTATTTTCTATTAAAAGTTACATGAGTTTTCAGCAGGCATTTTATGCCTTTAGAATTTATGTGAGATCCTCATCTGTTAGCCCAGTGGTGGTCCAAAAACATTTGAAAGGTCTCACGATGACATTTTTCCCTCCACTGTTAGATCCTTTCAGAAGGTGAAACGTTCTCCACAAATGGCTGGCTAGCTGCCCGGCACAGTAAAGAGATGAAGCACCTGCCACATCCCCTCCTATTTCTGTAAGGAGGAGAGAAAGGGGAAATCTTCTCTCCTTAAAAGCACAAGCTGAGCTGCATAGACACGCTATTGTGTATAGCTGCTGTGGGAAGGCATGGGGGAAGGTCTCCAATGAGCAATCAAGAAGGATCAGGAAAAATGTCATCCTCAGACAAAAGGGAACTCCGCCTAGAAAATGAACAAGGAAAGACCTTGAAAATTCACTTTTAGTGCTCTTGACCAATTCAGAGCAATGCTGGCAGACCTGGGAAGACACTGTCCTGCAGAGACGACGCTGCTGCACTTGCAAGGTCCCTCTCCTGCTGCAGGGACCCCTTACGGCACGAGGACCCGCACCGGCTCTGCGGTATGCACCAACGACACAGTGGGTTTAACACAGAACGCAGCCGTTATTTGTTAAACAAGCCACTTGTTTCTCTCATGGAGGCAAAGGGAAAGAAACTGGTCCAGCATTAAAACACAATACCAGACACACACACCATAATCTGGTATTAAAAAGAAACAATAGAAACCATTCATATCTCAACGGATATTAATCCTCACCTTGTATACTACTGCTATCCATCATAAAAAGTACAATTGGTTGTGTATTAAAGATTGTTTATATGTGACTTTAATTTTCTCTTTTTTAATTAGCAGGAGTAAGTAGGTTTAGGGGGGTTAATTAAAACTAACTAAAATAACTATCTGATGGTTTTAAGGATTAAATGCTTTTCCATCCCTAGGCTGAAAAGGGTACAGCATGTTTGCAACACAGAGGTTGTGGGGAAGGTCAGACTTGACTACAGTCTTTCCAGAAAGTCAGCAAAAGTGCCACTGACAGCTTTTTCTGCCAAAAGAAAGCAGGCCAAGAAATGGTTGGGTTGACGTTAAAATGAAAAGGGTATTTCTTTACTTTCCTATAGCCAAGGAACCTCAAGCAGAGAGGCCAGTCACTCCAGTCGTGTGCTATTTGGCTCGCGAGGGGCAGAAGGACGGTCACCACGTGCACAAGCACGGCCAGGCACCCTGAGCCCCGCTCTCCGACACCTCATACCTTCTGCACAGGGACAGGATGGAAGTCGCATTCCAGTGAAGAAAATGGATATTGTGGAATACAAGCAGCACATTTACAGCCAGCAGAATGAAATAGTTTCCATATAGCATGTAATTACCTCGTGGAGCTCCCTGTTACAGGATATGGAAGAGGCTAACGGTTCAATTGAGTTCAAAAAAGGATTAGACATTTGTAAAGGATGGATTCATCACAAGCTGTATAATATGATGGTTTGGATGCAAACTATGGCTCAGCAAGTCTCTATAGTATTGATTACTGAAAGTTGGAAGTGTAGCAGAGAAAATGTCTCTAGATTTCCTCTGATTTTTATATCTTTAGTCCAACCCTTGTGTTATTGCAGTCTTTGCACAACTGAAAATAACCTCTCTGTGTGCAAGAGACTGCAGCCAGAAAGCCAGGAACTACTTTGTATTAGGCACTGACTCCCTTTATGGCCCTGGGCAAGGCATTTGGCCTCTGTTCTCTTTCTGCAGTCACCAACTTGCAAGCAGTCTGGGGCAACTAATTAGCTAATGTTATATATATCTTAAACATGAAATATGCTATATATCATCAGCCGGTCTCATTTAACAAACCTAAAAGAAAAATATTTATTAAAAACCCTATTTCTTTAAGGAACTTGTACAAAGAGGTAGCTGTTACAGCTTCTAGCACAGCAACCTGACATTTTAAAAAAAAATCTCTGTATCAAAATACCATATTAAAACAGTACAGCCTTGAGGGTGAGATGGAATAACTGGTGACATAGCCAATTCTACTCAGCTTTTACATAGTACTAGCTTCAAAGACACAATATTAAGTTTACATGGATACAAGCCAGGTGTCACAAACTCCCAGAGATGAGATATTACATATGTAGTATCTTCCAGATGGATCTCATCTCAGAGGCTGAAGAACATGGATGTGACTATACCACGGTCTGCAGCAATGGCAGCTTGTGGAAACCACTGCATTATCTTTAAACTACCTAAATCTGGACAGCTGTAACAGTACAGGTGCAGCAGCACAAAGCTTAGGATGAACTACCAAAGCATTCACCCAGCTCCTTGGGCAAGCTTACCCACCCATCCTGAGCTCTATACTTACGCTGCTGTCAATGCATAACCAAGGTTGTCCAAAATTACATGGGGTAGACACAAATGCAGTCCCTGCAGTCAAGGAGAAATGGGCTCACTAGCTGGGGTAAGCTACCTACCCAGTCTAAATTAAATGTCTGGCTTTCCTCTGTAGTCACAAGGGCTGTAATGACCAAGCACAGACCCAAAGCTGACGCTGTGTGTAAGAATCAATATCCAGTTCCGGACATCAGATTTTCTGGGCATCAGATGTGAACTACATTTGTACCTCCATCCTTCATTCAGGTTGTCTGCTGTTTTAATTGAGTAAAGTAATAAAACTATCACTGTGCTATGTAAAAAGCCTTAATGTGGCTGCCAACAGGGCAAATTAATAGACAAAAGGACCAGTAGTTTATCACATGGTTTATGGTTGAGAAAAACAGGGCGCTCAAGCTATTATCGCTATTATGCTACAAGTTATAACAGGAAATCAATATGGATAAGACAGAGAAATGTTCACATTCATCCCCGAGACACTGAAATCTCCCCTCCTTTATGCAAAAGGAAAGAAGAGAATTGAACAGCTACAGTGTCACTGAATGATGTCAAAAGGCACATCTATTACTCACAGAATGAGTGTTGCTGCAGCAGCCATTTTGTGAACTTCGAGTATTTTAAACTAAACCTACCCTCAGCGAAATTTCCTAGCACGCAAGGATCAGACCGTAGGAAATGGGGTGTAGAAGCAAATCCTCTGCCCAGCAGAGACTCTCCCAGCCCCGATGCTGACTGGAGCTGGCATCTCAAGCTGCCGACAGACAGGTCCAACATACATCTCCCGTGCAACTGCACGTGAAGGAGCTCCCCTACGCTCCCGCTCTGTTCCTGACACTGCATTTCTCTTGCCAAGCCCAGCTGCGGCACAGGCTGTTCCTCCCTCCCCAGCTCATTGCCTCCTGACCTCGGGGACCTTCTGCTGAATGTTGCCACTTGCTATTATCATTAGTACTTGGAAAGAAATATATCCATACAACAGAATGGTAGTAGACCAGCAACTAAGAAAGACACCTCTAAATGAAAGGTCAGTTCATTCTCCTTGGGAAAAAAAGGTAAAAGAATTACTTTTATCCAACTCTTTCATCCATTGACGTTGTGGTATAGCTCTTGTGAGCAAGTGAAGGAAAGAGAAACATGGAGTGGCTCAGGAATGGACACAAGGAATGGATGAGGACAAGGGCAGAGATAAACTGAATGTAGTAAAAGGGAGACCTAAATTAGAGAAAGTTCGGGGGGGGGGGGGGAGAAACAGACAAAACATGATGATGCTGATGCTGTTGCTATTAAGTAAAAAAAGGCTCCAGTTGCTGAATGGCCAGATCTAAGGGTTGCTCTTTTCATTATATGCTCTCAAAAAACACTTCTGTTTATTTGCTTAGTTATTATTAGTACATCTTCTTTATGCTTTATCAATGAAAAGGGTCATTAATTTATTTACTATGACTCATAAATTAGTCTAACCTATTTATAGTGCATAAGAATACAGAAAATAGAATTGGTTCATTTTTTTCCAAAACATCTGTAAAATTTCTAAGATCAGCTTTTGTATAAATATGTATTATTAAAAAAAAATCCATTATGTTGAAGTCTAAACATTATATTGACCTGTGCTTTGTCCATTGCTTCGCTCTTATCTTATATTTCAGTATCTGCATGAGAACATTAGAACAGAAGAGAACTGTCCAGTTAACATTTCTCAACTGATGCATCTGATTAATGAAATGACAGTAGTGGATTATGGAAAGTGATGATGGTGTTTCATTCCCCCCCCCCTTATTCATTCAGCTTAATGCTGGGTTTTTTACAAGTGGGAATACATAAAAAATGACACCGGACTTTTTCAAACTCTCTCAGAATATTTCTAAAATACATATGACATGCACAGAATGCTTAACTGTATGCTAATATAGAAAGAAGACATTGTAGTTCTTCAGGATGGCTTCACTTTTGGTTTAACCTCAAGTAAGCAGTGCACCAAATACAGTTAAATAAATTTTATTTGACAATACCCATCTCTCACATTCTTACCTACCGCCACACAAAAATATCATCCATTTGAGGAAGCTGCCAGATTGCACAACCAGGAGCCAGAACTTTTAAAGGAAAAAAGTGGTAAGGTCACTCGTGATCACACCTACTTGAGTCCCTTCATTCCACTGTGCAGCCTCAGCTACCACTCACATTAACCCACTTCTACTGCATGATTTTCTCTGGCCTGTGCTGTGCAAGAGTTAAGGCACCGGAATCACTTCTGCTAAATTACAAGGAAAGGCAAATTTAATCCCATTAATCTTATTTTTTTGGGGGGGAAGCCAGGTCTCAGTAAATCTTTTGGATTCCCATTTCTTTTTCATTTCTCATGCAGCCTCTACTCCGTCCTTTCACAAACTTTTCTATCAATCATGTATTAAATACATTAACCTCTCTCAATAAGACACAAACAGAAATTGGTAGCTCATGGCAGCTTTCACTTTCCCATGCTTTCCTCCATCTTGGCCATTTTTGATCCCAGTTGTGCAACATTTAGGATGTGCTAGATGCTCTTCAGAGCAACACATCACCTAGCATATTAATTTACAGAGAAAGAAATGAAGTAGAAAAAGTAATGTAAACTAATATAATACTCCCCAGGGACTAGGGCATATAAAATAAGGAAATGAGGAAGAAGAAAAGTCATAGATCAAGGAAATGCCCTAACCAAAGTTTTTCACTGAATGGAAATTAAGAAACAGCTAGCATGCTCTGAAATGCTAATAGTTAGGGAGGTACAAACTTCTGTTGCACAGAACTAGTCCTACAGGACAGTCAGAAGGTTAGCCCAAAAAAACAGGACATCAGAGGGGATTAATATCACCTTGCCTTAACATCAGTCTGAGGTGGGGTAAAGCCTTCTCGGGATCAGCCTGTCATTGTTCATTGCCTACAGACAGAACCCAGACGGCCAGCTTTACATACACACTGCTTTAATCATTAAGTGAGATGAATCCAAAGGTGTCACCAACTCTGTTCCACTTCAGTGGGACATTCTTCAATAAGGACAAAAAAAAAATAGCTGTAAGGCGGCTTCAGGGAACATCTGCGTATGTATGTGCCTCTGAACCCTCCACAAGTCTGCATTCCACTGAATCTCCCTGTAAACAAGATGATATCACTTTCTATTTTTCGTCCTTTCTGGCACACTATTTCATCAGCATTTTTCCTCTAATCACTAATTGACAACACATGCTAGTATTTTCCAGCATAATATTTAACATTGCACACAGAGAGATCTCTGCCAAAGCTTCACTGTGTCACTGGCATGTTAGGCAATGCTGGAAATATTCTCCCACCAGAAAGCTTGCCACCTCCACAATCTACTCTTTTTTTTTGAGAAACTATTCGATATTCACTCTTTCCAGAATCTGCAGGAGTCTCAAGCTTTCTGGAGTATTTTCTTGTTCTTTGAAAGCTTCATTCAAACACTTAATACATTAATACAATTTCCAGTTAAATTGTATTATTTAGGAGCAGCTGAGGGAGCTGGGGTTGTTTAGTTTGGAGAAGAGGAGACTGAGGGGAGACCTTATTGCTCTCTACAACTACCTGAAAGGAGGTTGTAGCGAGGTGGGGGTCGGTCTCTTCTCCCAGGTAACAAGCGATAGGACAAGAGGAAATGGCCTCAAGTTCTGCCAGGGGAGGTTTAGATTAGATATTAGGAAAAATTTCTTCACAGAGAGAGTGGTTAGGCATTGGAACAGACTGCCCAGGGAAGTGGTGCAATCACAGTCCCTGGAAGTGTTCAAAAAACAGTGGATGTGGTGCTTAGGGACATGGTTTAGAGGCTAGGTTAACGGTTGGACTTTATGATCTTAAAGGTCCTTTCCAACCCTAATGATTCTATGATTCTATGAAATTCACAATGTCCTTTTTCCAGAACGACATCCTATATTCTACCACAACCACAAGCTTCTGTTAAGCAAAAGCCAACGGCTCACAGAGTGGTTACACGTGGGGCTAACCATGACTCATGAAGCCACACCAAACCTGAAGGATGACCACATTGGAGAGAGAGGTCCTATGCAGATACTCGCCAACCTAAACTTACAGAGCTCTGTTCATGATAGAAGAAAAGAAAAAAAGGCTTTACACATAAAATCATGTCCTCCAGAGCCCGTGGCTTAAACAACTGTAGATCTGCCACTGTCCCACAGAAATCCAGGTTTTTGGGGACCATTAAGCATGAACCATAAAGGTCCACACTTTCAAAGTTTTATGTGAGACTTTCTTCAGCAGTAAGGAGGACAGAGGGGAGCAGAAGTCGGAGGGAACACAACTCGCCTTAGCAGGTGGAAGACAGGCAATACAGCTCCTCTTTTACCAGCTGGAAAATAGATAATTCCACAGTTCTCCCAAATGCAAAGAACAGACCCAGCAAAGTGGCAGGGGGAGAAGTTTTGTTCATAACAACAGCCTTCACTGGAGGGTCCAGGATACAAAGCGAAGTACACACTTTTGGCAAAGCATCTTTGTTACGAACATGCTTCTCACCAGTAGATCATAAGCTGCTCTGAGTCTGGAAATCATCCTGAGATATACCTCACATAGGTATAGCAGGGGTATTTGATTTCATATTACATAATATTTTAAAGTTTATTAATAAAGTGTTAAGTTATCTTGAAAAATCTGAATTCTGGCCAGTCACATAGGTGATAAAACTGCATAAAACTGACATAAAGAATAAGCTTGTCTCATTGCCTTAAAAAGCTGGGAGTAATCCCTCACACTGGAGCAAATTCACATATTGAACATTTTCTTAGCCAGTACACATCCTCTGTTCCCATTGCCATTATTGCAAATATTTATATTTGAGGCACAGCAAGCTGCTACAGTTCAAAGGCAAGTCTAGACAAATTCAGACTTAAAATGAGATCAAATTAAACTCTGAATCAGTGGAATAACTTAACAATGGATTCTAGCAAGTTCAAGTGTTTAAAAATAGGATTTTTAAGTAATGAAACAAAAATTTGCTCTAATCAGAAATGTGTCACTACAATGAAGTAATCATGTGGTGAAATATTATAGTCTGCTTAATGAAGAATGCCAGAATAAGTCTAGTGGTTTCTTCTGGTCTAAAACTTGCTTAAAAGTTCTGCAGGAACTCCTCTTGAAGAATAACTACCCTGGGATAAATAAACCTGTGTTTGTGACAGTACTGTAAGTCCACCACAATGGCATTATTTGAAAGGCCGCTGTCAGCATTACAGGCTTAATGCATCAGGCCATTCCTTTGTAGCATCCTACTTCTGCTGAAATCATTCAAGCTACAGTGGCATGAAACAAGAGAAAGGTCTTGAAGACTCAAAAAATGGAGCCTTTGTTCAGAGCTGAGAGAGATGGTGAGATCAGTCTTTCAACTCAACATCCACACGGTGATCAGCAACCACAATGGGAATAATGATAATACACAGATGGAGTGTAAGCAGGCTTCAGTGTAAGAGAAAGATTCCTCAAAGTCTTTCCACCCTAAAAAAGTATTCATGCTTCTTTTATTGTACAATTTATGTTAGCCTGATTCATTCTTAGATCACAATGCACCTCTCAATAGAAAAAAAAAACCCCGAAGATTAATAATACCAAATCCATTAGGTTATTCTGAACAAATGCAAATATTGGTCATGCTTCACCTTGAAGTGACATGAAACTTTTGCCAAGAGCCCCCTTAGCTCCAGTTGCTGGCACGTAGCAGCACACTGTGTGATCTCCTAAGTATGAAGATTTGACAGTGTGTGCTGGAAGCAGATTTTCACCTTTAGGCAACTGGTTCACATAACTTTTGCAATCAGACCTTTGTTTACAATGTACATGCATGGACACAAAGAAGCTTAATGCTACTAAAGTCAATGGGATGGAAGCATGTGCCTGAGTGCTGTCTTGATTCAGAGCCAAAAAGTAAGGCTCTTAAAAAGAAGAGGTTTAAAAATGGGTGTTGGAAGGTGGGACACACTCTGATGGAGAATTCTGCTAAGTATTTAATACCCAGTAAATCATGAGAGGCAAATGGTCTTGCCCACTTTCTTCCACTTAAGCCAACATAAAATCCAAGAGGTGCAAAGCTTCAGAACTCTGACACAACCTAACCACTTGTTGGTTCACTGCTCACAAAACAACTTACTGTCACTCAGAAAAGCATTTTAATAACTTAGCACCGAAAAGCTATTTTTTCTGTCGTCTCTATTAGTTTTCAATCATTCTTAATACACTGCCACTGCTTGTACAGCAGTACAGCATTCATGTGCTAAAACTGGAGACCAGCATGCTAGTTCATAGAATCATAGAATCACAGAATCATTAAGGTTGGAAAAGACCTTTAAGATCATCGAGTCCAACCATTAACCTAGCACTGCCAAGTCCACCACTAAACCATGTCCTCAAGCACCACGTCTACCCGTCTTTTAAATACCTCCAGGGATGGGGACTCAACCACTTCCCTGGGCAGCCTGTTCCAATGCCTGACTACTCTTTCAGTAAAGAAGTTTTTCCTAATATCCAACCTAAACTTGCCCTGGCGCAGCTTGAGGCCGTTTACTCTCATTCTATCACTTGTTACTTGGGAGAAGAGACCGACCCTCACCTCGCTACAACCTCCTTTCAGGTAGTTGTAGAGAGCGATAAGGTCTCCCCTCAGCCTCCTCTTCTCCAAACTAAACAACCCCAGCTTCATACTGCATCCTGTCTCCATCTCCCAGCTCAGGGGCATGAAAACCTTGAGGATGACCAGTCCGACTATTAAAGACTGAGGCAAAGAAGGCATTAAGTACCTCAGCCTTCTCCTCATCCTTCGTGGCCAAGTTTCCCTCCACATCCAACAAAGGAGGGAGATTCTCCTTAGCCCTCCTTTTGTCACTGATATATTTGAAGAAACATTTTTTGTTATCTTTGATGGCGGTGGCCAGTTTAAGTTCTAGCTGGGCCTTCGCCTTTTGAATCTTTTCCCTGCATAACCCCACAACATTCTTGTAGTCCTGCTGAGTCACCTGCCCCTTCTTCCAAAAGTGGTAAACTCTCCTTTTTTTCCTGAGTTCCAGCCAAAGCTCCCTGTTCAGCCAGGCCGGTCTTCTCCCCCGCCTGCTTGACTTACGGCACACGGGGACAGCCTGCTCCTGTGCCTTTAAGACTTCCCTCTTGAATAACATACAGCCTTTGCCCTTCAGGACTGCCTCCCAAGGGACTCCGTTAACCATAGGTAGTTCTGCATTCCAGAAGGGAACAGGAAACAAAACGATTCGGAACATCTTCCTGTTAGCAACGGTCAGTTTATCAATTCGTAACATGATCATTTTCTATAAATACACCAAGGAGTTAATTCCAAAGAGAGAGAACCACCCAAGCGAGAGGACAGAGTTCACCTGGGAGCAAACAGATGTAAACTTGGCACCGCCAAATCATGTCCAGAATTACAGGAAGGTTGCTAAGCAGCTTTGGTACAGCCACCAAGTAGTACCAGCAGTAGCACCGAATATACTATTTTTAAGATGGAGCTCACTTGACCTGTACACAGGGACTTGGACTGAGGCAGCCCTTCCACCTGTAGGGTAAGCTAAAAAAGGACAGAGGTGAAGCAACAGCACATATTTTACATTGAAAAAAATGTGAATTTTAGCAAAGGATTTCATAGGAAATGTGAAGAGCAGTGAATTATGTTAGAAATATTGCCTAGCAGAAGACAGATACAGCTCTATCAATGGGCAAAGATTCAGACCTCAGAAAAAATGCTGATTTAGCAGAATATAGCATACAAAGAAAAAGGCATGAGAAGCGAAAGACAAACTGTGGGTAGCATGAGGCACTGCTTAGCCCTACTGAAGGCTAGAAAGAAGAATGAGCTACACAGAGAAATGAAGGACAAAAATAGTTAGGTGTATGAATAAGGAAAATTATTTAGTCAAAGAATGGGAGAGGAAAATCAGGCTGAGAAGACTCCAACCATGTAGGCAAAAAACACCCTTGAAAGTGGACTATAGCTTACAGTAGAGAGACCAGGCTTGCAAAATGCAAAGGACACTGAGTAATCTACTCCCAGGATTAAACACATTTACATTTGTTGCTATATCTGACCCACAATTCTCAGCATTTTTTTAAAATCAAGCCAGTGAGGAGGAGAAGAAAGCCATCTAACAGTTGTGAACCTTATGAAGATGTCAAGTGAAAAGATGGAGAGATGCAGGAAGAGAAATGAGGACCTTAGCTTAATTTTTAATGCCTGTTAAAAAGCCTTCAAGGTGTAGACTGAATTTAAGATATGAAATGCTATCGTTATCTTCAGTTCCTTCATTCTGAACTACCCTTCCCCAGAGTGGACTGCTATTCAGACCAAAAGAGGACTGATGCTGAGATCCTTTGGTTCAGATCACATCCAAATGAGTTTTTTCAGTGTGTCAACATATAATAATCAGAGGAGAGGACAAACTGCCACTGCTTGTCCAAATCACTATTTCCAATATATTCCATGCATCTGCCTTTGCTTTTCTGTTTAATCTAAGCTTAATAATAAGAGCCAAGAAGGAATGCTTATGATTGTTGGTTTGTATGTCTTGGTAGGTACTGCTGGAACAGGACAAATTAGTCATTCAGTCTGATACCTTTCTTCTGATAGTACTTGTGCCAAGCTCCTCAGAGGGCAACTTAAAACTACAATAGGCATAAGCGATTTTATAATATTAGATAACAAAATAAACCATCTTTTTGATTATAGATTTTTTTAAATTTTATTTGGATTCATAGCTCTAGATATATTCAGTTAATTTAATGATAGTTTCTATTCAATTTCATTCAGGGCCAAGTTCTGCACATTGGAAACAATGGTAGCAATGTCATTATCTTCCAGGGCCTATGGTCAACTCCAGAAGTGTCTTAGCATTGCTCAAAACTTATTAAACCATTTGTCTCACATTAGATGCAATCGAATATCCTTTAAAAGTATTCTGAATCAGGCCTTCTACCACTTGAACTTTCACAAGTGAATTTATTGTGTAAATAAATCCTTACAAGACCTCTACAGAAACACTGTTTTTCAGTTAAATTGGGTTCCATCATATATTCCCAAAGCGGGTCAAAGAAAGATTCCCATCTTAGCTTTTCTGTACTGTGTTATTTATACACCCTCTCACTTCTGCATTTCTATTCACTAGCTCTTTCATCAATTTTTTGTGCAGTTTGTTTACCCAAATAAAAGATGCCTCACAGCTGTAAGACAAAGAAGCAAGACTTAAAGTCCCCACTGGACATGTCTGCATTTTCTCAGGTTTGGATTTCTGGTGTATCAGAATGTAAAGCTTTTCAAGCTTAACTTTGAAAAGACAACTGATTAATAATTATACCATTTAAAGTACAAGTTGCATGTGGGGACAAAAGTCCAAGCTTGCAAATACTTTTTTTAACACCAGTAGTTGGAAGGAAATAATGTAAAGGGCTGAATAAGAATGGGCTGGGATCTTTTCTTGAAAAGGATTAAATAGGACATGCTGAGCTATGATGTTTTATTTGTGTTGTAAATGCAGTAGGTGTGAACCAGAAACAGTATTTGGATGTCCAGAAAATACTCAGTTTCTAGTTGCAACGGTTTTGGATTCAGAGCAATTGCACAATGGTAAACAAACCTTATAGACTCATGGTGTTCCTACTGAGATATAAATCTCAGTCCAATATCCAAAATGTGATTTACCTCTCTTCTTCTCCCACACAGTCTGTAATCTATGATTTGTGTTATATATACGTTCTACTTTCAGATGGGAATTACACATTAACTACCTTTACTGGCAAGTTTAGATACACACACCTTATGTCCATTCTTAATGGCACAGAATCTCTCCGGACTCTTGCTTTCATTAACTTCTGACTATTATCGTTTTCAAGAAGAGACATTCTTTTTCTCTTCTTTTTCAAGAAGAGAAATTCCTACTTCCTACAACTCTGACTTTCTTCCTTTATGTGTTTAAATTCCACTATCTGAAATACTCATAACTCTCTGAGAAATAAAAATATGACTGGATGGGGATTTCTGAAAGCTCTCAATACTCAATTCCCATTGAAGTCACTGCTAGCTTTATCCCACGCTCCAGTGGGATGAGAGCTCAGGCAATGCTGAGGCCTGATTCCATGTTGTAGTGCTTCCATAAATGGACTTCTAGGTATACACAAAATCTATTTTTTAATACTTTAGCACTCAATAACACCACCAGTGTGAATTTGCTCTATGCCTATATTCCCATTTGTGAGCTTCCCTAATAACTATTGAACCTGTTGGCTAAATTGAAGATAAAAGCCTCAAAGGTATTACAGTTCTGTTAGTTTTCTGAAGACAGGCAGGAAAACGGAGAGGAGAGAGACTGTATTAATGCCTCCCTGGGAGCAGGGAAGCAGCATGAGCCTCATCCTCATTGGTCTGCAGGGAAACCAGAGGGAGAACATTACTGTACGCCTTAACACTGGGCGAAGTTTCAAATGCAGCTCACATTTCCCAGTACAGCCTACCAATGAGGTACAAAGCCTTAAGAGATCAGGTTGCATTACTTCTGCTGTCCAAAGAATTACATTTTATTTGAATTCAATATATTAAATAAAGCTTAGGCCTTAACACAGTAAGATTTAGACATTTTATATCTGCATTTAGATAGGTTTATTTTAAGCAAGAAAATATATTTTAAAACAAATTCTAAATATGTGTGGGATTATTTTTCCTTTGGTTTTACATCTGCTGATCAACAGGGGAAAAGAGTATCTTACAATATGGGACTGATATACAGCCATCAAATATCTCCCATTACGCAGCTCGAGATGCTGGTAGACACGTAGAAGTCAGCGGCCACATGTGCTACAGCTGCAGGTCCAGGGAGGAGATCTGCAGACACAGGTCTCTCGGTCAGCATTGTGCCTGAGTGGGTTCGGTCAGGATGAGGCAAGAGAGGGAAAGAGGCTTCAGTTGAGCAGCGAGACAAACACAACTGCAAAGATTCAGAAAGTAGAGAGGTAATGGGCTCAAAAAGTGTAGATTCATGTTTGCACTTACATGTTCATACACCCAGCCCGCACTCAAAGGTGTCTTCCTAGGAACACTACCACAGCAAGATTAATCATGTTCTTTGCAGTTTGGGAGTTGACGTTCAACCAACCCCTTTTCCCCGCAGTACTTCCAACTCTGCAGCAACCTCTGGCTCAACTTTCATGACTGTGTACCCTCAACCAGGCATCGCTGAGAGCTGCTTCCCTACAAGCAGTGATTTCAGTCCCTGCCAGAAACCTCTGACAAATTCATTATCCACAAGTCAGACCCTAGTGCCATTATGAGGCCTAGAATAGCTGGCAGGGCGATATGTATAATCTCAGTTGACCTCTGTACATATAAAAAAATGCTAACACAAGATCTTGCGCAAATATATGCTGGTCTAAGCCTATTTAATAACCGCCTGTGATCCTGAAAAGAAAAAGGAAGCCAAATCTAATGCTAAACCTGCTCTTATTCCAATAGTAGTGTCAACCCTCCACGCTTTATCCCAAAAGCAGTGGTAGCGAATGTTATTCTTGAAGCTCACACTCCCAGAGTGACGTACTGATATCACTTGCTAGTCAGAAATAACTACTATAATGCCATTGTTCATCATGCTAAAGAAATCTTCAATCTTATCCTAAAGATGCAGCATTTTGAAGAGATCAAGAAGACCCAACTCAGATTTCTCAGAGCATGATAAAAACTGGAATATTTTTAGGTACTTCTCTGAGCTTGCTGTGCTACTGACCTAGTAGCCCTAGACTTGCTCTGTATTGAGTGCAAAAAGAAGGCACATGAAGAAGGTAATTCATCCCACCTGAAGATGGACATCTAAAACAAATGGGATGAACGGATCTCTGCAGGTGCCCTTCTCTCCCCCTCAATTATAAGGGAAGCTTTAACAAGACGCCCCATTTTTCAAACCACCGAAGTTTGGTAAAATGAACTTTTTTCTCTACCAGTTACATTTCTGCCTCATTTAAACACACAATAAGGCAGTCTGAATCTAAATGCAATGTATAAGAATCCCTTAAGCACAAGGCAAATGCGTACATACGTACATACAGATGTATGTACAAATGTATACACACACACACTTTTCAAAGGCCTGCAGCCAGGACCTGAGAGAAAGTGACTGACTTCATGACGTATTTTCTGATCTACTATGGAGTTGAGAAGATGGATTGATTCACATCTGAGATTTCAGCTGGGATTTAAAGCTACTAGTAGGAAACCTAGCTTTATATCTTTAATTTTAATCTGAGTTTTCATTTTTACTTTTCAGGCTTCTTTGTTTTAAAAGCCTATTTAAAGACACAACTGCTAAGAACATATTTGTCTGCAGTTAAGTATAACTTAGCACAAGATCGGGTAATTCCTTCTGCTCCCTAGGAAGATGAGCTATGTCTAATAATTTTTAAAGCTACTTTGTCTCACCATGTATTTATTGCACATCCTGAATTTTATGATTTTTTCAGATGTCAGAGAACATATTCATAATAATGAAAATGATTTTTTTGACTGTCATTTGCTTCAAGCTGCATTTGGATAGAAATCAGAATTCAATTAAAATGTGCATATCCCAGCATTTTAAATAGCTCTTAGTTAAATAAAATGACCTTAATTGTGTTGAAAGCATCAGAAAAAGAAGTACCATAACATGTTTTGCATTCAAGTCTGACTTGGTAAATAAAGGAAATACTGCCTATTAATGAACTCCCATTGCTCCTATTCACACAATAGCGGTCATATTTCTGAAATGATTCATGGGCCCCAAAATAAAATGAAGTGAAATGTAGATCTTTTTGAAAGCATCTGTGCAGGTATGTTCCTATTTGTATTTTGGATGTTTTTCTCTGCAATGCTGACTTCATACACTTGTAGTTGTTTTTTACTTACGGACTGAAAGAGAAAACAAATCATTCCATTTGTCTTCTGTTTGCTTTGTGTTTTTTTGCAAGCCAAAACTGATTTCTCAATTTTGAGTGAACTAAACAAAATGAAAAAAAGAATATTCACTCTACACTTGCCAGGTAAATTGAAACCAAGAACAATGAAAGCGAGATTTCTGTACAGCAGCAATTGAAGTCTCGGATTTTGGAAAAAATGCCAATACCAGCATTCAATCTACTGTAAATATAGAAAATACAGGTATTTAATGAACTACATCCTACTGTGATATGGTTGCAAAACTTGAGTTGACCTCAAGAGATAAAAATAGTTCTTCAATTCCATACATAATTAAGAAAACAGCAATATTTCGAGTAGGAGAGTTTGACACATCTCAATGAAACAGCATTTTGCAGTTATCCAATGCCACGTGTTATATCTTGCAAAGTACTACATTTTGCTCATATCTCCAAATAAGCTGTCATGATTTCAAATGGGTTTCTTTTTCAAACTAGAAAGCATGTATTTTTGATTAACAATGTTTTTATTACACAATTGAGCCCTATATTTAAGAAAAAACTCCCTCAAAAACTAATCAGAAAGAAAAATTTGCAGATTCTATGAAGATTTGTGCAGAACAGTCTCCAGAGCATAGCAGCCCCACCAGCATTCAGTTTGCAATGCAAGAGATGTAAAGAATACAAAAAGTAAATAGACCTTCACAATGCTATTAATTTCATCAAGATCATATCACATCAATTCTTCAAAACAACATAGGATTAGATTTTCGTTGAAATATAAAACATGATTATAGCTGAGAACAACACATTTATTACTGCAGTATAAAAGTTTTATGTCCAGACAGCTCCAAAACTGTAGAAGCAAAAAAGCGTGACCTGCTTTTCTATGTCTATCACAACAATAAAAAGTCCTGTAGAGAGTTTATATAGAAGGTTGTAGGGCCTGTTAACAAAATTCTATCATTTGGACACCTGAATTTGGAGTTAGATCCAGATACTCTGAGATGAGCATCAGCTTAGATCCCATGCATACTCCCAGGGATAGCAGAACTACATAAATTTGTAACACTGCACTTATTGGAAAGAAATCGAAACTATAAGTGACACAGGAACCTTCTCACTGGCTGATAATGTCATTTGGTCCATGGCAGGGATTCTTTTCAAAATAGAGGCAAATGAAAAGGATTATTCTGAAATTATTCTGGCAGGAAGAGCCGAAGGAATGAAACACAAATGTTACAGCACAGAGGCTGCGTATTATCTTTAGAATGCTCTATGGAAACACAGATACCTACACCAGAATCAAGTAATACTGCATGGCATTGGATTACCTTTCCATAGATAGACTAGCGGCTACACACAGATACATGCACATAGAGAATCACACGGAGCAGGAACAACCACTTCTCTCTTAGAAAAACAGGATGCAGGAAAAGGTTACAGAATATGGTTAAGGTCTCAAAACTAGGTCCTTGAGAGCACTGGAAATGAGGAATCTCTCCAAAGAAGCCCTAAGACCTCCACTTAACACCCCCATCAGTGGCAGCATGAATGCAAGCCTGAACCACCTTTGCGGCAGAGGATTTCTCCACAGGGAGGGAAACCGAAGCTGTCTGAGGTGTATTCATTGTGTTTTAGTTTAGGCATTGCCAGACTAATCACAGTGAGAGACAGTAACCACCAGAGGATAATACAGCTTATAAAAGAATAACTCATAATTTACATGCTTAAAATTAGATGGTATCAGCTGCTGCCCCAGTGTGGATGGAGTGATCCTGATGGATTTATGAGACACAATGCTAGAAACTGTTTTCTCTCAAGATTCCTCAAGCATACATCTCTATGGATACAGGATGGTCTCCGGCTACCAGATCTAGAGGAAACAGCACATGAAGACGCTGCCTCTCCTGTTTTCTGTAATATTCCTTTCTCCTCTGCCAACCACAGGGGAGAAAAGCCATAACTGTTTTATACATAGTTCAACCAGTTCTATTCCTTCTCTTCTCTTCTCTTCTCTTCTCTTCTCTTCTCTTCTCTTCTCTTCTCTTCTCTTCTCTTCTCTTCTCTTCTCTTCTCTTCTCTTTTCTCTTCTCTTCTCTTCTCTTCTCTGTCAGATATGAATCCATAGAGTATGAATCTAGGAATACCAGTTAATACTGGAAACAAGAGCCTTACTCAAACTATAGTAGCATTAACAGCTTCATTACAGTTTGATTCCTCTCAGCAAAGATGTCTAAAAATTGTCAGATTAGATTCAGTGTAGTGCAGAAATTAGGTGCTAATTAAGTCATCTGAACACCTGAACTTTTGCAACACAAAAGCTGTAAAATAGATTAGCATTTTATTTACCAGTCATTAGTAAGAGATGAACAGCAGCTGAAATCACACTACGTTAATAAGGTCACAATTACAGTAAATTACTTTTGTACAAATTGAGCACAATCACATAATATGTAAAACTGCATTATTCCCAGTTTTGGGAGTAAGGTGAGGACAGGATCTACACCCAGTGTTGATCTTCTGTGGGAAGTGAAAATGGCATACCCAAAATGACACAAAAGATACGCCTCACGTGAGGTGCACATGGATTGGCTCTCCCACACAGCTCAGCGAGGAATACCGAGACTGAACACATCATCTGTTTCTCTTAGCAAAATCTGCAGTACCACATGGAGGAACTGCAAAAAATCACATTTGGCAGTATATCGGATTGTTTGCTGGCACAGGGCAAAGCTGTGGCTTCAGTTCTTTGGGCAGAGGGGAGGATGCAGGAGGGAGCCCTGTCCAGCACACACTGGAACGAGGGGATGCCCTCCCATGTTCATCAGCCAGACATGGAGCAGGTACTTCAGTAGCGAGTAGGGAGTAGGGAGGAGTCTTAACACACTATCCAACTTCTTCCAGCCTCTCTCCCTTAGTCATGATTTACAACGACACCCTTTCTATTGCACTGTGTTTGTAGAATAGAATAGGACAGGACAGGACAGGACAGGACAGGACAGGACAGGATAGGATAGGATAGGATAGGATAGGATAGGATAGGATAGGATAAGTCTAGGTTGGAAAAGACCTTTAAGGTCATCAAGTCCAACCGTTAATCTAGCATTGCCAAGTCTACCACTAAACCATGTCCCTAAATATACATCAGAGGGGAAGATTAACTGGGAAACCGAGGAAGGGCTGCAGCTCCTTCGCCATCTTCCCTCTGACACTCAGTACATGGCTGGTAATGCACATGCTCAACTAGCATGATTTTACCCTTTAGTCCTGCTATGTCTGGCTCTACAATGAATCTAACAAAGAGAAAGATAACATTTTTAGTTCTTCTGTTTCCTTTATTTTATACATTTAACAAGGCTGTGTAGTCAATTCCACTTCGTATATAATGTAACTTTGAATTTCATTTTAAAAATATGTTTCACGTTAATCCCACATGTTTAGTCATCTGCCAATGTGTTTTTCTTTTTGTCCTGGCAAGGACTGCAATGAAAATGTCTCTGTTGCTAAAATCTTTTTTTCTTCCCTTTCTTTCTGGTTGCTTTCCTTTGCCTTATTATAAAAGCAAATATTTGGCAAAAGGTTTGTGAAGGCAGTGCTTTGTTTTCAATGTAGTAAATGTGGTGATTTGACAGGTACTAGAAATCTTCAGCTTTCAGTATTGTCAGTCTATTCTCAACTTTGTTTTTCTGGGCCTCAGAAAAGTCAAAATTTACCAACTTTTTAACAGAAATGGTGCATATGTGCGGGAAAAAAATGGGCATTCCATGTGAAACCATTCAGCAATCATTACGGGTATGAACTCTTTATTAGTACCCATCATAAGCAAGCACAGTGTATCTTGGATGTGGCATGTAGCTTTCTTACAGAAGTTCAGCTAAGTCCCTCGTGGGAGCTCCCTGGGTTTCTTCTAGTCAGCTCTTTCAGCAGGCCCACTCACGCGCTCTGAAAAGCTGTGCCAGCTACTGCTGCACGGGTAAGAACCTCTGTCAAAACCAATTTACAGAACTGCCTGGATTCATGTGCTGGCACGGGATCCTCTATTTTATCTGGTAATTTTAAAAAATTTTAAACTGGCAAAAACATCAAGCCAACAAAATAATGGTAATACTGTGAAGTTCATGCTGGTTTGTCTCTTAAATGTAGGCTTTGCTTTAGCCACAGTAAATGTAAAATAAAAATAAAAAATTGACAATACTGATTTATAATAAATAAGCAAAGGAAATGCTTGTCTCCCACCCACGGGAACAGAAGGGAAGCAGAAGTCGCATTAGGTGACCAGGCTGGCTATCCTCTCTAGAAAGAAACAAGGCAGCTCTGGTTATTTCTGTTTTGGTTTGGCCAATCATCTTTGAAGGCCTTCTTCAAAATGAAGTGCTACAAATACATTGTCAAAACTACAACGTGTACTTAAATTTGCAATCACTTCATTGCAAAAGCATATATAGAAATACATTCTGTTTTCTGATAAAAAGAAAGGTGACACTTTTTTTCTTTGGTCAATATTTTAACTAATGGCTTGCCTAAGGTAAGCTGAAAAGCCATCTGCTTGACAAGGCTTGACTTTAGGTCCTGCAAGAGTTGGTGATGGCACAAAAAATAGTAGTAGCATCAGTAAATGGTATTGTCATTGTAAGGCTGCAGAGAGAAATCCTGAGACAAGATCCTTGTACAAAAAGAAAAGGCAGCACCTGCAAGCCTTGAGAAATATCCTGCACATACTGATAAAAAAGCCTTTAAAGTCATTCTTCAAATAAAATAAACTGAACTGACACATCAAGTCATTATGATTTCTTCTTCATGGTTTTCCTCTGTTTCCTTATGCATTAGATGAAACGAAACCCAAGGAACATGCAAAGAAACGACAACAGGAGAATAGCTTTCCCTGTTTTGCTCTGGGGTTTCTTTGTAGAGGAGACTGCTATTTAACTCCCACGCCACAGGAGTTATTTTCAGGCAAGCATGTGCGAGCCAAGATATTTGATTTTTATGCAGGACATCACGCTGTTGTTTTGTATGATTCTCCGTTTCTCAAAAACGGCTATCCATGTGCCCTGTTATTTTACCTCAGTATGTCACATGGTTCTGAGCCTGCAAAAACAGTGCCAACTCTGAGCAGGACAGTGGACAGGAGGTGGGACAGCACAGACAGCAAGGCCACAGCATTTTAAGGATAGCTGCACCCTGGTAAGGATCTCCAGTCTTTGCCCACATGTAATGACTGCCTCTCCAAGCTGCCAGGGGTCAACCCCTACAGTGAAAGAGAAGGTATTACCATGTAGTGTTCCTGCCCACAGGAAAATGTCATCGAATGCATGAACGCTGCCCAGTGAAGGCCTACTACATGCACTGTGACTGGTTAGGGGACTGGGGAAAGAGCAGGCTGAACAGCCACGCTGGTCCACTTCTCATCCTCCTCTGCTTGCCACTGTGGGAACGACGCAGATCCAGGATCAGCCCCCAGATGTGCACTAGAGTATGGCATGAGGTTCCTCTGTGGTGTAAACAAGTTTCTTTTCTGGAGTGATGCTTGTTTCCATGTTGACATGTGGCCAAAAGAATTACTTGTGCCTTGAAGTCTGTTGGGAGGCAGGCTCTATGTATGGGGGTGGGGATGTAACATCAAAACCTGGCTCTGCCGTGCAGGTCCAAGGACAGACCCAAGACACCTCAGCATCACTCAAGGGTGCTGCAAAGGTGGGGTTGTCAATGCGTCCATTTCTCAGATGCACCACTCAAGACACTCTGAGTGCACTGTGCAGTAAAAGTGGTGTGTACCATCAGAGAACTGACTTTGGAGGTGCTAATTATGTAAAAGCAGATCACTTATATACTAGGAGCAGCCAAATCGCTACTATATGATGCAAGAGTTTTATCTCTTGCTTAGAAGAAGAGGTTAACTTTGGCTCTCACTTTCCAGGATCTAATGAATTGATGGGAATTGGTGAGAAACGCATACCATGTCATTAAACTCTCCTGGGTGACAAGTGTTAATTAGAAACAAAAATAAAACCAGGTCTACCCAGGGAAAGAACCGTTCTCTGCCATTATGAGGATGGAAAGAGCAAAGAACATCTCCCATTCTCACAACTACATAGCCATCCTACCAGAACAACAGCGACACATGCAGGCACGGGGGTTTGGGAGTCCCAGGTCACAGTGTAAGGACAGCAATGAAGCAAACCAGCATCCCCCTGTGCTGACTTCCAAACATTCAGCAACCTAACACAGCAATATGAAGGCGACTTACAGCAGCAACGGAACAGGCCTACAACCTGATCCAGGAAAAGAAACAGTACCGTAACTTTGGGGCTTTCTATCGATTTCAAAGTAGCAAATTCTCTGTAGGCTTCTGTGATGATGTCTTAAACCCTTAACCTGACATCTGGATGTGTTAGTGAAATCATTCTTATCAGCGTTTATCTCTGCTGAGACATCATGATTAAGAAGCTGTGTTGGTCCATTTCCACAGAGTCTGAAGGCATTATTACCACCTACTTGCCATTTTCATGCAACATGTCTGTCACTGGTTTGCTAAAGCAAAGGAGTTATCTTTCAAGCAAATTCCTGGTTGAAAGATTAAGGGCACAATGGTACCTAATGGGTTTCCAAATTCCACAGTACTTCTGGTAATCAACATTCTGTGTACCTATTTTTAATCCTTCTCTCTAACCAGTCAGGGTCTCTGCTTTATCCTCAATCCACTTTTATTGTGAGTCATATCAGATTAGAACTACAACTATGAGAAAAATCTTCTGCAACTGATCCAAGAAGAAACAATAACAAAACCCCACTCATATTACACTTGGAGCCTCTTTAAAACTAAAACACAAAGAGAAACAATGCAAGATATTGAAAAATATTGACAGGTTCCCTTAAGGTCTTGTTTAGAAAGGTACTGCAGCTGAAGTCTCTTGTAGCATACCCTGTGGATGACACAGAAGATTGTCGCTGTAGGAGAAAAAGCAGCCAGACACATTAAACCCACGACGCTTTGCTCTGTACTTTTGCTATGCCATCTGTAACTACATCAGTTACCCTGATTTGGGGTTTTTTTTCAGTGCATGGACACTAATTGAACATCTTAACTGTGAGTATTGTAAAGCTTACATACATAAGCCCCCCACTACAAGAAAGACATTGAGGTGCTGGAGCGTGTCCAAAGAAGGGCAACAAAGCTGGTGAAGGGTCTAGAGCACAAGTCTTAAAAGGAGCGGCTGAGGGAACTGGGGTTGTTTAGCCTGGAGAAAAGGAGGCTCAGGGGAGACCTTATCAGTCTCCGTGACTACCTGAAAGGAGGTGGTAGTGAGGTGGGGGTCGGTCTCTTCTCCCAAGTAACAAGCGACAGAACAAGAGGAAACGGCCTCAAGTTGTGCCAGGGGAGGTTTAGATTGGATATTAGGAAAAACTTCTTCACTGAAAGGGTAGTCAGGCACTGGAACAGGCTGCCCAGGAAAGTGGTTGAGTCCCCATCCCTGGAGGTATTTAAAAGACGTGTAGATGTGGTGCTTAGGGACATGGTTTAGTGGCGGACTCGGCAGTGCTTGGTTAACGGTTGGACTTGATGATCTTAAAGGTCCTTTCCAACCTAAACGATTCTATGGTTCTATAACAAACTCACCACTGAATTCCTAAGAATTTTCTTTTATCCTGTATTAATTCATGTAAACTGTGAGCCAGACCATGCTGCGGTAAGAGCCGATGGAAGTTTTGTCATTGATTTCAGTGCAATGAAGGTCAAGACGGCTATTTTTCAAGTTTTTCACGGACCTAGTGTTTAATAAATATTTTTACAGAGTCTAACATCATCAAGTCCCAATGCACAGCAGGGATAAAACACATTGGCAGGAAGTTTGTCCAGAAGGTAAAAGTGTGTCCTCCTGCACCATCTCCAAGTATGCAGAGCTCGGACTGCCAAAGCAGAAATATGGGATGTTGGCCTTCACAGCATAGGACATGGATCAAAAAGGAAGCATGAAACTGAAGATTACTCCAGTACAATAGGAAGCTTGAGATTATTTGAGTTTGTTCATTACCAAAAAAATTAGAGCCAAACCCAAACTCCCAAAAGAAAATCTATCCAGTTTGACATTGTAAACAGGACATTTCCTTAACTTTGTAAACAGGAGATTACTTTGAAACAAACTGCCAAGTAACCTAACACAATACAGTATTTTAGCCAAGAGATCCTCACCAGAAGCAGTGATATAAGTGGTCTCTTTTATCCAAAATGTGGGTGGTATAATGTAATCAATAAACATAATACCAGGATTTTCAGAGGCAATTCTTGAATACAGCTTGAATCAACTAACTAAAAGGAATACTACTAAATTTTCCTGCATTAGTGGGCAAATTCTTACTACGAAGAATGCCAACATAGAGCCTTCATGGTATTCCTTAGGACTCATTTAATATCCTAGTGTCAAATCCCTGCAGATCCACAAAAGCCAGAGCAGGCAGGGCAGACAGCCCTTCTCTGGGGTTGGGAACACGCTTATGAACATTGAGAGCTAACTCAAGGTTTCTCAGCTGGGTAAGCAAAACTGAACATTGCTACACAAGGAATGGAGGAGGAAAGCAAGGAGAAGGGACACAGCTGGGCCCAGAGCTGTGGGAGAACCAGACTTCATGTTCCTGCTACTGCTGCACGTGGGAAAAGGCGTGAAAGTGGGAAAGCGGGAAAGCGGGACAGAAGAGATGAGGAAGATGACCACTGCTTCTGAGGCAGAATGTGTTCCACCCATCGCCACCCCTCCGTCAGCTGCAGTAGGTGCCATTACAGAATGGTTGAGCTTGGAAGGGACCTCTGGAGGTCATCATTATTGCTCTGGAGGCAACAAGGAACTGGACATTTTGAAGCCTTTTGGACTCTGATATCACAGAATCGTTTAGGTTGAAAAAGACCTTTAAGATCAAGTCCAACTGTTAACCTAGCACTGCCAAGTCCAACACTAAACCATGTCCTCAAGTACTGCATCTACCCGTCTTTTAAATACCTCCAGGGATGGAGACTCAACCACTTCCCTGGGCAGCCTGTTCCAGTGCCTGACAACCCTTTCAGTGAAGAAGTTTTTCCTAATATCCAATCTAAACCTCCCCTGGCACAACTTGAGGCCGTTTCCTCTTGTCCTATTGCTTGTTACTTGGGAGAAGAGACCGACCCCCACCTCACTACCACCTCCTTTCAGGTAGTCACGGAGACTGATAAGGTCTCCCCTGAGCCTCCTTTTCTCCAGGCTAAACAACCCCAGTTCCCTCAGCCGCTCCTTTTAAGACTTGTTCTCTAGACCCTTCACCAGCTTTGTTGCCCTTCTTTGGACACACTCCAGCACCTCAATGTCCTCCTTGTAGTGAGGGGCCCAAAACTGAACACAGTAGTCGAGGTGCGGCCTCACCAGTGCCAAGTACAAGGGGACGATCATTTCCCTAGTCTTGCTGGCCACGCTGTTTCTGTTGCAAGCCAGGATGCTATTGGCCTTCTTGGCCAGCTGGGCACACTGCTGGCTCATGTTCAGCCAGCTCTCGACCATCACCCCCAGGTCCTTTTCATCCAGGCAGCTCTCCAGCCACTCTTCCCCAAGCCTGTAGCGTTGCATGGGGTTGCTGTGACCCAAATGCAGGACCCGGCACTGAGCCTTGTTGAATCTCATACAGTTGGTCTTGGCCCATCGATCCAGCCTTTCCAGGTCCCTCTGTAGAGCCTTCCTATCCTCCAGCAGATCAACACGCCTGCCCAACTTGGTGTCGTCTGCAAACTTACTGAGTTTGCAGGTTGAGATCCCCTCATCAAGATCACTGATAAAGATATTAAACAGGACTGGCCCCAATACTGAGCCCTGGGGAACACCACTTGTGACTGGCTGCCAACTGGATTTAATTCCATTCACCACAACTCTTTGGGCCTGGCCATCCAGACAGTTTTCTACCCAGTGAAGAGTATGCCCGTCCAAGCCAGGAGCAGTCAGTTTCTCTAGGAGAATGCTGTGGGAAATGGTGTCAAAGGCGTTACTAAAGTCTAGGTAGACAACATCCACAGCTTTTTCCCTCATCCACTAAGCAGGCCACGTTGTCACAGAAGATCAGGTTAGTCAAGCAGCACCTGCCTTTCATAAACCCATGCTGACTCAGCCTGACCCCTGGTTGTCCTGTACATGCTGTGTGATGGCACTCAGGATGATCTGCTCCACGACCTTCCCTGGCACCGAGGTCAGGCTGACAGGCCTGTAGTTCCCTGGATCCTCCTTCCGGCCCTTCTTATAGATGGGCATCACATTTGCTAACCTCCAGTCAACTGGGACCTCCCCGGTTAGCCAGGACTGCTGACAGATGATGGGAAGTGGTTTGGTGAGCACTTGCACCAGCTCCCTCAGTACCCTTGGGTGGATCCCATCCGGTCCCATAGACCTGTGTGTGTCTACGTGGTGTAGCAGGTCGCTAACCATTTCCTCATGGATTACGGGGACTTCATTCTGATCCCCATCCCTGTCTTCCAGCGCAGGAGGCTGGGTACCCCAAGAACAACTGGTCTGACTATTAAAGGCTGAGGCAAAGAAGACATTGAGTACCTCAGCCTTTTCCTCATCCTTTGTCACTATGTTTCCCTCCACATCCAATAAAGGATGGAGAGTCTTCTTAGCCCTCCTTTTGTTGCTAATATATTTATAGAAACATTTTTATTGTCTTTTACAGCAGTAGCCAGATTAAGTTCTAGTTGGGCTTTGGCCCTTCTAATTTTCTCCCTGCATAACCTCATGACATCCTCGTAGTCCTCCTGAGATGCCTGCCCCTTCTTCCAAAGGTCATAAACTCTCCTTTTTTTCCTGAGTTCCAGCCAAAGCTCTCTGTTCAGCCAGGCCGGTCTTCTCCCCCATTGGCTCGTCTTTCAGCACATGGGGACGGCCTGCTCCTGTGCCTTTAAGGTTTCCTTCTTGAAGAATGTCCAGCCTTCCTGGACTCCTTTGCCCTTCAGGACTGCCTCCCAAAGGACTCTGTCAACCAGGCTCCTGAACAGCCCAAAGTCTGCCCTCTGGAACTCCAAGGTAGCAGTTCTGCTGACCCCCCTCCTTACTTCTCCAAGAATTGAAAACTCTATCATTTTGTGATCGCTATGCCCAATACGGCCTCCAACCATCACTTTACCCACTAGGCCTTCTCTGTTCATAAAGAAGAGGTCCAGTGGGCACCTTCCCTCGTTGGCTCCCTCACCAGCTGTGTCAGGAGGTTGTCTTCCACACACTCCAGGAACCTCCTAGACTGTTTCCTCTCCACTCTATTGTATTTCCAGCAGACATCTGGTAAGTTGAAGTCCCCCATGAGAATAAGGGCTAGCGATTGTGAGACTTCTCCCAGCTGCTTATAGAATACTTTGTCCACCTCTTCATCCTGGTCGAATGGTCTCTAACAGACTCCCACCATGGTATCCGCCTTGTTGGCCTCCCCCCTGATTCTTACCCATAAACACTCAACCCTATCGGCACCATCGTTAAGCTCTAGACAATCAAAACACTCCTTAACATATAGGGCTACCCCACCGCCTCTCCTTCCTTGCCTACCCTTGCTGGAGTTTATAGCCATCCATTGCAGCACTCCAGTTGTGTGAGTCATCCCACCATGTTTCTGTGATGGCAACTATGTCAGTTTTCCCACTGCACAATGGCTTCCAGCTCCTCCTGTTTGTTGCCCATACTGCGTGCATTGGTGTAGATGCACTTCAGCTGGGCTACTGATCCTGCCACCTTTTTGGAGGGAGAAGCCCTAGTTCCTACGTGACCATTCTCAGGCGATTCCGTGGTTTCTAATATATCCATAGCCCTTGCGTCTTTGCTGTCACATGGATCTCCATCCCCTACCTCCACTGAGACGGCAGACCGAAGGACCTCACTAGCACACCATCCCTTAAACACTGGCGTGCCGCCCCCAGGCTTACCTCTAGCAAGCCTGGTTTTACCCCTTTCCTCCTTCAAATCTAGTTTAAAGCAGGCAGCTGCCTACTTTTCCTGTGTTCGGAGCCAGTCCTGTCAGATATTTTACTTGCTGTTAAAGAGATCAGTCTGTAATTTGCTGCAGATATATTTTAATATAAGCAAGACTATCCATATGAAAAGACTGGAGTATAAAACATACATACAAACTTCTGCTGCACTATTATTAGAGGTGTGAAATCAAAGCCATTCCCTGTCCTTCTAATTTACTGTTCCCCAAAGGAGTTTCTTGCTGTATAAATAACAGACATTTTGCAGATCTCTTCCTTTTATGTAATATTTACACCGAGTCTAACGGAGTGCCAGAAATGTAACGTAGTGAATTTGTATATTATTTTGTTGAAAGAATTTCTGCCTTCAATAATCCTTTTCCCTATAAATTCCTTTTTACTTAATAAAAATTTTAATAACATGTAAATTACTTTCAGAACTTCCACTCACAACCTGGAAAACTGACAAACATTTTTCAACATAACTGTTGCTTTCAACCCAAATTCCATACGTTACGTAGCTAACAACATCATGTAAAGAAGATCTTCGCTACCTCGAAAAGTTAGGCTCAAGTATTTGTCTAACAGTTCATTGTTCAACTAGGACTTCAAAAAGTTACATTAAACCTGGTTGTTTTTTTTTTTTTCAGTATTCTAAAAAAAATTTCCTGGGTACAATATTTTTATGATTTTAATGCTAATTTGGAACCAATTATAGTAAGTGTGCTTATTCTCATTTCCCTGTGCTTGTGTCCTCTGATTTATGTATTATATATGTGCATATATAATATCCTATACTAGATAATATGTAAAAGATACAATATATATTATTTTGTGTGTGCATGTACATAATATTCATGTCTATGATACATATGCGTTTTATTTTTTTTATTTTAACAGAATATTTGACAAATTTTGCAAATACTTGTACTCTTGCTTCATCGTAAGATATAGTTAGTTTTACTCAACATTGTCTCACTTACATATAAGCTATTCAAGCTTTGTTATCACAGAATCCTGTAGGACTGAGCCCCTTGATTTTAATCAAATTATAAAGATGCTCAAAGTTAAGGACATGAACAATGTTATTGCACTAATGATTCCCCATGAGTTTCCTATTTATGCCTATTCCTAGGTGTTTTATAAAACAGCACCTCTGTGGGATCACAGTGAAAAAACCCATTATTTTAAAATTTTCAGCAGTGTTCAGTTTCTAAGAATCAAAGCAATACAATTATCAAGTTTTCACTGCAAGCCTTTTAAGAATTAGCTGGTCTAATTACGTTTCATACAAATACATTAAAAAAACCCAAAAACAAACAAGAAGTGTTGAGAGACTGGCTGGAGAGCTTACAAGTGAAGTGACTTCGACTATATGATATACATCTGCCTGATAAAATATGTTTCAAAGCTCCTTTGGAGAATTCCTCCTGCTGAGTCAGGGTTGGAATTCTCATGCAATATCCTTTGATACTTCAGTCCAAACAGTTAATTATAAAGATAAGAGTCATCATCAAAGTTAAACAATTGTAGACCAAAGTGCGTTACTACAGGTAAATTACTAAGGTGGGTTTTTTTAATCTGATGAAGCCTGAAATACACAATTTTTTACAAAACCTACAAAAACAATCAGGAAAATAAAACTTATAAAAGCAAATTTATTTTAGCTATTTTCCAGCTGACACTATTTTATGTTACTAGAGTCCTTTAAAAAAACATGTATACAAGCCTAATATAAAAAGAACTCAGTAAGTGCATTCCAAAACTGAGGTTCCTCTACCACTAGTGATACAAGAGCCATTTCAAAGTGGTATGAAAAAACCCCCAATTATGCCGTTTCCCAAGAGCAGACAGTTAGCATCTATTTGGTGAGAGAATACTGCCCAGATCATCAAATGCTTTTCCCTGTGCACAGGCCAACACAGGGAAGGGGAGGGTAGAGTTAATGGCCCACATCCCTTTGGACAGGCCATCAAAGAGCCAAAAGCTGTTGCCAGCTCTCCAGAATGGTAAAGTACAATTTTTCTTTGTATGTTGGTAGTGCACAAGCAAACCAAAGTTTGGAAATTCCCGATTTTTTGGATTCAGAATGAAAACCACAAGAGCCCTGAAACTTTTCTCATCGTCTGATGTTATGGTTTCAAACCTACATCAGAAGATACTGATCCCATGGCTTTCAGTTGTTTACATACTGAAATGATTTGACACTATGCTGTCTGTTCTGCCTTTTCTTTAAACTTTGTATTTTAAAGTTTAAAATATGTATAGTGATGCTTAGTCTGAGTATACAGACTAGCCATACTTTCCTAGATTGAGCCTTCATACAGATGTTTGTTCAGTAACAGATAAGAACGAGCAACTGATGTTTCAGTTAGACACCATACAGTAAATAATATTATTTAGCACTTTTCATCTCCAAGTACACATAAACAACCAAAATAGCAGAAACAAAACAGCAGACTTCTTGTAATTAGGCAGTAGTATTGCCCAATACTGCAAATTGGGAAACTGAGGCAAAGAGAACAATGGAAATATCTGGAAGCCCTCTGTGTGTTATTCTGATGAACTTCAAAGGACTTAACGGGTAATGGCATTAATAAACACTTTAAGTAAACACCACTGCCTGTGCTATAAATGTGGCTGGCATCCCCAGGATGCTTTAAAAAATTGATTAGTGCTACACTGGACAGCTGAGTCATCAATGCCTGTCCTTCCACTAGGACAAGAGGATGTCTTGTAAGCAGGTTATTTATATTCTTCATAACTTCAGCAGGAAGTACAGTCTGGTTAGGTTTGGTAGTCATTAAATAGCACTTTTTTTGTATGTGCTGCCCTTCATCTATAGATTTCTTCCCAGAGCAACCTTAGTCTTAAGTAAGAGCAATTACAAACAGGCCAACCTCTTTTAACCTAAAAGAAGAAAGACAATCTCAAATCATGCATAGTGCAAAGGTTTGTTTTGCCCGCAAGCAAGACCAAGCCTCCACATTAAAGCTCTGTGTATGAAGTATCACTAGTTTATCCTGCTTGGAGGTAACAGAAAACTGGAATCCAAAGGATTGTTTTCTTTATTAATAAAATGTGCAGGTGGTCTTGGACTTGCCAAGATACATTATTTTTTTAAAGAGCTGAATAGACCCTGCTTCCTTTTCAGTATCTCTCTCAATTCCACAACATAATAATCATGATCATCAACCCAGGGCATATTACTAAATTAGTTTTTATCCCTGCTGTGCGTTTTGAGAGAGACTGTTGGAACATATTACCCCCAGTGTATTGTGTGCTCTCAGATCCTATTCCGTATTGTCATGTCTGCAAATATTTACAAAGCAAAAAATACTGTCTCACTCAGCAATGCAACCCACATGTCTTTAATGCTATTCCATATCAGTGCTTCAGACCAAAACAAGACACAAACACCACTGAAAATTATAAAAGACAGAAATACTTTTAGTGGCCTACAGCCAACTATGGTCTAAACACTTTGCTTGTGAGCCTGTCACATGCATGCAACATTGGGAATACAGCTCATAACCTTTGGCTGCACAAATACAGACCTTTAGTCAACAAACTCAAGCAACAGTTTGGTTCATTTGAGTAAAATCGGGCCGGTCAGCTTCAGATGTGCTTTAGATGCTGTGACCTGATGCCCAGCTCCACTGGCCATACCAGAACACACCGCCCTTTGCAGAGAAAAAGCAAGAGGATTCCCAAGCACAAGGAGAGAGCAAGGCTGCAGCGTGCTAGGGGTCTGTACACGGGCTTCCTAAAAATGTGTTACCTCCTCAGTACATGGATAACATCCGCTAAAGGACTGCAGAGGTGTCTGACTTCAGCGTGGATGTGTTTCACTATGTCTGTAGGCTGCAGGCCTGACTAGCATATGGCCCAGGGAGGGTCAAAGGTGGAATGTAATTTCATATAGATCTGCCGCTTTCAAACAGCCCCAGTACCAGTCCACCCCGGTACCCAGAAGGTTCAGCCACTACAAGTTGTGGAAGATAATTTTAAAGGTACAAAGCTTAATTACAACGTTAAATGATCACAACTAGGAAAAGAACAATTAACTAATCATTTCACATAAGCTTGTTCTCTTCATCACTCCAAGAAGCAACGTCACCACAGGAAGTCTTCACCCATCACACTGCCAGTAAGCTGAAAACTTTATTTATATTTGAGGTTAGTGATGTCTTCACTGACTCTACAGAGAAGATCAGAGTAAAACACATTTAGAAGTTCTAAGTACATCACTGCAGTTTTCCACAAAAAAGCTTGTTTGGAGTTTGACTTGGAAGGAAGCTGGCTTAGCTTAGTTCAGAAACGGTCTCAGTTCTTCTATGAGTTTAAGATGGCAGGCTAACAAGTCATGAAACTTGATAAAATACACAATAGTTTTAAAGGACGAAACAGAAATAATGGATGGATGCTTTTATTACAAACACATATATTTTTCTTCGATTAAATTTGACTTCTGAGACAGAAGGAACCGCAATTCTGTCTTGTTTCCAGACTTGCTATCTCAGTTGTAAGAAAAAGCCTCTTCACCTTCCCTATGCCTTCTTTCAGTGACTAGGAAAGGCATACAAAAGATTATTAAGCTCAATATGGCTCCAAAGCTGAAACAAAAACATCTTCCTAAATCAATTGTATACCCATTACACACATTGTATACATGCTGAAAAATAAACACTGGCAAGTACAGAGTACAATCTTGGAGATGGCTCAAGTGACTGGCTTCTTAAAAAGGGTTTATAAAATGTATAAATTCTGGCAACTGGAAGACGTTAACTTGACGACTGAACTTAACTCTGTTCATTTTCACGGAGAACATCTTGCATTTCACTCTATGGGAAGGAACACCGCAACGTGCAAAAGCAGGTCCTCCCACGTGAAGTTGGAACTCAACAGGCTGCTCCCCAATGAGAGGCTCATCGCCCTTCCCAAGCTCAAAGACCTGGTTTTCTTTATCTTGCATCACCAACAAGCGGATTCCAAAGGTGAATTTCAGTGGTGCTACTTCTAAGCAGCCTCCACATTCATTCACCGTGGGGCCACAGCACATGGCCACGCTGGCCACTCTCTTGAGGCACTTGCGTCCCACACAGCTGCGCTGCAGACCCTCGACAGCACCTCAGCTGTCGAGGATGGCCTCCGCCGGTGGCTCGCAGTGGGAAGCGCACCAGAGTTCAAACACGACGGCTGAACCCACCCTCCCGAACGCCCGCAGCCGCCCTCCTTGGTGCCCACCATCACTGGGCATCCTGCTCCTGCCAACGGTGCGGCTGGCACAAGGGACGGGGCTGCTCCTCGCGGGGCGTTGCTCAGCAGACCCGGGCGAACAGCCGGTCCTGGGCCCAGACCCTCCCGCCGAGGCAGCCCTCCACCAGGACGGCACCCCGAGAGCCATGGCAGGAGCCGAAAGCGGCGGAAGGCCGCAGCGGGGCCGGGAAAGGCGCCGCGCTCCCGCCGAGCCCCCCTGAGGCGACGGCGGGGCCGCCCGCCTGCCCTACCTCGCCCGCCACACGCCGCCCCGGAGGGCACACGGCAGCGGCCCCGCTCGGGCCGGACCCGCCACAGACTCGCCGCCCTCCCCAGCACTGCCGCCGGCGCCGGCACATCAGAGGGGCACCGAGGAGACGGGGCCCGCGGGTGCCGAGGGGCGCCGGGCGGGGCCCTCCGCGGCAGCGGGGACCGGGCTCCCCGCGTTGTGAGGGGCGAGGTGCCGCCCGCAGCCCGGAGGGGACGCTGGGGGCGCCGCCGGCTCCCAGGGACCTCCGCGAAGTTGCCCCGAGAAGTTTGGGACCGCCCGGAGGAGCAGCCGCCGGGCAGAGCCGCCCCCTCAGCCAACACCTCCCTCCCGCCCCCCGGGCTGACCCCCGCCGGCCTCCGGGGACCGGCCCCCGCGGCCCGGCTGGCCCCGCCGGCCTCCCCGGGACGGGACCCCCGCCGGCCTCTGGGAACGCGGCCCCCGCTCCCGGGGAAGGGGGGACGGCAGCCCCCGGGGCGCGCTCCGGGCTCGGGGCTTCCTCCGTAAACGCAGCCCTTGGGAATAAAGAAGACGGAGGGACACTTACCATCTCGCCTGATATTCGAGGACCGCAAGGCTTTTATAGATCCGCCCTGGGCAGGGGCAGTGGTGCCCTGACGGCTGCAAAAGTTCGCACAGACGACGGCGTAGAGGAGGAGGAGGATGAGCAGTTGCATTGGGATCCGCTGTGAACGGGACCGCGTCCCTGCAAAGAAACCCGGCTCTCCCCGCCAAGGGTGCTTCCCTCTCTCGTGTTCTCTCCCCCTTCCCGGACTTTGTGGTTGTTGTTGTTGCGGGTTGCTTGTGTGTTTGGGGCAGTTGTACGCGGAGGGGGGGGGGGGGGGGGAAAGGCACAAAAACCCAAACCCAAACCCCACGCCACCCGAAGGAGCCGGCACAGCTGCCGAGTTGCTCCCCCGAGCTGCCCCCAAACTTCCTGCACGCTGAACTTTCTGCTGCCTTTCTGGGGCCGGCCGCGCTCGGCAAAGGTGAGAAACGCCGGGGCCGGGCCCGCCGCCCCCGCCCCTCGGCCGGCAGCGCCGCTGCCCCACGTCGCCGGCGGGGGCTGCCGCAGCCGCGCCGCTCCGCTCGGCAGGAGCCGCCGCTGGGGTCTGGGGCGGCGGCAGCGCCCCGCGCTCCGCGGCGGGGCCGGGGGAGAGGCGGCCCGGTGGAAGGGGGCGGCCCAGGGGCAGGCGGGGAGGCGGGCGGGAGCGGCCGGCGGGGGGAGGCAGGGAGCGGTGCCCGCGCCCTCCCGGAGCTACCGGCCGCGCCGTCTCCGGCCCGGGCAGCGAGCGGCAGGAGGGGTGGTGCGAGGGGGCCGGCCCGCCGCGGCGGGAACCTGCCCGGGCGGGACGGCGGGGCTGCGGCGGGCGGGCGCGGTGGGAGGCGTGTGCCCGGGGCTCCCCGCCAGCGGCGGCCGCGCACCCGAGTCCCGGCACCCACCCTCGGCCCGCAGCGGCCACGTAGAGGTTATCCCTGGGGCCGGAGTGACTCAAATCACTGAGCCGCACCAGGGCGGGTGAGGAGACTTGGTGGGAAACACATTGGCTGAAGAAAACCCGCAGTTGTCCCTAGGAGAGATATATGTGCTCTTCCATCACGCCAAGCACTGTCCAAAGCTTTTCATAAAAAGTTAAGTCCTACTAATTTAGACCCTCATTAAATCGAGTCTCGTGTTAAAAGATTGTATTATTGCCTGGAAGAGTTTAGGTCTAAACCAAAGGTATGTGAAGATTGTCATCAGATTGCTGTTTTAATACTTTTTTTCCCCCCCTTCCATTAGCTGCAATGAAAATAAAAAAGTGAAGCTGTAGAAAAAGCAATCAGATTTTAAGAGTTCTCTAATAAATCCTTACCTACTCAATTTATTTCTTAAGGCATTTCATATAGTCTTAGCCACTCAACAAATCGTAACATGCTGCTGGACCTTTAACAATATGAAACAACACCTTCACTAGTCGAAGACTGTCGATACGGTGGTGTATCAGGAATATTGGATGAGTCCTGCTACACTCAGAGGACTGCCTCTGCCATTATGAAACATTTTCTCCAAGAGCATGTTAGGATGACAATGGGACTGAAACATCTTGTATGTCTTAAGGAACCAGTAGGGTGCAATTCGGTTATGCATAATTCATGGTTCTTTATCCCTTTCATGTTCCCCAAAACTGACAGCGAACCTAATCCTGCTCCCATGTGGTAGATAATGGAAAGGCTCCAACAGTGCTTCATTTGTGAGCAGATGTGCCTATATTTTAGGTGCCCATTTCAGGGGGGGAAACTGAGGGAAGGTGGCCAATGCAATCATCCTAATAGAAGCAGAAAGTCAAATAGAGGACATCGAGCAAATGAAGATAGGGGGAGCTCTGAAGATGTCTTCTGTTCATCCAGTCAACGTGTCTGCCTCTTTCCAGTTACATTACAAGGAACTGGCAGAAAGCATCAATAGGATCCCAGCTACTTGGCTCCCTTCTGAGTCCGGGTACCTTTCAAGATAAAAGGAGGTGGTCAATACCCTGACCTTTACCACAACCCCTTGGTGAAGCCTTTCCTTTCTCGGTGCCCTCAGGCCCTTGTTCTCTCTTAGACTCGGGGAGCTAGAACCCGTAACTGCTTCCCTGTGGGGGTGTGCAGTGGCCGTTTTAAGGTGATGGAGGAGGATGGGAGGGAGGGATAGATTATCTTCCACCCAGAAGGCAGACAAAAGGTGTTTTGACAGTATCTGAGCAGTCAAGAAAGGGCACTGTTTCCAACTCTGTTCCTCTTTCTGTACCCAGCTTTACCCATATAAATTTTCTCATATAATATTCATACATCTTCCCAAGAGCTGGGTCTGGAGCAAGAGTCATGTGGTGTCTTTCTGACCCTATGCCTCCCTGGCTGCACAGGTCCAGCTTTGACACAAGAGTGGAACAGGCTTTGGCCTAAAGCACTCCACAGCTGTTTGGCTGATGTGCTCCTTGGCTTGATACAAACTATAAATTTAAACTTCCTCAAGCTGACCAGGGCACAGAACTCAGGTTTTCTCAGCATTTTTTATTTTTCCTTTTAAAAAGAGTACATACTGCTGTGATGAATAAGATGAAATTCCTGTTTCTGCAGCAGAGGTACGTGTTGCTTAGAGAACTCTCATCAAAACAGCATGGGGCCTCATAAATTAGACAGTGATGAAAACAGGCAAGTGGATTCCACCACCAATGGCTTTGATATCTATCAAGAGGAACTGTGTGTAACTCCTGTCATACGCTCATGGTACATTTCTGGTCCTCCCTGTGCAAAGCATGGGATGCTGCCATCTTTGTTCTAAAGCCAAAAATATTTTTGTAGCAGAAGGGACGAGTCTTTTTCTCAGGTCAGAAAACAGACAGGGAATATTACGGTGGGGTTCCAAACAGAGGCCTAGCTCTATCAATTATCAGATATTTATTTTAGTCCCGGGATCAAAAAATCCCAGATTTTTCCATTTGATGTTCAGGTGTACAGAAGGATTTGGGGATAGAGCAGCAAGACTGACATGCATTGGCAGACCTTTGTAAAAAAGTCTGCATTTCAATGACTGTTGCTACAGCTTCTGAATTCACTTTAAAAAGCACTAAACCCACTACAAAACAAAACATTATCTTTATAATAAGGTGTCAGAGAACCCCATAGAATCATAGAATTGTTAAGGTTGGAATGTCAAAGGGTGAGAAGTTTGGATTACGCTGAGACAGTTTTTGGAGCAGATCACTGGATCGTCACTTTCTGGAGAACATTCTAGTACATTGGCTAATCTATTCTAAGGATTTGGGATAATTTAAAGCATCAGGTGATTTCTATATGAAGGCCTACAGCAAATCATGGTTACTGCATAAAAGGACATACTGATGTGTAAGTGTGATGACCTAGGTAATTACAAATCTGTCAGCCTGACTGAGATCGTGATAAAATAATGTAACAGTTGATATGAGACTCAATTAATACAAATTAAAAGGAAAATAATATCATTAATGCTAATCAACCTGGAAAATCTTATCATGCTAACTTGGAAATCTGGTTGACAAACAGAATAGCATCAAATTACAGCTTTCATAAGGCATTTGACTTGGTACCACACAATTTAAATCATATGAAATGAAAGTCATGCATACTAAATGTTTTCAAAACTCGTTAAAGGACAAGTTTAAAAATTTTTAATAAAAAGGGAAACATTATTAAATGGATTCTTTGCAAGAGAGCCCCACTTAGGCTAATTTTTGCTTCTGCATTGATTTGCATTTCCAACAATGACCTGGGAAAAATGCAGTCATTACTCATGACATTTGCAGATGACAAAAACCTTGGGGGAGTAATAGGCTGATTTATAGTAATGATGTTATATGGAGATAGACGTGTAGATACTGGGTAGAACTGTAAAGCTGAGCCCTGGCATAGCTTATGCTTTAAAATAGCCAATGGCTGCCCTACCCAGTGCCTGTGGCATCCATCTCATCGCATTTTAGTCTTCTGAAAGTGCCTGGTGTAAGCCAGTCACATAGGTTCTCATTGTTCATGGAGAGAACTGGATACCCATCAGAGGGCACTCTAGCCCAGCAGTTTTAGGCAGTTGTGCTGGGATGGGATAAATTGTTTTCTGGAAGGTCCAGTTTCTCTCCACTGACTATGGAGAGAGCATAGGAAACAAATACATTTATAGTTACTGGATAAAGTAGACAATCCTAGAAAGCACTGATGCAGAAAAAATTATGGGGGTGGATTATCAAGGAAGTCAATGGGCTGTAGCCTTCTCTGTTATCATTTGTTGGCTGGGAGATGCTCCAGTGTCATACAGTTTGTCCGTGGAGCACAGATGTGCTCTGTGTCCACCTCTTAGAACATTGGAAATAGGTTGATTAAGTTGCAAACCCCAAGATCTTTGTGCATTATCACTGGGATCCTTGGATATTTATTTATAGAGGGGAATATCAATTAGAGTAGGGGCATTATGCTTTCTTCTGTTATTATTAGACTGCTGCATCAAGTTCCTGTGAATATAGTCTAAAAAAGGACCATGATAAAGTGAAAAACACTGAGAGGAAAACCACAGGATTGGTTAGAGGTTGAGAGACATGCCATTCAGGTAAAGCTTAAAAATCACGAGTCATTTAGCTTGCCAAGGAGAAACTCAGAGGGGTCACAGCTACCTCCTGGAGGTAGGATATTGATTCTAGAGGGCTATTCTGTCTAGTGGACAATGACATATCAAGATAAAAGCTGGAATTAGACAAATTAAGATTAGAAATAAAAGGCATACTTTTCAGTGTGGAAAGCCATGGAAGTATCAAAGTTGTATATTCTTTATCACTGAAAATTTGAAAGGCAAGATTTGATGTTTCCCTAAAACCAGTCAAGTGGTTTCAAGCTGTACTTAGAAACTTATGGGGTCTATTGATCACTTCTAAAACGTCTGTAAAGGTGACAGAGAAAAGCATGTTCATATGTACTGTACTACAAGCCACAGATGAAATTTCTAAGTGGTTCTGCAGTTTATTAGAAAATAACAACCAAAAAAAAATACCTCCAAGGATTAATTCAGTGCAGCACTGTGATTTCTGTTGCACAGGAGGGCAGGCAAGTGATGGCAACGACCCCATCCCCCAGTTGGTAATCTGTGGATGATTTGAGAATGAGCAGAGGTGCATAGAGTAGGATGAAGAAACATCTCAATTGCTCAAATGCGCCTCTTAAATAAATGAATGTAACCATGATGGCACACCAAAAGAATGCAAGGAAAAGGTAGACCAAAGGCATTATATGTCCGGAAGTAGAAAACAGGGGCAGAGTGGTGTGTTGCTAAGATAATCACCATACCCCACAGGCACCAAGCCACCAAGAAGGGAAGTGCAGCACAGTGATCCATGGCCCAGATTTACTATCTGAGCTACAGGCAGCAGTTGAACAACTTACAGAGAAAATCCCCAATGAAACTGATCACTTTAGGTGTTGAGATTATCAGACACAAGCCCAAGCACTGCCGCCTGGTATCACTACAAACTTGGCATTGATTCATGGGAACTCATGTTAAAACCCTCTGAACATTAGATGTGGGCCACAGACTTGCAACTGGTGCTGCCGTTTGTCCTCCTCCAGCAGCCAGCTGTGCATGCTCGCTTGTCTGGCCCATTCTTGAGAACAGCTGCAGGCAGCTTTGATTTATCCAGTCTTTTGGTTTTCTCTCTTGTGTCTGCCCTACTACAGGATGCTGTCCCCTTCTCCTCTTCAGTGTACACCTGCTTCCCTTTCCAACTTTTAAATGACTTTTGCTGGCTGGCTGTAACTTCTGGCTAGTTCTCCACTGCAAGTGTTAGAGACAAATATTGCACCACTGACACGCACATAGGGAGGGAGAAGAAAAGGATGTCCCAGGCTGAACACGTTCATTTATTACATTTTGAGGAACTGCTATATTACTCAGACTCTCCCACTGGTACTTAGTGACAGGGCCAATTGACATATAGTGTGCATGCAATATTCAGAGCCATGCTTTCAAAAAATGAGTATAAACCACAATGAAAGAAGAAATGTTGCCCTCCTGAGGTTAAGTAGGATTTTTTCCCCCATTGATATCAGTAGAACCAGCATTTAGATTTAAATTCAGGTTTAAAAATAATGGGCTATGCTTTCTCCTAAGTTTTTCTTAATAAGAAAATAATACCTTCAAAAAGACTACATTTCTTCTGTATCCCAGTTCCCAGTTTTAAAGGATAGAAGAGACCTTTCTGACATGATATAGTTTGACTTCTTGCATAAATAAGCCAAAACGTTTTGCTGTCTGACCTCCTGCTTTGATTTCTCAAGAGTTAGCACGGTATCTTTTAGAAAAAAAGATCAAATCTTGATTTTAAAATAGGAGGAAACTCAATTTTACAGTTTCTTGAGACAGAGAATCACCCACCATCAATGTTAAGTAATTCAAGTGATTAAAGACTATTTTTAAAGATTTGGTATTTTTTCGCCTCTGGATCTTGTACTGTGTATGAACAGTACCGGTTTGTCAGGATCCTCTGCTTGGTCTTTCAAAATATTTGGATACAAGTAATCTGAACCTACTGCTCTGGATTTTGCAAAACAGCTGTCCTTAAGCCACAGTAACTTCTACCTAACCACTCTTGTTATTTCTGTGAGCAATTCCTTTGCACCTGTCAAAATGAGGTCAGATTTTGTTTGTCTTGGATATAATATATTTGAGTTAGAAAACTGTCACCTAGAATTTTAGAGAAATTCTAGGAATGTTTTATTACTGGTAGCCTGAGATCTCTAAGAGCAGAGGTTTCAGACTGAAATTTCTCATGATAATTCATGTTTTCTGTCTGCACATTGTAGATATTACTTAAGAAATAAAGCATCCAGTTTTAGTAAGACAGAGGACAGGATGGTGTAGGTTTCTCTGTGTATTATCCTGCCCAGACATTCCCTCTGGACCATTCTGTGTTCTCTCCTCTGGGACAGGAAGCATTTTCCTTCTCTTGACTTGAGTATTTTCCTTCTCCAGCCCATTTTCAGCATGGGAACACTCTCAAATTCTGTAAATTATTATCTTGTGAGCAACTTAGAACATAGCATCCGAGCAATGTTGTAAAGACTGAAATGCACGTTGATGGTGAACCCTCACAGCAGTAACTTGTGTCTTGGCACTACAAAGATGGCACATGAATTTCTTGTCATCTACTGTTTTGCAGTTTGTGCTCAGTTGAGAAGATACGTAATAGATCAAATGTCTTCCTTTGTTGATTAAAGATTCCCCTTCAATTTCCCGAGAGTTGAAGTTCTGAGCAGCTATCATACATGTGCGTCCTATACAAAGTCTTCCATTCATCCATCTAGATCATCAGAAGTTTATTGTAATATTTTCAGGATTTTATAAGGACTGAACCTTCTAATTATGTAAATTTTTCCTTGTCCTCATGAGTTACGTCCTCCTGAGTTACAGCGTGCTTTCCATCCTTTGTCTTCAGTTTTACAGAACACCACTTACTCATCTTGTCGACAGTGTTTCAAAACTGCTGAGCCATGAATCTGGGCTTTTTTTTTTCTTCCCTTCATGGGTAATTTCATTCCTCTTTGAGGTCTGAGTGCACATGTGCAATAGAGATACTTACTAAATCGGATTGTCCAAAAACCTCAGCCTCGTTTTTTTCTGTTCTTCTTTCCCACTCAAGAATTTTCCAGCACCATTTTTTGTAAAACGGTGTAAAAATTTGTAATAGGGAAATTTCTGGCTTGCAGTAAGAAATGTACAATGCACCATGGAGAACCACTTTTCCATTGCTGACCATCTTAGTACTGTGTGTGGTTTTGTGCTTGGAAAACAAACTTGTCATACTTACTCTTGACATGCCTATATTTCACAGATACAGCAAAATGAGTCCTTTTCAGTCATTTCAGAATCAATAACAGAACACCATTAAATGGACAAATCCAGAACCTCAGGGTCAGAAATGCAAAACACTGAAGCTCAAAACTCTGCCTCCCAGAGCTTGTATCATAGAATCACATAACAAACATACAATGGTTTGGGTTGGAAGGGACCTTCAAAGATCATCTAGGCCAACCCCCCTGCCATGGGCAGGGACATCTTTCACTAGACCAGGTTGCTCAAAACCCTGTCCAACCTGGCCTTGAACACTTCCAGGGAGTGGGCATCCACAACTTCTCTGTGCAACCCATCCCAGTGTCTCACCACCCTCATCGTAGGAAATTTCTTCTTTATGTCCAATCTAAACCTATACTCTTTCAGTTTAAAATCATTGCCCCTTGTCTTGTCACTACAGGTCTTGGTAAAAAGTCTCTCTCTGTCTTTCTTATAAGCCCCTCTTATATATTGAAGGGCCACAATAAGGTGTCCCTGGAGCCTTCTCTTCTCCAGGCTGACCCACAACTCTCTCAACCTTTCTTCATAGAAGAGGTGTTACAGCCCTCTGATAATTTTTGTGGCCCTCCTCTGGACTTGCTCCAACAGGTCCACATCTTTCCTGTATTGAGGACCCCAGAGCTAGACACAGTACTCCAGGTGGGGTCTCACCAGAGTGGAGCAGAGGGGCAGAATCACCTCCCTCAACCTGCTGGCCACGCTTCTTTTCATGCAGCCCAGCATACAGTTGGCTTTTTTCAGGGCTGTGAGTGCACATTGTCGGCTCAAGTCCAGCTGTTCATCCACCAGTACCCCCAAGTCCTTCTCCGCAGGGCTGCTCTCAATGTATTCATCCCTCCCATTTGTATTGATACTGGGGGTTGCCCTGACCCAGGTGCAGAACCATACACTCAGCCTTGTATATCTTAAAATGTACTCTGTGCTTACAGTTCTTTTTTTTCAGGGAAGGTAATTTTAAATTGTAGTGAAAATAGAACCCATATACAACAGAGTATATATGTGCAACCAGATTTTCAAATGGAGTTGATTTGTAAGTATTGGAGAAAGCACATTAAGCATATTTTAATTTGTTTCTTTTAAATATATGCAGTTTGTAAATCAGCTTGTTAAGAAAAAATTCTTTTCAATCTGCTTTAGATGGCAATGCATGAGAATCTTCAGCTTATCTTAGGGGCAGCAGTGAGGGTGATTTATCTTTGGTTCCAAATTAGTGGGAATACATTCAGGCTGCCCAACTCTTTCTTCAGATCACGTTGTCATACAGAGGAGTTGAGTTCACAGTTTTATGCACACAACACATTAACATAAACTAGTTAACCACCTGGCATTGGTTAAGCAGAATTTATGCTGATACTTTGCTAATGACCTTGCACTATCATTAGACTAAATCAGTCTCCTGGGAGAGAACCCAACAAAGCATACTAATTCAATGCATTCCTAGGAAGTAGCATGTACAGTAAAATATATTTTGTCATTTGTCTAGCTCCATTTTCATTCAGAAGTACCTTCTAAATTAAATACCAATGCCTCTCCAGAGGCCTCTGGAACAGCAGAACAAGATAAAAACATGCACTGAAAAAAGAAAAACAAAAGAAAGATTTGTGCACACCTACAGTCATTGTGGGCATTTTGAAGTGCTGATGTACTGTATTAACAAGTATAGGAATAATCTGCTGTAAACATAGACTTAGAAAACAAAATTTAGAAGGGTAAACAAAACTTAGAAAGCTAAATCTGATGTAGACACCATAGGCTCCCTTTACAGTCTGTGAGAGAAACAGGTGCCACCAGAGGGTGCTTAATATATCATGCCATTTTCATCATTATCTTAGGAAGTGTTGAGTTCCCCTTGCCCTTCCCCACCCCCCCAATGGCTTTCTTTTTCCCCAGTGACTGTAAGACAACTATGGGTGATTAGCACAGACCTAGATGTCTAACTTAAGGAAACATAAGTTAGGGCAGATGAATTTCAGCCTGAACAATCACAGCAATCAGGAGTTAGAAAATTTCGGAAATAAAATGCTTTGTGAACCTTAATTCAGCCTCCTTTTACATATGTAGGACACATGCTTTAATTATTAGGTGTGCAAACTACATTTTTCAGAGGATTCAGTACACATAATGGAGGAGATGAATCATGATTTTACAGTACAAAGGGAGATAGTCTGTAGAACCTTTACTTCATTTGTTGCAGAGTTGAAAGTTATGAAGTGAGTGGGGCAGGAGGTGGATGGAAAAGAAAACTGAATCCCTAAGGCAGTTGAGTGCCGTGAAAGGGTTTCTACACCCGCCTGTTTGTGTTGCTACAGGGATGACGTAAACCAGATTTCTCACAGCTGGTCTCTAGTGCTATGTTTCTCATTTTCTGGATGCCCAGCTGGAGACAGTACGGTCTGACTTGAAGAAGTGCAGAGCATGCATAACTATATTTGAAGTTAACACAAGTTGTTTCTTGAATATGTGTAGTGCTATATAATGCCAAGCATTATAAATCTTAGTATCTAAAACTAGGGGAAACTATTTACCTTAATGTTTCTGCACCGCGGTCCCATTTGAGAAAGGGGATGATGTCATACTTCATTACACACTGTAGCACCCAAATTAAATGCCTGGTATATATTATGACAAATAAACCCCTGCATCTAACCATAGATATGTCTGTCACAAAAATTGACAGTTTTTGAACAGGGTTCATGTGTTTTAGATGTCTATCTAAGAATAAGCTGAATTGCACCCTGAAAAGTACCTGTTTCTTTTTTCAGTGACACTAAGGGAAGCCCAAAGTGACTAGTTCAGGTGTAGACATCAGGGCTGCAGATGTCTGAAGGCAGGGCAGGTGAATCCTGCCTTCTGTGATGACTTCCATTTTGGTCACTGCATGAGGCAGAGACTCTGTAAGAAAAAATAGTCTCTGATGATGTTATTTGTTAGTTGGCTTCATAATACATATGCACAAGGGACTAAATTAAGGTTGCACAGAATGTCATTTGAAAGCTTGGCATGGCAATCTTAATAGCAGTATAATAGTTATTCTCTGGGAATGAAAAGACATCAGCCTGAGGCAGACACTTGGAATGTTGTATTTCAGTTCAAACAGTTTGAAAAGAGAGTCTTATAGCAGGAAAGGAGGGCAAATTAATAATAGGTGGTTTTACCAGCTATCCCTGAGAAACTTCCAGCCTTTCTCAGTTCTGTGGCAGGGAACAGAGCCTGCATGGCAGCCCTGTAAGCCTGTGCACGTCTCAGCTCTAGTCCTTTGTTCAGCATTCCTCTGGAGTTAGTAAGGACACTGCATTTTCAAAAGTTTTTATAAAAATTGCCCAATCATCAGAGCCTTTCTCTGGAAGCTAGCTAGGTGTTTGTTAACATTCACACTGTAGAGATAGGGAGAACATTGGTTAAAATTATTTGTCCAGTGTCACATCGCACAAATTATCAGGTAACAAATGGCAGTCCAAGTCAATGTTTAACTCATTAGGTTAAAATGCCTAACAAATTTTCTCTCTGATTCTTCCTGGCAAGGCTGCACTGTACCATTGCATGTAGGGCAATGGCTTTGCATGCTGATGTTACAGACTTGTGTAAAAGGAAAAGGACCTTGACTAAGCACTTAAAACTGTGTGATATTGTCACTTAAAACATCTCAGGGATTGCAGTGTCTGGCAGGAGGTGATTGCACTGCTTGATTCACAGTTCCTCAGACACAGTTTATGTTAAACTTACAAGGCATCTTTCATGTGTCCTCCTGGTGTAAGTCTTAGGGGTATTGTATGAGCAACAAGAAGTCTTTCAGTCTCAACAAACAGCATTAGCTACCATTGCCTTTCCTTCCTAACTTCCTTTCATCTGCACTTTGCTTGCTCGGAAGCTGCCCCGGATGGTGCAAGTCAGCAGGATCAGGCATTAGAGGCTCTGCTGTAGGCTCACTCTGGCTGTATCGCAATGGAAACTTTCATTAAGCAGGGGTAGATCATGTGAGCTTCTTATTAGCCATTATGAACCGCTGAACAGTGTATGAGAATTTGGTGACCTTCCTAGGCAGGGCATTAACATCTAACATATTGGAAATGGGCTTTGGAGACATGAATTCTAAGCCTGACTTGATTTAGTTTACTGCAGGACACCAGAAAACTGATTTAGACCTGTATTTCCAAAATTGCCTGCTAATTTTGGAAACCTGATTTTCAGAAAAGTGCATCATCTGCAGCCACAGTAAATATCCAGGCATTACAATTGTATGTCTATTGCAGTTGCAAATTTACTTGGGAAGGGAGAGAAGAAATGGACCATGAACTTCTTAGTCATTCCATTAACACTGACCAATTCAGCACATGATTAGGCATATCTGCATTACTACATTCCCCACCCTCAGCTTAAATAAGGACTGTGGGACTACTCACTGTGTTAGAAAGATGTTTTGGAGAGATCTGCTATTTGTATGGCTATACTGACAGCTGCCCTATAGCAAAAGTCAGTGGAGGTGGGAACGAATTGTATTCAGCAATCTGACATCTGAATTTACCCTGTGCGAATCTGCATGGCCGAAGTGACATGCCACACAGTGACTGCTATACTCAGCTGTTTTAGACTCAGCACATCGTGGTGTTGGTGCAAATCTAAGACACCAAGCAAAAACTCCGATAAAGAAACCTACAAATATTTATCTATGAAAGAAATATCCTTGCTTAAAACTTTAGGGCTACAGAATCTGCTGCTCTGGTCTTCAGTCAGTTGTCAAAGTAAACTAATCTGGAACAAAATCAGCTGAGTCACTGAGATCTGAAAAGAACAATTTGAAGAGGGCAAAATGGTCAGCCTTTTTCTTGGATAAAAAGAGATAAAGGAGGTTTACTGCAGATTTTACAAAAGCATTCGAACAACATTTTCTGATCAAACCTCACAGTTTTAACAAAGAAGGAATTTATTCAGGTAATTGAAAACAGTGGTGTTTGTATAAGATTCTGTATTGGAAGTTATGCACTTATCTTGACTGTATTCTTACAGCTGACACTTTTACCTATTCACACAGTACTGGTTATTTACTGTTTAACTGTTAGAGTAGTTTGTACACGCCTGCACACACACACACACACATTGTCTTCTAATATATTTGCAGAAGAGAGAGACTTTTATTTTATGTTCATCATCAGATCTAGTCAGTGATGAAAAGGAACTCAGTTCCAGTAACCTAGCTCTGTGACTGTGAGGCAAGTAGCCAACCCATGATTTACAGTCTGACCATTTTTGTGTCATATTTTCTTAGTGTCTTCATAAACAAAATAAGGATAATAACTGTCTACAAAAGGAGTAATAATGCATTCTTCTAAATTCTGTTGCAGAAGGCACAGAAGAAAAAGCAAATGAAGTGTAAGGGACAATTTCTGTTTGCCTGACAATTCCCTTCTAAGTCTGTTACACTTTAAATAGTGTAAACAGAGATTTAGATGAAAAATGAGAAACATTGCTCTTATATTAGATATTTGAGAAGCACAAAGCAAAAATTGAATCCAAGGAAGATGTGCTTTCTTAGCTTGGAATTCAGTCCATAATTGCAGTCAAAGGAGCTATGGTTTAAAGAACTGAATCAGGAATGTTAGTTTGTTATTGTCTGTTATCGAACAGTAGATGATAGATGATTTTAATAGCTTTATTTCCTGTCAGTTGATGTGTGTTTTCAGATACAGTCTCAATGCGATTGCCAGCCGTCAGCTGTAGTCCAAGTAATTATTAGCTGTAGCCCAAGTAACTGATTATTAACGTATGTTGAACTACCATGCGCAGCATTTATGGGATAGTTTACCTTCATCTCGAGTATTAAGGTACCCAGGGTGATCATTTTTTCCTTCCTGAGGGAGTGACGGAAATGGCCTTGGGCTTATTTACAACCAGAACTGATTTATGAGCAGGAGTTTATTTATTTGTAGTTTTTTGTTAGTCTGCATTAAACATTATTCATTTAAAAAATGGAAATCCATCATGTTAGACATGCCTGGTTTGGTAAGAATATCTCACAGTTTCTGCAGATTAAGCTCTTGGGAGCTTACATCAATTTGTATCTTTTCAGGAGTACTGAACCTCAAGTGACAGTCTACCTGGTTGCAGGATGAGGTGTCTCAATATGTTCCACACCCACTGAATTACTGTCTTAGTAGAGGCTATAATCAGTAATTTGAGACTCTGTGTAGGTCATACAGGGGTGTCAAACAGAATAGTGAAATCACAGTACATTTGTGCCTTCCTTTGATTTTTAATTAACATTGCCTTCATTTTCCTCCTACCTCCCCAAATTCACATTTTCTTCCTTTTTTTGTAGCTATTCTCGAACTTTGTTATCCACATCTTAGGCTTTCTGAAGGCAAGTATATTGGCCTATGCTGTAGTAATCTTCCTTAATTGATTTGGGATGTCTGCCAGTCTCTTCTATTATTCTGTGCTGATATCTTTATATGACTGGCTTTTATCCAAGTGCTGTCATCTTTTGCATTCTCTTTATCCCTTTGCTGTTTTTGTGCTGAGAGTCTGTATTTTTAGCCTTTGAGTGTTGCCCCTTCATCCCTCACGTTTGCAGTGTAAAAGGTACAAAGGGCAAACTTCCCAAATATTGAGATCTCCATGCTTGCCCTTTCTGATACTTTCTCTACTCTTTTTGGTTAAGGCAGTTGTTGCATGGCATTCATCCACTTAATAAGATGACATTTAAAGGTTTGATTCATTTTACTCCCATTTAGTACTTTGGTGAACTTATTTTTAGTGCCTTAATTTTTTCTTGGTATTTTACTTTGTATTTGCCACTCTGTATTTGATTCATTAAAGAAAAGGATGTGATTCAGAATCAGAACACTGTGCCATCATCAAGTTCCCATAAAGCTTTCTCATGAAGCTTTTGGATTTCTGTAAAACATGTCGTAAAAGATGAACCTATAATGAACTTTAATGTAATTGAAAAGCAACTTGGTTTTATACTGGGGATGGTTATGTTTTCATCTTCATTATAAGGCTCATAATGTATATCACTTCTTGTAGATTAAAGGAAAAAAGCTATCCCTAGACAACTGAAAATTCCTGTGTTGTGGTTATATTTGACTGCCTTTATATGGTCCAGCTCTTTCTTCATGTGTCATCTGCTGCAAAATGAGCTCTGCTCTAAAAAACATAGAATAAAAGTAGTTCTTTGGTATCCTGCTATAAAATATCAGCAGTGATCTACAGAGGAAGAAATATAAAAGTCAATTTAATTATGGACCAAAACAAAATCACATATAACCGATTTCCTCAATACATATTTTGTTAGTATTTAATCCAAATCCCGACTGAACCAAAAAGATTTTTTTTTGCTCATTTCAGTGGTCTGTCAATCAGGCAATTAATCCTTGGGTAATAGAGCAACCATATTCAGCACAGTGCATTACCATTCCTTTAGCCAAAAATGTGTGGCTAATTCACAGTCAGTCGAACTAATGTGATTAGTAATAGGCCCCTATGTAAGGTTAACATTGATAAATTAAGTATTTGCTAAAGCACAGGGCCTTGCAAACTTTGTTTTTGTGGATTTATTATCTGATCAGCAGATGCCCATCACCAACTTAATGAAGACCTTGTAGCCATCCTGTCCTGTCTTCAGTTCATGAAATCATCAGAGATTCATCTTTTATTGCTCTTAAGATCTAATCTTTTTGCATATGGAAAAGCTTTCATGGATGAACCCAGCTGGACCCCAGCTGTCCAAAGTGAATGGAAGAAGACAGTTTATTATATTCTTTTTGTAATCAAGATTATGATTTTGGTGTCTATGTTTTTAGGGTTGTAAGTACTGGAGAACATACATATAGAAGTTGGAGATCTGATTCTACCAACTGCAAGGATTATTATCTGAATGCTTTAGACATGACACCATCTGGATGCATTTCAGAAGTATTAGATTTCCGCTTGGATCATTATGCAAATATTTATATTTACAGGTAACACATTGTAACTGTCTATAGTTATTTTTTATTAGTACTAAAAATAATAGTGAATTATCATGCCTTTATATTTTATGTAATATACTACATGAAACTGATGCAATTACAATCAGTAATATATACTTATAGCCCCCACCTAAAATATTATCTGAGTTATTTTCAAAATATGTTCATCTCCATAACACCTCTCTTAGGCATTATTAATTATAATCTCCCATTTTTTTACAGAAGGAGAACTGGAAAACATAGGCTCTGTGTACACTGTTTTTAGAAAGCAGATTCACCTGTTGGCCATGTTATTCACCACAAGGAGTGATGCAAGGGCCAGTGTTAGGGTAAGCCAGCTGCTGCACACAGTAGGAAAATCTCCAGTACCTTCTGCATTGTAAAGTGCATCCAAAGGCACCGTTATCTGCAGTGACAGCAGATCCATGCCAGCAGCATGTGTCTGGCCATTTTCGTATTTCTTGCCTGCCTTTGCAGTGACATCACAGGACTAACATCATGCATGCCAGAGAGCCCAAAATTCTTCTTAGAAGGGACTGATTTACCCTTTACAAAGGAAAGTGGGATTTTTAGTCAGTCCTCGTTCTGGTTGCTTACAAGGACAAGGTAGATACCTGGAACCAGGTCTCCAGAGTATATGAGCATATGACATTGCTGTGACCAGGCAGATCAGGTTCAGGATAGACATCATCGCTGAGATGAGGTAACTTGCCTTGTATCACACAGGGAGTATGTGATAAAGTAGAGAATTAAATTCTCTGTTTCCATATCCCACAGTAATACTGTAGCTAATGGGCCTTCTATCCTCTAACTGGCAAGTATAACTTAGCACTGTGTATTTTTGAGAAGTTATATAAACAGCAACTAGTTAGTGTTCACAAAATTCTTAGAAGGCAGGAGATGATTATCATGTGTACACAGGTATTAGCCCTGAACCCAAAAGCTGCAGTGTTTAACTAATGCAGATTTGCATTTTCTGTTCAACTTGAAATTCAAGACATAGCATCGCAGAAGATCAAATCTTTGCAAGGTCTGTCCAAATGACTCAGTAGGCCATTTTGCCATCTTGTCCTATAATTAACTATAGCAAGTAGTAATTAATGAGGGTGCTTTAAATCCTTGATTTAATGTTCTTTTAAAATAGGTACAAGGTAAATGGAACCCTGGACAATCTGTCCAGCTTTCTCTTCTCCAGCATTTCAAAGGCACCTAGAAACTTGGCTTCTAAGTACTACTAAGCAGATTTAGACCCAAAGGGCATGAGATACATAAAAATTAGTCTGGCTGTAAGAGAAAATGGAAAGGGCAGATTGGCAGCATTACATCAGAGAAGACAGTCTGTTCAGCATAAAAGAGGAATAGACTATGATACCAGGTTGGACTATCTCTTGAAACTCTTAGGCTTCAGATGACATTAATAAGCTACTTTCTCTCTCATGCTTGTAGCATTATTATGTACGGGAGAAGAATATAATGCTCTTGTGTATAATTTATTCTGTCCCCAACCTGTAGATGATTAATCTCATGCTCTGGGGAGAATTTTCAGAGTTTGACTCCAAATTCATAGGACTTTCAGAGATGCCAGAGCAAGCACAGCTGCAGACATGTGAACAATAAAGCTGATATTAAAGTAGGTAGGAAAGTGAACTACCAGTGTAACTCATTGCCACCTAATATACTGAAGCTAACAATCCAGGAGCAAATAGAAAGCACTGGATGATTTGTGAGTAATGAGAATATCCAGGTTTAAAACAGAATTTAATCCAAACCCAAACCAAAAGAATAATTAATTGGAATTACTCAGGGTATATTCCCACAGAATGATGGGAACAAGAGAATATCACTGTGTTAAATTATTTCATGGCTATAGGAGAAGGGTGAGGCAGTATGATCAGGAGATGGAGCTCACTGTCTAAGTGAGAGGTAAGGACTATTGTGGTGTGAAATAAATCTTTCATATTGCATAGTAGCAAGTATTACAACTACAGCTTTTTATCTGCTATGCCTGGAGCTTTAGACAACACCTAATCCTAATCATAGTGTGATTCTTTCCTGTGGTAATTTTTAGTATGTATAAGTGTGAAATACTCTCTGTCAAAAATATTCTTACTCTCTTTTTGGGAAATATGAAGCAAGATGAAATTAATTACATAATGGGAAATGGTGCCTAACAGTCTAGTAATCAGACTGGAAGTTATGAAACTGCAGTGTGTTCCACTTTTTAGGTACAGTGAACTGATACCTGGTTTGGGGACTTTGGGATTATACTTACTTCTGCCCTTATTTGTGTCTGAATTGAGCAAATAGTGCAACAATTTGAATTGGAGCAAAGAATATTAAATGTATAGGCATGCTTCCATTTTCAGAAGAAAAGCCATTAATACATACCAAAGCGGGAACTTCTCCCATCATGACAATTTCTTAAAAATTATGACCTATTGTGTTCTTGACTGATAAGTCACAGAGCGGTGGCATGATCCACCAGGAAGTCTTCAAAATTTCATGTATAGTATCATCTCAAGCTTTTCCCATTAGCACAGAAAGAGGCTGTCATTGCAAGTTCTGTAAGACCCACTGAGGATAAATGTTATTTCTTTCCCACAACATAGCTTCTACAGTATTTTCCATGAAGAAATTTGCTGTGCACTTAGGTTTTTTTCAAGATTTAAAAGGGTGATGAATTTGGCTCTCTTCTTTTGAGTCAAAGATGGTTGATTTTGTTCATGAATCAATTCATCTGCTATTAGCATGCAAAACTGATGTGAAAATTCTTTGAAAATAGGGTAGACATCCAAAAAATAGGGTGAAAGGACTGCAAAAGATCAGTTAGACCAAACTGCCCTGAAACAGAATGAAAAACTTAGTGGTTGGAACCAGTCTTTTAGAAAACATTTCTGTTTAGAAGTAGCTCAGATTTAGTATCAAATGGGATGTATAATGAAAAGCAGAACAACATAAGAAACTAAAAATGAATTGCTGTTCGTGAAGTAGAGGTTCCTTACTCCCTCCTTCTATACAGTTTAGCATGACTGGTTTTTTTGGAATGACATTGCCACACTTAGCAAAACCATCACTGTCCCAGTCTCAGACAGTATATAAACAAGTACCTAAACTTAAATGCACATATAGTGCAGGGGACGGATTTTTAAAGGTATTTGGGCACCTAATTCTTAGCCTTATGTGCTTTAGTACCTTTCCTAATCAAGTCACATTCATCTGTCAAGCACTTGCTATCCTAAGATAGGAATCTACTCTGCAAATGTTATTTATGAAATTCTCAGGGCCCTGTGAGTTAGGCAGACTAGGGGACAGCCACTTTAAGGACTAGTACATGCAAGTTCAAAGGTGCTAAATGGATGATAAGGCACATCAGTAGAAGAGCTGTGTCAAGTACGTAGAAGACTTAAATTCTAGTTCTCTACATTCAACATTTTTTATAAAGTTGCCTGTATATCATATAAAGCCCCAAGAATGTGTAATATAATAATGTTTCTTGTGCTCTTGCTGAGATTCGGTACATGGATGGTCTCTTTGCAGTCAAGACAAATGATGTATAAATAGTTACAATCCCAGTTCTTAAGGCATAAGTGGGATTTTTCCAAAACTCATCTTGCTGCTGGAGTTTATTGCAACTTGTTAGTCCTTGGGGGTTATTTTTCAGTCTTTTATGCAATGATTTGGTAATCTTTGTTGTTAAAGAATATGGAGCTGTCCTATGCAGCCGTCTTTGCTTTATAGATGACAGCAGGAAGACACTGCCAAAGGTTAGAGATGGCAAAATTCACTTTATTCGCAGCAAAACAGAAATAGGAAAGGTACTAAAATCTGTTTCTATTTGTAGCTTTATAACAGAGATATTAAAAATTACCTCAGTTACAAAGTATCTCATCATTGAATGCTAAATGGAATTCATAGTAGTATAAATTCTACAAGATGCATAAGACAATTTTATAGCGCAAATTTTGAAACTTTCTGCATAGGCAAAGAAAAGTCAAATGTCATTTGTAAAAGGAATTCATACATATTGCTCAGCTAACATTAGCTCCTGGGCTGTAGTAGCTTGCATCCCATTAAGTGATATCCAAGTCACCTTAGTTTTCTCATTATGTATCCACTCAAGGGAGGCAGAAATTCTGCAACACTGGCAAGCCATAGTCGTAGATGATTGTATGTAAAGGCCCTTCTTCATCTTTCCTACTTTTCCAGCTATACTATTTGGACTAATAAAAAGCGTTGCCGTTATTTACAGACTTTTCCATGCCTATGTTCTCAGGCGGCTGTGATTATACTACTGCTGGGCACTCTTCTGTGGCACTTTGATACAGCATACCTCGAATATGGTGAAACTAATGAGGCCCTGAATCTGAAAAATGTCTTGAGCCTTATTTGAAACCCTGCAGCATCCATCTTCAAATTGGACCCCCTAACAAGCCTAAGTTTAGGCACCCACTTAATTATTTTGCTGAATGGGAATGCTAATGAGCCACAGTGGCATAAGAAACTTTACTAAAAGGTTTTAATAGTGCTTTGCTCTGTGTCCCAACTTCTCAGAATATTATAACACCAATGGTGCAAACCAACATAAAAATGAAAACCAAAACCAAAAACAAAACCAGAAAACAACTGAGGTGAAAAGTAAATGAAGAAAAAAATGACTTTTAGCAATCTCTACTAAGAACAATGTTAAAAAATATGTGTAAATAAATACTTCCTCTTCTTCAGATATATATGATACTGCTATATGAAAAGAAAGTAAGAATTTTAACATTCACCATGACAAGCTATAATGCCACAGTGCATTTTTTCATTGTAGTTTGTAAGCTATTATTATTTTATGTTACCATAAGTATGCAAAGCCATTTACACAGTGGCATGTAAAAAGCCATGTTTCAGTGGACTTTGAAGATATTTTTGAAACTTTATCATTGTTTATTCTTAGAGATTGGACCAGGTGATTTGTCTATTCATTTTAGTTATTTTTGTCAGTTTTCTATCCACTGGATTTAAGACGCTGAGTATTAAATGGGAATCATCAAAATTCATGAATGATGCTTAGTATTCTTCTATCTGTCTTGTCTGAGCATCAACAAATAGCACTAACTTAAACCAAAGTCGTAGGCAGTACATTTGCTAGAGGTTTGCTGTCTGCAACTGGCTAAGAACAGAAAACAGTAAAATTTAAAATGTTGAACTAGTATAGCTGTCTTAAAGAATATGAATGTTTTGAAAATGTATTTAGAGTACTATACCAAAAAAAAAAAAAACCTCAAAAAACCTGCAGTGACTAAAAATGGATTATTTGCAAAGAGCTACGCCAACTCCAAATTCCTCTGAATATCTACCAGGTGCTTTTTTAGATTTACTATGTGGTAAAAACCAATAACTTCAATTTTTTCTGTGGTTGATTGATGCTACTGTCAAGATCCAAGCTTTTGGGCTGCCTCACTGCTGTCAGAAATCCATCCCTCTTGTCATTTTTTATGAATTGCATCAGGTCAGTATTGTACCCCCTGCACACTTTTAGGCCACTCGTTTCAGGGGGTTCTGATGGAATATGGGGGTTCTAAGAGAAGAACATGATTATTTTTCAGTTGGAACAGATATATGGGAATATTAATGCTCAAATCTGTGAAAGATTTGGACACTGCCCCAGGGCTGAATGGAATTTAGACATTCAAGTGCAGAAATGTAGACCCTAATCCCATCTGTCTTAACGGTAAGGTTCGGCAGTTGCTTTGTGTTCCCATCCTGGGCAAGACCAGACACATGTCAATCTTCTATGGGGGCTGAAAGGTTTGGCTTCTGACTCATTAAGAAACCCCTTCCAGAGAGAAGCATTCCCACAGTCCATACTCGTAAGTGGCCCAGTGGTCCAGCCCAGTAGGGATGCCTTTAGCTTATCACAAGAGGACCTACAGAATCACGCACAGTATCAAACCCAATGATCACTGTATTCATACAACAGGAGAAGAGGGAGTACTAGTTTTTCTTCTGTGCAACAGCATGGTGGTTAAAGCATTTCCCAGAAACGTATGAAATGCAGTTCATAACATAGGTCATAACAAATTTTATCCATTGACTTAGCTATATTTAAAAAGGTACCCCATTCCCTCTAAAATACAAAAATAAGACAGGACTTAGAAAATAAAGATGTTGGTTTTGTAATTACTTGAATAAATTTGCATTATCATGCTTTACAAGCAAAAGAACAAGGATTTCATAGGAAAGAAAAAGTTATCAAGTAAAGTGCAAAAGAGAAGTTTTTTAAAAAGTCAAAAGTGTTTTACAGAACAATTTTTTCATTGCCACTGCTGCAGAAAGGGAAGACAGAGCATGTACAGAATTTTAACTATCATCTCTTCAAATCCAAAAGACTTCCAGTGAGGAGGAAAAAAACACCCTTTTCCAAGCTCATGAACAGGTAATCAGGTGATGCACAGTATTTTGCAGATACATAATCTTTATACTTAGCCAATGTCTATTACAAAATTATGAAAAAAAATTAGTAAGATGAACAATGAAGACAAGTAAATATCTAAGTCCAATAATTTATTTTATAGGCATTTTAAAATTAAAATATTGCTATACCTTGTTACTATCTATTTAACTGTGTCCAAATTTTTTCAGTATCATCACATTCATCTATCTAGTTTGCTGTCTTGTTGAGCATAATCATTAGCAGAGCAGTGATGTCAGTAGAGCATTTTCTCCACAGCCCAATACCTGCCAAGGCCAAGTGCTAGGTCCTGCACCTGGGTTGGGGCAACCCGCAGTATCAATACAGGCTGGGGGATCAAGGGACTGAGAGCAGCCCTGCGGAGAAGGACTTGGGGGTACTGGTGGATGAAAAACTGGACATGAGCCGACAATGTGCTCTCGCAGCCCAGAAGGCCAACCATATCCTGGGCTGCATCAAAAGAAGCGTGGCTGGCAGGTCAAGGGAGGTGATTCTGCTCCTCTGCTCTGGTGAGACTCCACCTGGAGTACTGCATCCAGCTCTGGAGCCCTCAGTACAAGAAGGACATGGACCTGTTGGAGAGGGTCCAGAGGAGGCCACAAAAATGATCAGAGGGATGGAACACCGCTCCTGTGAAGAAAGGCTGAAAGAGCTGGGGTTGTTCAGCCTGAAGAAGAGAAGGCTGCGGGGAGACCTTATTGCAGTCTTTCAATACTTAAAGGGGGCTTATAAGAAAGATGGGGACAGACTTTTTAGCAGGGCCTGTAGCGATAGGACAAGAGGTAATGGTTTTAAACTAAAAGAGGGTAGGTTTAGGTTAGATATAAGGAAGAAATTTCTTACGATGAGGGTGGTGAGACACTGGACCAGGTTGCCCAGAGAAGCTGTGGATGCCCCCTCCCTGGAAGTGTTCAAGGCCAGGTTGGATGAGGCTTTGAGCAACCTGGTCTAGTGAAAGGGAGGGTGGAATAGATGATCTTTAAAGGTCCCTTCCAACCCAAAGCATTCTATGATTCTATGGGATGGAGCATTCTATGCGATTCTTTAGCTCCCAAAGCTGCAACTTGTGCCACTGACAGAGTAATCAATGGAACATCTCTTCTATATGCCTGGGATTAGACAGGGCTACAGAGGCTGGAGGAGTGTGCTGAAGAGGTGTGAAGCTCTCCTTGGCACTGAGCTGACCTCATGCTCTTAACAGCTCAGCAGCACAGAAATGGCAGTGATGCAGAAGCTACTATGGATGTCACACCCATTTTTTAAATTATTTGGAGTATATGTGGTATGATTCAGTTATCTAAATGTATGTAAGATTGGAGATGTTCTAGAGAATCCATTGGTGCTGACTGGTACCATTCAGGACTTGTAGAAGAGCTATGCCCTTCTGCAGTAGCATCTGAAGGCCTAGCAGGATACCAAAGGCATTTCAAATGGCACCAGATACCTACCTCTAGAAAACTGAATCCATTCCTAGTGCTTCACTAAGACACCACTCCACAGCACACATTCTGGGGCAAAACATCCAATCAGTCATTTTTAAGCAGTTTTAAATCACAAAGTTACGTTCTTTAATCAGGTTTACCCTCATAATGAAAATAAAAACCCCTCAAAACTGTCAAAATATCCACGTAAATTACTTCCTAGCAAATTACCTGGGAGTTTCATTCTGTTTATTGATGCACACTGAGCTTGAGGGGTTTTTTTAAACAAACACCAGTATTTTCCTGTGGAATCACATTGTTATATGTATTTTGGATCTTATTTTTATTATTACTAGCTGCATAACTTGTTGGGTATAACTGACAGAGGATCTCAGTACTTAAAAGGCACTGTTTTAGGATACTTTGGGTACACAGTCCTGAAAAACAAATGGACAAATAAACCAGTCCTCTTATATGCACTGAACTAATTGCTTCTTTTGATTAGTGTGATATATGTTTCATAGCAAACATCCTCTTTCTTCTCTTTAAATCAAAAATTACATTGACTTAAGAGGAGCAAGAGATGGTTTTAGAATGTCTGTTTAAACTGTTGGATTCACTGGAAAACAGACATAAATTTCAGGAGAATTCACATCCAAAGAAGGGAAAAAGCCTTCCTTTGACTGTAACACCACCCATTACTGAATCATATCCTGGCTAGACTGGATTCCATAGAGCAGGTGGAAAAAAGAGTATTTGAAAGGTAAGCATTTGATCATTGCCTCCGAGAGCTGACAGCCTTTCCCAAAGCATGATTAACAATGCAATGGTCATCTTTGTACCATTGGCTTTGTGTTCCAGCACTCAAAAGAAGCAGAGAAAAGATATGCAGGGTGGAACAACAGGCAAAAAGTTCACAGGTACCAGTTTAGAGTCAGAAAATGGAAAAGTCAGACATCAGAAAAATATTCTTAAACTATGAGGAAAATCATGGAATAGTACAATTTTCCCAGGAAAGCAACATCATCTCAAATGCAGTGTGGACTTTGGTTGAGTGGACTTTCTGCTGGATTATTACAGACATTAAAAAGAAGCAGTAGGCTCATAAATGAAACCTGGGAATAACACATAATCAAATGGTAACAAATGGTTTTCTGAACAGCTGGAGTCTACCAGTGTTCTTTTACATGGCTGGAGCTTTTTCCCAAGTTTTTGATAACTGTACTAGAGAATTGATCCCTACATGGGATCTTTTTTACTATATGACCTTTCTAAGCCTTAACAGTAAGAAAGAGTGGATCAGGTAATAAAAATCAGTTACATATAAAAAGAAGTTTTGCACTGAAATAAGTGGAGCTATGCTAGTTTACCTCAACTGGTTCTAGCTCTAGGAAGCCAATATTGCATACAGGAGAAAAGGCTGTGATTTGGCAACACCTAAGCCTGCAAATAAATGGAACCACTGAAACGTAATACTGTAATATGTGTAACAGTGAAAGCCCTTGGATGTCCTGAAGCATTAAGCACACAGCTTTAATCATGTGCATGATTGCTTTGTGGAATCAAAAAGAGAGCCATGGTAATGACCTAGCACAGTAGATATTACATACATTAAAACTCACAAGCAAAGGTAAGAGCTGAAGTGTTGTTGCAGGTACTAATAGCAGCCATGAAAAATGTAGTCAGTTGTCTTTGCGTGGTAAATACATTACCTTTGGTGTCCTAATTATTTTTTAGTACCAAATTATTCATTATTCGTGACCTGCATAAAATAGTCAAGGGGTAAAATAGTTGTTTATGCTAGATACATGTTATTTAATGATCCAGCTCTGTGATTAAAACTAATCAATGCATTCCCAAATAGCACTTTTCAGTGAAATTCTAAAGATCAAGGAAAAACTTATGCATAATGCTTCCGTTATATTAACACAAATATCAAAATCCCTCAGGATAAAAGTCTTCTCAGGAGAAATATATCAGACAGCACAAGAGTTAATGGACTAATTATGAAATTATGAAATTGTACCAAAATATTTAAAGTTACAATGATAAAGTATTTAGGTGGAACCAGTCTTTTAAATCAGATCAGCTGGGAAAGATACTGCAGTGTTGGTTCTGGGACCGTTGGGTTCAAGCTCAGCCATCAGGAAGAGATTTATGTCATTTTATTTATGTCTATGAAATACTGAAAAAATAAGGAATAATGGGAGGTGAAGCTCTCAGTTACTGTTTAGATAAGTCATTACACTAAGACCAATTACAGTCCTTCAAATCTAGTTCTTCAGAAACAACTGTATCTCGCCATCTGATCAGAAGATACTGGTGCTTGAGTTGAGAGCTCAAGTAAGAAAACCCCACTAATGACCACTTCTCTGTTATGCCCAAGGTATTTCTGACTTGGATTATACCTGACAGTTAACACTGTGCAGAAAATTATCTTAGATGTTAAAATTCTGGCATGAAGGCTCATACTAATGTGAAACCATTTCTCAAACAGGTGATTGAAATGGGTAGCAAGCTTCATGCTAGTATGAGAAGACGACTATGCAGTTTGACCACAGAGATGTAGAAATAAAGGACTGTGAATACTTTGCCACTTTATAGAGCCTGTATATGCAGTATAATTATCTTTTTGCTGCTAAAATTAATTTTAAGCAATATATATTCTGACCAATTGAACTCTCCATAAACATTAGTTTGGACACAGTTACTTCCATGTCTGAAGCTGAGTTTATATATCTGTATATTTTAAAGCCCTAAGCATGACAAAGGCAGTAGCAACTTCAAAACAGCTTGCATACCAGGCATGTAACTTCTGTTTAAGTTAGATCATCCTTGTACCAAAATACCTGCTTACAACTGAAATATATGAAGTAATAGAGTCCATCACATCCATTTGACCCAACAGTCAATTACTTCACTTCGAGCATGAATTCTAGTTTTGATTTAATTTTGTCTTGCTTGAGCTTCCAGTCACTGCGTTTCTCTCTTTTTTTTTTTTAGATTCTGCATATTTTCATTTTCAAATTACTTCTTACTCTTCTTTTTTTTTTTTGCATAAATGAAATAGACTGAGTTTCTTCTTTTACTATAATGCAGGTTTTCATAACATTCTTGTGACTCTGGTACCTTTCAATTTTCCAGCATATGTTTTTAAATGAAGACATTAGGGGCCTCTCACAAGGAGTCCTGTCATCTCCAGACAGGGAAAATCACCTTCTTATTTGCTGCTGTCTTGCTTACAGAGACAAAGTTTATATTTGCCCAGTTAGCTGCTGCAGCTCTGTTTTGGGATTACACATTTAGTTGATGACTGATGTTTTTTTCCAAAGACATTTCATCTCCCTGATGATAAGGAAGATGCCCTTTTATAATAATTCCATCGAATAACTCCATTTCAGTATGACACATGCTCTTTGCTTCCAGATTTGTATTACCTGATTTAAAGCAATGGGATAGCAGGATAACAACACCAAACTCAAACTAATCCCCAATGAAAACAGTTCAAAGAATGGAAAAATCTACTTTCAAACAAACATCTGGAACAAGATCGCAATGCATGTGACTCTGGCCTTTAGAGCAGTGGCCAGAGCATCTTCCTAACCCTAACAAATGATGGGCACAGCGTTTAAAGAAAGCTGTACGCAGTCATAATATTGAGCAATCCTTCCCATGTTATCTGGGAATTATTATTTCCTTATCTCCTCTGATGTGTCTACGTGGAAATCCTTTCTCTTGCCTGGATCATTGCAGCCCACTGCACCTGTCTCCATAGGGAACATCAAAATGAAGGCTGCTCCATCTGTTAGCATTTGACAGGCACTACTACCACAAAATTCTCAGGTGGATGCTTCTGTACTAAAGTCAAAGTGTTGAAGGGTTCACAGTGCCTTCCACTAAGAGCTCTTCTCTATACAGCATACATTTGTTCTGCAGACAGCATATTCATAAATGAGCTGGAAAAGAGAGTGAGTTCTGAGGTGATAAGTCTGCTGATGATATGAAGTTATTCAAAATAAAAAAGACAGGAGATCACTATGAAGAACTATATAGGGAACTTATGAGACTCAGTGACTGGGCAATAAAATGAAAGATGAAATTCAGTGTAGATAAATGTTAAGTGATGCATGTGAGGAGAAAGACTCTCAGCTTCCTGTATAAAATGATGGGCTCTGAGGTGACCATTAATGCTACACGAGTGAGACTTGAGGTTATGAGAGATAGATCAATGAAAAAATGTGCTCAGTACCTGCCAGATGGCAAAACAACCAAACAACCAAACAAAAAAACCCAACAGATCAAATCCTGGGACTTATTAGGAAATTATTTGAGAACAAAACAGAAAACAAAACTATGTCAATGTATAAAATCATGGGTCACCCTCATGCTGAATCCACAGAGCATCCAGAGCACAGAGGGTTCCTGACTGCACCACACAGTTTCCCTTTGTGCAGAAACCAGAAATCCAAGCAAACAAAAATGCACCCTGATGTGGGGTCAGCTTGAAAATTAATCACTCTGAGAACCATGATCTGGAAACACTACTGCGTAAAGTAATATAGCCCTTGTTTCAATTCTCTAGCAAAAAGAGGCTGAAGCACATACCTTTTTGCACAGGAATACTTAGCAAAATCCTAGATTAGATATGTGGATTCCCATACAAAAGAGAAACAAAGTTTGTGGGAATGACCAATATTTTTATTTGCCTAACTTATGTGTATATACATATGTATATATACAGCTAAAAGAATACAAGCTTTCAGAGGAACAAGCCTTTCTCCAGGAGAAACACAGCAAAGATCAAGCTAAATTCCAGCTAGGAACAATTGATATGGATATAATTTGTATACCAGAGAAAAACAGACTGTGTGAAAGGAAAGGTTTGTTGGCATCAGAGGGAAGAAGTGACAGGAAAATTGTAAAGGGCTGTGAACCAATGTCTCTATTCAGTCTGTGGCTCCAGTAGTTATGAATTTTAGTTGCCAGGTTCATATTTTCCATATATTTTGTAGATCTCCATTGAAGATCAATACTCAGATGTGGGGCATCACAAGGGCAGAGAGTAGAGGGGCAGAATCACCTCCCTCAACCTGCTGGCCACACTTCTTTTTATGATCCCAGGGTACGATTGGCTTTCTGGGCTGCAAGAGCACATTGCCGGGTCAGGTCCAATTTTTCGTCCACCAATATCCCCAGTAGAGACCCTTGAGGGACACTGCTTGTTACTGGATTCCTGAAAAAGAACAGCAAGATTTGTAAGGCATATGAGATACCTTAATCGTGTATATAAGATCAGAAACTCTGTGAATGCTGAGTTAAAAGAGCTGTTAATGAAAGACTGAGTGCTTGCAGTAAGTACTGTGAAAACACAAAATAGTTAATGTTGTACCTTGAAACTTCAGTGATGGGCACTGGATCCAGCTGTGAGATGGCGGAAGAGACACTACAGAGACATTACAGCTGAATATGTTCTGTGAATGCTGGCTGATTTCACCGGCTGATCCCAGTCCTCTCCCTAGTAGAAGCTTAGCCTTTTGTATAACTAAGAAACTTGACTTCTGTTTTGCTTTTTTTTTGCAAAGGTGCTCTCCAGGTTGTCTTTACAAAAGAAGTTATCATCAGAAGGAACACATCGCCGTAACTGAAATCACCCTGACCAAATAGCGGATGACTTCCAGTGGGACAGTTTTCTTAGTATTTCTTAGTATTATTAGTATTGTGTCAGGTAGAACTGCTTACTTTAAAAATCAGTGATAGTGCTCTAGCAAGATGTATGACTAATGAATTAGTCAAATTCTAAGCAACTAAAAAATAAATAAACCCAACAATATCCATTTCAGACGTTTTTGGGGAGATTTTTGTTTTTAGTTTGCAGATGACACCAAGCTGAGTGGCGCAGTCAACACGCCTGAGGGATGGGATGCCATCCAGAGGGACCTGGACAGGCTGGAGAGATGGGCCTGTGTGAACCTCATGAGGTTCAGCAAGGACAAGCACAGGGTCCTACACTTGGGTCAGGGTAATCCCCAGTATCAATACAGGCTGGGGGATGAAGGGATTGAGTGCAGCCCTGCCGAGAAGGACTTTGGGGTACTAATAGATGAAAAGCTGGACATGAGCCAGCAATGTGCGTTTGCAGCCCAGAAAGCCAACCGTATCCTGAGCTGCATCAAAAGAAATGTGGCCAGCAGGTCGAGGGAGGTGATTCTGCCCCTCTACTCTGCTCTGGTGAGACGCCACCTGGAGTACTGCATCCAGCTCTGGAGCCCTCAGTACAAGAAGGACATGGACCTGTTGGAGAGGGTCCAGAGGAGGGCCACAAAAATGATCAGAGGGATGGAACACCTCTCCTATGCAGAAAGGCTGAAAGAGCCAGGTTGTTCAGCCTGAAGAAGAGAAGGCTGTGGGGAGACCTTATTGCAGCCTTTCAATACTTAAAGGGGGCTTATAAGAAAGATGGGGACAGACTCTTTAGCAAGGCAAATAGCGATATGACAAGGGGTAATGGTTTTAAACTAAAAGAGGGTAGATTTAGACTAGATCTAAGGAAGACATTTTTACAATGAGGGTGGTGAAACACTGGAATGGGTTGCCCAGAGAGGTGGTAGATGCCCCATCCTTGGAAACATTCAAGGCCAGGCTTGATGGGGCTCTGAGCAACCTGGTCCAGTTGAAGATGTCCCTTCCAATTGCAGGGGGGATGGACTAGATGACCTTTAAAGGTCCCTTCCAGCCCAAAGCATTCTATGGTTCTATGATTTTCAGTAATGCTGAAAAACTAACAAAGATATCACTCTGAAATGAAATATTAAAGAGTAAGATAAAATACTTATCGCTCTGTGGTCATTTATGCCTTCTCAGGTAATAATACAGATCAAAAGACAAAACCATCTTATTTCTATAGCAAAATGAAACTAGTTGGATCTTTTAAAAAAAGCTTTCCATTGGAAGCTAAGATGCCAGAACTAATCAGCTGCGTTCTCTCCTCTCCATCTCACCTGACCCTCATCACTTATGTTCTTTACAATGCCACTGAGTAAACAGTTTGCTCTGGAGAAATGGAAATGAGAGCCACAGGAAAATCTGCCCTCCTCCTCCAGTCTTTATAACCATAAAGTTGATTTCTACACAACATATGAATCTGGAAATACTGCTGAAATTAGTGAACATATTAAAAAGAGGTCATGATATCTATAGATTTACTTACTTAACCAAAATTGTTGACTGAAGAATTCTGATTAGTTAGAACATTGCAGTCACTTTACAGAAGCGTAGTTATTCATGGTGCCAGATAACACAGAAGCAGTAGCAACAACAGGATTAATACCTTACTGGAAACTGGGACACTGGAATACAACACTGGGTGTTAATCAGATATTTCTTTTGGTATATAATAGTGCCCTTTCAGGACACTACTTATACTAAAACCAGGAGAAAAACTTTCAGAAGAAGTATTTCAGTGGCACAGATTAATTGCTAGAGAAGAAATGATATTTGGATGACACTTACTAATGCAATGAATTAGCATTGTGCTGTCTTGTTTTTCCCCTTAGTAAGTCAGAACCTTCTAGCAGGAAAGAGTAAGAAACTGAATGAAAGAGAATTTAAGTATCCCAAAAGAGTTTAATGAATAGAGGGAGAATACAGTCTTTCTGATTGCCTATATAATTTTGGCCTGCAGTGATGTGCCAGCTCACTAGGGAACAGGGTGGAATAGTGAATAATAGGGAACTACAATACTAGGAAAGTATAAATTATTATTTCTGTTGCTAGAAGCTTTTCATGGACTGTCTTACATTGTCCTATAAAGAAAGAAATGCATCTGAGGGGCAAGAGTATGAAAAAGGAATGGCCCTGATTTCTTCCTTGGTTTACATACTACTTGTCTTCACACCTTTCTTTCTCTCTCAATGCTTATCTCTCTATTCCCCTCTCCTCTGTTCCTTCCCATCATTTTTGGTGTCTTCAGCCTCCATATCAAGATCTACTACCAAATATATCTACCAACATCCTCTCATAAGCCTGCATGAAATGAGTTGCAAGTAATTAGTCACAAAGTGTTTGTAATGATGGTGAAGAGGACTATTTCATGCTACTGATGTTGTGTATTAATTAAATGGTAAGATCTTAATGGGAAATGTTGGGAAGTGGCTTACCCTGGGAGAGAAGGCTTTAGCACCTTATGGGTTTCCCATACCTTTTCCACCTCGTACCACATGGTGTTTTTCCTGAAGGAAAGGAAAAACTATGGGGAGTAAGAGGATAACAAATTTTTGTGACCCATGTCAAGCTGCACCCAAGTAGGGTGCATTAAAAAAGTGGACTTTTGTAATGTGGGAGTGATATTATTTCCCATACACCATCTCTTAATCTCTTTTGTATTTAGCTTAAAAGCTGTTTGGGATAAGACTTTCTTTTGCTAGAGACTACAGACCATGACTACTAGCCTGATGTTCCTGTGCAAGGGAACAGATGCCAGGCAGCAGGGAAGCAGGCTCTGCAGGGACCTCTCTGCCAAGATACATGGGAAAGGTGGGAACAGATAAGACCTGCACCATGCACAGTAACATACTTTGTGCCATGTAAAGGGAAGAAGGGGTCCTGAACTTGCTTAGTGCCTGAGGAATAACATATTATATATACTGGGGAAAAAAATTCCCATGCTTATTTGACACGTGTAAGACAATCTAAGAAACTTGGAACTGGATAATCTAAATGGTGATGTTTGAAAAGAGATCATAGAAAAAAAAGTAAAATTTTCTGGGACCAAAGGTACTAGCTAAAAAACACTGACATACATCTTACATTTTCTGTTAAAACTCTGTGTATGGAATCTGGCTTGAAAAACCTGGAATAGGTTCCTGGAAAGTTCTCTTAAGGCAAGGGCATGATAAGGGGAGAACAGTAGATTTGGCAAGTCTGAGAAGCAATCTATTGCTTATTTTTGTTGACCTTTGCATTCACCTTACTGCTGTGTGAAAGCACATTTTTTCAGAATAAAGCAGAGAGGAAATCTGTTCATATTAAAGTCCTGACATGTTCCCTTCCTGCTCAGATTTTATCCTAACAAAGGGTGTTGCATCATGGTACAAGAACTCAGGGGAGCTATAAAGATGGTACTGATGTATTTTTACTGTTTAGGACTCAGAGTCACGTTAGGGCAGAATACAAAATGATAAATTACAAAAAAAAAAAGGCTTTTGAGGCTACTGTTTATATGGATTATCCAACAAATGTCTCATGCAGACTTCATAAATAGCCCTGGTGACACCCAGAACTTCCCTCTCTTGTGCGAGCGTGTGAAATGGTAGTCTACAGGATCAAGGCTTTGGGAAGTGGAAAAGTTCATGCAGTGAGGGAAAAAAACTTGCTCCACAATCACCAGGTTGTGGTGCTGAAGAGGCATCCTTTCTCCTTAGGACTGGTTATGTTAGACTCCTGTTACAGTCAATAGAGAGAAACAGGAACATTTAATGTTGCTATTCATCTTAATCAAGGGGTCATCTGATCACTCTCTACTGACTTAATTGTCTACATATCTATAGAGACAGACATCTCTATAAATATATCTGCGGTGTAATTGCCTGTGGTGAAAGGAGACAAATACCAGTCCCTAAGGATCTTGTTGGTACACAAATGTTACAAAAACAGAGTCAGTATAAGATGAGAGATGAATACCATTTAGGAGACCTGCAAAACCAGGCCTTAAGATTCTCAGGCTGAGCACCCCAAATTTGCAGACACTTTTAACTTTCTGTGCCTAAAGATCCCATCTATCCCTGGGACTAAAAATAGTACTGGCTTACCTTGGAAGGTGGTTATAAAGTCTGTGAAGTTGTATAATTTTGACAATCATCACAGAAATACCGGGGAAGACAATATGTACACTAGCTTTGGATCAGGACAAGAGTACCATGCAAAAAGCCAATTGTAGGGCTGTGTACTGAACAACATTCTGTCATTGTTTAAATGAATACAATCCATCCTGTGCAGTGACTGCCAATTTGGCAGTCATTCTGTTTTCAGGATTTACTAAAATACAGGAATTCCGTAATAACCGATTCAACATCCATTCATATTATTATAACTTGTGAGATGAAATGCTCTGTTTAGCAGAATACAGGGTCATTGCTAGTGCTAAAATATGAAAGAAAACCAGCATTTCTAGGAGTGCGCTCATCCCATTCTGACACAGTTCTGAAACAGTTCAGATGATCGCAACCACCAGAGAACAGAATCAAGTCTGTCATGGTACCTGTCAGCAACATATTGTTTACAACCAAATTTAGACGTCTAAATGTAGGAAAGCATTTAAAAAGTCTAAACATTTACGTAGAACCATATTGCAGACTCCCCAAGACACCCACATAGAGCTGCCATGTATGACAGGGGATCTATGGGAGGTCTCTGAAGGGGCCTCTTGGGATCAGGACAGATACCTTAGGATATCTGAAATGCCCTGGAGACCTCACTTCAAGCACATGAATTAATCTGTACAGGGTGTCCTGTTCCTAACCGATGAATACCCAGTGCCGTTTGGGAGGTCTCCACAGGGCCTGAGACCCCCCGGCAGAGCAGACCAGCACGGTGCCGTGTTCACACCAGCCCTGCCCTGTCCTGCTGTAGCGGCCACAGGCAGGTGAGGCTCCTCGCAGCGCCTGACGTGACACTGCGGAGCCTGTTTCCAGACACCCGAACCCTGCTCTCTGCAGCCAGGTGTGAGCTCACTGTCCATGCATGGAGCCAGCGGACTTCTAGGCATTACAACCAGGACTAAAATAAGCATTTAGTGCATTTTCCCCAGGTCCTGTGTCCTATCTGCCAGTTTCATGTGTATCCATAGGACACGAGGCTGTAAGACAGCCCAAGTGGCACTAGGTCAGCATGTTAAACACCTGAATTGCTCCCCAGTGTTTAGACATCACATTTATTTGTCTGCACCCTCACGCTGAGCTCCACCTGGCTCTGCCCCAGCCCTGGCAGCAAGGAGGAGGCCCAGGGGAGGTGGGGTGGGACAGGACGGTGAGGGGCCATGAGGTGACCACAGCCCCAGGCGAGAGGCTGTCCCCACACAGACAGGAGTGGCAGCGGGCTCTCCGTGTCGGCCATTTTCCCCATGGGCCTGAGTTATGGGGTTTGTCCATCCCACTGCGTTTAACAAGGCTGAAGAGCGACGGCCCTTTTTCCCCGGGCAGCCGAGGGCTGGGCCTTCCATCAGCCCTGGCTCCTCCCAGTGATGTGGTGGCCGTGTCACAGCGGGCAGAACGTTGGTGGTGGCCGTGTCACAGGGCGTTGCTGACACGGCCGCCCAGGACGGCTATAAAAAGGGCTGGGCGGTGAGCTGGCCCAGACCGGAGGCGAGCAGGCGGGTGAGCGAGGGCTGAGGCGAGCGGGCAGGGAGGAGGGCAGGGAGCGGAGGGCAGAGCTGCTGGGCCCGGGCAGGGAGGCAGGGGCTGCCCCTGCCGCAACAGATGGTGGCTGCTCCTCCTTTGTCTTCCAGAGCCGGAGGCTCGCACAAGGACAGGACCAGACCATGGCGCGCTCCTGTCCTCGGCCTCACAGCCAGACAGATTTGCCACCTTCTGCGAGGACACAGACACAAAGTTAAGGAATCACGAGCCTGGCAGAGCCCTGGGCAGGGCTTGCCCATGCTGAGCCGGGTCGCTGCTCCTTTGCTTGTTATCCTGCCTTTTGCAGCCGCAGGCCCAGACAGGGACAGGACCAGACCATGGCGCACCCCTGTCCTCGGCCACAGTCACAGATTTGCCACCTTCTACAAGGACACAGACACAAAGTTAAGGAATCAGGAGTCTGGCAGAGCCCTGGGCAGGGCTTGCCCATGGGGAGCCAGGCCGGCTGCTCCCTTTCTTTCCTGATACTATCCTGCCTTTTGCAGCCGCAGGCCCAGACAGGGACAGGACCAGGCCATGGCGCACTCCCGTCCCCTCCCTCCGCAGCCACTCAGCCAGAGATTTCTCCCGCGTTTGACGCAGCCATTGACCGAAGGACAAGGAAGCTCGCACAGCCCCAGGCTGCACCGCGCCATGGTCCCACAGGCAGCTGGAGGCTCCCCACAGCCGTGGGCAAGGGGAGCTCCGCGCCACCCGCCCTCTCTGGCTGAAACTGACCCTGAAATTAAATCTGCTGACTCCTGAGCCATTGGCTGCTTCTTCTGCTTTGTCTGCTCTTTTGGGGGAAACCTCCTGCGCCTTTTCCTTATTGTCCTTACTGCACTGAATCTCTAGATCTTGACACATGTCTATAGATAAAAACAGGAATGTCTTTAGGTGGAGACACAGAGAAAGCGTACCTTTATCTTCCTTATGGGAAGGAAGTGGGGGGCCAGTCAGAGGCTGTGCTGAGCTCACGTGGGTATGACGCTTTCAAAACACGGAAACCAGCCAATCACAGAGCAGTACGAAATCACGTGACGTGTGAGCCAAGAGCCACGTCCTTGGGTCAGTGGGATGAGGCAGGAGGCAGAGGTCAGCCAGTGGGACACGGGCTCCATGCAGACCTCACCACCAGGTCATTTGTTGTCAAGTGCACAGCTGGGACCTTCTGACCTCTGTCTCGGGGAGTTTTCACCTGAGGCCATCAAAGGAAAACATGTCACTGTCTCACCTCTTTTCTCCTAGAAAACATCCACTAGACATGCAATTCCCTATACATTCACATAAAGATGCATATTTCTGCTATTCTCATTTTATTGATTGAAATATTACCATATATTGCATCAAATCCGGGGCAGACTTTACCAAAGATTTTTCCCAATAATTCATTATAAAGATTTTTTAAAAAAAACTCAAATTCTCAGAAAATCATAAATCTAACTCAATGATGATAAGACAGACTGCTATCTTAATAATATCTTGGTAACTTCTCCAAGTCATGGTAGAATCTAAGTGTTGCCAAAGTATGTACGCCATTTTTTTATGATTCAGATGTCTCTGGGGTAGACTATGTCATGAGAGCTGGCGCAGCGCTCTTTTAATTCCTGCATAGTGGAATCTCATTTGCTGTCTTTCTAGGATTCTTTTTATTATTATTTGAATCAATGAGATTGCTAATCAGATAATACGATGCAACTAATGTACAGAATTAGAATACTATATAGATGAAAATCAGAGCCTTATATTCATTGGCAATTCAACATCTGTGGTGTTGTTTCCAATTCTCCTGCTTTGATTTTTGAGGCAGACCTCTCCCAGAAATGTCAATGCATAGAAAGGAAGTGCCTAAAGGTCATGTTTTGCAAAGCTAAGTGTGACATCCTCATGTTACTCAAAGTGTTCAGAAAAGATACTGGTTTAACATAGGAAGGGTATTATAAAAAGACTGTCATGATAAATATTAGTCACGTTGCACCACATATCACCTGGAGGTGTTGAATTAACACTAGGACAGGTGAAGAGTAGGGCTCAGTGGATTAGACTGGACTACGTTAAGTGGAAAGCTGCCTTGCCCCAGTCTGTCACCCAAGGACAAAAGGAGTGCAAAGGAGAGAGTTTTGAATTCACTTTGAAACAAAGTCCTTCCTCAGAGTTGAAACCTGATTCAAATCCCATACAGTTCGGGGTTAAGGTACCTCTCATGAGTGATGGTTTACTCACCTGTGATGCATAAGGTATCAAAACCACTCCAATCATATTTTGACTCAAGTCAATTACTTTTTAAAAACGATGAAATCAGGTCACTTAATCACATCAGGAATGCCTGATCACTCAGTTTCAATTCCAGTATGGTCTGTGAAGCTGATGTCTTGTATTTCTGTGGTACCAAGCTGGGGTTTCTCAGTCCTTGTGTGACTTCTGAGAGTATTTTCCCTTACTGATGATCAATATTTTCATATTTTACTATCGTGCTTGTACTAAATGCCTCAGTAGGTGTGCAGGTCTTCTTCACAGGCCATTGAGTGTTTGTGAGTCAAATGATAAACTCTGAAGTCTGGGGTTGTTTTTTTTTTTTTTGCAAAACATTTCAGTGGACCACATCTTTTATGAGCTAGCATATACAAATGCTCATTTTTGTGGGTTGTGCTAGACTCTGAATGTATTGCATTATGCATCTGTTAGAAGTATTGGTAAACCAGCACAGAATGGACCAAGCAGTTGTTAGAGGCGAGACTCACCTCATCTCTTTCCGGTACATAGGTTGCAAATTTCTCACCTTCTGAAGCTGGCTTCCTTTTTAGCCAGCGGAGAGAAGCAGGTGCTTTTAGGGATCATTCATTTGACCTGCTTCAGACATTGATTTAGGATGAAATGAATCATATCTTAGAGGGGCTTTTTTTCTCTACTGTTTATGAAGTGAGTCTTGGGCATAACTCGGCTATAAGCATGGAGTGAAATGCATATCATCCTAGCAGACTGTGAGTGATATAAGGGACCCTACGTCACATATCTTATGCCATCTTTAGTGATTCTATCTGTGTTTCTGTTACAGTTCAGACTAACACTTTGCCTGTTTTATGCTGAACTAGAGCCGATATTAATGAAAACCATTGACCAATGCAAAACACTTAAAGAATTGGCTGCTCAGAATTTGCTACGATTGCCCTGCATATGCAGTCTTCAAAAAGTATTGCAGAATACCTGCTCCACTGTGGTCTCTCCCTGGGCTGCAGGGGAATCTCCACTCCAGCACCTTCTCCACCCCCTTCTTCTCTGCCCCTGCTCTTCATACAGTTGTTTCTCACACTTTTTCTCCTCACACCACCATGCCATTTAAACATGTTTTCCCAGCGACGCCTCTGCCGTGGCTGAGGGGCCCAGCTGTGCCCTGCCGTCTGTCTGCTGGAGCCGGCTGGAACCGGCTCTCTCTGGCACCGGGCAGCCCCCGCCTCCCCTCACGGAGGAGCCCCCTGCTGCCAACACCTTGTTCTGTAAACCCAATACCTTACTTTACTGCCAGTCTCCTGTTATTTTTCGGCTGTAGCTAGGGGAAAGAGAGGAAATCTATTTATTTACCTGGTCCTGGCTGCTGCTCTCTGAACCAGATGAAGTCTCAGGTGGGACAAGTTCTTCTCTGACAGCAACTGAGCATGGTCGGGGGTCATGCTCAATTAGCACAATCCCAGGGAGCTCTGGTAAGGCGTTTTCCTTCTTTAGGGAATATAGCGGTGACAGAGAGCTTGCAGGGGGGACAAGCATTAAGCATGGAGCAGGACCTCAGACACGATGGGAAGAAAAACATATTTTCTGTGGGTTTGGAAGATGACCGACTGTGTCAGTTGTGAGTGAGGAAGCTGCTGAACTGAGAGAAGCCTGGAGGAAGGGTGATTGATGAGAGGTAAGGGTTGTTCATATCCCCTCTATTCTTGTACTGTTTTATCTAGTCACTCTGAGTTTTGCTATTATAAAAGACATGTTGTAGTAAGGCCTGGCTTTTAAGGCCTGAAGCCCTTTAGAGACTTTGTGTTTACAGAAAGGTGAGGGACTGCTCTGTCTCGAAGCTTGTAGCTCCCCTTTGCAATACTTCTTTGTGTGTGGGTATTAGTTAATAGGGATCTTTGTAGGGGTTTTACCCAGAGCAGGAGGCACTCCAACAGAGAGCAATTCAGGGACATCAGGTCGGGATGGAGCAAGCCCTTTGCTTTCTGGTGTTCACAGCTGTGTAATGTGCCTGTGGTAACTCTGAAAGTTACTGACATGATAAGCTAAAATTAGGGAACTCCTTGGTATCTTTTAAGTGTCACTGCTGAACTAATGTAACTTTTGATGAGAAGGCAAAGATTCAGTACTGTGGCATCTCAGTGGAAATTAGATACCAGTCATTTTGTGTGCCTGGAAGCTCGTGACTGATTTTAGGATTTGCTGTGTGTTGTGGTTTAACCCCAGTCGGCAACTAAGCACCATGCAGCCGCTCACTCACTCCCCACCCGGTGGGATGGGGGAGAGAATCGGAGGACTAAAAGTGAGAAAACTCATGGGTTGAGATAAAGACAGTTTAATAGGGAAAGCAAAAGCCGCGCGCACAAGCAAAGCAAAGCAAGGAATTCATTCACTACTTCCCATCGGCAGGCAGGTGTTCGGCCATCCCCAGGAAAGCAGGGCTCCATCACGCGTAACGGTTACTTGGGAAGCCAAACGCCATCATGCCGAATGTCCCCCCCTTCCTTCTTCTTCCCCCAGTTTATATACTGAGCATGATGTCATATGGTATGGAATATCCCTTTGGCCAGTCTGGGTCAGCTGTCCTGGCTGTGCCCCCTCCTGGCTTCTCATGCACCTGGCAGAGCATGGGAAGCTGAAAAGTCCTTGACCAGTGTAAACTCTATTCAGCAAGAACCAAAACATCACTGTGTTATCAACATTATTCTCATCCTAAATCCAAAACACAGCACTCTACTAGCTACTAAGAAGAAAATTAACTCTATCCCAGCTGAAACCAGGACACTGTGCTAGACAAGTACTGGTGTTGTCAAGTGTCCCATACCTTAATGCGGCACAGCTGAAGCCCCTGCACTCAGAAGGACATTCTCTATGTGGCATTCAGCAAGTGATCCACAGCCAGGTGAGACCTGACTTCCCCGTGGGCTTTCTCCCAGGCTGAGGAAGCAGGATGGCTCCAGCCGAGGATGAGCGTGTGATCTCCTTCCTCTTCTACACCTGTGGCACGAAGGTGTTGCCTCCCCTCTAGCCTGTACTAGCTCTTGCTGAAGAAATGAATGAGGTTTAATCAGCTCCAGCAGGCACCCGCTTCTCAGAAACATGACCTAGTCTCAAATAATTTTGCCTCTCTGGCCAAAGCATTTAAAATAACTTCTTCTCAGGATTTAATCAGTCTTAATAAAGGAGTTATTTTGAAAGTCAGAGTTCCTCCTATAATAACATTAAAGTCTAGGCACAGTCAATGTTTTTGTCCAGAACATAACACAAATGAGAGCACTTGGTGTCCACCACAGAAAATCATTTCTTCCATTTGAAGCAAACAAGTTTTCCTTAGTCACATCATGCTACTGCTCTTTAGCGAGCCTTTTTGTTTATTCGTAGCAAGAAAAAGGAGCTTGAGGAGTGCAGAGAGTGTGTGCTGTTTCCAGGAAACCCTGTCCTGTGTCTCTTGAGCTCAAAGAACCTGTTCCAGACAAAGGGTGTCCAAGGCACATGTCCAGTCTGCAGTTGGTATAGACTGGCAGCAGCTTGTAAGAAGTCCCTTGGGTTTTAGTCTAAGGGCCTTTGCTTTTGGGGGTAGGTGAGATAGAACCACAAGTTATAAAAATAGAAATGCGTGATTTCCCTTGGGTTTTTTGTAGCCACCTGTCTGGCATAATATTAATTAAAATTTCTGCATACCTACACACACAGGTTACTGAGATAGTGTATAGACCTTGTGACACCGAAGGTAACATCACCTAGAGAGAGCAGTGGAGGTGTGGCTTATGGGACATCTTCAACAGGAACATATTTACTGTGTCAGTTGGGCTCCCTTATAAAATTGAAAGAATTCACAGGAAAGCTAGTGGATGACTTTAAGAGCGCTACCCTCTTCACTGTGTTAAAAATAGTTTATATTTGAGGCAAAGTTAAGGAACAGTTCAGATGATATTTCCTTGCTTGTACAGCTTTGGGTAGACTGATAATGGGTAAGATTTTTCAAAAGATAACAGGAAGATAGTTTCAATTGAAATCATGTGAAATTTAGGGATCTTAGTTTCTTTTGGAAAATTCACATATGCAGCTTTTTGCTTCTTCAGAACCTTTACTGTCATGGGATCATTTTATTCCTGTCATTCAAGAAAGAGGAAAGAGAAGGATGTCAGTTCTTGGGAGATCTACAGGAAGACTTTCTGCTCTGGATGTTTTTGCCATTAGGTGGCACCTTTAGAAGTTAGGCTAGAGAGCCACAATGCTTTGTGTTCTTTTTATGAATGCATACTATTATTAACATCCCTCACCATGGTCAATATGCCACTATGTGCTTCATCTGTGTGCACACCGACTAAGTTAAGACGACTTTAGTCTTGGCAGCAACCCAGTGTGTAAAGAGTCACTAGGAAAGTTAGCTGGCAAAGTCAAAGCTGGAAAGTGTGGATGTGCTTGAGTTGATATGACTGAAACTTCATCACAGATTAATTTTAAAATCAGACTCTCATTTTGTGTAGAAGGTAGGTTCCCATTTGTTTTTATTATCTCTCTGAATAACATTGCATGGTACTCAAGGGCAGTGTGGGTTTGTTTTGGTTTGGGTTTTGTTTTTTTTTTTGTAACTATAGAGTATCATATACTACTGGTGTTTTCTTTACAACAGTGAAGCACAGGTTCAAGCAGCTGAGAAGGAGATTGGCTGGCATATGTAAATTGATCACAGAATAAGCTGTGAATAAGAAAAATGATGGTACGAGTCATTGAGGGAAGTACTTCAGCAGAGACAGCAAAATTTTTAAGTTGCTAAACCAGCATATCTTAACCCAGTGAAAAAAGAGCTTAGAGGATCTGGGAGTGCTGTATATAAATATATTGGGGAAGGAGGAGAAGGAATCAAACTGCTTTTGGTCCAAAGATGGTCCTCAAATATGAAAAGGGTTTTCTGATGTCTGTAATAGGAGGGGATACATCTGATGACCTCAGAGTTCCTTTCCAGGCTTGGGAAGACCTGGGAAGTAACTATCTGTTTTTGTCTTTAGACTTTGAAACTTTCCTAGGGCAAGGGCCTGTCTTTATATTCAAGTGGGACACAGCTCAGAGCCTTGTATCGGTTCTCCATTGGAGTGAACATCAACACCATATGCATTTCAATTGCCAGGAGTAGCTCTGAATACAAAGTAGGTAGTAGCTTACAGCAGTTCCCAGTCGTGGGTGGGATAACAGCCATGGCATAACTGTTTACTTAACTTGTGCCAGAGCTATGAAAATCAGGTTAACCACCTTCCTTTTCCCACTGTTGGAAAGGCATTGGAGTTGTAATGCTTCCTGAAAGAAGTTTCTGGCATCACTGTGTCCATCTGCTCCTCCACATCCAAAGCAGTGAGTCTGGCTCTCCGGGTTTCTGTCCTTGACTCTGTCTCAGCTTCGTCCCTTTTCTCTTGTTCTCCTTCCCTCACTACTCTGACGCTTGTTTGGCTCCAGTCTTTCATCTTCAGGGAAAATGCCAAACTGAATTTAGTTGCTGCCAAGAAGCTTTGAGCCAATGCTGGCAAAGAAGAAAAGCTTCAAGTTGTACAGTGTGGCACAAGCCTGAAGCCTTATGCTGTTTGATTTCAGTACAAACACTTAAGTATTTGTCAAGTGGTGAGTTCCACAGAATAGCCCTGATTCAGGCAATTGACTGGTAGTGCAGCAGTTGACCAGTCTCAGAGAGCTACACGAACAAACCTCCAGGCTCTTGAAGATGTAGGGCAGCAACATTTAGGATGATTTCTCCTTCCTCCAAATATGTTCCTGTAATGAGAGAGCATAATTTCTTCTTTGGTGTGATGTAGTGGTGGAAGGCAACCTTCATCGAGGCTGTGAGTAAGCTCCAGAGTTTGTATTTACTTTACTTATAGCTAATCTGTTCTTATCGATACACAGTTAACACATCCCATACACAAGCATGTCACATACACACACACATGCTTATCACGTTCATACACAGTCAGACTAGATTTACTTACCAGTTATCTTCTTTCAGATGGATTGGGGCATCTGTCTCCTGAAAGGAGGTTGTAGCAAGGTGGGGGTCAGTCTCTTCTCCCAAGTAACGAGCAATAGGATGAGAGGAAACGGCTTCAAGTTGTGCCAGGGAAGGTTTAGATTGGATATTAGGAAAAACATCTTCACCGAAAGGGCAGTCAGGCACTGGAACAGGCTGTCCAGGAAAGTGGTTGAGTCTCCATCCCCGGAGGTATTTAAAAGACGGGTAGATGTGGTGCTTAGGGACATGGTTTAGTGGTGGACTTGGCAGTGCTAGGTTAACAGTTGGACTTAATGATCTTAAAGGTCTTTTCCAGCCTTAACGATTCTATGATTCTAAAATTGCAAAAATGCAACATGATAGGAAGGCATGTTTTTAATAAATAAAACCCAGTGTTGTTACACCTGGAAATTTTTTATAATGCAACTGGAAACAATCTGAAGTATGAAGTATTCAGATATGTTTACAATATGGTAATCTGAATCCACTTTTTTAAAGGCTGTGGAAATTCAAGTTCAAGCTGTCTAACCACCATTTAAGGTGTTTTATTGATATGTCATTGCTTGAGCTTTATACTACAACTGAATTGAATTATAGGCTCAGACATTCTCTGTGACCTATTTTATGCTTTAGCACCCCAAATATGTGTATGTTTTGGGTTGGGTTCCCCCCGCCCCCATTTATTATGGCTTCATTTGATGCAGAGCTGATGTACTGGTAAATTGATCATGTGCCTTTGGTGATATGGCCTCCTTGTCTCTCTTCTGCTCTGAAACAATGACTTATAACTCTTCATCAGGAAAAAGCTTGTAAAGAATTTAAAAATGGGTGTTTGATCCCATTAACATCAGCAAGCTATGTTTCAGTTTCTTTGTTGCTGGAAGCTTTTTTTTAATTATTATTTATCAGTTCAAAAATACAAATTAATCTCTGCGAATATTTTTGCATGCTAAATGTCTCTAAAAATTATTAATAAGATACACATGGTAGGAATATCATGCTAAACAACCTGATACAAACAAGTATGGTAATTACTATCCAGCAGGTAAAATTGGTATATGATCAAGAGATGGACATTTAAAAAAAAATCCCAAGAAACAGCCATCAGTTGTATTCTTTTAGTCTAGAGAAGTTAAAATAGAGGGGAGATGTGATACTCTTAAATATGGAAAATATTGCAGCAGAGAGGTTGAAAATAAATGGTTCACAGTGGACTTGGGCAGAAGAAAATGAATGGGCAGAACCGGCAATGTGAAAGATTTAATTTGGGAAACAGAAAATGTTTTTAATGGTGAGGGAAGTTGAGCACTGAAATAGATTGCTGGGGGAAGCTGTGAAATCTCCATCACTGAGGTTTTTAAAAACAGGGTAGATAAACATTGATCAGGAATGATTTAGGCAGATGTGATTGTGCCCAGCGACAGGAGGATGGACTATATGACTTCCCTTTGGGAGTTAGTTCATTGTATGTCTCCTTATTGGTGGCCTTGGAGGAGTCCAGGAATCATATGAGTATGGAGAACGATTGTTCGTAGTAATATTCTTATCAGGACAGTTGCAGACTGTATTAATGTTGCCTTTACTTTGGAAGATCTCTACAAAAGTCTCTGACTAACAGAATTTCTGATATTTTATAAATGCTTTGGAAAGACAGCACCGCAATTTGCACGAGAGACTAATTAGAACATTTTGGCCAGAAAGTTTGAAGAGCTTATGCTCTTTTGTATATGTTTATAAAAGCTGTACTGATTCTCTCTCTGTAAGAATTTCAGTGCTGAAGCTCATCAAGCACATCAAAAGCATTTTAGGTGTGATCTGAAGTTTGTTGATGACAGCAGAAGTTTTTTTTGTTACTTCTTAATAGGCTTTGCGTCAGACTTTTTGTGTGGTGTTCATATACTGAGTCCTACTTTCTTACTAGGAATAAATACCCAGCATGACAAATATTGCTTTTACCTTGGTCAAAGGAAGTTTTTTCTAATTCTACAGTCAGCTGCATGTGTCCGACACTGCGTTCCTGGGCTGTGTTTAGAAAAGCTGTTATATATCTGTTGAGTCAGATCTGTCTGCCTTAGCGACTGCAAGAGACTTTGATTATTTATGCCTGCTAAGAGATCATGGTACATCTTATGAAGAGACAAGCTGTGTTATCAAAATACTGTTAACCACACAGAAGAGCATCGAAAACCTTTATCTCGTTTGTTTAAATGCATCTCAGCCTGAATTTAATGATGCTGTTTTTACCCAGACTTATTTCAAAGTACACCCACCTCTGCCTGGCATAGACAAGTCTCTTAAGAAGCAAAAAAAGGATTTTAGAAACTTGACTGCAATTGAACCTATTAACATTTGTTATATCGAGACCCTAAGATGTGAAGATTAGGAGTCTGCAAACATGTAAGTGCTTTTTTAAAACTTTGTTTTATTTTTTAAGGCTGCTACACAAAGGAACGTTCATTCTCTCTTTGCCCCCCTTCCCCCTCCCAGTGCTTCCCCCAGTAGGAAATGTGGGTCTTTCTCTTTCCCCCCTTCTCTTTCTTTCCCCTTCAGAAAATGCAGCTATTTGCTAATTTATAGCTATTTATATTATTTATATATAAATAGTAAATATTACATACTATAACTTATTCGCCTATTTATAAACTATGAATATAAATGCCTATTTATAAACTAGGAACACCTGCTCTATCTGCATTATTAGAAAAAAGCATAAGAAGTAAGAATTACAGTAGGATGGAATACCAGTGTCCAGACATAACACCAGTGTAACCCAACGGTGCTTTGGCAGGGGTATTGGAGAATTACGGGAATAATTATCATTGAAGAAGGTATAAACATCATTAATGTGAAGGTAGATGGTTTCAGACTCTATCTAGTACTTTTAACGCTCCTCTGCAGTCCAGTCCAGTTGCTGTTATCTCTTTAGGCTCCTTGTTGGTATCTTTTCCGTGAAAAGCAGGAAAACCTAACAAAATTACATACTTCCAATTAGCAGTCTTGCCCGAAGCCACATTTGTCTCGTATGGCCTGGATCTGACAGTGAGCAGGTGAGTGATGGTGCTTTGAAACTTGGCTGGCTGTTCTTCAGCAAAATCCAGGGGTGTCTGCAGGAGGGAAATGCCAGGGTGAAAACTGCCTGTTGGTTGCTGAAGGCACAGCCCTTAGCGCTGGTGGTGACAGCTTGAGGGTTTCAGATCTCCTTCCCTCAGGGAGCCCTGACGGTGCGTGTGGCCAGAGCTCAGAATGTCTCCCTCCCTGTGGCTTGCTCTTGAGTAAAACTGAACACCTGTGCTCACTGTTAAATTCCAGTTTCAAACATGTTGCAGGAGTTAAGCAGGTGATGACAGGATGTTACTTATGGTTTCAAAACAGTGACAAGGTGACGCCTTCAGAGGAGGATCAATATCAGTGATTCAGGGAAGAGGCAAGAACCAGAGGCTGTGAGTGAAAGCCAACTTCGTTTAAAGGTTTGTGTTTCTGACCGCAAAAGCAGTGAGTGGCTGGGACAAACTGCCATGAGGAGTAGTGGGTTCTTCATCTTTTTGGATATTAAGATTCTGGATGCTTTCATGATGGATGTGTTTCTTTCAGGTAAAGGATTGGAAGAGGAATTATAGGAAGAGTCATATAGGAGGTTTGATTAGGTGATCATATAGTTTGTTCTGGCTTTAACTCCATTCACATGTAATGACTGCTCATTTATTGCATGCCTCTCATGTCTGCTTGTGACATGCTTCTGATAAACATCTAATGACTTTGTAAATTGGGTTATTTTCTGTATTGTGCCAGTACATCAAATACAGGCCCAGCCTCTTCTGCAACAGTCCCAATAGGTGAGGTGGGTGAGTAAATGGAGGTGTCTGGACTTGAAGCAGCTCTGGGTCTCCTTTAGTTCATTTGCTGGAATCACAGAAAAACTGCTTTAGGCATTCTAAACCATCTCAAATGTAATGTAAGCGTCAGGATTTGTTTCTTTGTGGGGAGGAAGGAGGATGTCTTGATGCTTATGTTTCAGTAAAAGCTACTCTTGCAGTTACAAGTGTATTCTTAATAGTTAATCTTAAATTTCCTTAACTGTAGTCTAAACATACTGCATATAGATTTACGCTTGACAAACAATTGATACAGTTCTTCTTTATGCCATCCGTTTATGGAGTTGCACTGTAAACTCGCCACATTTGTCTTTATTCTAGACAGATTACACCTAGGTCACTTCCCCCCCATCCCCCGCCATCCCATTTTTCAAGTTTTTTTGGCATTCTTTTCCTAAAATTTTGGTAGTGTTTGAAGTCTAGGAGCAAGAATAGTATTTGAACCATTGCTTAACAAGGAGCAGATAGTCAAATGATTTATCATTGCTGCAGTCACATGGATGCACTGAAGGTAAAGTCTTCCAACAGTAGTGCTAGCTAGAGTTAAATGCACATAAATAATCCTTTGATACTTATCAGAACTATACTCATCTTCTAAATACTGGGAAGGCTGTACCTCAGTATCTGGTAGAGTATGTCAAACAAAGTGCCCAGTTGGTTTGACAAAATTAGCTACAGTATTAAACCACAGCCAGTTGTCTCCCTTCATACGTTTCTCCTTAGCTTTATAATGTCTTAGACATCCAGCTGTAACTGAACTTCTTTAACACTTTTTTTCACTGAAGTCTACAATATGATGTAGGATGCTTTTAAAGCAGATGTTCTTTGAATGATTCAGTCAGCTCCAGTTACTGATAAGAAATGGCTGAAATTCCTGCTTGCTTTGTGGAAAATATTTCTGGAGAAACCAAGAAACAGAAGGTGTTTCTGCTTGCAAAGTAGTCTTGTTTGTCTATTGTAAAATAAAAAAAAAAATGCTTTGGCACCTGCTGAGTGCTGAGGGTTTATTTTATTTTATTTTTTGTTGGTGCTTTTTTCAAATTCTTTTCATTGTCTTTGGGCACCTGGCAAAGATTCACTACAACTGTTAGCAGCAATATAATGTAGCCACAGCAACTGGGCAACTACTGCAAAGGACCGGTTCCCAATACGCATATGTATTCGTGTAATGTCCCTTTGCTAGCACGTTTGCAGGAAGAATGACTTGTGGTTTTACTTGGAGGCGGAGGCAAAGAGCAGTGTGCTGTTGCCATATCCTGCACACAGACTAAAAGGAGTCTCTGAAGCCCTGGTCTCTTCTCTCGGGTGTCCTGGCTGCATGGTGAGGAAAGATGTGCTCTCCACAGATTTGATGACACTGTTCTCCAAACCAGAAAGCGTAATCCACCCTCTTTTATCCCACTTTGATTTTTCTAGGCTTTATTATAACCCCATCTTGTTTCTTTCTTTCCCTGAGATAAATCTTCTCATCTTCTCTTCTTCAAGAGTTTCTGGGACTTTTGACCTATTTGCTGTTCCTGTATTTTGCCTTTCCTTACTCATGGAAACTGAGAGACGGCAGCAGCACAGATGCTTCTTTCTACCTCACTGTTCACTGCCATGCCCATATGGAAAGTGCATGCAGGGGCTTTTGAAGTGATGCTTTTTTGTCTCTATTCTGTAACACTTAGAGGTTTATTTTGCTTCTGCATAAATCAGGCCATGCCATAAAATTACAGAGAGTTTTGAGAAGTCCTGTTACTTCTGATGAGTGCGTGCAATGGGTTGCACTCAGGTAGTTTGGGAACTGAGAAGATGTGCTCACCATCCAGTCAAAACCATTCCTATTTTGAACGCCCTTAATTTGCTATTCAGAGTAGATTATTGGATGTGATTTTACAAAGAACTTTGAGTAATGACTGGACCACTGTGAAAACTGTGATCTGCTTAAGGATAATTCATGAGCTGAATGTTTATGGGAGCATACCATGTATAATATATTAAAGTAATCTCCGTAACAGCCACAGTCAATTTTCCTATTTGGTATGTGTCTTGTTACTTTGCTACAGTGATACAGCCAAGCTAGAATAGCAGTAGCAGGACACATACAGATGCTTCTGTTATGTGTAGGTCTGCAAAGCTCACCAAATTGTATGTCAGCTACAGGCAGCAGGAGATCACTGAATTATTTCTCAGTGTTTTTCCAAATGTCTCAGAAAGAGGCTTCTAATGTTTTGCAGGCCCTTTAGAGAATTCGTCTCTGTGGTCTAGGTAGCTTCTCTGGTACCACAAAGGAAGTACTGTTTTATTGGGTCCCAGCAGCACACAGTAGAGAGCATCCCATTATTTCCTGTTGCTGTCACTTGCTGCACAGTAACCTGTGCTGACAGGTTACTGTGGAGAGCAGAGAGTTATTGGTAAGCCTATTTGATTTTTAGTTTTCTTATGTTATGTGCTGCATGGCTGGGTATCCTAAACCCTTTTGTATATTGTGAATAATTCCAGTTAGTCTCACAGATGGGCTAGGATGTAAAGATCCATCTCAAAGGACAAGATGCAGCTGAAGCAGCAATGATTGCAATTGAGAAAGGAGGTTTCGGCGCATGTGACTTGACGTGGGATGCTGTTATCTGGAGGCTGGTTTTTCACTGGCTGTTGATAAATATGCCTGCTGAGGTCACCAAGGGCACAAACAGGTATTAACAAAAAGAGAGGGCAGGAGGCCAAAACTCCCTTTCTTCTGCTGATAGTAAGGGCACGTTCCACCTTTATCTCTGCAGAGGATTCAGTTATCTCAGGGCACGCTGCTCTAACTGCTGAGGGCACATGCATTCCCCTTGCTGCACTCTTGGACTGTATAACCTCTCTGAGCTTCATGTTTGCACTAGAGAGATTTTTCTCCCTGGTGGCTAAGACTCAGGTTACAGAGTCTGAGCACCAGCTTCACCACCTAAGTCTGCCAGGTGTCACTTGATGACCTGGGCTTTTCTGATTCTGTCAAAGGGGGCCTCCCTCTGTCCATGCCCATTGACTGGCAGATACACAGAAGATGCCTCTTACAAGGTGCTGTTGTGATGGGTCACTGCTATTAACAGTTGCTTCTCTGCCCCATCTTTGACCTTATGATACTGTGCATTTTTAAGACTGTAATCATGTCAGAAGACTGATGTCATTGCAGGGCAAAACAGTGGAAAGAATGGGGTCAGAGTGAAAGCTTTTATTCCAGTATAAATATCTGAAATAACAACACGGGCACTCCCAAGTCTTGACAGCACATATCTCTTTGCATGTGTGTTTCCTTTTCTTTTTAATAAAATGTGCTCTGTTCCCAAATTCCCACTTCTGTCATGGAAGTGTTAGAATTGGATAAGCTACGTGTTAACCTCTTGAAAGATTAGTGATCTTCTAACACAGATTTTAATGGCCCATTAGTGTAAAAGGAAGTGTTGCTGGACTGATGGGACATAAACATGATTCATATTCAAAAATAATATATTGCTCTGAGTTCACTTGCTAACTCCCTCTGGCTAGAAGGGCAAAGTGCAGCCATTAAAAGGCAGAAACCAAGAAAATACAGACAAGTGCTTCTGACCTGAATGATATGCAGGCAAACTCTCATCACTGAAGGAGGTCAGATTGTTAACAGGTGTAAGTGGGTACACCTCTATGAGATTAAGTAGAGCTATTCAGATTTACAGCAGCCAAGAATCTAACCCCAAAGGTTTTAATAGTTTGGTACACAGCTGGGAGAATAGAAATCCACTGTGCATCATTTAGTTTTATTGAACATTTGAACGATCCACATGTTTTCTGATGTCTCCAGCTCACACTGCAACCCCAAAGGAAAAAACTTGGAAGTAATAAAAACAATGAGATCTAGTCTAAAAATGAAATGTTAGAGATGGGGTCTAGTTTGAACTGTTTGCTCTGGCTGTTTCTTCTGTGACCAGATCAGCTCCTGTGTATATCTGACTCAAAAGTCCCTTTGGCAGAGGTATGGGTGTAGCTGCTTTGAAGACTATGTTGCCTGTAACCACTGATGAGCTAATCGCCACTGACTATCCACCCAAGAGTTGGTGTAAAACAGTTTGGCATTTTTCTCTGCTGAGAGCTGGCTGAGCAACCTGATTACTTGTCTAATTCATTTTTTCTGTCTCTGTTAGTAATTCTACCACTGTTTGACTCCAGAACCTACCTAGTAACGTTTGCGCTGGCACTTTGGAGGAGATATTCATACATTTGACACCTCTTTTGACATTTTGAGGCAACTGGGGAAAAAAGGATGCCCTGCGGGGCTGAGCTCTAAGTGCCCCTGAAGTGGGAATAGGCTTGTGTTATTACTGTGCTATCAAGATGTACTTATGAATATTTCTGTCTTGCAGGTACTCGGTAGCATTAGTTTCATTTCAGTAGTAATTCATTCAGGAGTAATTAACTTCATTTTTGGCTAATCAATATGATTCAGTTTAGAAATTACCGTTTTGGGGTTTTACCTGCATTTGGGCTAGTGGCCTTTATTAAATAGTTCTTCCCTGATTTCTAGTGCAGTGATTCATTCAAGAAGAGTTTTTCCAAAATTGATGAGTATCTTAAAATGAAAGAATTCTGTCCAGTCAATAATGGCAGATCACAGTGAAGGCTCAACAATTCTCTTTCTCCACCTCTCTCAGTGAAGCTATATAGATGTAGTTATCCTCTTTAATAACTGAGGCAGTATGCCTTTGTTTTGTGACTATTTTATTTACATTGAAAGACTTGTCCATTAAAAAATGATTTCTAATTGACAGTACTGCCCTTTTATGTGCTTACATTGTCTGTTTTCTTTTTTCCTTTCCCCTGGTCTTCCACTGCAAATTTCAAGTATCCTATCTGTAGCTCTGTTTCATGTTTCTTCCTCAAGATGGATTATAGATGTAAACAATAAGTTAGTGGTGAGTTAAGAACTTTTTTCATTAATCTCTAAAGACTGATCTAACTGATGCATCTGAAGGAGTTTCAAAACATGAAATATATTTAACTGATGCAAAATGTCTTCCTGAATTCCTAGCCAGTCTGAAATAATATTTTTTTCCTGTCCTGTTCATTTCAAGAGTTGTTAAGGGTCAGTAATGACAGAGGTGGCAGTTAAATAACTAGTCCTTTAATAAAAAGAAGGGGACATGATAGGGAAAAACTTTCCTTGAGGAGTTGCGGTAGGATGTGGGATGACACATGGAGAGGCAGTGAAAGGAGGAGGCAGTGCATTTATCTGACCAAATACATATTTCTTATACAGCTGTTTACACCTAAGTTGGTTGTTGAACCTCCTTTTGTAGTCAATGGAGAGAAACAGGAACTTCTGAGATTTAGCTTGTCTCGTCCTAAAGTAGACAGCTAAAAGAGATCAGATGAACCATACCCTAAAAAATGCCCTTTTCTGTGTGTTTACAGGGAGACCCTTGAGTGACTAGCTTCACAGCAGACATCTACTGAGGTGTCCCACCTCCTCATGAGTCTTGATGTTACCTGTCTTAGGTTTAGAGCAGTGGCTGTGATGCAGTGAAGGTGTTTTATTCCAAATTCATCCAAGTTGATGTGGCTCTAGTGAGGGTCTCCCTTGCACTGAGCTGATGCCATGAGGTCAGATTTACGGCTGTATGGGGAGGTGACCCTGTGTCCCATACTGGTATTGGAACCTCAGTGATACTTCTTGATCAGGTAGCCGCCTGAAACTAAGTGGAATAAATCCCAGTCCAAGGTGGTCAGTGTACCTGTTCATCTCCCCCAGTGTCATGAGGAATATCGAGAAGTCTTGGTTTTGTGCTCTGATATGGAACAAAAACATGTTTGAACTAGTCATGTGAGCAACTCATGGTAAAACTACAAAGGATTAGGAGAGAACTGGCTAGGTCTGAATTTTGTTAAATGAGGGATCAGTTTTCAACTACTTGAGGGGATACCTATAAGTAAGAATAATGTTAGTCTATCGGAATATTCCTATAATTTCAAACAGTTATCCTTCTAGTACCATCGTATAGCGGTTTTATAATAGTTGCCATTATCAATGTAATACGCATGCTGTGTCCGTATCTGTTCCTTGAAAAACATCCTGTTCTTGGAAGAGCTTAATTATCCATTTCCTTTCCTTTTCTCCTTTTTACTATCCTCCCCTTTGCTGTTAATCCCCACACACTTTTTTTTTTTTTAAAAACAAACAAAACACAACACTGAATGCATATGTGTTTTAAAGTCTACTGATTGTTATCTGGAGATGTGACACACAAAGATGGTTTCCAAATGGAATTTCCAAGTACATTAACATAATGATTGTATTGTGCCTACATTTATTTCCCAAACAGTTGTGTTCCCTCCAAAATGCGAGTTGTGAAGATAAAGAGAGCTTATAGTAGATAGCTGAAATTAAATTTTTCTCTAAGAAGTTCAGACTCAGCTAAGAAAAAGTAGTGCTAAACAGAATAGTCGAGGCACTGCTGCAATTGATTGCTATGGTGTTAGCCTAGGAGATCAAGCTGACTGCACTGTGTAATTAATACATTGCAATGAATGCACTGGATGATATCACTTAATAGGAGGAACTTGTGCTAACCATCATTATCAATACTGCATGCTTTTTCAATTTCAGATTGTGGTTAACTGATTTGACATTAAATTCCCCTTTACTTTTGCCCTTCATTGCTGAGATGAATTGTTTTGTGGCCAGAGATCAACAGCATATTGATCTATAAGTCAGATCTGTCTACCCACCTTTTACGTGCCTTTTTGCTTACGACATGGCAGCGTAAATTAAACCGATCTGCTACTGTAAGCTTCTATTTCAATATAAATCTCTCCTTTTATCTTAAGCTCTTTATCACAGTTTTAACAGTGAATTCTGCTCACTCAGTTATTCCTGTCTGTTCAGATTCACCAGTTCCTAGGATCCTTCATGCCAGACAGTATCTGCTTCAGTAGGATCAGAATAATTTAGCAGCTTTGAAAATGCTACTGTCATTTATTCTAGGAGTCAGCTGTCTTAGAAGGACCAGGAAAGGCCAAAGTAGTTTGCATTTATTGGCAAACTATCGCTTGTGTTAGTCCTGACTTTTAATTTCACTGCAAAGATGAGAAAGTAAACATTATTTTGGAAACTTTAGTCAATAGAGATTGTTAAAGAAGTTTTTCCTTATTTAGAAAAGAATAAACCAAATGTTAATACTGGAATTCCATATTCATCAAAAAAAGGCTACTGCTTTAAAAGGCTGGAATTAATAACCTGGAACAACGAAAGGCTGTAAATAATATCCTCAAAATGGTTTGAGGACAAAGTTGGTCACTATATGCATATATTTACCTAATTGAAATATACTGTTTCAAGAACACAGGAACAAGGAGCTGGCATAAAAAGCTATTCAGTAGTAGCCATCTCAGGAAAAATACAGGGTCTGTCTTTAAGTCAGAAAAGTGACAGATCCAAGCATGAATCCAGAAAGATCAAGTCTGTGTGTCTTGTGCTTTGCCAAGGAGGTTTGGGAAACCAGCCCTGCCTCTGCTTAGAGGAGGAGAACTTGTCATTAGATCCACAGCAGACTTTTGCCAATGAGAAACGTCACCAGGCAGAATCAATACGATTCTCAGATCTGTGCACCCATATTCATTTGCAATTACTGCAAGAAAGGCTGGAAAATAAAAATGAGTATTCTATTGAGAAGTCTGAAGTCTTTTTACAGAAATGATGGCAAAGTCTAAATTTGGTGACTAAATAAACACACCACCCATCTAGAAAGAGAAGAAGAGGCAACAGTTTCTGCTGTGCAGTGTATACAGTGTAGAGTGGAAGGGAATGAAACACCAATGCCCATTGATATTAATAGAATTGTACCTGACTTGCAGTTCCAGAAATAGAGTTTCAACCCCACTTGTTCATGAAATATAATAAAATGAATGATACAAAGAGGACTTGGTTATTTAGAAGTATATTAATTAAAGCTGTCAGAAACTTTAGAAGTTTCTAAACTCTGAAGCATGAGGTTTAGTTTAAAAGTTTAACTAATCTTGGCATATCAAAATGAGCTGTGATATGGCAGATAATCCTCACTATTTTTTTCAGCTTTTGCTGGACATTCTCTTAGACCGTATAGTGGTGCATGGCAATTTTTTATATAAAAGTGTGATGGAGCAATATTAGTTTTGCTTATCAATGCTCTGGATGGGTATAAATCACCTTAACAAGTCCTTGCAGATGTTACCTCAAATAATTTGTATTAGAATTGTAAAGAATAGTTTTGCTGCTGTTTTTTACTGCAGAGGTGATAATAAAACTTTTAAAAAGATATTTTTAGCAGCACAGATTACAGATGAAAATGCTGGATTGTATAATGGTTTTGGGCATCTACATTTTCATAACTCTCCATTTAACTTTGAAAAACCATTTGGTTGGATATATGCTTTCAGACAAGTTGGTCAAAAATTCCACTGGTGCTGAAATAGTCTGGAGTTAACATAAGAAAAGAGCAAAAAAGATTTGGTGAATGTTTTAATATAGTAACACATTGAGGTTGGTTAAAGGTTTTGGAAATCTTGACTAATCACTGATTATTTTGATTTTCTTTCTAGTAGTGATTGTCCCTTTTGGAGAAGGGACATTGAATAAATGCTCTGCCTCATTTAAATATCTCAAGCATCAGTAGCTGTCTTTCCCCTCACCCTGCATCAAAGTTATCTTGTAGGTAGAAGAGAGAGGTTTTATTCTCTGCTAAAGGAAGAAAAGCTTTTAAGCTCTCTAGTGCACTCCTCTAATGGAAAACAGTTTTAAAAATTCCAGTATTGTCAAGTCTTATGATTTTTATATATTATTGGTTTTTTTTAATCATCACAAGATTTAATATTCTCTTTGGCGTCTGAGCTCTGGGAATCAGGGACTTGTATGAAAATCCTGGCTTGTACCAAGGGAAGGTTTGGTTTGGTTTTTTTTTTGGGGGGGGGGCGGTTAAAGTGTGATCACTAACAGCTCCATGAAGCTCAGAAAGCAATTTAAAGCAGCTTCTTCACTGTTATTTCATGATCTTCTGTCACAAGAGAGAAGGAACAGAAAGCAGAGTCAAGTTTGATCATTTAAGAATAAATGCTGACTTTCAACATGTTCAATCAAAATACAACTGTTCTTTCCACTCTCTCTGCCTTCTCTGTGGGATCTGTCTGGTGGACAGCAAAGATATCTTCTAGAGGAGGTAAAAATAATACCATAGGAAAAGTCTAGTCTTGAGGTCTGAGATTCTCACTTGCATCAGGGAAGCTCACCCTGGAAGGAAATGGGTAACATGAGATCCTCCAACACCAGAAAGGCCATCTCCCACTTTCTGGTGGATGAGGAAATCAGAATCACCTCCCTCGACCTGCTGGCCACGCTTCTTTTGATGCAGCCCAGGATACAGTTGGCTTTCTGGGCTGCAAACACACATTGCTGGGTCATGTTGAGCTTCTCAGCAACCAACACTCTCAAGTCCTTCTCCTCAGAGCTGCTCTCAATCCATTCTCTGCCCAGCCTGTATTTGTGCTTGGGATTGCCCTGATCCAGGTGCAGGACCTTGCACTTGACCTTGTTGACCTTCATGAGGTTTGCATGGGCCCACCTCTCCTGCCTGTCAAGGTCCGTCTGGATGGCATCCCTTCCCTCCTGCGTGTCAACCACACCACACAGCCTGGTGTCATCAGCAAACTTGCTGAGGGTGCACTCAATCCTACTGTCCATGTCACTGAAAAAGATGTTAAACAGCACTGGTCCCAGTACCAACCCCTGAGGATCCCCACTCGTCACTGTAGGAGAAGATCAGGTTTGAGATCTAAGGAACCTGAAGGTGTTCTTCATTCTCCCAGTCCCTGCCTTTGCCTTCTGTGACTTGAGTGGTGTGACTTGAGCACTTGCTGGTGAAGACTGAGGCAAAAAAGTTGTTGAGTACCTCAGCCTTCTCCATATCCTGGGTAACCAGGTCTCCTGTTTCCTTCTGGAGAGGGGCCACATCTTCCCTAGTCTTCCTTTTATCACCAACGTACCTATAGAGGCTTTTCTTTTGCCCTTGATGTCCCTGGCCAGATTTAATTCTATCAGGGCTTTAGCTTTCCCAACCTGATCCCTGGCTGCCTGGACAATTTCTCTGTATTCCTCCCAGGCTCCCTGTCCTTGCTTCCACCCTCTGTAGGCTTCCTTTTTGTGTTTGAGTTTGTCCACGAGTTCCTTGTTCATCCATGCATCCAGGCATTTTTGCCTGACTTCCTCTTTGTTGGGATGCATTGCTTCCAAGCTTGGAGGAGGTGATCCTTGAATATTAACCAGCTTTCTTGGGCCCCTCTTCCCTCCAGGGCTTTATCCCATGGTACTCTACCAAGCAGATCCCTGAAGAGGCCAAAGTCTGCTCTCCTGAAGTCCAGGGCAGTTCTGTAACCATTTGTTGATTCGACTCGCCCTTTCAAACCCCTTCCCTTTGACCAGGAGGATTTATGAAAAAACTACCTGCGCTCCAGAGTCCCTTACCACTGCTTCCAGGGCTCTGTAATCCTTCTTGATACAGCTCAGATGGCTCCTGGCTGTATCACTGGTGCCCACATGAAACAACAAGGAGCGGGTAACAGTCAGTGGACTGTACAAGGCTTGGCAGTCTCTGGGTGACATCCCTGATACGAGCCCCCGGTAAGCAGCACACCTCTCCAGAGTGCATCAGGTTGGCAAATGGGTGCCTCCGTACCTCTCAGAAGAGAGTCACCTACTACTATCACCCGTCACCTTTTCTTTGTTGTGCTGGTTGTTATACGGGAAGCAGATCGGGCTGCCTTACTCAGCTCCAGCGTCTCTCCTAGTGTGATGGGTCTTTCCTCTTCAGTCTGCAGAGCAGTGAAGCCGTTCTGCAAGGGTACCTCAGGCTGCGGGGGAAGTCTCTTCCTCCTGCTGGTCCTTGCTGTTGCAACCGTCCATTCTTCTGCATTATTGGCCCCCCTCCCTTCTGCGTGTGCCGGTGGGAGAGCTTTTGGCTGTTTGGCCGTGGGCTGTGGGTCCATTGCAGACTGCGCTTGGAACCAGCTAACTAACTCCTTCTCAGCCTCCCTGATGTTATGCAGCCTTCTCACCGACTCCTGCAGCTCAGCCACCTGCTGCAAGAGGCCCTCCACCTGGGCAAACCTTTGGCAGGCAGGCCTGCTGCCTGTCCCTGCCCCAGGAGAAAGATCTAGGCACATCCTGCAGTCTGAGGTCTGCACTGTGGCCTCTCCCTTCAGCAGCTCGCTCTGCATGGAGGCATTGGCCACTGCCGGGGTAGATGGTGCAGACCCCCCAGCCAGAGCTGCAGCCTTTGCTCTCAGATGAGTGCCCACCATTCTGCCTTGGGGGTCAGGTAGGATGAGTGCCCTTGACCTGTGCTGACGGTCACAGAATGGTGACCATCAGTTGCTGGGTTATGTGTACTTCAAGTCTCCCACTTGGCCAGTGAAATGATCCCTCCTTCAAAGAGGTGCCTTCCCGTGCCAACTGCTGCGCCACACTGTGGCTGCTGCACCATGCCCTTTTTGTTGGCAGGGCTCCTGGTCTCTCGTGCTCCCTGGGGCTGCCTTTTGTGGGAGCCAGGGGTGGCTGCCATTACTCCTGACCCTGCCCAGGCCTCATCAGCCGCCCTTGTGAGAGCTGCCAGCTCCTGGCAGGTCTCTTCGCTCCCCTGGGCTTTCCCTGGCTCAGGAAACCCCCCTGTATGTTGCAATCCCCCGCTCCGCTGTGAAATGCGCCTGCACTGGAGCTGATGGCCTCTGCAAATGAACAAGTGCTACTTCCAATAACTTTGTTTTCCTGCAAAACTGTAGGTAGCAGAAAGGGGCACTATGTCATCTCAGTGACATTTTTATAATCATTAACGTTTCAACTTGAAATTCTCAATAGCTGCAGAGAGGCTCAGTCTCTGAAATAAATGTGTCCGCAATACTGATTAGAAACTGAAAGGATTAGCTTGATGTCTCTGATGTTGTTGCTTGCTGAAATGAAAAGGAAAAATGTTCAAAGGCTCAGACATAATGTACCTGACTTCCCCAGACCTATCAAAGGGTTAGCATCAATAACCAAGTAATGGCTGCTTTATAGTTTGAATTTTCTGACCTGATGTTTTCAAAAGGCTAATAAAAAGCCACACAGCCGAGAGGAAATTTTAGGTTGGAATGATTGTAAAAATAAAATAGTAATGATAAAGCAATTTGTGTCGGTCTAAGAGTGGAAGTTAAACCTGTTACTATGCCACTCTTGAAGGGCAAGCTGGAAAAAAAAGCTCCATGTTTGCGTGGGCATGGCTAAGCATGCTACAAAGTGAGGTTTGTATAGGAATGGAATTTAAAAGAATGTTTTTGTTAAACATCTGCTCTTCATGGAAAATGTCCCCTTTCAATCTGCAAGAGAGCCTTAACCACTATCAAAGTCTAGGCTGTTCAAAACAGGCATTTTAAAGATGCTGGCCACAATGTCATTTTGGGTGCAAAGTAGAGCTCTCATAACAACATTATGTTAAACATCACGTGGGCTACATCTTAGGCTTTGCTCCTGCAAATACTTGTTCAACTATTTAATTTTTATGTATGCATCAGCCTTCGTGGAACTGGAGCTAGAATTTAGAAAATATTCTGTTCACAAAGAGGAGAGTTTGGGCCTGTCAGAATGTGATAACTCACTCACTGGAGTCACTGGAATCAGTGGAGTTATATCCCTTAAAACCAGCTTGTGTGTGGTGATATACTGCTATGTTACCACTGGCTACAGCAGCTTCACTTTAAATACAGCATTGTTAAAATTAACTTGATTTATGTACTTGCTTCAAGTTTCCCTAGTATTGACAACAAATCCTAAGGAAGGGAAACAAATTGTACTGGTTATACTGCATCTTAAATAATTTGTATTTTTTCGCTTTAATTTTTGGGAAATACGTGCATACAAGTATAAAGAACATCTGATAGAAAAGGGATTTGCTCTCTTGGATGTAATAAAACGCTTTTCTTCACTTTTTGTCTGAAGCTTGAAAAATCTTTCCATCTAGAAAATTGAGCACAGGAAAACGGTTGGTTACATTATGCACTCTTCTCTGAAATCAAGCTTCTGCAGCTCTGTCAGATAATACCATCAGCACCTCTGGAGCTTATGCTTAGCCTTTCAGATTATAAAAGATCATATTGGGACTCCTTTGGATCTCACTGGGCTCAGAGAAGCTGTACCAAAAGTTGAATGATCAGAAATCATCTCTTCTGCTATAACAATGTGGGTTATAAAGGCTGTGGTGTCTCTGAGTTATTATCCCCCATTCTACACTCAGAAACCAGGTCACATACTACCTGCTGTACCCTTTTCCCCCTGTATCTGGGATGACCTCTGAAAGACTTATTTTTCCTTCATAAATGTAGTCCGTGGGATACTCAAGTGCACTCATTCAGGTAATAGTCTTACAGGACAAATAATGTGGAGAAGAGTAATGGGAAGAGGGATGCTTCCTTTCAGAAAGCGGATTGTTTCCCCTCTTGTTGCATAATTTTCTCATACGTATAGGTCACATTTATCCAGTTGTGTACTCTTGTGCCTGTTATGGTGGAACTGAGAAGTGATATGTGCCGTTGCAGGGCCAGCATGGTGGTGCAGCCAAGTGTCTTCTGCTAGTCCAAGTTCTACGCCACCTTCCTAGGTGGCTTCTATCAAATACTGCTGAGAGTTACACTCTCCATTTTCCTTGTGGGCCTAGGTTTTACTTTTCCATTACATTAGTTGCCTTTTTCCTTCATTTTTTTTCCTGGCTTGTAAGCTCAGTGCATCAGGGAAGCTTCATTTAGATTTATACACTTCATAGAGACAGAGGCTCTGCATGTGTTTTTCTGACCCCATAGAAGAAACAAAACCCCTCAGTCATAATGAAAGATGACAGAACACAAGTGTTATTTCTTAAAGTTGTGCCATGTATGATTTAGTCATAGTTAATATGTGCTACCTATATTCCAGTGTCTTTATGTGCCTTTTGTCAGCTCTATTAAGTAGACAAGATCCCCTGTTATCTGGTAGCCAAGGTGATCCTGTATTGAATGACAAAATAAACTCAGATATCTAATCTGCTGAAAACTTTGGATAGTTTCCTATGAGAATCACAGGATCTGTTACACTGGGCTAAATTTCTGGTTTGATTTTCACTGAATTCAATGAAGTTGTGTCTAATCACAGTGGCACAACATAGAAAATGAAGACCATGTAAGATGCTCATTGTAAAGTATTTAGAAATAATTTCTCCCAAACATTTACTGTTCAGCCTAAAGCTCTCTGAATAAAACCTTCTTTATTTTTTTTTCCCTCCAATGATTAAGTCATGACTTCAATGCCCCCACTCCACCCCATGCAGAGAATTTGAAAATAGCTGTTGAGTGAGCTATGGGCTTCTGGCATGAAAAAATTGAGTCTGGTACGTTAGTATGCATAGGCAGAAAGGCATTCTGAGAAGCTGTATTTGAGCTATAAGACCAGTGGTATTTTTCAGTCATGCTGTGACACCCACAAGGGGATTGTTTTTCCACAAGTTCAGCTGAGCTCAGTTGACTCTTGCCTCTAGTACCTCAATCATATCTTTTTTGAAAATATGTGCCCCCTTCCCCTCAAAAGATGAAAAACATGGCAGAATGGTAACAAACTATTTAAAACTGAAAGCTCAAAGGCTATATATTCAACTGTCAACAAAGTGTGTTTTTCAGTGAGGTCATTGCTCACATGATTTGCTTCACTGTGAAGTTGTAATAGAGAAAAGACACAGTTGATTTTTACACAGGTTGACATTTTTACCAAGTTTGAGCTTGTCTAGCTGTGACATTGGAAAGACTTTCTTTATTTTCCTTTACTTTGTTTTCCTAAGAATTTGGACAAAACATTTCCCAAATGCTCTGTCAAAAAAAAAGCAGTTCTGCTCCCCTCCAGTTTTTTGACCAAAAAGGACAAAAGTTATTCCCTTCCTTTCTCTATATGATCTTATAGGATCTGGATGCTTCACAATGCCTGTTCTTTCTGCTGCCCTTGTGAGTTACAGTAGTACTCTTATTCCTATGTTATTTTAGATGGAGAGCTGAGGGAAGATGACCTCAGTGTTGTATAGCACATCTCGAGAAGAAACTGGGCTTCTCCAGCAATGCTGAGGTGAAGGGAGCTGCTTCTCTCCTGAGGGAGCCAGAGCTTCTCCTGGCAGAGCTTTACCTTGGGGTCCCCAAACCAGGGTATAAACACAATGGGGTTCAAACTTTCTACCTTAAACTCATGAGTATGAAATCCTGCCTCTGCGTCTTTTCCTCCATTTTGTGTTTACACTGATTATTACTGATATAAAAAACAGGCAGCTTTTTATTCCACAGCAGTGGCTGTAAATTGATGAAACAGACATGGAAAACAGGTTCTTCTCCCTTCTTCCCATCCTGTCAGTAGGGCATTTGGTTGTCAGAGGCTGGTAGACCTGCTGTCTTTCCTTCCAGCAAATATGTCAGGCATAACTCCTTTGGGAGGAGGCTTGGGAAAAATAACATAAAAATAATTTTTTCAGTAGTGACCCAGCATTAGAGAATAGTACCTAGTCACACATCTGCTCGTGCTGTTTTACCTGCAGACCACAGGTGTTTCTCAGCATGCATGTTGAAAAAGGTGTGACTCCTGCCTAAGGCAATTGTTTCCAGCCCCTGCTCAAAACTAATGTGCTGCCTCTAAGAAATCCCAATTTTGCTGTAGCTGTAGGAGATTACAGCTGAAGCTGATAGGGAGAGCAAAACATGATGGTAGTGTGTCTGGTGTTGTTACACCAGGGTCAAAGTAACTCAAGGACTACTGATCTGAGTCATTCATATGGACCCATGCACCATTATGTCTAATAGCTGATGGCTACATTGTCCCTCTCATATTTAATGCCGCCATTCCACTGTAGGAGTGTATACCTGTTGTACATACAGCGACTGAACCACACAGAGACATGTGCTGGTAATACTAAATAAGCAAGCCAGAAAGTTATTTGAAGCACTGGGACCCTGATCAGCTGTACTGATTAACTGTTTGCCCTTCCCATGGCCCAGTTTTGGACTATGTCAACTACTTTGCTCCTCGATAAATAGAGAAGGCTGGCCATAAGCAATGTTTGGATGAGCTGGTTAGAGCCACTGGCCTCAGGGTCTGAACCAGTGCCTAGACCTTTTCAGCTGGGCACTAGATACAGACAGAGAGGATAAGTGATTTGCTGTATCTGAATCTGTGGCAGAGCAGAGCTGGATGCTGGCCTCTTGACCTCTGAGAGTAGCACACCAACTAGCAGGCTACTGTTTTTCCTCCACCCTCTGCATGAGCATCATGAATGGTCATCACATTATGCACTAGTAAGTCTGTTTAATCATTCATAATAACAGCAATAATAACATGACTGCAATGTAATTCAGTGTCAGAGGAACCTTGTCTTGTTGAATTTTTTAGATTTCTTATAGGCAGAACCATGCTTTCCTCTGACTTTGGAAGAAAACATGGCACTGCATGTCCTACTGCAATTTAAATAATAAAAAAAGGAGTTGTATTTTGAATGTTTGGAAGCATTTGCAAAGATGCATCTCTAAAGAAAAGATTACAGGCAACAGTTACTCTGCATGGGCGGTACCTCAGTGGGTTGAGGTAATTAATTTTATTTATTTATTAATTTTTTATACTACTCCACTTAAATGAAAAATCAGCCTGTGCTACTGGTGCCTTTGTAGAAAATTCAGTATAGTAGCAAGGACAATACTGAAATGAGACATTTTAAGGCCTGTTTTCCTGTCTTTACGGGGATACAGTGATGAGTTCCTACGTGGTACCAACTACTGCATAAAGGTGAAACAATCCCAAGTACTGAAAATAAACACTATATTTCTTTTCAATATGTATTTATTTTTATGGCTGAGAAAATCAAACCAAGATATTTCATGTGAATCTGAGGTTGAGTATATAATTTCTACACACGTTCATGAGCAAAGCAGGACAATGATGAAGCATCATTCTTTACTAAATTTGTGCTTCCCGTCACTCAAGGCTGAAAGTAAATTTTCAGTTTATTTGTAAAACAGCTTGTTAGGGTTTACATTAAGTGTATCTGTTGCTTCAGTTTTTCCTTTCATTAGTTTATCCATCTGGCCAACCCAAAAAGAAGAGCTCTAGTCCAGCCCCTGGGCTTCTAGGGATAGCTGCATGACTTCTAGACAACTCCATGGCTCCTCAGGGTCCTCTTTGTTCATCCTCTACCATACATCTGGCCTCAAAAATCTATAAATCAAAAGATGCCTGCAATAAACGTAAATGTTCCATCTTTGTTTTTCCAGTATTCTTACCCTGGCTTCTTATGTCTTAATTTTCTTTTTTTTCCTCTTTTTTTTCTTTTTTTTTTTTCCCATGGGAACTAGGTAACATTCTTTCACTTTTTACTGTCAAAAATTCCATTCTGATCTTATTCTTGAATTCAGAAACAAGAATTCTACTTCTTTTTCTTCCAGAGATAAAACAGAAGCTGTTGGTATATATGCTACAACTTTTTGTAATATGTGTTGCTTTCTGATCACTCTGATAATCCCTGGGATTATAAACTGCATGTCTTTTTAAAACACCTGTTTTAAGGTTCCAGAACACAAAAGTACAAGTGTTGGCCATCATCCTTCCAGCAGTATGCCAGAACATCCTGCTTCACTAGCCCTAAGATAGAAAACAAGAAAATATTCAGTGAGGCATTTTCAAGTCATTCACTACAAGTTTGGGAACCTTTTTTACCCACTGTGAAAACAGGTTGCATCAGGATTCATTCTGTTCTATCTGAACAAGCCACTACAGTTAACTGTGGGATAACAAATACAACCCTTTAACCTCTTGAAGGGTGAATGTATGCGTGTCCTGTACACTCTTAAAGAGTGAAAAACACCTGGTGAATAACTTCATTAGCAGGAATCTGGCTGTGGATTGACAGTGTGTGAGCAGAGAGAACAAAATCCTTCCCATAAACTATCTGTTGACTATTATTCCTTCTACGTACGTGATGGCGACTTCTGATGTTCTGGTGTGAAAGTATTATCAGGAATAGGGTGTTATAAGTAGTATTCTGAGTACAGGAAACTAAAGAATCTTGGCTTCATGCAGATTTGTTTCCCATGGCTCATTGATTTTGGTGTCTGAGAAAATGTGAGATCCAAGTGAAGCTTTCCCATGGTTAGTATGCTGGGGGAAGGGGAGGGAGAAGGAAGAACTTCATCCCCTTTAGGTTCTCCAGCATCTCTCACATCTTTAGCTCATGTGGCACCATAGTGTTTACTTGGGATGTTTATAGGCTCTCTCTCCTCTGCTTCATCATCTGCTTGATCCTCTGCTCGATCTGCTTGATCAGTGCTATAAGTGTTGTATATACAGATACTTTTAAGATGTCTACCTTTCCATGAAGTATGGTGGAAACTAGTCAGTGAACAGAAGAACTACTGGGGTGAAAAGGGAGAAAAACACAAATACAGCCAATGCAATTGCATAAGCGTAGATCCCCAGAGGGGCTTACCTGCCATGGCAGTCAGTGTTACAGCACTGAAGCTGTAGGGGCTGGGGTTCAAGAACGCAATTCATACAAAAGCTGAAGTACAGTGAATGGGGACAGGTGGGTGCTGAAGAATGGGGTTTGCAACAGGATAGACTAAGCAGGGAAAGGCTAAACCAGCAAACAGAATCATAGAATTTCATAGAATCATAGAATTGTTAAGGTTGGAAAAGACCCTTAAGATCATCAAGTCCAACCGTTAACCTACCACTGCCAAGTCCGCCACTAAACCATGTCCTCAAGCACTGCATCTACCCGTCTTTTAAAGACCTCCAGGGATGGGGACTCAACCACTTCCCTGGGCAGCCTGTTCCAATGCCTGACCACTCTTTCAGTGAAGAAGTTTTTCCTAATATCTAACCTAAACTTACCCTGGCGCAGCTTGAGGCCATTTCCTCTCGTTCTATCACTTGTTACTGGGGTGAAGGGACTAACCCCCACCTCTCTACAACCTCCTTTCAGGTAGTTGTAGAGGGCAATAAGGTCTCCCCTCAGCCTCCTCTTCTCCAAACTAAACAACCCCAGCTCCCTCAGCTGCTCCTCATAAGACTTGTTCTCTAGACCCTTCACCAACCTAGTTGCCCTTCTCTGGACACGCTCCAGCACCTCGATGTCCTTCTTGAATTGAGGGGCCCAAAACTGGACACAGTATTTGAGGTGCAGCCTCACCAGTGCCGAATACAGGGGCACTATCACCTCCCTGGTCCTGCTGGCCACACTATTCCTGATACAAGCCAGGATGCCATTGGCCCTCTTGGCCACCTGGGCACACTGCTGGCTCATGTTTAGGCGGCTGTCAACCATCACCCCCAGGTCCTTTTCAGCCAGGCTTCTTTCCAGCCACTCCTCCCCAAGCCTGTAGCATTGCATGGGGTTGTTGTGACCAAAGTGCAGGACCTGGCACTTGGCCTTGTTGAACCTCATACAGTTGGCCCCGGCCCAACAATCCAGCCTGTCCAGGTCCCTCTGCAGGGCCTTCCTACCCTCCAGCAGATCGACACTCCCACCCAACTTGGTGTCATCTGCAAACTTACTGAGGCTGCACTCAATCCCCTCATCCAGATCGTCGATAAAGATATTAAACAGGACCGGCCCCAACACTGAGCCCTGGGGAACACCACTCGTGACCGGTCGCCAACTGGATTTGGCTCCATTCACCACCACTCTCTGGGCTCGGCCATCCAGCCAGTTTTTAACCCAGCGCAGAGTGCACTTGTCCAAGCCGTGAGCAGCCAGCTTCTGCAGGAGAATGCTGTGGGAGACGGTGTCAAAGGCCTTACTGAAGTCCAAGTAGACAACATCCACAGCCTTCCCCTCATCCACTAAGCGGGTCACCTTGTCATAGAAGGAGACCAGGTTAGTGAAGCAGGACCTGCCTTTCATAAACCCATGCTGGCTGAGCCTGATCCCCCAGTTGTCCCGCACATGCCGCATACTGGCACTCAGGATGATCTGTTCCATGACCTTCCCCGGCACCGAGGTCAGGCTGACAGGCCTGTAGTTCCCTGGATCCTCCTTCCAACCCTTCTTGTAGATGGGTGTCACGTTAGCTAACTTCCAGTCATCTGGGACCTCCCCAGTTGACCAGGGAGTGCCGAAAAGAAGCCTGTATCCAATAAACCGTCTTTCTCCTGGATTTCCATGCCACGACAGCCAGGGGCACGCGTGTAAAAAGTTTTTGGTTCTGCACACAGTAGGGGAGAACAAGTTGCTGCCTGCTTTTTGCAGGAGAGCTTTGCAGTTAGAGCGTTCTCTGGCAATCAATATGTAGGCTCAATTCCTGCATTTCTGGATGGTATCAAATCTCCTACTTCACAGCAGAGGGTCAGGCATTGTGCTGAGGTGGGGAGAATCCTAGGCTAACTTTGGAAACAGATACCTACATCATTCAGCTAGGAAGCTGCCTCTTACACTCTTAAGCAAAGGATCTGTCAGCGTGGTTGCTGTCAGCTGTTGCCTGTCTTCAGTAGCAGAACTTCAAGCACCTTCAGAAAGCTTAGTTTCATGATAAGCCATATATAAATAAGCAGTGTATGTAGGAGACATGGGAAAAGTTGTCCAGCTCTTTTGCACATAAGCCCTTAATGCCTGCACTTTGGACAACTTAGTGCTTCTTTAGATTTCATGCTAGTTTTCTGCAAAACATTTTATCTAGTGAATGAGGTTGAAGGAAGAAATAAGTGACTATTCTTAGTCTCTTTGAAGAACAAAAAGTCTATCAGGCAAGTTTTCATGTGTAAGAAAAAGAAACAGAAATCTAAATCTTCCTCTGTAAAACTGAACAGATTCCAAAAGAAACATATTAGCAAAAGATTTTAAAAAGCTAGAGATATTACAAAATGCACTGAAATTATTAAATTAGCTGAAATCATGCATCTTTTAAGGGTGCAATTGCTGATAAAAATCTAAATTTTCTAAGTGTCCTGCCTGCATGTTTACCACTCCCCTTTGCTTGCACTATTTCTCCTTGATGCTCCAGGCTATTGTATTTTTCTTACTGACTACTTTAGCTCTAATGGGATAAAGTGAGAAAGTTTCTGGGGCAACACAATTCCACTGCAAAGAGCATCTACAACTAGAAGAACTTCCAGCCAGCTGAGCCCACTGGCCCTTAAAGTTAAGGCCTACATAAGCAGTTAGATGTCTGTAATTATGAAGTCATGAAGACTAAACATTAAGAAATATTGCCCAAAATCACAGAATCAAAAGCAGAGTCAGGAGTACAACCCATGTCTGCTAGATCTAAGTGCCATTTACTAATTATAGTGCGAGCCAAAATTCAATGTTACATACCAGGTTTAGTTAACCTAGTTGGTAGTTATAGTTAAACATAAGATAGTTAACATAAAATATTTTTGGCAGAACTCTGTAAAGGACTGTACAGGCATTGAATACCACACAACAAATGTTTAGCCACCCCTAAGAATACATGCAATACTGTATATTTTAAGCACAGGCAGTATACACATTCAGTGTATTACATACGTAGTTAGTCAAGGAAATAATATCTGACTATTGGCATGGCCATGGAAATCTTTTCATCTTTTCTGCCTTCAGACAGAAAAATAACATCAGTATTAAAAACATTAAGACAACAAGTATTAAAAACAGTAAGAGAACATTTACTTTAGCTTCTTAGCTTTGAAAGTGTTGCTCCTGAAAAGCTCCAGTATTTATAAGATGATGAAAGACCACATCTTCATAGGACTTCCATGAAACCTGAACCATTTATTCTGTCAAATCTATAGAACTAGTGTGGTATGTCTTTGATTTGTGATCTTTAAGAAGACTATCTGAAGGGAAAGAATTTTGCTAGCCCAGTCTAATCTTTGAGTTATTAATGTCTATTGTGATGGGGTTTGCTGAGAACAGTGGTGTACCAAGAACTGGGCTGAAACCATCAACTCATTTTTGAAGTTCTGTATCCAGCTTTCAAATGATCATAACTTACTGATGTTCTTATCTTGGCTGAGTTTGAACTGGTCATTGAAAAACAAAAAGTTATTAGTCACCCAGCTATAAATTCCTAGGAAAGATACGATGCCTCACACTCTACTGCATGATAAATTGAGCCTGAAAAATCCCTACCTTCAACTTTATAAAAAGGCATAGAGGGATTCACAGAGATAACTGAAGAATTGAAAGACTTAACAGTGAGGATGAGGATGCATCAACAGGGCAACAACAGAACATGCACTGTTTATCATGTGGTCTTCCCACTCCCAGCAGTATTTCAAAAGTTTGGTAGACTATTCAAGTAAGTGAGTTCAGATCTCTTTAGCACATTGTACATACAATATATATTGTTTCCATGTGGTTTTTATCACTTTTCATTTTAGAGTTATTGCTGTCATCTTTAAACTTCATCAAGCAAAGAATGAAAACAAAAAGCTGCTGGCACTGTGTCATGTGTGCTGGTACTGCATCCAGGACTATTTGCAAACCTGGTGGTAAAAAGGTGTCTAAAACCAATCAGCAGTGAATCTTCTTTACAAGGCTGTTTCATGCTGTATCAAATTGACATCGTGCATAAAATTGTTAGCGATGTTGTCTGTTCTATTTTTAGAGCCTTATGCATTTTTAATGAGGGGTTCATTCCTTGAATAAAGCTGCACCTAAGTAATTGTGTGACTTCTGCAAATATGATCATGAGTCACTCTGATCAACGGTCTGTCTGAAGAAGTGGGAACTAGGCTTATAGCAGTGTCAAGGATGGGAAGAATAAGAATGGATATAATCAGGTTATCAGTTTCTCCTAAATATTTTCATGGGTTGACTGTTATTCAGAAAGCTAAAAGATGAATTTGCCAGTGTGACCATCTTTCTGGCAAAAAAAGTCTGCCCCAACATGCACATTTTTGCCTAAAAGAACCTTGTACAGATAGATTTTTCATTTCTTATTGACAGCAATTCCAGGGCATCTTGGAACAGCACATGCTAACTGTAAGCAATAAATAAGTAAATAAAATAAAATAAAATCTGATTTTTGCTCTGTAATCCTTCAGAAGCAAAGTTAATTGAGATTCAGAGATGATCGCTGCTGTATATTACATTCATTTTTCATACTGAAGTACTACTTCTTTGTACATACCCATGGGTAATGCAGTCTGAAAGGATAGCATGGTGAGCTTTAATATCATCTGTATATGAGCTTTGACTAAAGGAGAGGAATACAAAGAAAAGCCAAATTTAAAATAATTTCTTTTCTATTTTGAAAACAAAGTGACAGCAGGTGATTCTTTGTGGGTTATTAGTAGTTGGGTGATGAAATGTGATATTCAGCAGTATGTAAAATGAGACTAGATTGGAAAGTGTAAGGTTTGCAGTACTGAACCAGTACTACAAAGTGCTCAGAAGTGGCACTTCATCTCTCAGGTGCTGAAGCAAATCAGGTATAACTCCACTGAAATCAACTGAGCAAAGTCAGAGTAAGGGGACAGTTGTTTCAGTTTCTCCAATATCTTCTGCTCAAATGGGATGAGCCGCCTCCAGTGAGTTCCTGTGGCTGTGTCTGCTTACTGGAAGTTCCCAGTTTCTCAGGCCTAGTGCTTGCTCTGCCTGTCCCCTAGCACCATATGAGGTAAGAAACATGTGCAGGCCTTGCTCTGTGTCCCAGATCCATGGTGAAGGATCCAGGAACTGCAGCTCACTTCAAGTCCTTGATGTGGCTTATCAGGATATTAGGACCAGGCAGTGGTCTACTGGGTCACTCAGCAGTTCAGTCCAGGTGTAACCTACATCCCCACCACTGATTGTCAACGGCATGTTGATGAGTAGCTTTGCTGAGGTGCTTGACTTTATGCAGATGGGGAACATTAATCTCACTTCACTTTAAACAAAAGTTTTTATGTAGGTGCACATATGCATCTTGAGTCTGTATGTGTGGTATCAGAGCTGTGAAATGTGATCTGTATTTGAGAATGTATCCCTGTTTAGGAATTGTTTAAGCACCTTTTTAAGGTTAGCTTTATCTGCCAAACACTTAAGCCTGTGGTTATTGAAACGAGGAAGGGCTACATGATTTGGCTTTCAAGTAACAGTTTGGTAATGTTTCACTATAATTTTTTAGCTGCAGTAAAAAACACTGCCATGGCTTCATGACTCCAGAGAGTAATCCTGAAAGCAAATTCTCCTCTGCTGCTTCAGAATTGTTAAATAACTATTCTTCTATAATTTGTCCAAGGCAAGACCTGAAGTGTTTTCTCAAGTGCCTTCAACTCAAGCATTGCATAGCAAGATGATAGAGAGGATCAATAATACAATCCTAACCTTCCTTTGCAGTCAATGGTGAACATTCAGGGGTTTCAGAGGAGCCTCTGTATGTTTGGGGACTTTCATCAGATCAGTAAAAGGAAATGATGGTAGTACAGTACTGTCTGGGCTCTAATGTTCGGGAGTGTATGTGACCACATATGTCTGTACATAGGGCATCTCTGCCCATTTTCTGTGTTTCAGTGAATGCCTAGTTTAAACTAGATTCAGTCTAGAGATCAGAAATCAGAGGCCAGGTCTGCTCCTGACTGGTGCCATGCGAGATGGGGTAAAGACTGCAATAGGCAGGCTGTGCCACTGCCAGTAACAAAGCCTTGGTTCAAGCACTATCCCAAGGTTTTCAATCTCTGCAGTTTAGCATGGCCCCTCTTATAGTCTGGGCCTGTGCCTACTAGGAATCTTCCAGACAGAGGCCAGGAATGATCTTGGAGTTAGCAAGGGCCATCTGCAATAAGCAGATTGGCTGTGACCACCCCATTTTGGGGAGAAAAGAGTGAAGAGTAATGCTGCACATGCACAATTGTTCTATCTCAAGAGAGCCTTCAGACGGGAATTTAATGTTGTGTGCGATAAGTGCTGCAACCAGCAACAGGTAGGCTTTTGGGTCACCTTTTCTTGAAGATATCTAAATGCCACTCATGCCTGCATTCTACATGCTGGACTAGGTACTCTGCAGCTTTCCTTAGAGACCAATACTTAGCCCTTTATAAAGCCAGTGCAGTGATGTGTTGATAGGCATAATTAACTGATGGCATCATTGCCTTTCTGCATTGATGTGTGATTGTACCAATAAAATAGATAACTGATATTGAAAGGAGTGATCTGCACAAGGAGCAATTATTCCAAATCACAAACTCTTGCACAAATGGGAGATCTGGTTTTAAAACTCTTGTTTAAGGTAGGTATTTTTCCAGCTTGGCATTTCTATTGCATAATATGAACTACATTTAGTAGTTCATTGTTTGCTTATAAATGGTTATAAGATACTGAAAAGTTGTTAGAGTTACACCCTACAAATCATAACACAGAATATATTCTGTGAATGATTAGGAAACTTGGAACTGATACTAATAACTTACTCTATTTACATCAAGAATGTGGTTTGCTAGAAGTATTAGTTCATCCATGCAGCAATGTAAGGCATTGATATTTTAATTCACATCCGTAGTATTATTCCAGTTAAATGAATAACATTGAGATGCTGAAAGAATAAATCACCATCTATCAAATAAAAACTATCAAATCCTAAAGATACAACAGCAAATAGCTCACCAGTGCTCAAAAGTAGGATAGTTAACTGCAAAGCTGGAATGACATCTCTGAAAGAAAATGGGCATTTTATTAACTTTGCAGAAGCTGATGCTATTATTGATAACCCATTCTAAGGGATGATTTAATGAGATTTAGCTAATATCAGAAAACATTTCTATAGCACATGAAAAAACAGTCTAATCCATATCCAGACAAAAGAAAGGATGGCGAGGAGGAAAACACTAAAATCAAGAAACATTTTGCATTTCTTGTATCAACGTTCTTTTTGGATGGTTTCTTTCTCTATAATACCCAGGAACAGAAGTGTCTGGGTTCCTTTTATTTCATAGTTATTTCATTCTGACTGAGACGATTCTGAACGGTATGAATTCAAGGGTCATAAGACTTGGTTTTTTCAAAGACCTTGAGCCCAAAGGTCAGAGATTTAAAACCTTCTATTGACATGCTTTTTCACATAAAATTCAAGTTTGCCATCTTTATTTTCACCAAGATGGTGAAGGGTTTAGAGGGGAAGCCATACAAGGAGCGGCTGAAGTCACTTGGTCTGTTCAGCCTGGAGAAGAGGAGACTGAGGGGAGACCTCATCGCGGTCTACAGCTTCCTCACGAGGGGAAGAGGAGGGGCAGGCACTGATCTCTTCTCCCTGGCGACCAGTGATAGGACCCGAGGGAACAGCAGGAAGATATGCCAGGGGAGGTTTAGGTTGGACATTAGGAAAAGGTTCTTCACCCAGAGGGTGGTGGAGCACTGGAACAGGCTCCCCCGGGAGGTGGTCACGGCGCCAAGCCTGACAACATTCAAGAAGCATTTGGGCAATGCCCTCAGACATATGGTGTGAATTTTGGGGTTGTCCTATGCAGGGACAGGAGTTGGATTCGATGATCCTTGTGGGTCCTTTCCAACTCAGGACGTTCTATGATTCTGTGATACTCAAAACCCTGGGCAACTCTGCCAAATCAACACTTCTTACCTTACATCCTTCCTCTTATCTTCAGGTACCTGAAAACTATTTGTTTCAGTCTAACCTAGTTCTGTAGGCCTCCTCTCTGAGCAGTGGACAGATGTCTCCAGAATACAATTTACTCCACAGTCAATGTTTCCAATAATAAATGACTCTCAGAAGGTGCTTTGCCCTCTCCCATCCCCTTCATCCACCACAGATTCTACCAGAAGCCTCTCAGTTCATATACAAGCACTTTGTGGTTTTTAGGGTGCCCTAGTACACCAAGCAGCCTTGGCTGCCAGCCGGGGGTGCAGGTCTCCTGTAGCTTTGTTGGCATATCTGCAAGCCCTGTGCAAATGGGTCTCTTACCTTAGGGTGTCTTAGATGGCTATAGCTGCCTCCCTGTGCATCACTGACTTGTGCCATAGATCTCAGCTGGTTATAATGGGAGCTGAGATGTTTAGCCCATACTGCCTCAGTTGCTGTATCTTTATCTGGCGCCGACTCTCACCCAAACAGCCCTTGTTGGCAGGCTCACTGGCACTGGCCTAGGTAATCTATGGAAAATAAATATATCCTTTCAGAAATAATTTGTATATCATCAAGGTATCAGTTTTTCAGTTCTGCTCATAGTTAATGTCTCTGGATGACAGAGGGTGTTTGGTCTTGCAACTGATCTTGGTTAACCTTTCTAAATAATTTTTCTGTTAACAAAATTGGTACAGAAAAATGGAGATATTTTTTGGTGATTGCATAAAGGTGATAATCATGGTGAATACAAAATATTTGTGGATGGATTTGTTGGAAGATTGGAGTAATGAAAATGGGAAGAAATGTTGTAGAACGAGGGGAAAGTCCAACAGAAAAGTAGGACTAGAAAGTATTTTTGGTGGGGGGAGGGGGGAGATGTAGTCCACTGTCTCCTCTAAGAAAGATGGACCTTGACATATGCTCATTTAGCTCATTGTTAAACAACTTCTCCCCTTCCTCCTTGCAGTTTATTTCAGTACTTCACTATCTTTACCAAGGGAAAAATGTCTTTTAAATCCTCCTTGAATTTCTCTTTATATAATTTCAGCCCCATATCTGTTGTACTAGCTGTTGTTAGCATGAAAGACAGATTATTCCCTTCTCTGTTTTGCAGCAATCCTTTGTTATCAGGTACCTTCTCAATCTTCTCCTCTTTAGAACAAACAATTTATGTTTTCTCAGTTTTCCTGATTTAGTAGAGTTTTTCTGTCCTCTCATCATTATTGTCATTCTCCTTTGGACTTTCTTAATTTGAAATGTTTTGCTCAAAACTGGTCCCAGCATTGCAGCTGCCTCAGCATGAAAGGATTGCTTCACATCATATGGATTATTGTCCTTTCTGCGTGTCCTGGGGGGGATGCTGCTTTTTTCACAAGTGTGGCACTGTTGACTCATGTCCAGCTGTCATCTGCTGTAACCTCAAACCCTTCTCTGAAGATGTGTTTCCTAACCAGTTGTCCTGTATTCTGTATTTAAGTGGATTATTCCTGCACAAGTGTAGAACTTGGCCCTTATCCTCCTTTGAATTTCATTTATTGTTTCTATTCCATGTATCCAGTTTGTCAAAACCACTTGAAATTCTTATCCTGTCCTCCAGTATACTTGCAGTCACTCCTACTTTCACATTTCTTGCAAAGTTTGTAAGCATAAACTCTATTCCATAATTTATGTCATAAACCAAACCCAGAACGAGGTGGAACTTCATGCTTGACATCCTTCCATTTGATTACTGATAACTAATTCAAGATACGGTTAAAAAAACAGACTATGATATTTTAATCTAGATCATATGTGCATAACTTGATTGTGAAAGTATCATTTGAGCTACCTGGAGTCAAAATTCTTAAACAACAGATAGCTCATGTCTAGACTTGAATATCTGCTATCTATGTATTCTTGCTTGTGAAAGACAATTAGACTGATTTAACAGAAAGTGTTCTTGACAAATATACAATGGTCATTTTTAATCTCTTTTCTAGCTGTTTGCCAGTATCTAGATTAATTATTTGTTACATAATTTGTGGGAATTTAAGTTAAAGTGATCAGTGTATGGTTCATTGTCTCTTATTTTGTTCCTTATTTTAAAATCAGCACTATATTCACTCTTTCTTCACCTTCCTAGTACTTCACTGCCTTTTCCCATTGTAAGTTCTCAAAGATAATCATTAATGGCTCCGAGATTGCTTCAGCCATTTCTTTAGGTGTTCTAAAATTAATTTTATCAGACCCAATGAATTTGGATTTAATATAAAATTTTAGTAGAAGCTGGGTGCTGTTGGGGGCAGTGGATCTCAGAAGATGATACCAGGATGAGTCTGTATCCCTAAGCAATGGCACTACAAAAATGCAATTGTGCTTCCAGACCATAGCAGAACAGCTTTGGTTCTGTTGTTTTTGCAGAGACAGGGAAGTGTTAAAGCCGTGGCTGCCCTCAAAGCCTCCTGTGCAATTCTTCTCATTCAGAGGGCCATGCACAGGAAAGAGTTACTGGTATGATCAGGGGAATGGAACATCTGTCTCACAGGAATTTATGACTGTAGCTTCTTTTTTCTAGCAAAATAAAGGCAGAAAGAGGACAGGTTGCTGTTGATATTATAGATAACTGTAATAATTAAGACAGTTATGAGGCAGCACAGAGGTTTTGCATTCATGGGTCACCATGGTTATAGCTAATACTTCTGTTAGGACAGCTGCTTTTGATTAGCCGGAGGTGGAAATTCATGGATTTTGCCATCTTGATGGTTTGAGCCTACAGTTTGAAGATCTTTGATCGACAACCCTGACAAACCCACAAGTTGTAGAAAGTCCATCCCCATCCCATTAAAAAAAAAAAAAAAAAAAAAAAAGGAGAGAGAGAATGAGGGCGAGGGTGTAATATCCTTTGAAGTCTGTTCTCCTTACAAGCAGCCAGGATAATTAATATAAGTGATGTGCAGCACATTTATCTACATTATAAGACATGGGTGGCCGAGGAGAAGAGATCATGTATTGCTCTGTATTACATAAACTGCCAAGCGGATTAATGATTCTTGGAAAAATAATGATCAGAAAAATGATAAAGATTTTTCTTTCCTATAAAGACAGATACAGACAGTTTAACCTGCTACAACAGCACTGCCAAACAGACAGGAACATCTGTGCTGGTTTGACAGGCAATGGTTTTAAATGCACCAGGTGCCAGGATTATGTACCACTAAAAGATCCGCTTTTTAAGCCCTCAAGTTCCATGCTGGCAAACATCCAGAGGGATCAAGCTGAAAGATAAATTTCCTATGACATAAGTGGCATGCATTTGTTTAAACTGAAGATGTGAGATGTTCCAGGGCTGCTATGACAGCAAAGAATTCTATTTCCCTAATTATGGACTAAGGTTTTCTCTCCAGAGTAGCTCAACACTGCTGTTAGAAGCAACTTACCATGATGAGAGTTGTCATGTTGCATTAATAAATCTCTGAATAAAGAATAGCCTGTCAAAATTTAGAAAAGATGGCTGAATAGTTTAAGTAGTCATTTAATTTTGTTCAGTATATCTTGACAAAGTATTTTCCAAGAATAAGATTATATTCTTGCTAATCAGTAGAAGAACATGTAGGTACAGTCTTAGTTCACTTAACTCAGTTCGGATCAGGAACTGAAATTCACAGTGTTTATGGCCAGTGAGGTGCTGTTGGGATATACTGTCTGTGTTAATGGCTAGCGTTGGAAGACCACAATTCCTAGTTTGCCAGTGTTGTTCCAGTTCCCCTCACTCTCTCTTGCTGTGATGTAGCTGTGAGCCGCTCAACTAAATTCTCTAGAAAGCAGTACAGAGAAACATTCTTGCTTGGGGGAGAGCCCTTGTTTTCATTCTGCATCTGCTAGAGGCAGTCTAGAGGACAACTTAAAGCACTGAATGTCTCTGTACCAGCAAGTTTTTCTCAAATTAGCAGGTCTTCAGTGGAGTTCTACCTAATTGATTAAATGGCTAGAATAAATGATTTATGAGAAAAGATTAAAATAACTTTATACGTGTTGCTTGGTTAAATTACAATTACTCTGCCTTTAATAACGATCTACAAGTATTATTTGAGGAGCATATGTTCCTAGGAAGGAGATGAATTGTTCACTGTTATCCAGGGACCTATAACTAGAAATACAGCTGCAAGAATGATACAAAACCAATCACCGAGATGATAGTTGCGATCCCTTTAGTCACTTAAGATTAAGATTCATGCAAAACCAATTTCCTTGACAAGCAAGTTCATAGAATATTCACATCAGAGTATTCCTATACACAGAGAATACCATTTGTGTGCCTAGATAACTCTCCTTGTATTGGCAACAGCTAAAAATCAGCTTAAAAAAATCTTTGGATTCAAAACCATCCACTGCAGAGACGGAAGCAATAGCAAGTGACTAGGCAGACACAGCAAGTAACCGGCTATGAGTAGATGATATTCAAAGCAGTAATCAATGAACACTTAGGGAAGGGTCATCAGCAAATGCTAATATTAGCCTAAGGAAGCTCCATCTTTAGCCAAGAGCAGGGGGAAACACAGCCATACAGACTAGTCCAGGAGGCAGAAACTGTCGTGCTCTGAATTGCTCTGAATTCAGTAACTTGTTTTGTTTCTCCCTAGACTCTGTTGGCCAGTGACATTCTCCCCAGGCTACAGTTAGACTTTATGACACCCCACTCTACTGTCTGAAACAGGCTTGTTAAACCCATTCATCATGCAACTGTACAAAGACAGAGCTCTTTTTCAAACACTGCAGTCATGGACTAACTTATCCACTGGAAACGTGTCAGGATTCATTTAAATATCACTGCTGCTCAAATTTACCTCTTGTTTCTTTCAGTTTTGTTTTGTGGTTTTGTTGTGGTTTTTTTGTTTGTTTGTTCATTTCTTTGTTTGTTTGTTTTTAAACTGAATGGATTGATTCTATGTTTTTGATAAGTGATGCTAGGAAATTCAAGCCATTTTGAGTGGGTGGGATTTGCTGTGTGGTCTCGTGGTAGAGTCTTAGGCCAGTGCATTTGCAGACTTTTTTCCAAGCAAGTTTTACTGCTGAAGTGCAGGACAAATGAAAATAAATTATTTTTTCCCCCTTTTTATTCTTTTCTTTTAGTGGTGTCTCAGCTGTAGATGAGTAGAGGTGGAGGGCTGCAGTGCAGCTAGCAAAGGTTCCTCTGGGTGGTAATGGACATTTGGAAGCAGCACTGAGTTTTGTGTCCTGTGGGCTTTCCAGGGTGTTTAGAGGAGGTCATAGGCCAAGGAGAGGATGCATGAAAATGGAAGAGAGAAGAGTCAGAGAACAGTCAGCCCTGTGATTCTTGCAAGAGCATTTATTTGTCCTTGTACATTCAGACTGCTTCTAATGACAAGCAGCTTTTAGTCACCTGTGTGCCCCACCTCATTTGAAAGCATTTTGACATATATAGGTGTATGCCTCATATCTATAGATATAGATACAGAAATAGATATAGATACACACATGCACCTCGCCAACAATATATGTTCTAGAACAAGAATCCCTTTGCTAATATTTCTGATTCAGGACTGCTTCAGAAAGATTTAATCACATGTTCCTCTTTAAGACATGTAACTGCTTTTCTGAAATGTGCCAGAAGGATTAAATTGAGGGTGAATTACCAGAGCCCTTTCCTGTTAAAAAGCCTGCTATAGTGATCATTACTGCCAGACCCAGGGACAACAACTGGGAACCCTATTCAACTCTAATAGAATTAATAAGATCCAAGATTTTGTATCCTTATGTGAAAACTAGATTTTCACTGTTAATAGATTTTCACTGTTTTTTATAGGCAGATACTTCAGTGTAAAATGCTGGAGGAGGCAAGACGCAGTTATTTGATGCGGTTTCTTGAGTTGTAAGTGCCCTGAATTTTACACTGAGATAAATAGCTAATATGAGTTTGAGTGTGTTTTACAGTGAGATGGGAAGTTTGCAGAGCCATAACCATTGTCTTTTTTTAGACCTTTCTGACAGATGAAAGGAGCCTTAATAAGAATGCAGAATAAGAATTTATACCCACTTCAAAGCTCCTTTATACTGCCAAAGTGGCGATTAGTGGCATTTGTGCAAATGGCAATCAGACCCATGTGGTTTCAAACTGTTTTTTGATGTGTGGAGAACATCTTAGTAGAATTGTGCTGTGTGGAATGGCTTCTCATAGCTACAACTTCACTAATTTTTGTACAGTTAAATACGGAAAATGGGGGGGGGTAATTGTATTTTTATCTAGTTTTCCCACTAGTTGTCAAGTGAAAGACTTATTGGGGAGGAAGGGAAATTATTTCCTTTGGTTTAAAAAAATAAAAAGGGTTGGGGGTAAAATATCAAATAGTACATTATTTGGTTTCTGACCTGATCAGTCTCTCTGCAGCTTTGTCAACTTTATAAAACGTGTTGTCCAAAAGAGTGGGTAAGGGAGCTGCTCTCAACGTTTTCTTGTTTGCTTTGTCCTGCTGCGGCTGGTGTCTGCTTTCTGACACTTGCCTTGAAAGTTGTTTAGGGCAGGGAGGCGATCTCATTATGTTTTGAATGTAGTGAGAACTCAGTATTTCAATGAGATTTTGAGGTGATGTAGTAAGTAAATACTGATGACTACAGTATTATGATTACTAAAACAATAACCATTTTTGGTGATGTTCCAGATACAACAAATACAATACAAGGGATCAAGTTAATAATTGTACTGGAAACAAAAGCCATGGTTTGGCTCATAAGGAGTCAACTTGAAGGCATGTTAGGCTACATGAGACAGAGGAGTCATTTGTTATGCCAGGGGAAATGAGATATGAAGTTGTAATTACTAATGATTTATCTACTGCATTTCAGTCTCCTATAGTTTCATCTGGCTAAACCAGGCTTCTTTTCCTAATGCATTAAATACACAGAGTAGGTCCTGTATTCAGGCCAAGCTAACCTCAATGAGATGCAGGGAGCAAAGTGCATGTTCGCTCTGAGTAGGACTGGCAGTTAAGGTAAATTTTCAGTGACATTTCTGGGCCTGTGGTGGCTTCGAGGACCTCACACTATTCACTGGAAGCCTTAGAAACTTCACCACAATGCTTCAGCACAGAAGATAATGTTTTCGCTGATGCTATTACCTGAGCACCTGCTGATGGCTTCAGATCCCAGCTGCTGTGCCACCACAGCAGAGAGCTGCTGCTCCAAAGGGCTCTATGTCATAATATTGTAATACACAGTCACAGTGTAAGAATGCAAGGAAGCACTGAACTTTTACAAGCAGATACCTAGCCAGTGTCAAGTATTTTCAGGCATGACTTTGAAGAATAAGGAGAATACTTTGAAGAATAAGGAAGTAGCTTTGATGATCACAGGAAACTCTTTCTAAAAGGGATGGCAGCCATGGAGAAGGCATGAAAATGCTTATCTGAAAACGTAGCGAGAAATAGTCTTGGAGCATCTGGAAAATGAAGACAGACTGTTTGATGCAATAGAGAGAGAAGGTTACAAAGACCAGCCATGTAGTGGAACGTGAACGTGCAAGATTTGCACAAAGGAAGGTATCTTGCTGTCCTTGATAACTGAGATCTTTACAGGCTTTGGACAAAGTAAAGAACACTGTAGGTGGAAAGGGAGGGGCTGTCCTAGCAACAATAGCCCTACCCAAGGCTAGCCATGTGCTAGCCCAGCTTGTGTGTGTGAGCACCAGCATACTTTCGAAAATCAGCCCTGCCGAGATACAGGTACAACATAAGATTCACTTCCTTATTTTCTGTGCTGTGCTGCTGTTGTCTTTCCACTGTCTCCTCTTTCTCCCCCCCCCCCCCCCCCCCCCCCCCCCCCCCCCCCCCCCCCCCCCCCCCCCCCCCCCCCCCCCCCCCCCCCCCCCCCCCCCCCCCCCCCCAAAAAAAAAAGGGCTTTGTATGTGTTTGGGAAGAAGTCTTCAGTTCTTTACAGTGGCAAATTCTGAGGGACTGAGCTGCAAATCCTGAGGGGAGTGAATACTTCTCGTCCTCGCTTCTCTTCCTCCTGGGTTTGCACTGTTTTTCCCATCATGAAATCATGGCCTAGGTCTGAGACTCCAGCAGGGACATCCACTGCAACACAAACAGTACAAGACTAATTACTTTAGTCACTACCAATAGGGACTTGGAGTCCTAGATGGGATGAGGTGTGTACAAGATTCAGCCTGAAAGTTATTTTAACTGTTCTTTTTTCCACCATGCTGCACTTGCAATATTGTCAGAAACCATATGTCAAACCAGCCTGGAGGGAATTTTTGTATCTGACTTGTCATCCCTTTAAGACTGGGATTTAAAATAGGAACTTAGATACAGGCTTAACTATTGCAATCCTACTGAGCACTGCTGTAAACTAAAATTAATATCTAGCTATAGACAGATAGATAGATAGATAGATAGATAGATAGATAGACAGATAAACAGGCTTCTGAATAGCTGCTAGGCTTCTACTTTTTCCCATGACAGACTCTTGGAAGTGATTGTGTTGATTTACATTGCATACAAATTGCCCAGGACTTTGGCAGTACATACCTACTTGAATTATTTGCTATCAGTTGCAGAATCAATGCTTTAAATGGACAATCCTGCATGCAGAACAGTATTTTAAACCATTTAGTAGCAATACAAAATTATATTAAAAGCAAGAGGAGAAAAAAATTAGGAAATACTGATTAATATAAAGGCAAATCTTAAATAGAAAGTTTTATTAGCTGTGAACCTGTGTTATGAAGGTAATTTTCCTGAGCATGGAAACTAATTGGTTCTACTTTTGCAAATAAAAACTTAAGGTGGATTTCAGACTTTAAGGAAAGTTAGCTTGACAGCGTAATTATATAAAATGGCGGGGGAGAGGAAAGAAAATGTACAGATTTTACCTTGGAGTCATCTAAATGACAAAACTATCATTACAGGGTGTAGTCTGTTTACTAATGATCTTTTCCTTTTTTTTTAATAATACGTTCATAATTTCAGCACAGAAATAATTTCAGATGTCTCTGACTGTAAATAACTTTTTTTCCTTGAGAGGTTAAAGAATAAAACCACAGTTGCATAGTTGCATTTCAAATATATGCTGAAGAAATTATACAGTAATTCAATTGTGTGAGCTTTTAAAAATCACCTAAATAAATTCATCCCATGACTCCTTTTAATTTTCATTCTGTCTGGTTCTTCTAAAGGTGGACTGTACCACACATTGCTGCACAGGCTAGAGATGCCTGAGCATCAGACTAAACTAGTCTGGCTAGCTGAAAGCAGTCTAGCCAAGGCAGCATAAGGCAACATCCAGGCTGATTAATGCAAGTGAAAAGCATTACGCAGAGAACTGTGGTGCAATGAGTTACTTGCTTACAGTCCTTCATCCAGGATTGCTTTGCTATCTGTGCACACTCTCTGTCCTAAAAGACAATGGCTTGGCATCACTTACCACACTCTCCCCGTGCCTTTGAAATATTTTAGTAATACATTTGCCATGACAATCTCTGCTGCTTTCTCATCTGAAGAAACAGTTTGATTATGTCGTGCTAATTTTGTTTGTAAGTGTGAGGGAGTCTGTGTGTTTGCCTGGAGGTGCTGCAAGGAAGATAGGTAAAAGTTTGTCTAATGCTGTTTTGACTGTAGCAAATTTAGAAAAAGAGAAGAGAACTGAAAAAAGAAGATGCAAATTGACACAAAGGTAACAATGCCAGCTAAGTGCTGGGAATGCAAAACACTGAGCCAAGTTTCATACAGAATTATGAGCCTAGTTGTGTGATCCATATGTAATTTGTTTAAGTTTAATAGGTAAACCGTATCTTTGGAGTCATTCCTTTCTACCCTTACACACACAGTTGCATATGTATGTGTATGCACAAAAATTCTAAATTAGTGTGCATATTATTTACATTTTAAAAAATGCAATAGAAAATTCACAGAATGCTTAGTGAAACTGAGGGGCAAGAAGATGTCAAAATCAAATTTCTTCTTTACTGAGATCCTTGGAAATATAATGGAAATTATCTTTCTACAATAGTTTACAATTACTGAGCAACCTTGGGAGTTCAAGTAGAAAATCAATTTCCAGCACTTGTGGATGGATGCATAAAATTCTACTGGCCACACCAAATAGCTTTGCATACTAAAATATATGTTAACATTAAAGCCTATAAATTACATTTATTAAAAAAAATACATGGTTACCCCATGATTTAAACATTGACCTTACGATTTGGAAGTAGGCCATAGTCTGAGCACCTGTTGGAGAACAATATAAAAGGTAAATGCACTATAACACATTACCAGATGTCATATATATCTGTACAGTCTTGCATGCAGGAAATCAAGCAACCAGAAAATGACCAAGGTTTTTAAGAAATGAATGGAAGTCTCATGTTTTTTTGAAATTTCCGCTTAAGAGCTTGACTCATTAAAGTCCTTTATTCAGTCAAGGGATGGAGATCTATTCCTGGGACCAGACTGACCTTCTAAGGTTTTATCTTCTGGTGCAGCAGTTCTTGAGAGAATATGAAGACAGAAGCTATAATTCCCTTTCCAAATGGCATGTGGAAAACAATCCTTTTATGTTACTGTGCTGACAGAATTGAACTATGTGGAATCCCATTCACTCACAGCTATGCTTACGTGACTTTCTCTTGAATAAGGGAAAATACTTGCCACAGTAACTTTTAAGGAGACTTCTCTTTATTTTTTCAGGGTTTAATGTGCATTTCTAGTACTGGTACAATTTTGATTTTTTTACCTCTGCTATCATTTATGCTTAGCAATCAAAATACAGCCCCCGACTTAGAAAATTTTCTCAAGCTCTTGAAATTAATGTGCAAAGTAGCCCCATGGACTGTAGTATTCATAAGTTTCAGTCAATGATGGTATAGCGAGAAACTGCTGCAGACAGTTGCATCATATGAACATAGTCTTGTATTATTGTATTACTTTAGCAGAATATCCAAGACATCTCATGACTAAGTCATGCACCATTTCATACCGTTGGAACAGCCAGCTCTCATCTACTGTACGTGTTTTAGTGGTGCTTTAGCACTTCTATTGTTCCACAAATGAGGAAGAGGGAAGTAAAAACCAAGCCCTTGTTGGAGGGACTCTGTCTCCTAAAAAGGCACCGATCTTTCCATGTGATGGATATTCTTGGGAGGGCATTCTGTGATTTTAAAATATTCTTTCACAAGCTGTAGCTTTTTGCTAATCCATTTTTAGAAAAAAATCACTCAAGGCATGGAAGTTCCAGACAATATGAAGTCAAAGTCAATTAAAAGTGTTATTAAAAAAAAGCAAAGGCTGTGTAAGAGAAGACCTCTAGCCCCCTGTTTGCCTCTTTTAAGTCTATATTTAGCATCCAGGGTAAGATATTACTTTGGCTAGGGAGGGTTCAACTGCAGTGTGTTGAAGGAAGCACCAGGTGCCATATACACTTGTTCTGTCTTTTCACTTCCTTTTCACTTCATTTTGTACATCTAACACCCACCTCAGGATTTTCCTCCAAAGCCTTGTCATATCTGGTGTGATTTATTTTTTTCCTCTTCAATTCCTGCTATACAAAGAAATCCTATTTCTAACACAACCAGTGATGATTAGAATAGTTATTACCTTCTCTTTTTACCTCCTTCTTTTCATATTTTCACATTTACTCTCATTACCTGACATTTACTCTAACATGTGTGGAATCATAAATAGTATTATTTTATAAATGTTTTTGCTTAATTCATTGCTCAGTTTTCAAAGCCTTGCTACAGGTCACTGGCCCATTGATATGTAAGATGCTGTGTTAAATATATTGTAATTGATTACTAATTATTTGGATATCAACAGGTGTCATTCAGTAAACAGACATCTGATAGACATGTGGCTATGCTGCATACTACCGAGTTACAATTATTGTTTCTATAAAAGCCCATTGTGCAGTTATCACAGCCAATAATTGCACTGATTTCATGGGGAAAATAATGAAATTTAGCATGAAATCTTAGGTATGTGGATAAGTTCATTTTTTCTCAAGTGGCAGTGGTCCATACATCTGGATGATACATCCATACATCTGGATGATGTGGTGAATCCTGTAATGTACTTTGCAATACCAGTAATGTACTTTGCAATACCAGCACTGTTACTTGCAGCCACGGCTCCTACTTAAATAGGTACATTATAAGAGTTAAGGAGGATTTACTCAATGCCTGGACAGATTAAAGGTTAAAAATTCCATCTGTTTGTGCAAGAAATCTGTCTTTTATCCCATTTCTTAGCTCTTTGTAAAAGAAAAAGTCAGGACCAAGGTTTCAGCTGATTTAAATTTAGGGCAGCTGCTTTAACTTTATCAGAGTTGCATGGGCTTAACAGGAGCTGGGAACCCCCCTTAATTAACATGTAATTTTACTCACTATCTAGGAAATGTGATTCAAATTAAGTTGGAATTGTAAAGCTTCCAGGAGCCCTATGTGATGCGAATTGAAATTTTTCAGTGCCTATAGTCCTCTTAGCTTCTGTAAATGACAGTCGAGGTGATTTCCTTGCCAAAATAAAGTGGCATTGAAAAGTGGGATGTAGGAATGAGCACATGGCAAAAGGCAAAACAGAACACTACAGGGAAAAAAAATCAGCATCAAGACTGACAAACTGTTCCCTCATTTTCACATGGAAAGTAAATAGAAAGTTATACTGATATTGCACACAGATGCCTGAAAACTCTCTGGCTCGTGCAGCAGAATTAGACACACATGGATACTTAAATCAACAGAATTTTAATGCATGGCTAAAACAAACTCATAATGACTGTACTATATCAGCTATGTTGCAGCTGTCTCTGGCTATCAAAGCTTCCTTTTCCTGACCTAAGGGAATGGTAGCTCACTTTTAAAATGTAAAATTAAAGAAAAAAGAGAATTCTTTAAAATATTTGGAATAAAAAAACCCCAAACAGTTGTGTTTTGGTCACAAAGTAGAATACGTCAGGTAATACACAGATGATCTGTTCATAGAAGGCCATCTAATTGCCTCCTCTTACATTGTGTGGGAGGGAACAGAAGGACCTAAATCTTGTAAAGTACCTTATTCCTAGCTGCTGCTTCTTCCTAAGAGCAGTTCTGATTGAAGCAATTAAAGCAGACACAAAATGGGAGAGGGGAGGATGATGAAAAGTGTAACCATTTCAGGATAATGCAGTTTCTCATGTCCACACAATACATTCTTGCTTAGGAAGAGTATTGGACTGTGGGAGGGGTCTGGGTACAAAGAACTCTGGCTTTGCATGGGCAAGCAATGCTTTCATATCTGAGAACAGAAGAAAGCAGGGTGGAGATGCATGGGATCTTCCTTCTCTTATTTTGCAGACTTACAGCTCATACTCCTTCCCCTTCTTCACAGCTGCTGAACTAGGCATGGGCTTACAGTGAAGCTTAGGGGGTTTCTGCATTCTTCCAGTTTGCATCCTGCTGCAGTAGCTGCAAGGGTTGGGCAAGGCAGTTCTAGCTCAGTGCTGCCTATCCAGGTTGCACTGCATCCTGACTTGTAACCTGCTGTCTTCAGAGAGATGATGCCTCAGGTATGTAGGGCTATCAGTTACCTTGTGTCTTTTCCAGTTATATTTCTGTGAAAAAGAGTGATATGCCACAGTGTTTTAATGGTTCTTTCTGCCAATATGTAACATTTATTCCCTTCTACACAGAACAGAAGTAAATAAAATGGAATGTAAAAGCTCCCAGGCTTAGACTTCAATTAAATTTTCTCAGAACAATTGTCTGGTCCATGAATAATCATATCTAGCCTGTTTGACCTGATAACACCATTTAGTTACATCCCATTTGTCTCACTAAGCTCATGGAGGAAAGGGAAAAATAGAAGCTTCTGAACAAGAAAATCAAGGCCAGATGACTCTAAACAACATTTTCTACAAGTATGAACACTTCTCATTTTGCCTGTCTTAAACCAGTGTAAATGATGCAGAATACTAGTAGGGATCAGGTATTATCTGCATCCAGTATTTATAATCCAAAGTGTGAGTCTTTTGGCATAGCCAAAACATGCTAGTCAGGAACAGAGTTAGGTGTACTAAAGGTACTCAGGGGAAAAATCCTCAATAGATACTGAGATTGCTTTGAAGGTAGGAGTTGCCTTTGAATGTGGAAGAGTATAAGTTAGTAAATTAATAGAAATTTGTCTGCTTCACAATGCTTTTCACTAGAGACTTTGCCTCCTTACATAGCAGAGTTTCACGCAGTTTTGACACAGACTAGAGCTATGCACATATAACATTGCTCTGTCTTCTTCAGATCTTGTTCCCTGGTATTTAAATGTGGTTTTACTTTGTGCTGATATTTTGCTATGGCAACTAGAAGTGCTTACCTGACCCATACTGTTATAACCATTTGCTTGAGAGACATCCTCTTATTTCAGTAACTTTTATTGTTGAATTGCACTAAAGGGGAAGGACTCTTTACAGGTATATTTGGAACTAGAAGATCTTGTGCTATGAGATGATGATTGCGATGATGGTAATAATAGCTTATGGAGATGGATGTTTACAAAATAGTGGCATTCCCATAGTGAGCAAGCCAGTAAGAAAAGAAAAATGTAAGATCTTTACAGACAAGCAAATTACAACCAAATCTTTTGCACAGCTTTTAAAAAAGTAATTTTAACAGTTTGTGTGCTTTTTCTATGAGAAAAGAAATTAGCATACTAAGTGTAAAGCAGATTCTTGGGTTAATTTTCCGTATTAGTTAATAAGGATGTAACTGGACATCTCATTGAAGATTCATTTTTTTACATTTCCAATATAATTATATTAGGAAAGAGATGGAGAAAAGTGTTTTTGATATCCAATCCCAAACTCACAAATTATTGCCTACTTTCCAGATCACACTCTATAACTAGTGCTATCACATGCAATATGAGTAGTGACTAAGAACAAAATAGTGACAAGAATATTTGAATTCTTCTTCTTTAAGGCTGTAAACATTGTTGGTCAGTGTAGAAAAGCTTGCTTCGCTATTGTGTTTGAAAAACACACTTGTACAGAAGAGAACCTTGTTTTCCCATGTTTGAACACTCCTTTCAAGAGTATAGAGGACTTTTATCAACAGCTTTTTATGGAAGCAACCATAATCACCTCTTGCCTTCCTGTTATTTGTTGAGTAAGTATCAGCCTCCCTTTCCCTCAGATGCCGTACATGATTGATTGACATACCTGCTTTGATTCAGAGCAGTTGTTCTCGGCCACTCCGCAGCTCTGAAGTTTCACGCTGCTTTTTTTTTAGATGTGAAGAACACCTTAGATGCCCAAAATCAAATATATTCACTTTTTTGTGACTATATGAGCTAGTCTAATGAAAGATATTACCTCTCCAGACCTTACTTGGCTTCAGATAACAAATAACATTCTAGATTCTTTCTCTGACCCTTTTTTCAGATGTCTCCAGATATTTTACACTGCTAATACTCTGTCTACTTTTTTTTTATGCTTATATAAACTCCAAGTTGACTTGGAAATTAGGAAAGAACTAATGACAGCTGCCTTTTCCTTATAGGGAAGTTTTCTTAGCAACCTACACTAGGTGCTTTTGTGGGTCTCAAGTAGGGGCTTGAATATCTCACACTCTTCAATGTTGTTTTGCTCTGAAGGCAGTGATAATCATCCCTTTTATTGACAGAAGACTGTGACAGAGAATGGTGATACGCCAAAATCAAAGTCTAAGACAGACTGCCTTCTAATTCCCTGACCATGACACCAGGTCATGAACTATCTTTCCTTGCTTATATAGCCAGGTCAAGATTTGCTGAAAGTACCAAATTCCAGTTGGTTCCAGTTGAACAGTCTCATTCCAAGAGTTGTAACTATTTCAGATTAGTCATTCATCATACCACTACATTGGAAATGTTAGAAATGAGCTGAGGAACAACTGCTGCAGAGAATAATGTTATATTAGAAGTGCCATATCAAGTGAAACTGCAAGTGTTGACCAAAATACAGATAAGGATGTAAACAGCCTTTACTCATCTATGAAACTGATGATAGAAGGGCTGAACTTCTCAAGGCCTCTGGGAACCATGATGACCATCCAGCCTTAACCACTCACAAAGACACAGTGCAGAATCTGGACAGTTGAAGAAAATTGTTCTGGAAAAGAATAACCGTCCAAACTCCAGTAGTCCAGAGAATAATTTAATTCTCTTGGAAAAGGTAAGTTCTTTCCTGAGTACAGCTGGAATAGATGATAGACATGGTCACAATTCCTTGGAAATTCTTGCAGCCCTTTCTTTATTGAGAAAATTAGCTTACAACCCTGGAAATGTGCAAAAACATTCCCCATTTTGTCTTTCCCTTGCACCACTTCCAGCTTTATATGTTTTATCATTGTTATCAGGGTAGATGTAATTGCCTTCTCCGTTGAAAAAGCTTACATTATAGATGAGGTCCCTCAGTGCACCTCCTTTCCTGCCACTCCCTTTGTTTTCCTCTAGAATCAGACATTGCACTGAGTGACCTTCCAAGTCTTCTTGAAGAGAGAAAGAAGGTTGAAGCTGCTGGTTCCAGACAAGGGGCTGCTGCATTTGTTAGGCTGATGGGGTTAAAGCTTTGCATCCTGAAGTAGTGCAGAGGTAGAGACTGTTCCCTTTTGTAAGAAGGTGGTGTCATCCTTACAAAGTAATGAAATCGGACTCCTTGGTTTTTGGTCTCTATCATCACTTCTGAATGGAGAATGGACCAGTTAGTCTTTGCCTACAGCCCTTCTACAAGGGTGCTGATGTGAGGCACAGCAGCTATGAGCTGTGGCAGTGAATTGCTTGCTCCTGCTACCTAGAATCATCATAGAATCATAGAATTGTTAAGGCTGGAAAGGACCTCTGAGATCATCAAGCCCAACCTGTTAACCTAACTGCCTGGTCCACCTCTAAACCATGTCCCTAAGCACCACATCCACACCTTTTTTGAATACTTCCAGGGACTGTGATTGTACCACTTCCCTGGGCAGTCTGTTCCACTGGCTAACTGCTCTCTCCATGAAGTAGGCTGTTAGAGAAAGGTGAGCTAGTGTGAAGGGATGTGTAAATTCAGGAAGGGTTTTCAGGCTGTATTCTCTCTCATCGGCTCTGAAAGAAAGAAAGAAAGAAAAAGAGAGAGATAAACAAACAAACAAACAGACTTCTCTCCTGGGCATTTCTTACTAGTACACAGAAAGTTGATATTGTGAATTTCAATCCACAGATACTCATGAAATCTGTAACAGTGCAGGAGAATCTATATGGGCTTTTATAAAATCCAAAGCATTGAATAAACCTTCTTCCAAGAATAAGACAGTCAGAAGGATGCTTGGTCTTTTCAAGAGTGGGAACAGCTAGAAAAAAAAGCCAATTTACTCCTGTGAAAATCCTTAGTCATTACTAGTAATGTTTACTAGTCTGGAAAGCAATAGTTTCATTGTGACCAGCTAATATTCCTTTTTTGTTATTTAAGAAACTGATGATTATTCAATATGCTTTGCGGCATCTCTTTTCAATCTTCTCTGTGTATGCTGCATTTTCAGTCTAAATAAGGAGGAGGTTGTGTTTTCCATTGCAGAACTAAAGATTATATAGATTCCATCTTTCCATCTCTAATTAGCCACATTTTTAATACATTGTCAAAAAGATAAAGCAAAAAGGCATGACATTATTCTAATCCCTTGGAGTATTTTCTCATGTTGACATGAGTCTTTTGTGCAATTTTTAATCACCAAACAGCTGATATTGAAAGGGCTTTTTTGCAGGACATCTGTACTATCATCCGTATTGGCTGAAACATCCATAAGGAGTTGCTAGGTAGTTCAGCCTTGTCTGTATGGTATCACAGTGATTCTGTGGCATCTGTGAATAGCTGAACTGTAGTTTTTATTAAAAAGGACTGAGTCATTTGCACTCAATTTGTATGATGTTAGCCAACCTTCATTTTTTTTCCTCACAACATCTCTGGACATCTTATTTCACTGTATTCATTTTTCACTTTAATGTACCTAACTCGAAATATATCAGGACCAGGGATCTGAAACAAGTTCATCTTGGTTATTTAGGCCGCACCATTTAATTTCATAGACCGAAAGGAAATGATATAAGGTTGTATTTGTTCTCTGATTGGATAAGTATATGAGCACTTATCAAATAAACAGCTACAGAAGCAAATTTAGATGCATGAAATTGAAATTTGTTTTGCCATGAACATAAACTGTGTACAGAAATTAACTCCAGGTGGGTGAAGAAAAACGTAGCTGGAGGAGATTCAGCTACCAACATGAGTCTGCATCCTACTGGCGATTTATGCAATATCCTCCTAGCTTGACTGTCTGTTCTCTTGGTTTCATTTTCCCCCCCACCTGAAGTCTTCCCTGCTGCATCTTAAGCTCATTAATTCATATGCTTCACTCATTAACTAATGACTAGAGTTGTGCAAACCCCCCACTTTTTCTGGTTTAGCTGCATGGCAAAAATCTAAGCAGAGTCACATAAATGAATGGCAGGGGAGGGGAAGCAGTTTAGACTGAACCAAATCCTGGTTTCCTCCCTTGTTTCAAAGAAGAAAACAGAAAAATTAGGTTTTGCTTAAATCATTCCAAGTGAAATGAAACAAGTTGATCAATGGGGCTTACTTGAGACACCTGCAGGAAAAAAACCAAACCAAACCAAACCAAAAAACCCAGATATGAAGTGAAATTTTCACAAGACTCAGATGCTGGGGGTGATGTCCTCTGTTTGCATAATAGCTGTTGGAGTGCGGAGTGGCTAGGGTATCCAGGTGGTGAGGCATTTCCGCCCATCTCAACGTGAAGAGTCTGATCAGGACCCTGTTCCCTATTCAGAGGCTGCGGAGCCTTTGGAGCTAACAGGGATGCTTCTTGATAAATATTTGTATTTCAGTGGACTGGAGAGTGAAAGCCTCATATGACACTGAGCAATATGGTGAGAACAGACACCATATCATGATTCTGAATGTATCTAATGTCAGATTGTTATCAGAGTTATTATTACCGTGATACCCAGTGTATTTTTTGCATCATGCCTATATAGTGTGTACAGGAAGAAGTGCTGAAGTAGAGGAGCCCTAGCCAAGAGCTCCAGTCTTTGGTAACTTCAGCTATGGCCTTCTCACCCCCCACTGATCTGACAGCCAGGCAGGACCAAACACAGTGCTGCAAAAAGCAGGGAGAGAAAGGGTGGAAGGAACCCATGGGATGCTTGGATTATTTTAACTCAAGGTCACACAGCTTGTTTTATACATTTCACACATATTGAAGGTAGCTACCTGAGACGTCACAAGAGAAGGGTAAGTGGATAGATTTCTTTCTCTGGTTATACAAAATATCAGAGTATTCCTGATACTTTCTTATCTGGTCACCTTTTTAATATCATTGTTCCACACGTGAAGTCTAAATCTACTCTATTAAGGATAACACAAGAGAAGATTATTTAACAACAGAATTTTTAAAAAAATATCAGTCCAGTGACCTATTGACATGCCTTACGCAACACTGAACACAACTTAAATTGTGTGTATTCTGTTGTGACAAACAAAATTCTCTTTGGTAGAAATCCACTGAAATGCATGAAAAAAAGCAAAACTGAGAAGTCTTTGAAAATGGCAATAATGATTAGGAAAAAGTGCACTGAGGTAATGGGAAGCATTTAAAAATGGAGTGCACTGTACTTTGGAAGAGAACAGTCCCTGCCTTTAAAATCCTGGGTCCTAATGAAGGGCTTTAGTGTCACTGTGACTTAGTAGATAGCCTTCTGCCTCTGGGACTGAAAGTTTTTGGCTCAGATCCATTTAGTGCATTACTGGGGAAGTTGTGCACATCCAGAGGTCATGTTTCGGGTGAGATGTGAAACGGAGGTGGCCACAAAATATTTCAACATCTTCCAGTCTCTTATTCCTGTTCTGCTTTCAGATACAGTTCTGTATTGTCCTCTCTTGCTCCTCATCCTACCAAAGTGCATTCAGAAGCAGAGGTTATTTCTGAAGACAAATAGGATAGTCCCTCTTTCTCTTGGATGCTCCATGCCTTTGCAGAGGCATAGTTCATAAAAAGTTCACTGTTCTATTTATTTTTATTCTTCTTTATACTATATCATTATTATCTCAAGTGCTTCAGCTTCCTTTCTGGGATGGGAGATTCTCCAGAGTAACCCTACCCCAACATTCATTCCCCCGTATTTTCCATGAGCAGATTAGGAGTCATGAATAAATCTAGGAATATAACACTGATTAAGGTCCTTTTGTATCAGTCCTTCAATGTTTTTACCATTTTCCACCACCATAATTCTGAGGATATTCTCATCTGTGTGCGTTGCTGCAGCAATGAGATCAGTCGTGACAGCGAGTGATATCTACATTGGGAGTGGGGGAGGTGTGAAGTTCCCCTGTAGGTGCTCTTGGGGATTTCCAGTGAATGTTTTCCTTGGGTGAATTTCTCAATTTCATTCAAGAAATAAGGCTTCTTTTCATGTAGAGTGGCTGCAGAGTGTGTCTGAGGGTGCCCTTATCATGTGTGCCGGGGGATGACCTGGAGCAGCGACAACCTGCCGGGCATGCAGCAGGAGGAGTCCAGGTTGCAGAAGGGCAGGGACTGGAAAAGAGCCCAGTGTCTGGTCTGTGGGATCATGGCTGGAAGTCCAGCTCTAGCTGCAGCACCCCAGAAAAAACAGGATCTTTAAAGACGGGCAATTTTAGTTGTGTGGAGTCCTTCCATGTAATTATCGCATACAGAAAACGTGAAAATCTGTGCCAGCAGTTAGCCTGCTGGGATGCATAGCGGGGCAGAGTGTGCTTAACAGGCAAACACAGCAGCAGGCAGCCAGGAAGGGCTCAGCACGGAGGGAGAGCTGGATGACTTCACAAAAAATGTGTCCCAGCCTGGAAACAAGAAGTGTGTGTATACGCACAGCTAGTGCCAGGAAAAAAAAGTTAGGAAAATTAGAAGAATGGGCTTAAATCTCTGTTGCTGTCTCACTGGTTGCGTGGGCAGGAAAAGGGTAAGGATAGGAAATTGGTGGAAAAGAGGTAGGAACAGAAGCCTTGTGGCCTAGAGCCTGGGCTTCAGATTAGATTTAGGAAAGCCAAATTCTGCTTTTGTGTTTTCTGCTGACCTACTACTTGGCTTTTGGATTCATTATGTCTTGGTGGCTCTGTTTCTCCTCTCTCGCCTGCCTTGTCTGATTAGACAGTATCAAAGCCAGTGGCAGTCCCTAAGGGCTGTTTATTTGTACACAGCCAAAGACAGCAAAACCCTGGTCATAACTGTGGCTCGCAGGCAATGCATTAGTATACATTTGGCTAATAACAACAGCAAAAACCATAGAAGCATGTTCAAAAAGGGTTTTCCTATATTTTGTATGGAAATTCCCAAAGGCCAGTAGTATGACACAGGCTCAGGTCTGACTACCATAGTGTGAGACATAAGGACTCTGTCCCGGGGTTGGCAGATAAGCTGAAGCCCTGTGTGTTTTCACTTGCTCTCCTGTCCTGATAAGTGGGATTCATCTCACCTGACTTTAGGGTCTAGATGCAGTTGCATGACCAGAGGTATCTAGGTCTGTTCGGAGCTGTTGGACACTGTCATGAAATTCTCCATAATGCTGGTATGTTTTAGCCAGGAGTTACAAGAGACTTATGCCTCTCTGAAATGTCTGTAGGAGGCTCAAGGGGATATACCACAGCACCTAAAATGACACTAGACATCTATACTGAGGCAATTGCAGTTGTGAACTGGGGATCTGTATCTGAAATAATCATCCTGATCTCCTTTAATAATGAAGGTCTAATCAAAGAAACTTTATTGACTACCTCAGCAGACGATGAATAGCATCTAAACTCCACTGACTGCATTAACTGGATGTCTGTTGACAATGAAAGATCTGTGATGACTAGTTCAGATGTGCATGCCTGCACTGTGGACATTCAGAGTGAGTCAGGCAAATCACAGCGGATATCAGTGCCTTTGCCAAAGGATGGGGAGCTAGCTGCGTAACTGTTGCTCAGGTGAAGAATAATGACGTGTAGCACCAACAAAGTAATGTCAAAGCAATTGAAAACAACAGGGTATACAAAAAAAATTTTTATGGAAGTTTTTGAGTGAGAAAGTTCCCTTGAAAGTCCATATCCTTGATCTCAAATGTGGACTTTGGCAAGCTGTTTGATCAATGATTACAGCATATCTGTGGATCAGAGCATTAGAAATTTAAAGGAAGTAACACTGAAAATGGTTTGGGCCTGATTCTGTACTCATTCTACCTGGCTTTCACAAGCTGCTGAGCTTTGATTTCAATGGTCATCAAAGTGGAAGCTGTCATACATGACTTAGGGTTAGTACACATTTACAATTGTTGACCTGAATCTCCCATACAGCCTGACAGTCTTAGGGAAAAAATATACAAGAATACAGTAATGGACATTTTTCTTTGCTGGATGACAAAGAGCAAATCGTCACACATACTTTTTAGTCTCTTATTTGGTATATAATATTCTGCAGGTCATTTGCATTTCTCTTTCACAATCAAGGATGTTAAGAAGCACCAGTTACGCCAGCAAGAGCTTTCCACTACAATTCTGCCCTCTTTTCTCATTCATGTGTACCTGAAGTGATAAATAAAATCTGAAGCTATAATATGCAAAGCTGTGAAATGTATGTCAGCCCACTGAGTCCTTTCCTTGCCAGTACAGAACAGAAGGCAGCTTCCCAGCTATTCAGGAGCATTATGCTACCAACACAATTCCCAATTCTTACAGCAGAGACTGTCATCTGTGCTCACCAAATACAAAATTAAAGTATATATTTCAGAGTAAAGAGTGGGGTGTTTATGCTTGTGGCCTGAGGAGGAATGTGTATTGGTATTTCATTCCCATAGCTTTTGCCTGGTTAAGCAGATATGTGGTTTGTTGCAGAGTTCTGTAGACACATACCTCATTAAGCAGAGTGAGAGCTTCCATTGAGAAAGGGCAGGGTTACTGGTTAAAATTAGTTTAATGTGTGTTTTCACATATTCTGCTGGTATCAACAGGCACTCCAGGTTCATGCCAATGTCACTTACTTTTACTTACCCATCAGAGCAACACAATACCCCCCCACCTAGCAGGGTGCTGGGTGAGATGTGCGAAGGTCAACTGGCCAAAAATCTACCTGGGATGAGCCTTTGAATACAGATGTTCTTCAACAATAAAGCCTCCAGGAAGGGTTTCTGTGAAGGAGGGAATTTTTTTTTTCATTTCTTTTTTTCCCAAAATAATTTGTTCCTCTTCCCCCACTCTTGTTTTGCCAGGCTGGCAGGATTACTCCCGTTCATCCTTTTCTGAGCAACCCAGAGAGCCTTCCCTCAAACCTGCATGTCTGCAGGAGTCCAATGCTTGGTGGGTGCCTAAACAGCTCTAGCCTTGCTAGTCCCCTCATCCATCAGTACCACTTCTCTAGTGCTGCATTAATGGAGACAGCCTGCTGGGGGACAGGGACACTGGAGCTGGGGCTGCCTAGGATGGTGGGAAGGGGTGGGGACACAAGGCTTCTGGTTGCTTTACAGCAGATTTGGTGGGAGGAGAACAATACTAGGATGTGTCTGAAAAGGAAACCTTGGTGTTTCTGCACAAAGAGACAGAAAATACGGAGGCAGAGAAAGATCAGACTCCCACATCCGTGATGGAAAGTGAAGACCAGTCAGTCCTAACTGGGAACTGATTAGTTATGGGGGCAGGGTGGTTGATACAGAAAGTTTCTTTTTAAAAACATTTTTCAGCCTGCATTTGTTTGCATTTAGTTTTGAACCAGATTGCACTTGCAGAGCAGGGTATGTGTTTGAACTCTATTGAAAGCCTGCAGCCAACAAGGGAGATAAAGGCATTCTGTTCCTCATGCCATGCAATAATAAGGAAGACATTAATAATGCTGAACTGAAAAATAAACCCGCTGTTTAGATAGCTTTATGCAACAATAACAGGAGCCTGTTCATGAGCTCAGTGTACACTCTATTTACTAGGTACACTATGTACAAATTACACAAACTTGCTCAAGCCCCTGGAATTACAAAATTCACAAGCTAATTAATCAGAGCTTGACAACACAGCAGAGGCCACTTCACCTCACATCTAGTGTCAGAGAAGGAAGATAATTTCATCATGCAGGCACAAGCCTGTGCTAGTGGACAGCTGGTTTTGACTCGTAGCTTTGTTCAGTCAATTCTGCTTCAGTTCTCGTGGGAATAATATTTCTGATTGACCAGTATGTCTGTGTTAATAATTAAAATTTGAAATTGGGCATGGGGGGAAAGCAGGAGTACGTTTTGAAATAGATGAATACTTAGCCCAATCTGGAATTCATTTCTAGACTATCTATATGTTTCTGTAATATAAATAATTACACATCATGTACAACACAAGAAATTGGATGATTTACAGCTAGTGCGGAGGCAACATGATCTGTAAAATAAAGTGAGTCTCAACTTGTCTTCAGGGTTTCTTCTAGAACTTTTAGACTTTTTTTTTTTCATTTCTTGAAGTTCAAATCAGTTGTAAGACCTCCGAGATACACTCCCTGCGTATGATATTTTGAACTTCTCAGTTGTCCATGGAACTGGGTAACTTGCTCTTTATAAGCCAAATGAGACAGCAGGAGTATTTTCAGTAAGAGGTCCTTAGCCAGTAACTACACTGAAAAAGAAGGAGTTGGTTAATATTTTATGTGGTGATCATAGATTGGCAGGCTGAAAAGCAAATCTGTGCATAAAACTAAACCAAAGCAATCAATCATACAAGCTCCATAAAGCATATTTATGACGTTGTGGAAATTCTGAAACAAACTGAAATCCTCTTGGCGAGCAACAGTTTGGGTATGCTGTCTTTCATAAAATTTTGCCACGTTGGCCTCTCCAGAGATCTCAGGCTTGCATGAAAAAGATTTTGTCATTATCCTTAGCTTTAGTTTTAGGCTGTTTTGTTCAGTCACTGTGCTCCAACATTAACCACAGCAATGTGAAGCATGAACATTGCTGCATATTGTGAGCTCTGTAACAATAGTCAACATTTGCCTGTATCAGAGATTTTAAAGTTGTGATTGTTTTCTGTTTAATGGAACATCTCAAAAACTTCCCGATGCTACAATTATCTCATGAAAGCCTGGCATAAAGTTAAATGCATATGTTACGTGGAAAACCCAAGCTTTTCATAGAAGTTCACAATTTTTAAAGCATGTTAATGATATTTTTGTTTTCTCTCTCCCTCTCTCAGAGGTGTACCTAGGCAGACCTAGGGTACCAGCTATGTCTGGATATGAAGAATGATATGAAAAGACTTGATAAATGTTTTAAGAACTGACATATTTCCACATTTTTTTTCTGTAAAATATATGGCCTGTATAGAATAAGTGATGGAGCAAGGCAGAAAAAAAGCTTTACTGGCACAACCTTTATATAACTCTCTAGTGTCATTTGTTTCTATATATTTTTAATGAAAAATGGAGTATGAACTGAATTTTATTGCCTTTTTGAAATAGCAGCATATGGAATTTTGTTCAGCCTTATATTGTCTGAAATGCGAGATCAAACTCTCTTTTAGGTTTCCTTTCTAAAGGTGCTTTCAAAAAGGCTCAGTGGCGGAAAACATCTTTCCAAAAAATGTATTTGTAAAGGGAAGATTCTAAAGGGGTTGGAGTCTTCATGCGTGTTAACATATCATGTTGTTAATATCATAGCATTTTCATGTCAAATAATGATAAGGAAAACATTCTTCATTTCTCAGCATTTTTTTCTCTTTTCTGTAAGAACAGATTGCTATTCTCCTGTCTGCACTGAACTTGCACCAGCTGTATCAGAAATTCAGCACAGGAAAAGAAAAAAGGTCATTTACGTTGCAGATCCAACAGCAGAAAGCACTCCTCAAGTCTTTGGCTAGAGACGATCAATATAAAGAAGGGCTAGTGTCAGGTTATGTAACATTAGATGATGGGGTCACACATTAGGAGCTATTCCAAAAAGAAGAAGGTTTATAAAGAAGGAAGAAAAGAATGAGATGTACTTTCCTAGCCCTGAGTTTTGCAAACTAAAGGTAGTGCTTCTTTTCTAAGTCCAGCCTGCTAGGATTTTCTAAAATATCACATTTTGATGCTTTAGCTTACAGCTCAATGCTTCATAAATCTGATTTTCTAGATGATGTCCTTTTTGACAATGAATGTGTTGCAAATTTCTCTACAAGAGTGTAAAATACTGAGTTTAACTTAGATGTGGGTATATAGCTTCTTTGAGGCCTAACGTATTTCTAAAAGACTCTCAGCTGGAAGTAGTAGCAGCTGCTGAAGAAAATGGAAAAGGGTGTCAAGATCTATTGCAAAAAAGAAGATAATATGGTCAGAGTACTATAAATGGCATAAGGCTGCTAGGAGTCTTGCTAATCTTCTCCCTTCTCAAGGCCCTTTTCCCCTCAGGAATTTGAGAAGGAGAAGAAGGAGTAAGGTAGGGAGGCAAAAATGTGATGAAACTGTTTAAATAGCATAGTTTTGCCATGGAAAATGTCACTGTCACTAAAAAATTTTTTAAAAAAATCCCTTGATAGAGAAGCATAGGTCGATTGAAATAGTTTGTGGCCACAGAACCTCAGGAGGGAGGTTTGGTAATCCCTATCTACATTCCCTGACAGCCTCACTAGTTCGGTGACTCTGAGGCATAATATGATGGCTGCGAGGGACTGTCTTTCCTCATGGTGCTTCATGGGAAGTGTGATCCAATTTGGAGATCCAGACTGTGGAAGAAAATGGGACTGTGACTCATTTCCCTGTAATGGCCTTGAGTAGCCATAAGAGCATTCATAAGTTAATAAGTATTGTTTGTCTTTTTAGTCAGCATAATAAATTTGGACTTTTGGCTAAAAGAAGGCTTCCATGAGGAAGGTTCTACTTTTTCATTCTTAGTCATGTCTCACGTTCTCGTTTTTGTTATTTGGATGCATCTGTGCCATTTCTGGGGTTCAAATGTCCTGGTTCTTTATGACTTTAGCTTCCTGGTGACCACTCGATCCTGCCCACCTTACCCAACAGCTCTCATCTGTATTAGGTATTTGTCCTTACACTAGTGTCCATGAAGAAAAGAAAAAGCACAGCGTGACAATGATTTGCAAAGACTGACAAAACACTGAAGCAATATTTCACACACCCCTCAGATCATGAAAGAGAACTGAATTTCTGGAGGGAGCAGTAGCCATCTAACTACTTGCTTTAAGCAAAAAACCTCACTGTCAAGGTCAGTCTAAAAACACAGCAAGGCAGGGTATATTTTATTACATGGAACCTCTCAGTGTTTTAATTTGATTATGTTATTAGTTCCATGTAAGTGTATTAAATGAAAAGGCACGATTAGCTGAATAAATTTCAGAAGGCTGGTGTTAGCAGTTAGAATGCAGACACCAGTTTTTGCCTATGAAGGCAAGAAATCAAAATTTAAGGTGGAACTTCCCAGAAAAGACACCTGAAAAATCTATTGTAGGAAAGGAACACCTATGGGATTTCTGCTTGTCCAGACAGAGGAAAAGCCTCTTTGGTCAAATGACAAGAAAAAGTACAGTTAAGAGAGTCCTTTGAAGGTCAGATCAACCTTGGAAAATTAATCTGGAGAACATAGCTCTCAACAAAATTTCCAGTAGCAGAGAGCAGCACTGTCATGAGGCCCTGTCTGAAAAATCTTTGTACACTGACAGCTGATGTTCACATTAAAAAAAAAAAACAAACCACACAATGTTTATTTTGATACTTTAAATATAAAGAAACTTTACTCTGCTTCAGAGTATATTTGAGGACTTCACAGGTAAGACCAAAATTCCATTGGACCATTATTATATGGTTTTGAACACTTTAAAGACAAACACTTCTTCAACAAATGAAAGCATGCTGCTGTGGATGCAGATATTGCCTCTTTCTTTTTTCCTCTACCTCTCTTTACACCTCTGGGCATTCAGCTGCTCTTTATGTTTCTCTTAGAATTTGAGCTAATCTTCTGATTTTAAATGTCATCACTGCAGAAAGAAAAAGCTGAGAACATTGGGAATTAGAGAGAATACATCTGTCTGGACACCAAAAAGCAAGCACTGATTGGGCACGATGTTGGAGAAAGTAAACATTTTTTCAGTGATGCAAAGGAAGGAAAGCTGGACCTATGCAGGAATTGCATATATGTATAACTAATCATATCTATGTGCTCTTCTAGGGTGAGAAACATCTCCTGATGTGATGAAAACCTTGATGTTGTCTTTGACTTCCTGTTTGCAAGAGGTGTCAGGACTGCTCAACCTTGGTGCTGATGGCAGAGGCCATGTTCCCCTCCAAGCCTGTGCTGCAGAGCTTGCAGAAGGGACAGCAAGGCAGAATGGGGTGATGTGGTGAGGAAATACTCTCCCTAAACATAGGCGAGGTCTCCAAGGGGAGGAGGCAAGCACACAGGATGAGATGCCAGGGGGCGAAACTGGTGTCCCTGGGCCAGCAAAGGTGGCAGCAGTTCTGTCCCTCCAGCCCAGCGGGCTGTTTCTAGCTGGGATATGAGCAGCTGAATGCTTCCTAATGGCCAGGACCCAGTGTAAGATTTTGCTGCAAAAGGCTCTGTTCCCACTTTCCTGAGAGGTGAGAGGACATGTCAGGAGAGATTCTTTGCCTCTTTCGGTTTAATGTGAGGTGCTGTAAGTGAATCAGACACTTCGGAATCTCTTTCACGATGGCACAAATCACAAATGTCTGCCTCTCCGATCTTCTCTTCCCCTCCTGTGTCTTCTGGATGAGTCGACTTTGTCATTTCAATGCAGAAAGGATTAAATCTGTGCTACCTGGTTTTGTACCCTGATTTTGTCCCATTTGGGCTTGGATTTTCATTCCAGTTGTTCTCTTTGCAGGAAAAAATGCAAGCAATAATGTCCTTAGGACAACTTATTTCTCTTACCAATTTTAGGGTTACATTGTTGTAAGAAATCATTGATTGGACCTTGGTTATGCAATATGTGGGGCAAACACCTGTAAAGGAAGAAATTGTTTGGTTTCCTTTGAACTTGATTGCCTTTGTCCGGGAACAAGTGTTTTGGGAGGTAATGATCCTGAGTTCGTTTTGCATCCATCAGATATGTAACTTTGACACTTATGTTTACCTATGGGAAAGCTACGAAGGGCTGGGACTATATTAGAGAGACGTAAGTGAATGAAAAGCAAAGCAAAGCTGCAGAAACAGAACAATATGCACCAATCACACTACTGTGTTACTGCCCAAAGGAAGAGCATGTGCATATATCAAACTATTCATGTAAAAAAGGTTATAAAAATAGCTTACATCATCATGCTTTGGCCTCTGAGGAGGCAAAGAAAAAAATTGCTTGGATCCCCCTGTCAGATAGGCTATGAAATACTGGGTGGGAAAGCATCATTGGTAGCCAGACTGAAGTCATGGGTTTGCCCTTAAAAGATGGTTCTGCAAGCTCTCACTGTTTCAGGAAATCCTGTTGAAATCACTGTGATCATTACCATCAGTCCTTATTTACAGAACTAGACAATTTGCTACAGCACAGGAAATTCTTTATGGTTTGTGTGTTTATTGAAACTACTATGATGTATATAAATTGAACTAAAAGCACACCAGTCACTGTTATGAATAGAACAGATCAAACTATTAATTATGAATTACACTTACTATAAACTTTGCTTTTGTACTGAATAATGAACTACCAAAATCCCAGGAGTGAAAAAATTTAATGCCCCTTCCTCACCCAATGATCCTTTCTATAGCTTATTTTAAGGTTAGTTATTAAACTCTAAGCAAACACTTGACTGCTATTTTTGGAGTATGAGAGCGAGCAGGCTGTGAGGAGTTATAGCTATGAGCAAAGGTTCTCTGAACTGGCCTCTAACTGTTTTTCAAGCTTACCGAGACATACACCAGTCGGCACATTTTCAAATGTCCTCTTCTAACTCAGCTGGAAGTGAGAATGAGACTTTGACCGTTTGAAAACAGGCCATCATTGCATAAGGGAAGGAAGATAAGGTGCTGCTCCAGGGCACTATTCCAGGGTCAAGTCCTACACCTGTGCTGTTTCACAAAAGGCTTTTCCAAGCAGGCAGAGATAGCAGCTGACAATGAAAGAAACTGGAAGATTTTGGTCAAATATTTCCTACTAAATATTATAAAAGAAACAGGCTAAAAGTATTTCTGGGGAATTCATTCCCAAAGATTACAGCTTTAGAGAGCTTTAATCACCTAGAAATAAAAGTAAAGATGGATGTAGCAGCTCTAACATAACTTTCACTGCATTAGAATAATTTTTAAAGCTGAAAGAACAGTGTGAAGTGTCTTACGTGACAAAAAATTAATACTAATACTTGAAGAATTAATAAAACAGATATAAATTATTAAGCTATTGGAAATCAATAAATATGTTAATTACTAAAGCTGCAAAACCCATCAGTCTTGTAGGAAGGTGTAGTCTTATATAATACGTTCAAATGCAACATTGCCCACAACTGATTAGCTAGTTTAAGTCCAGATCTTTTGAACGCTATAATATAGTAAGATTTACTTGAAGAAAAAGCGCAGTTAATTTCTTATCACTGGCAGCTTTCTGTTGCAAGAAAATCTATTTTTCTGCCTAAGGACTGTAGCTGATATGCCAAAGACTTTATATTTTCTAGCATACTTCTTTGAGCATTGACATTAATGCTCTGATGCATTCTTGTAAAAATTCAGGAACTGATCATAAAGTTCAAATGAAATACTTTTCCTTTGGAAATGCAAGTTTCTCCAGAAGAAAAACAGTCTATGGTAAAATGTCAATTTCCATTGAATTTACTTGGGGAAAAAAATCCAACTGATTTGTCTCAGAAGGTAAAAATACATTAACAATTATGATATGGCATTTTTTCAAATCTTTAGCAAAGAATAATATAAAGATGAATTCATAGAGTATTATAAATTTATATTCTGCTTTTGCTATGAGAGCATGTTGAAGAAAGCCTTTCATGCAGAATCAAGTAAAGTTTCTTTAAGATACAAAGTTCAGATGCCCCTGAATAGTTGTAAAATTCCAGGTTGTGTGGACTATATTTCCACCTTCTGGTAAACCCTAATCCGAGTCTCAGGTTGGTGCCCTAACTCACCTCCTGTGCACTCTTAAGCCGGATATCCCAAATCTGTTTGCCTGCCGGCCAGCCCAAAATCCACAAGCTGAAGGGAGGGCTGCTTCACACCGATGGGTACTGCAACCATGCTTGGGAAAGATACCTCAAAGCAAGGCTCTTCCAGGTACCTTCTTCTCACCTCATTGCAGGCTTCCTTTCAATTCCTTCTCGTTGGCAGTTGCTATCACAGGGTTTTTCTGCTGGAGTAATATCCTGCTCCCACCACACAAGTTAAGTAATGACTGTTCAGGCAATAAAAAGACATACAATCTCCTTAAAATTTGACATTATTTATTGCTAGCAGGTATCTTAAAAATAGGAAGCTCATGACTACGTAGAACAAAATAAGACTTGAACTTTACTGATCACTAAAGAGAATTGAGCAGCCTCAAACAGGGAGTTTCCAGTAATCATGAGAAAGGCAGTGTGATGCAGTAAGGCAGTACGCCGAATTCTCTGATTCTCGTTGCCTCTTCCCTGTCCTTTGGTAACAAACTGACAGCTGACTCCACTTGCACTGACTTTTTGAATGCAGTCATCTATTAGTATCCAGCATAGCGGATGTGGCAAACACAAAGTTGCATTGGTGCATATCACTAATGGCATTGTCTGGTAATTGTCACATTTGTTGGGTATCCATAGTGAGCTGAATGTAGAGGATCCAAGCTCACAATCGGATTTTGGATAAAAAGTATGAGACTTAGTGTGCCACTAAGACACTAAATGTATCTTTCTAGATGTGGTTGTCTACATATGAGTGAGATGTCTAAGCTCTCATTACAGTCAGTTGAAATCTGGAGTGTGATTTACCTGCCTGCATTCCAGCCACATGGGATGCTGCCTGTTGTACCCACCTGGCTCTTGATGCCAGTCAAGGAGGTATGGGTCTCCCAAAGGTCTTTTCATATATAGGTAGAAGCCTCATGTAAACACCTCTATGTAGGTACTCAAATTCAAGTGTCTCAGTTCAGAGTGGAATGTCCTTGCCAGCAATCTTGGTGACAGTGACATAGATAACAGATGCAGAGTAAAAAATTTCCCTTTAGCTGGAATTCATGCATAGTCACTCTACCTGCTTAAACAAACATACGTATTCTTACAATCAAGTAGTATTCTCAAATTAATTGTTTTCTTTGAAATTCATTGTTTTCTTTGACACTTTTTTCTAATTAACCCTCTCTAATGGAAGCTCTTGAGAACCCAGCCCTCTGAAGTGATAACAAATAACTTCATCCACAGCTGATGTGTGTCATGAAGGTCTTTGATTGTCTCTTCCCAGGACATTTGGTTTCTAGTCCTGCTGAAATATTATTCTGAGAAGTGTTACTCTGTTTACACACTTGAGTTTCAGTTCTACTATTTAATATAATGACACACATTTCAAGGAAGTGTCATGCAAGAAAAATAGTGTAAAAATAGGTTTCATGTCCTCAACTTGAGGGTTTATATCACCCCCTAGTCTTTTTATTTTTTAGATCTTTATTATTGAAACTTTGGATATCCTATTCATTGATCAAAAGAAGGATGGTCACGTTTGCAGGCACTCACTAAGCGCTTGATTACCAGAACCTTAGATACCTTCACTCACTCAGACAACATGATTAATTTCATCTGAGCTGATGAGTTGGGTGGTTCTCAGCCATAGCCAAATCATACCTAGTCACAGAGTGCTGAAATTGGCTGTTAAGGTGCGTCCAGACAAGCTTTGGCACAAAGCAGGATCATCAGAATATACCAAGGATTCAGTCTATGTCTTTCCACTCCTCTCCACTGACTCAAAAACGTAAAGTAAGCTTCATATAGTGTTGACCAGTCAGAGGGTAAAAAGGTCTTTCTGTTGGGTGATGCTTAACACCCAAAGGTGCATAGGATGAAGTTATGCAAAGCAGCTGGACCAATTTTAAGACCAATTGGGGACAGTCTTATTACTTCCTTGGCAAAATTAGCAGCACATTGTGTTAATAGTACTGAGAAACTGATGAAAAAAGCTCTCATTTAGACAAATTACTCTGTGCCCCGCCTTGTTCAGTCCTGTTGGTTACTGCTCCATCTGGCAATGACCATCGGTATGGTACAGATAGGTCTAGATGCAACAGTACATTGTCTTCTGCTGATAAATGAGAATAAGGCAGTTACATAGGCTGTACTCATAAATATGACTTTTGCATGTGTGATTTCTGAGATGCAAATGTCATGTATTCTTCCCAGCTGAACAGATTACTTCCAGTTTGTTAAACAGCTTCCCTCTGGAGCACAAGAAAACAGGAAACTTTGTTTTGCTGCAGTAGTATTGGTGTAATTTGTGTTTTGATGTTTGTATGAGAATTTTATTAGGAAGCTTATATTTTCATCTTAATTTTGAGTTAAATAAAGTTTTATTGTATTTCCACTGGTGTCCTAAGGAGGAATTCGACACAATGTTTTTAACCTCAGGGTTAATTCACATACTTTGGTTTCAGCTGGGAAATATGAAATTCTCGATAACTCCAAGACTTCTCAAGATTGACCAGTCTGTGAAGACATTAGGCCTTCAGCCTTTACTTGCACTGAATAACGCTTTGGAGGATGACTAGTATTGCCGAAACCTGTGACCCAGCTGTTTAGGCATTTGCTTCCTGCTGACTGCAGGGCTGCAAGGCAGCTATGAGCATTTTATCCATCTGGGCTAAGTGAAGGGACATTCCACAGCGTTTCTGAGGGATGTAGGACCAGAGCCAAACTGGAAACAAAAGGATACTAGCATCATTAATGATGGCTTAAAGCGTTGATTAGTAATAACAGCTTTTATATACTAGAAATTGTGAAATATGATCAAGAGAACATGTTTGAAAAACACTAAAAACTATTTAGAAGAAATATAATAGTTGTTTACGCTAAGGAGCTTGTTTTTTCTTGTTACCTTTGATGTGATTGAGTTGTGGTAATTGTGATGGCACTGCAATAACTCGTAGAGGTCCCATTTTGGTACCTCTTATGAAAGTTCTTGAAAAGAGAAGTCCTTGAATAATAATCTTGTTAATGAAACACTCCAAAGGAGAACAGCTGCCAAGAATGGTGTCTACATTCCTGACGTTACAGAGCAGGGGAGGAAACTCACTTCTTGGCTGGGATGGGCTAGAGAAGCAATATTACATCTTCATGCAAATCATAAGGAGTCATCACCAAATAGGAATGTTTCCAGTACTCTTCTACACAGATCGGTATAGTCAGTATACACGGTGATTCAGAAACCAGTGAAATTAAATAAACAATAATGACTGTTCAGTTGGACCACCCCCGAGTTTCACAACTTAGTGAGTTGGGCCTATCAGAACAGTGTGTTTTAATACAGTCAAATGCAAGGTCATACATGTAGGAACAAATAATGCAGGCAAGACACTGGATTCCTAAGAGGGATTCATCTCACCTAACTTCAGATGCCTTAAATGCATCTGTTAACATCTCAGCTGGTCATGCTAGATCCCCTTTATAGTCAGTAGATAGCAATAGCCACCTCTAGAGTGCAATTCACCAAGCGTAAACTGGTTGTCTAAATTCTACCAATTACTCCTAAAAATGTTTGTTGGCTTTCACTGATTATAAAGGGCAGCCAGATGCCAAGAATTAGCCTGCCATGGGTAGATTGTCCCTACACATGCTTCAGGAAACCAATGTGCTCTTTGCTGTTGATCACAGTAATCTGGCATACAAGAGCACAGACAAGAGTGGGCTCACAGCAGCTTTAATTATTGGTATTTTATAGATGCTGTGAGATCCTAGTCCCTTTGGTAATTATTTATTATTGGTAGCAGTATTAATATCGGTATAATTAGTTTTAAGCTTAGTGGGGAAGCTCCTAAAATAGGAACATTGTTTTGTTTCTCTTTTTATAGGCTCACTAAGTTAGGCTTTCGAGTCATGTACAGCTTAGGAGAAGGTTGGGGCTTTATTGACATGGGAGCAAATATGAATCTCCAACTGTGGGAAGCAGCAGGCTAGAAGATGTGATGACATGGATGTTAATGGGATCTCAGCTGAATGTTCAGCCTGTTCTTATTCTGCAACAGAGAGTTGGGAGTTTGGGAAGCAATTGTCGTTGTCCACTTGCAAAGTACTACCAGATGTCTCTTCCTCTCAGGCCTTGGAGAGGTGTGTATCTCAGACACCTACGGTTTTGATATGAAGTTTGTGAGTCAGCAATGGTAGTCACTCCTGCACTACAGAGTACGCTAATGAATTCAGAAATGCCATGCTGGTTTCTGTAAGCTCTACCATAGAAAGAATATCAGTAACATGCTGTTAAACCATGAAACAGAAATCACTTTGGCTGCCTAATCACATCCTGACAAGTTCAAGAAACTGTTCCTTTTCAGTCTTGATATTGTGCCCAGGACTTTTAGGGTAGGTTTCTTTTAGCAGGTAACACAGAAAACACCCCATGCAACAGTGAATGTATTGAGGAAGTAAATGTCTCGATCAAGTGGCTTCCCTATTATTTTCTTGCTCATGGCTTTTCTGGTTCAGCTAACAACGCAAATATTATTGATATTGTTTGTGCATTACCATTCCTGCACAGGCCATTTGCTCTAATTTTTCAAGATTTTGTAGCAGTTAATCTCACAGTTTATACTTGGCAGAACTCCCATTAAGATTCCTAAACCATCTGGATGATAACTTCTTGATACAGGTACTAAGGAAACCAACCAGGAAAGGTGCCTTCCTTGATTTGTTGCTTGTTAAAAGAGAGGGTCTAGTGGGTGAAATGGCAATTGGTAGCTGCCTTGGCCACAGCGACCACGAAGCAGTCAAGTTTAAAATTTATGGTAACAGGAGGAAAACTGCCAGCAAGACCTCAACTCTGGATATGAGGAGAGCTGACTTCAAGCTGCTCAGGGAACTACCTAGTAAGGTCCCCTGGGAAAAAGCTTTTGAAGGTGCTGGGGTCCATCAGTGCTGGTCACTTTTTAAGTGCCACCTCCTAAGAGCACAGGAACAGGCAATTCCAAAATGTCAGAAGTCAAGCAGGTGAGGTAGAAGGCTGGCTTGGCTGAGTAGGGATCTTCTTCTAGAACTAAGGCGAAAAAAGAAAATGTATGGCCAGTGGAAGCAAGGTCAGGCTACACGGGAGGACTACAGAGATGCTGTTTGCCACTGTAGGGAGGAAATTCATGCGGCCAAAGCTCAATTAGAGCTGAAGCTGGCCAGTACTGTGAGCGACAATAAAAAGGGCTTTTAAAAATATGTTAATAGCAAAAGAAAGGCCAGAAATAACATTGGCTCATTACTCACAAACAGGGACATAGACAAAGCAGAGATGTTTAATGCTTTCTTTGCCTCGGTCTTCAACACTGATGATGAGCTTTGGGACCCCCAGAGCCCTGGGCTAGAGAACCATGATTGTGAGAATGATAAACTCCCAGCCAGGTCCCAGTTGACTGCAAGCTGGCAAATGTTGTCCCAGTCTTCAAGAAGGGCAACAGGGATGACCTTGGTAACTACAGGCCTGTCGATCTCACCTCTGTGCCTGGCAAAATTACGGAGATTATTCTGGGAGTTACTGAAAAACACCTGAAAGACAACACAGTCATTGGCCTGAGCCAGCATGGGTTCACGAGGGGAAAGTCCTGCTTAACAAATTTAATTTCCTTCTATGACAAGGTTACCCACCTAGCTGACCAAGGGAAGCCACTCGATGTTATCTTTTTGGACTTCAGTAAAGCCTTTGATACTGTCTCTCACAGTACCCTCCTGGACAAAATATCCAACATACAGCTGGATAAACACAATGCAAGGGGTGAGCAATTGGCTGATGGGTTGGGCTCAAAGGGTTATAGTAAATGGGGTTACATCAGGCTGGCAACCAGTCACAGCAGGGTTCCGCAGGGATCCATCTTGGGGCCAGTGCTCTTTAATGTCTTCATAAATGACTTGGATGCAGGACTTGAAGGACTACTAAGTTTGCTGATGACACAAAACTGGGAGGAGCCGTTGACACTCTCGAGGGCAGAGAGGCCCTGCAGAGAGATCTGGACAAATCAGAGAGCTGGGCAATCACCAACCAGATGAAGTTTAACAAGGGCAAGTGCCAGATTTTGCACCTGGGACAGGGCAACCCTGGATGTACATACAGACTGGGGAAGGAGAGGCTGGAGAGCAGCCCTGCGGAGAGGGATCTGGGGGTTCTGGTCGACGGCAAGTGGAACATGAGCCAACAGTGTGCCCTGGCAGCCAGGAGGGCCAACCGTGTCCTGGGGTGCATCAAGCACTGTATTGCTAGCCGGTCGAGGAAGGTGATGGTCCTGCTCTACTCTGCACTGGTGCAGCCTCATCTTGAGTGCTGTGTGCAGTTTGGGGTGCCACAGTACAAAAAGGATACGAAGCTACTAGAGAGTGTCCAGAGGAGAGCCATGAAGATGGTGAAGGGTTTAGAGGAGAAGCCGTATGAAGAGTGGCTGAAGTCACTTGGTCTGTTCAGCCTGAAGAAGAGGAGACTGAGGGGAGACCTCATCGCAGTCTACAGCTTCCTCACAAGGGGAAGAGGAGGGGCAGGCACTGATCTCTTCTCCCTGGTGACCAATGATAGAACCTGAGGGAACGGCAGGAAGATGTGCCAGGGGAGGTTTAGGTTGGACATTAGGAAAAGGTTCTTCACCCAGAGGGTGGTGGAGCACTGGAACAGGCTCCCCCGGGAGGTGGTCACGGCGCCAAGCCTGACAACATTCAAGAAGCATTTGGGCAACGCCCTCAGACATATGGTGTGAATTTTGGGGTTGTCCTATGCAGGGACAGGAGTTGGACTCGATGATCCTTGTGGGTCCCTTCCAACTCAGGACATTCTATGATTCTATGATATATGTATGTGGTATATGAATAATGATTAAAGGATTAGGCATGCATATGAGAAAGCTGGTGAGTTGCTACTTGTGGCAATGACACTTGCTGTTCTTTTATCCCCAGCTACACAGCATTAGATGCTGCCTTTACAAAACAGTCTTGTCTTTGTCATCAGGAGATGATCTGGAACCTCTTTTTTAACCATCTGTTCTTTGCTGAAGCCTTGTGAGGTGCCCCAGTGTCCTTGTTCTGGTTCTCCTTACAATGCTCTGAATTCCTCTTGCATCTTTAGGCTTCAAAGAGAAGCACATAGGACTTCATGGTGTACATTTGTCTGCCAGATACAGCCCTATTTCTTAGGTGTTCTTTCTGCTCATGCCTCTGATGTTTCTGTTTGCTTTTCTGCAATATAAAAAGAAGGACACCTACAGGGTTATGAACTGCAAGAATATTCAGTCCGTACACATACTTACTATCCCTCAGATATACAGGACTGTTTCTTCTGGGAATAATTAAGTCCTCCACACATTGGTGAAGCTGTTTGTAGATAATCAGAACTAGATCAATTCAGTCAATGCCCAAAGAAAATTGCTGATATTTCTTCTGTATTATCACTTGGAAGGCCAAAAAGAAGTTCCCACTGCTATAATACCTTGCTGTGTTAATGTGGGTGATGGGAAATGCTTTTTCCCATTGCCTAATTGAATGCCAGCACTGTTAAGAACTGATAGCAGCTGCTGCCAGAAGAAGACATTTGTAGAACACAATAGCAAGTTTTATTGAGCCTGCAAAATCAGAAGCTGTGCTATGTAACAAGACTCTTGAAAAAGCATATCAACAATGATACAAAAAAACATACCAGCATTGTGGCGGGTAGGAGGCCTGTCTGATGGACAGTGATTGTAGGAAATGGTATAGCACTGATCCAACTGAAAAATCCAAACTTTATGACTTAGTCCTTGGGCTGCATAGCAGCGTCCAAGCTTTGCACCCCTGGAACAGCCTGAGTGTTAGTAATATGGAAAATCTGACTCGTGACTGTCTGAGGTCCCAAAGCAAGGTTTGGAATGAAACCTTTATTTATTTAAGGATATATTTCTTGGCAGCATTAGAGGGACATTACCACAAATTCTCTGCTTTCAAGCTAATTCCTACGGTAACAATAAAAAGTTTTAGGTCAGAGATCATACAGAACTTTTTTAAGGAAAAGCAAATTAAATTCCTTTCTAAAATTAATACCTATTAAATATTCACAGAGTTATATCTTCTAGAAGAAGATATAAAAGCCCTTGCTAGGAAACTTTTATTAGTTTAGAAAACTTGTAACAATTTAGTGCTAGATCACACATCTGTAAGCAGCACAGATTGTACTTGCAGTATGGGAGACTGTGCTGTGGAAAGCAGCAGCCTGGAAAAACACTTTAGCTGATTAAGGAGCAGTCAGTGTGATGTTATGGCTGAGGGAGTTAACATGCATAGAGAAGGTATGACTGAACAGGAGTACAGGTCTGGTATAGCTACTCTGTAGGGAAGCAATGAGGCATGGGGAGCCCAGGGTCCATCTTGTGGCCAAGAACTCCAAGGAGATGCACTCGGTCAAGGGCTCCATGCGTGACCCGGAGTGTGATTTCAGTGAGGCTTTTTTTTCAGTGAGAATCGTAACAAACTTACCGTATGTAGACTATCCAAGAGAAATTTTAAGTACAACTTGATAACAGACTTTAGGCATTCCCATTGGGGTGAAGTCAGATCAGTTCAGAGTGAGACTATTCAATCCATTCTTAGCAGTGAGGATAAGAGAATATTGGAAATCAAAGGGGTAATGCAAGAGTATCTCTGGAAAATCCTGAGATCTGTATTATTGCAGGACTGTGTCAAAAAAGCATTTTCTGGCCTTACAATATGTGAATATAGCCTTCCCCTCATTTCAATTAACAGATTTGCTGTTCATCTTTCTAAGGAAAAATTCTTTGGCTTCTATTTTTCAAATCCAGTAACACTGAGTTGAAATTGAGTCATCATTAAATTTAGACACTGATACTTTCTGCCTTTTAGGTACTGGGACTTTCATCTTGTTTTCATGAAAGGCTTACCAACGTAAAGGTACTTAGGAATAAAATCTCTGTGTAACGTATTCCATGCTGAGTCAGCATGTTTGCACATAGAGTAACTCATAATAATTCCTCTCCATAGCTCTATCTACAGACACATTTGGAGAACTTTTTACTTCAGTTTCGTATTGTGAAGTTGTCTGTAAATGTAGACTTATATTTTAGGTATATATTCATATTCTGTGAAGGGTTCTTCTGTCAATGTAGAATAGCCGTTATTTAAAAGTGTAGTGCAGTCCATCTCTTCCTGATCCTTCCTGGCATTTGCAGTCTATGCCATGTTCCACAGTGCTAGTGAAAATGTTAGGGTCAAACTGGAACAGTGATGGGGAATCAGTCCCACATGGGTCTGGTTCTGACCAGCCACTTGAGACAGTGCCCAGTTGTACTTTAGTAAAGCTGGTGAGAAGTGGCTGAGCATTGAGCTAAAGCAGAGCTTTGATATCTAGAAATCAAAAGATAAGTTAGAAGGTGAGAAGTTGATTCAGGTGCTTTTCTTATAGCCATCTGACAGTAGAGTGTTGTTCACGAGCAGTTTGGCCCAAAACATCTTTGGATTGTCATAGAAATCACAAAGTTTTAAAGGAAATGTTTTTTTTTTCTCTTATTTGCTACTTACTTACATTTTAAGTGTTTTGAACTAATTGTATTTGCAACCATGAACATTAGAATTTCTTTTTAATAAAGTAGAACATAAAGGAATGGGGAATTTAAGAAAAACTTCAACACTAATAATAAAAATCCTAAGTGTCATCAATACTGAAATAGGGTCAAGTCAAGGCTCTCCATTTTCCAGAGAATCAGTACTTCCTGTTCTGTTTGTTTTATGAAGTGCTATGCCATCTATCTACCTCAGCATCTTATTGTGACCTGTATAATCACTTAAAAATGAACAGGGAAGGTGTTTTGGTTCCAATGGCATTATACAAACAAATTTGCAAGAGCTCGTGATGTTCACAAAACCAGGATTTCCCTGCAAGGTTTTTATATGAAAAGCTAATACAGCCCCTTCCATCCCAGAGCTAAAAGGCAGAATGCCTTCCTCATTAATCAGCCTTCTCTTCAGCTTAATAATACTTAGCAGTCACATAATGCTTTGCATCCCCCAAGCACTGTACCAAAATTAAGGATCCTATTTAGTAGTTAGGCATGTAACTACCTGCCAAGGGAGTGCTGACAGCAATCATAAGTACAAGTGTTTTCAAGGTTAAAAAAAAAGGAGGAAAAAAGAAACAAAAAGAAAAACTAGATGCTTAAAATAATGCCCACAATTTTAGAGGACTCTTTTTTTTTTCCTCTTTTACAGTGATTAGATATTATGTTGATAAATGCCTTGGTACCTCTGAAGAAAAATAGACCATCAGTATGTGGTAATTTTGCCTGAACTCCTAGGGATATCGCATCTGAAAAAGTAACAGGGCAATAGTTTTTATGTAGTCATTTCTATTTTGCTTGTCTGGGTCATTTGGTGACTTTTCCTGTGTCTATATTATTAAGTAATGTGGACAAATAAGATCTATAGAAGTAACAGTTGATGTTTAGGGCCTGACATCCACAATATGCACATTTCAGAGCTTTTATATTAGGACTAAATTGGTCCCATGACCTGAGTGCCCTTTACAGCTGGAGTGCATTAAGTACACTCCCAGGAGTACATCTTCCAGTTTAGTTTCATCCAGAAGGAATCCAGGTCGTGCACTCTGAGACTGCTCTGTGGTGCAAATCAAAGCATGGCAAATAGAGATAATAGGAAATTTGCTTCAAAATCTCCCTCTTCCTCTAAACTGAAACAGTAACGTAGGCACCCCTCTGGGACTCGGGTGGAATGTACTGTGTCTAACTCAATGGAAGATCCTGTACTGGCACACTCTAAGGAGCCCAGATATCATCTTGAAGCACTGTCTGGCTTGTTTTCAGGGGAAAGGAATATTCATCTTTCATTATGGTTTGTAAGCAGCAGCTAGAAATAGAGGTGGGAGAGCTGGAATGAAAGACATTGATTTAATGAAGTGTTTAAGCACGTACAGTTCCTAGAGCTCACATTATTTAGTTCTTTGCTGAATCTGAGCCCCTGAAAGTTCATGCTTGAAAAGACTGGGGTATCTACAATAATGTTTTCCTGTGGTAGTCCTCAAATATCGATTCCTACTGTGAATTTGGCCATATGTTGCCATATGGATACCAACATGGATCCTGCTAGGCCAATGTGCTGTCTGCAGCAATGTTAAGCTTTCCCCAGAGTAACGCAGAGGCACCCACCACAGTAGACGGCTGTGTAACAGTCTGCCCCCAGCATGAGGTCTCCAGTCCTAATTTAAGTGAGAGAGAGATCAGATTTTGAACTAAAGCATGATTAACACCTATTCCAGAGTGCTAACAATAGCATTTGTAACTTTGGGTACAAGCCAAATTTGAATGGTGTGTTTAAGGCCATGTCTAGCAGGAGTCACCAGGGGTCATTAGACTCTGGAGACATCCATCTAGACAAGAGTTGTCGGTCAGTGACCAGCACATCATAAGAATTGTCCAAACATAGCCAGAAGTGTGCATATTGAGGGACAGCCTGCAAAAAGAATGTATAATTATTGACAATAAATACAGGCAGCCACCAAAAAGAGAGAAGAGTAATTTAATGTTATTATATGATAAAGTTGCCTTGAGTTATAGGAGGCTGGAAATCTCACAAGCTGTTCCTAAGGAAGAAGCTTCTTTCTCATTGTTTCGTTTAAAAGCTGGTAAATATCCTGAGGCAGGGGGCTTCCATCCTTTCCAAATTTTTGGATTTGTTCACAGTTTATAAGCCTGTAACTTTGCATGGTCTCATCCATGCAACTGTTCAGTCCCTTTTTGAGTCATGCTGAGCTCCTGGCTGTGTTGCTGCCTCATGAGAAGATGTTCTATAGGCCAAGCAGGAAAAACACATTTCCTTTTACTGGTTTTACATCTGCTGCCTTTCTGTTTCCCCAGATGTCCCCCTGTTATGGCAAAATAATGGAGAAAGTACACAGGAGTGTTCAGTTTACCACCTGACTGCTCCTCGTTAGTTTGCTTGTCTCTATTTTGCACCTTCTTATTTATCTTCTCTTTATCTTACAGTGAAATAAAGAATCACATTTATTTTTCATTTTTTCTCAGTTCCTGAAAGTCGTTTTCTCTGGAACCACCTTTTCTCTGTTGTGTCATTTTTGCTGCAGGACAATCAGCACTCAGCACATGACTCCAGGTAAGGGACTTGCCTCCACACAATCTATCAGCCTTACAGGCCACCATGATATAACCCCACAGAAACTCCTAATCCCAGCGTAGGTCTCCTGGCTCAAGCAACCTTCATCTTCCTCTCAGGGTTCTCTGTCAGTGTTATTACTGACCTTGGTATCTTCTTTGCTTCACACAGCCCCATACCTATAATTGTCTTCCTGCACCATACCTTCATCGTCTCCTCCCTTGTTTCTCCTGAGGCTTTAATTAACCTCCTTGGTGCTCTCTGACCATTTGCCCATGTATTTTATCAGAAAGGATGAACTGCCAGAGATTTTAGCCCTATCTCCCCACTATCGCACATATATTCTGTTACCTTCATCAGCTGCTAGCCATAGGATCACTGTACTGGTTTTAGTCCCAGTTTGCCTATCCAATATTTACTCTTCCTCCCTCTCTGCCCAGTTTCTGCCCCTATAACTCCTAATAGTAGTTTCTATCCTACCCAAGTCCAAGTCACTGTTTCTCTTCACACTTAAATATCCTTCTGCTTGTTTCCTTTTTCCCCATCTTGCTTTTTCTGTTCTGTATTCAAAACTGCTTCTCCTTTTGTATAACCCGAGTGCCTGAAAGACAGTCACAGAGAGGACAAGATACCTCTCAAGCTCAGTGCCCATGCCTTTCTGGTACTGAATATGCTCAGCTGCTCTGTGGTTATGGCACTGACATCCCTTGTGTCCCATGGCTGGTGAGTGGGAAGCGGATATAGGGTTCAGACAGCATCAGGAGCTGAAATAGATTCAAGAATATGTCTTTTAGTGTGTGTGAAAAACAATTTTCAAAAGGTTTTTTTGGTTAAATTTTCATTGGAATGTAAGCTCTTGCCCCACAGAACAGCTTTACTGCTGCTCAAAGAAAATGTCACTATGACTTTTTTAACACTGATCAAATAATGTATTATTTCCCCCAGTTTCAGCCTTGATGCAGGCTGAACTGTGTCTGAAAGGGAGAACAGGTCAAGATCCATTATTAATAATAAAAAGAGGGACTTAGAGTGAAAGATGTCAGCCAACCTGGATAGAGGAAAATGTAAAACGCAGCCACAGTATGAAAACTGTAATTCAGAAGTTGAAGTGGAACAAAATTTATAAATCCCAAGTAAAATGCTTTTACATTCTCAGAGAAACATTTATTGAATGCTATTACTCAAATTCAATGAAATTATTCAGCTACTTTCCATGAAGCACTTTAATATCACTTGAATTAAACTGAGAGATTTAAAGACTGCCTTTTGATACTTGTTTGTTAAAATCAAGATGTTCCTGAGGCAAGTTTAGGTTCTGAAGGAGCCGACTCTTCCAGTGGAAAAAAATTCCATTAAAACCAGAACAAAATGACAACCACCTCATCTATTCTTCATTTTTTTCATGATAAAAGATGACAATGACACCAACTCCTTGTTCCAAACTTTGCAGTAGTGTCCAAGTTGGTCATAAGCCTTTGTGCAAGGATAGGCTGTTTAAAAAACTTCAGTTTTTACATAATGAACAATGTAGATAGTTCCCTTGTGGTTATATCATTAATGTATTTGAGGAAACAGCAAACTTGAGTATGCAGAATGGGTTATGAGAACCAACAGACTGCCTTCAGTGCAGTCCTGTTCCTCAGAGACGGTGTACTTCTGCTGTAACATAAAAGGTTGATGTTTTTCAGATTAAAGGATGAATAATAAAATTCTGTGTAGTAAGAAACAGTTTGTATTCTTAGGATTGCCTGGCACTTTCCATATAAAATGCTTTGGTAATATTTTATATTCAGGGCTCACACTGCTCTGCATAGAATGGTTCAGTAAATATCCATTGGGTGGTTTTGAGTAGGAGGTTGGAAAGGAGGTTGTTCAGGTTGAATGTTGATACGAATTTCACCTTATTTTACATATGTATACTCTAGAGGTTTGTATGTGAGATAATCCTCCTAGGACAACTTTATGAGTAGTACTTGGACTATTTTAGTAGCCTGTCTTAGAAATGCCTATCTATTTCTCTCTGTAGTACTTCTGATGTTCAGTGACTGCAAGCGCAGATAAAGACATTCATAAGTAGTCAGATGAATGCTCCCTTGGTGTTCTTCCTCTTTAGAGGCTCTAGTGTCCCATAATTTCATACATAGTCTTGAAATTTGGATTGGAGGGGTCTGGCCTCCAAACCAGATGTGCCATTTGTCAGTTTTGAAAACCTGCCCAGTTACAAGCCATTTGGGAAAAAATGCAATTTACACACTCTGAGACTTGCTATTGCTTCACAATTAAGTCTTCTGAAAAGTCTTGTCCTGTGTACAGTCCTATACTGAGTGTTATTCTTGCAGGACTTCTTTTTTTAGCTCCAGTTTTTGTTGTTACAGACCCATTCCTGCCTGAGTCCCTGTGCACAGTGTCTCTCAAAGCTCTCCAAACTGATCCCTGGCAAGTGATAAAGAAGAAGTTATTTACTGAAATTAGAAGGGAATGAGGTGTGGTTAGGAAGTGCATACCAGTGCAAGCAGCCTGTAGGTTGGCAGAGACATGAAGAAAGAAAGGAAGGTCTGGACTGGTAAAGTGAAGCCATCGAGTGGAAGGTGGTAGGCTGGGAAAAGAGGCTTTCCAAGGGGCCATCATATGGCGGGAGAATTAGGGTCCACGAAGCAGGAGGGGGGATCAGGATGAGAAGTGTGGGAATGGGAAGTGGATAGAACGGGGTCTTCAATTCTCATTCCTCCAGGGCAAGGATGAAGGACAGAGATAGGCCTGGGATAAAACAGAGAGAGGGACCAAGCTGCAGGCTGATCCCTTCCTGGCAGGGAGAGAAATAATCTCCAGGAATAGCACTGAGCCCCCAAACCTCCTCTGTTGTCATCAAGTATCTGTGAAGCTCCCTGGCACAGCGTGTGCCTCGTTGCCCTCCAGCAGTTCACAGCCAGAGCGATGGTCTGTTGCTGCCCTCCGTTACTCCGGGTCCTCAAGTGGGGAAGTCTGCAGCAGCAGCACTGCAGTCCTGCAGGCCTCTGGCAGGACAGATGGGACATGCCTCCTGAGTTCGTTTGCATTATACATGTTTATAATGTTTTCTGAGGAGTAAAGGCTTTTCTTTTCCCCTCCTTTTGAGAAATAAAAATCAGTTGCACAGAAGTAAGAAAATGACATCATTAACTTGTATCAATAAACATACGACCTTTAAACTTATGATCACAGTATATTGTTCCTATTTCATTAATTCTCTCATATGTATTTATACCATTATTGTTGCCTATCTGGCTTATCACAGCCTAGTGCACTATTGCTTTAAAGCATAGAGTTAATATCTGTTGTCCCTAGTAGTTCTTTACTGACAAAAAAATCATTAAAAAATTGAGCAAAGATGATGATATTTGTCACACAGAGATGTATGGAGCTAGATCTTTGCCCTTGGATCTTCCAGAGCTTCTTGGGAAGATTATTTCATTGTTTTTCATGATTTTAAGAAGTCACCTAGTTGAAGATGAAGAGCTGCAAATATGGAGAGAACGACAAAAGATGGTACGTCTGACAGGCTCTTGCCTTGCACAAGATTGTTGTGGATAGTGTTGCTGAATCTGCCAAAATGCTTAGTGCCTTAAGGCGGGGCTACAGTCATGACCATGTCTCTGTACATAGATGTTCTCCTTGGAGAACTTGGGCCTCTGTGGACCTCTGAAGGCAGATTGGGCTGCACCTCTACACCCTTCCTGCTAACATGTAAGAAGTTTTATGGAACTGCTATGTGTACATTTTCCACGCGCTCCTAGTGCAATAATGTTTAGGCTTTGTTTCTTCTTTCTTTTTCCTGTACCCACTTTGTTCAAGTGTGGGGGAAAAAACAAAGAACCCAAAATGCAAAAAGGACTAGAAAAACGAACAAGCTCCAGAGAAGACCAGGGCCCGACAAAGGCAGCAGCCCGATGACAGCCTCAAGGACTCTGCTTTGCATTCTGCTCTCATGCCGGGTATCCTAAGGAGACTAGCTGTGAAGGATCCTGGGAAGATGCACCCTGTTTGTGAATGAATAACAGCTCTTTCCATTTACAGCCGCTTCGGTTCATTTCCCTACATAAGCACAAAAATAACCACTTCGGATCTTTAGTGAAGGGAGGGGGAGGAAAAAAAGCTCCCAGAATTAACTCAGGGAAAGAAAGCCAGGTGCCATCTTTGCATTATATCCAAATGAGATGCAGCTGTTTAAATGTAAATATTAAACAAGAGAGAAGAATGCCTTAATTAGCCTTCAAAAGGAGACAGGAAAGCTGTAAGAATGCACCTGACACTAAGCAGTATGAGATAAACTCATTCCAGCTGTCATTGAACTGACTGTTTGAAGGCAGAGCAACGCTATTTTGTGCAAACAATGTAAAATGCTTAGGGAACTGCAATTAGCATCAACATGCATAGTGTAAGTGAATGCAGCCTGCTGGTGTTTACTTGGCTTTGAATTGCTAGGGTTTGGAGTAAAAAAATAAAATTAGCTATGCATTACACACTGGAGATTTTATTCCAGGCTTTTATGCATTACTGAGTAAAAGGCACAGGAGAGTGAAAAGAAGTCATCAGTCTGACTTTAAAAGATATGATACTCAAAGGTCATTCTGAGTTTTCTCCTTCCTACTTGTGCAATAAAATGTACAGATTGGGTCTATGAGAGAAATTTTCATACAAGCTGTCTATCACGTACACCTGAAATGTCCCAGGCAGTGTGTCAACATAACACATCTCGCCAGGTGAAAAAAATATAGATATGATTTTTTAAAAAAAAAACATGCACAAAGAGCAGAATCAAGGTTATTTGATATAATTAAAATCTCTATTTTATGTCTTTATATATAAAGTAATATATACAAATTAGCAGTATATAAGTTACTGATTGTATGCCAGTGCATCCAAGAAACTGAGATGTATAGAAATATTGCTCTACCCAGTATATGGTTGTTATAGGACAGAGTCTCCTCTCAGTAACCTTGACTATAAGCCAAAATGTTGTATATTTTCTATACTCATGGGAGTTCACCTCAATACTCAAGGTTTTCTTATCTAATCTCTCACCAGACTTGCTTTATTAAAACTGACGTTTCATGCAATGGGATGAAGCTGTACATAAAAGGCCTTTGTTAGTTTTTGCCAAATCTTCTGTAAATAAATATCAGTTATGGAAAAGTAAAGCCCCAAAGGGATTGAGTCTACAAGTTAGAGATTTACCTAGTGATTAAAAAAATATCTAAATCTAAAGACATTTTGAAAAAAGCAAGCATGTAAATGGCCTTTTGCCAATATAGTTTAAATCACTCATATCACCTAATTTGATTCAAAGCAGGTATATGCCTGATGTTTTGATCCATTAGGCGAGATTTAAACCAAAGCTTTTGAAGTTAGAGTCTTACATCTGCAGAAGAGGAACTAGTAAACCTTCTGAGACATCAGCATTGGCAGGATTAGCCCATTTTTGCTTGCTTAGGATAACAGGGGTACGACACAGGGTGGGTCTGTGCTAGCAATCGGAGGTGACTCTGGGAGGACTTGTTCAGGCGGGCACAGAGCAACACTGATCAGAAATAATGACTAAATTATACTGCTCTCCTGGCCTGTCATTCCAGCTATCTGGTTTATCCTACCTGCTCCCAAGGCACGCTGTTATAGCTTGCAGCAAGTGTTACAGTTGAGGCATTTTTTTTTCTTTGATATTTGACAAGCTTTCTCATATATACTGAGATAACAAGCCTGGAATACAAAAAGTCATAGCAGCTATTGTTCATTATTGGATACGTGCACGTGATGGGAATGACAAGGCTGGGAACTTTCACTGTGGCACCCACAATTTGGTGCCACATCTACAGGAAACATCCATTTGTAAACACAGCAGCAGACACTGTGGCCCCAAATAGAGTATGTAGTGACATTACTACTCCAGTTGCTGCTTGGTTTGCCGTCTTCCCACACAGACAAGTACTGCAAAGCATCTCCTCTGCTGTGGAACAGGGTGGCTCACTTGAGGGGAATGAGCAAGTTACATTTATGAGACCCAATTATTCACATATTTGTATGTGAAATGAATCCTCAGCCAGCAAACTTTTGATTTTGTGTGCGTTATGTAAAAAAGCTTTATATTAACTATTCATAATATTAACAGATCCCCACATGAGGGAGCAATTGATAAGAGATAGCTAATGTCAATAGGCACATACAACTCATATTCTGGTGAAAGAAATTACGTATAGAAGACCAGCGGATTTGAATGTATACGATGTCTCTTGATTGGCATGGAAAAAAGGAGGATGCTGAGGGCAGGCAACCTTTAACCCTATTCCAAATTGTATTATGTTAGTAGTATGTAAAATACTTGCAAATACTAGAGAGAGAAAAACCACTGTCTCTAACATTGTAAACTTTCCATTAAAGACTGAATGTGGGAGGGAATTTGGGAGCTGATGTTTTGGGTCATATAGCCGGTTACTGGCAAAAGTAGGAATGGAAATGAGGTGTCCTGACTTCCTGCCAATATACCACGTGCTGCTGTCTTAGACAGCGTGGACTTCAGCACAGACAGATATTCCAGTGGAGAAAAAATGGGTTTGAACTGAAGCAAAAGGCACCATTAACAAGAAACAACTGAAAGAAGAACCAAAAGGTACTTAGGTGAAAAAGCCAATAAGACCTTTGCAAAAAAGCCACAGTGAAAGATATCATATTATCTATTCAGGCTGATAGATCTCAAAAAAAAAAAAAACAAACCCCAACTTTTCCTGATGATGCAGCAGAAAGCAAAAAACTTCCTCCTTCCCAAATTAAACCTAAGAAAGTTTGCTTTTGTTTGAAAATAGTAGCAATTAGGATGGATTGTCTGAAAAGTATGTTATTCTTTTCCTTATTACCACAGATGAGTCACATTGCGATGACTGCATTGTCTTTCTGTATATTGTCTCCATAAGCTAAGAGATCTATGCTTACCTATTTTTAGTCATTAAAAATGGCACTGTAGTCCTTAGTTAGCTCTTTGTAATACCACCTTCAAAAGGAAAGCATTCACATTATTTTGTAGGAACAACCTCAAGTTTGCCAACTGCTCATGCTGGTTAGCCACAGGAGTACCCTCCGAGCTTCTGTTCAGATGCTCAGCTGTCATGTTCGCCCTGAGTGCGCTTGGCCTGGCTTTCTGACAGGGAGCTTCCAGACAGATGCTCGTGGATTTTGCAGTCCACCTAACCAGGACATGATGCCAAATTGTATTTTGTGGCTCTTCAGAAGCTGCAGGTTTTGTACCATTCATGTACTGTCATATACTGACTCCCAGCAGTAAGGAAAGATGCCAGCCATGCCACTGAAGACCTGACCACTCTGGAAGGGTGACATATTCGTTGTAGCCTGCACGTCCATGACTGTAAAAATGATACACTGATTTGCACCTTGATGAGCCTACAAGATTACAATCATACTGTTAAAAAGTGCCCAAATGCCCCTTATGGCCAGCCAATCCTATTTAGACACCCATCTTCTGGAGACCCTCTACAGGGAGACTACAGTTGAGTCACCATGACCTCTTCTTACCAGGAGGCCAAGCCACACACTGTCAGGACACTACTTACTGTGAAAGGTGGGTCAGACAGAAGCACGGCCTAGGCCAGCCAACAGACTGCTGTTTGAGGAGACTGAAGTTCCTCTGCCCTGAAGCTGATGGGAGACTGCTGCTACCCAAAAGACCTCTTCTAGCCCTGGCTCAGCTATCAGACCTTGGTCCTTGCCAGTAGACAAGGTTCATAGGATAGCATGTCTCTGTATATGTATGTCACCAAGAATACAGTTAGCTCTAACCCCTGCTGGCCTCCAGGAGCCGTATATATGTGCTCAGAGGGTTCTGGCCAGGAAGGCTCTGTCTGGGCAGACACATGATGCACACCTACTGTTTCCCTGGCAGACCTATGGGCTCTCTCCAAAGAAAGTGCATTCTGATCTAGAAGCATCCCAAAAGATGGTAAAGAAAGTGTGGGTGATCATGCTTGTGCAGCTGCACATCTTCCCCTGTGTGGATTGCCCTGCTAGGGGCAGAGTGACACCCCAGGCAGGAGAATCCCCAGCCCATTTAGGGAGAGTTGAAGAATGTGCCAAGGCAAAGTGACTGATGCCAAAGAAGAGCTGCTACCAGTGACAGCAGCCAGGAATATGCAGGGACAGTCAGCTGGCCAAAGAACCCAAATTGTCACCTGGCACAGAGGTGACTGCAGCTTCAGACTACTGTCCACAAGAATTGTGGGGAGAAGATGACCTGGAGGGAAGAATGGGAGATAAAAGCAGTGAGAGGGGCAGGAAAAGGCAGAGGGAGAGCATCCAATGATAATGTCATGTCATCTAAGGGTGTAGCATGGCTAATTTCCAAGTGACACTATTCACTCTCTGCTGGACTTTGAATGACAGTCTTGCTCTGGAGAAAGGGTTTCCTCCTACCACAGGCCAGGGAGAGTGTGGCATTTGTACTGCACGTCAAAGATCCAAAACTGGTTCAAGCAACCTGGACCAGTCCAGTGTGGGTGTTGTCATGCCATGTTAGACGGGATGCGAGAAGATGCCCTTTTCTATAGATGTGGATCAAAGAAACTGATAGTTATCAGAAAGTCTGTGGCAGATACAGTTCCTGTGCAGCAAAATGGTAGCAGGCAAAATCTTGCAAAAGAGCTGACATTGCCAAGGACATTTCATTTTGGAGTGCATGTGTGAAGCAGAAATGAAGAGCATCAGCCAGGATTGGGGGGCAGCTCTTGAGGGTGACCTAGAGAGGAGTGTAGATGTAGCTACTGATAACAGCAGGCTCTCTTCCAAAATATTCAGTGGGGTCATTTCCAAAATTGCTACAGCTTTCCACAACATGATGCAGTCACCATTAGATTGCAGGCTGACAGCTGGGTTTATAAATCAGTTTTCCTCTGCTTCTGTATAATACACTTAGTGGCGATTACTCCTGGCTCCATGGAGTAGTTCATGCTATTATTAAGTAACACTGGACAGATTAATTATTATTATTTACTTCCTTCTTTGATGAACTCAAGTCCCGTGCTGGCTGATGAATGATGCAGGAGATTATTACAAATGCAACATAAAATGAAAAACATTAAATTCACAATTCCTAATCCTATAAAGAAAAAAAACTGATCGGTATTTAATAACAAGATGAATGCTGGAAGATTCCTGCCCACCCCCTGCCTCCCATAAAAGTGACAGTTGTCCTAAAGAGAGGTCTCAAACTTGCCTCCATTCTTTCCTCCAGTGAAGCAATTCATTGTGTTTCCAGCATTTTGTATGCCACAGTGGAAGAGAAGAAGGGACCAAAATTAGTCCGCATTTCATAATGAATAAAGGAATTCTTATCCCAGTTGCAAGCACCATCAGCCTCTCTTTCTAAAGGTCTCCCAACAACACACATTTGACTTAATACAAAGAGAACAGTCAGAAATGCCCTGGGGATCACTGTTGCTGTTGCTTTTAGATAGAAAAGTGATAGATTGCAAGATGAATATGTGAGTACGCTTCCATGCTGTAGAGAAGTAGTGGGCTCTTGGCTTTCCTGACTAATCCTTTCTTAAAGAGTAAAAATTCTGTTTTTGTCCTGTTTCTGCAGAATGGGCTTGGGGAGTAATGAGGCTGTTTGCATTGTGAAGACGACTTTGTGCTAGTGTTGAGTGAGTCCATACATCTACATGTGGCAGGTAATGTGGGAATACTAGTTAGGCTCTGAAGGTCCTATAACTGCGGTATTGACAAGCTTTTGTACAAATGTAATGAAAATTACTTTTTATTTCATGTAATCAGAGGAGCTGATTTTGGGATTTGATGGTATTACTTTCTTTACCCTCTGCACAGAATTTGAAGTCTCTCTTGCCTTTTTTGTTGTTGTTCTCAAAATGGCTTGTTTGAAGAATATGAAAGCTCTGACTTTTTTGCCAATGGGCAAAAAAATCCCCCGTTTGTCCTTTCATTGACTTCCTTGATCTTGGATAAACCCCGTAATTCTCTCTGAGACACATTTAGTATTTTTCACAAATTATGGGCAGTATAATGAATTGTGGTTATTCCCTAAAGCTGCAATTTGAATTGTTATTTAAATTAAATCATGAAAAAAAGGGGAGGGGGGTTGCCACCTTTCTATACCTTCTGTCATCACCACCTACACACACGACTCTGCTGGTTCCATTTCCAGTGCTCTCTCATGCAGGTGGCAGACTGAAGGAGAATGAATATGTCGTCCACTATTATACACTCTTTGGCATGCCATTTCAAGAAGTTTGTTTGTCAGAGCAATTCATTTGTTTAGATTTTGGAGGGATAAATGTTTATCCCATAAGGCCTCAATCATATGACCTAGACAACCCAAAATACCTATTTGACTTGAAATTGTGCACACAGGCAATGGAGAGCCTGGTCTTGAGGTGACGGGAAATTATGATAGATGAGACAGAGAAAATGACAACATTTCAGGATGTAAGTGAAGTTTTCACTAGAACATTGACCACTGAAGATTTTTTTGAATGACTGAGACTTGGCTTTGGTAAACCAGATAGTTTAGTATGAGGACTGGCTACAGTTCAGGAAATAAGTACATCAGCTAGAATAAGACTTCTCTTATTTTTTGTGGCAAAACTGCAATATAAACTCTTCTTTCTGCACTGCACTTTGATATTTTTAAATAGATAAGAAACTAACTCATCTTCTATGCAATTTCCTTTATGTCCTTTTCATCTATTCTCAAAATGTTCTACAAGTGAAGTCAGTATTATTATTCTCTTTGTACAGACTAGGGGAAATCAAGGCAAAAAGCAGAGAATTATTGTACTCAGGATTATCCAATAAACCCTTAGACAAACTAGGATTGGAAATAGGTCCTTCTTGAGTTCAAGAAAAACTGGAGTCAATATAGAATCATAGAATCATAAAATAGTTTGGGATGGAAGGGACCTTTAAAGGTCATCTAGTCCATCCCCCCTGCAACTGGCAGGGATATCTTACACTAGATCAGGTTGCTCAAAGTCCAATCCAGCCTGTCCTTGAATGTTTCCAAGGATGGGGCATCTACCACCTCTCTGGGCAACCCGTTCCAGTGTTTCACTGCCCTCATTGTAAAAAATTTCATCCTTATATCTAGTCTGAATCTTCCCTCTTTTAGTTTAAAACCATTACCCCTTGTCCTGTTGCTACTGGCCCTGCTAAAAAGTCTGTCCCCATCTTTCTTATAAGCCCCCTTTAAGTACTGAAAGGCTGCAATGAGGTCTCCCTGGAGCCTTCTCTTCTCCAAGCTGAACAACCCAGCTCTTTCAGCCTTTCTTCATAGGAGAGGTGTTCCATCGCTCTGATCATTTTTGTGGCTCTATATAACTGTTAATGAAAACTATTACTGTGGGGCATTTTAAAGGAATGCTCGGAGGTACCTTTGAAGATGCTATGCATAACACAGCCTTCATTGAAGAATATCTATCATTCATTATATGTGCACACAAACACATACACACACACAAGTGTGTGTATGTTAGTATATTCATGTGGTACAGAACTTACCTGTAAGCCCTTCAAAAGAAAGTTTTAACACTATCCAATTTATATCTTAATGATCTAGATAATCACCTAGTATAAATAAGCACAAATCTACTGAATTAAAAATCTCAGCCCCCTTCTCAGGTCTGACTAGAAGAGTAGTCAAAACCTAAAGCTCAAAAATGGCTAAACTCACATTAATTTGTCTTTATCCAACATAGCTTTTTCCTACTGTCTTTTTGGTTAGTGTGGAAATCATCAGCCTGCCTGTCACCTGGACTCACATCTGTCACAGACTCTGACTTATCTGCAGATCTTTGGTGTTCACGCTCCGTTATTTCCTGAAGCTTTTTCTGGATAAAGTCTCATCTTCACAGCTAAAATTCATCTAGACTAACATGATTTTATGACTCAGTTCTTGCAATATCCTTTACTCTTGCCCTGAATAAATGAAGTTTGTCCTCCCGCTACCCATGCAGAATGCTGTTGCAATGATAGCCTAATATTGGGCTATATAGCCCTTCCATTGGCTTACAATTACTGTATTAAATGTAAGTAACTTATCCTTATATTTACAGTCTTTCACAGACTGTGCTTGCCCTGATCCTACTGGTGCTGGGAGGTCAAATTCTTATTGCCAGTCAGTTTATGCTACCAGCCTTCCTTATCCACTGGTTATGTTTCCAAACAGGCTTACTTATCTTTTCCTCCATTTTGCCTTTCATGCTTGTAAGCAGCTCCCTTTAAACAAAGCTGCCTCATTATCCTTCCTCCAGTCCCTCCTCCAAACCCTGTAGAGATGCTTACAAAACCCACATCTTTGACTTTGACTAGACTGCAACCATGTTACGATGACTCCCCACTATGCACAGCCACACTGTCCCACTGTTGCTGTGTACTCACTTTTTCCTTTGTGCCTTCCTGTTGTCTTCTGTCCAGATGTGTAAATGCTTGCAGGCAGAATCATCTTGCTCTGGTTTTGCATTGCAGTGAGATCCTGGTTTATAAGCACAGCTGAGGCACTTAGTTGTCTTGGCTTTGTCAGTTCTAGGATCTGAGCGCAGGTGGTATGTCTAGCTGCCATGTCACCCTCCCCACCTTCAAAGCTTATTAATGGAGGAAAAAAACCTTTGGTGTGTAAGGTTTAGTCTCACCAGGGCAATCTGCTGTATGTGAACAATGCTAAGGACTCGTCTATGTTCGAGTTACTTGAAGATGCTGAAGCAATGCCATGACAATGATGTGAACTGTGCAGACCTTTAGTGGATGCTTGGTGGGTGCAACGAATACAAGGCTGGACCTTTGCCAAAATCAAGTTAATATGTACAGTGCTAGAAAGAGCAACTTAGAGACTGGGCCATAGGTAATTAGTCTCATTAAGGTTGTTTCCCAGAAAGGTATTGAGTTTATTTTTCTAACTAAACTTCAAACCTTAGTCTTGCCTGAATTAGTAGCACCATGACTGTGTTGCCAGAATAACAGACTCATAATAAAGGTTCACCTTTGTCTATACATTTTGCAAGCATCCTCCAGCAGATGTGACTTCTGCTATCTGCTTTAGGCTATTGTACATTCTTTTCCAAACAAGAACAAGTATATGACTCCCATTAATTTATAGATAACTGTCAGGGCTGGGAACTCTTCCAACAGACCTTATTATAGATGTGTTTTATCAGTGGAGTTTAAATTAAAACAGCTGTAAAAGCACTAGGATTATTCTCTCTCTCACACACAAAGATACAAGCATGTTCTGAACCAAGATCAATAAAGACCCTGACTCAGAGGATGTGTTGCGATATACATTAATGCACATTATGGGAAAATGATCATCCTGCTTCTGCCCAGGTTAGTATAGCCAAGAATTAGTTCTGTGCATCCTTTCAAGGATGAAAAATGCTACAAAAATGCAACATTTGTTTGGCAGTTCATATCACAGGCTCTTTCACAGTGCTTTTCGTCAGATTAAATTGCAGGAGTTGGTAACTGAGTAATGTGAAGTCTGTTGAAATAGTCTAGGTTGTTGTGCCTGCACTGAAATTTCAACAGCTAACAAGAAAATGTATTGTCATGCAAAATTTCTCTCATAACAGTTTAATCCAAAAGGTCATTGGAATCGGGAATGCCAGTGTTTTGCTTCAAAGCAGGAAAAAAAACTTAAAAAAAAGAAAAAGAAAAAAGAAAAAGGAAAGTGACAAAGTGATTTTTGTAAACGTTTCTTGAACAAAATTTGTGAATTCAATCCTCTTGCCAGCAAAGAAAGATTAAAAGCCTCTAGAAGCTTCCTAAGCTCTCAGTCAAGTTCATGATACTATTTTGTGCCCTGAAGAAAATTGTAGCCATTTGTTTAAGCAATGAAGTTTCCATCTGTTCTGTCTTGGTTTAAAGAAGCAGTATATTTTCAAAAACCTCAAGGCAATGTTTACTGAAAGCATAAAATGTCCCTGAAGTGGCATCACAGAAGCAAAATATAGATGGCAGAATTTTAAAGCTCACAATCACAGGAAAATGCAGTTACGTTTTCATCCACACACATATGCATAATTATATCTGTATATATAAATAAAGAATTAACAGGGACAGAAGGACCACTGGATTTACTTTAAAAATAAATGAGCAATTTCAGCTGACTTACCTGGTTAGCAGAGCATCTCTCTAAATAAAATAAATGCATTTTTACTTTGTGTGACAAGCAGAAACTAAATTAAACATCAACTTACATGTACTTTAAGAAGTATTCAGATTATGTATTGCACTACATCTTTACTTAGCATATATGTAATGTATATTCAGGCAATTTTGGAACAATATGGAAAGTCTCAAGATAAATTCTAAAGTGGGTTAATTGAGGCTAATTTTATTTATACTGTGTGCCACCTACAGAAGTGTTAATAAAAAGAAACTAAGTGCAGCCTGTCAGTGCAAGGCTTCAGACAGCAGATAACAAAATACTTGACAGTCTCCTGAGTTTTCAGAATGATTTGAGTGAAGTCCATCTCTCAAACTAACTTTGCTTCTGTTATACTAGGAATGATATAAATTCTAATACCCTGTGGCAACAGAAATATAAAAACATCCAGCATCTTCCAAAGTCCCAAGCATTTGGGGATCCACTAGGAGCTGTAGCTGAGGTATGCATTTAGGGATTTGTCTCGTCCTAGAGTGGCTATGTATCATGCTGCCTCATTTACCAGTAGGAAAAAATGTCCCTCTGTATTCTGAACGCAGAGACAGACTTTCTACTTGTTGACAGACATGTAATTTCACTAACTCAGGGCATAATTCAAGCCATTATATTATTATTGGGATACCTGAATAGTAAGCTCCTGATTCCCTTCTTGCATAATATGCTGAGGACTACCAGTATTTAACCATGACTATGATGACTGAGTCATAAATAATAGTCCTCATGTAAAATATAACATCAATAAAAATCACTAAGACAGAAAATCAGATTAAGTGGAACATTGCACTGGAGCCAGAGGAAAAGCTGAAGAGACTGAATATGAAACTTAAACTTGCACAGCTTTTGAAGAAGGTGTTCAGCTACCTTGGTAACGATCACAGGGAAGTGATCTATTTCCCACAGATGCCAATGGGAGTACCTATTTACTGCTCTAGGGAGAACATTGGGAGGGGGGGGATTGGGAGGCTGAGTGTATGTTTAAAGTATCTAACTCAGTGTTTAAAGTAGCCTGAAAAATGTGTATGAGGATCCATCACCATCACTGCATTTACTTATCTTGCCAGCACACAACTACATCTTTCCCCATGCCTCAATTCAAACTGCTCCCTTCACTCAGTCCTTCAGCCTCTGCATCAGTTGTGGCCCCGGCTGCTCCTTCTGCTTCCTTCTGTGGGGTCCCCATCCTTCTTTGCTGGGTGCCACTATGAAGGAGTTAAGCTGTTTTGCTAGATGCTTTCTGTTTCCTGTCTCTCCTCTTTTTTCTTTAAGAATAGGCTCATGGGAGCAGAGGTTGGAGCTCTCTCCACCTTTTGCAATAGCCCTCCTGGCTTTTTCGCTCCTGGGCGGGCATCAGCGGGGCAGCCAGCCAGGCGGATGGAAATTCTCCAGAGGGGGAGCTGGAAATATGCAGTGACCCACTTGCTGTTTCCAAGCTGTGTTGCCCAGTTCTCTGATCTGCCACAATCTAGACCATTTTAAACACTACTAAGTACAGTTAGCATATACTGTGTATGCACTAGAGGGTATATCCAGCGCAGTTATAAAGCTGGCATGTAGCTTTAAGCTTAGTCACTATGCCAGCAAAACTAAAAATGTTAAGCTCGTTCCCTAAACCTTACATCTGTTCATTGCTGATTTTATGCATCCTATTGATCTATGCATCCAGGTATAAGCCTAAGTCCCTAGGCTTACATATTTATATGCTTTGTGAGTGCACCATGCTGTACCATTACTTGGTTTCTCAATCACTTCCATTAGATTTGTGCTGTACAGCAAAAGCAGTAGATAAAGGCTAAAGAAACAGTACTTGAGTCAATATTTTTTAACAAATTACTTTTTAAATCAAGACATAGTAGTTTCAGACCTTTGAGCCCAAATAACATTGAAAGACTTCGTAGAAAAACGGTATCAATGGAATTATATTCACATTTAAACTTACCAGCTACTGTTCTGTTTCTGCAGTTCCTTTGTATTACACCTTTTCTGCAATAAAAGTTATATGTTAGCCTATTCAGGGCTGTTTTGTGTGTGTGAGTCCTGGGTATGATTTGTTAAGTGGCAGTAATGTTGCAAAGAGTATTGATTTTGAAATGTTTGCCACGCAATGCTTGGCAACATTTTTTCAGATGAACCATTTGATTTTACTAGGGCAGAGGTCATAGTCCGTGTTGTGTTACAGCATCATAAATGAAAGGCTTCAGTGAAGTTGCATTAGATTTAAGCCATAGTGACCAAGAATGACTTTACATCCAACTGTGTCTGTATATACAATTAAAAATACTTCAGATATTTAGGAGCTGAGGACATTTGTCATCATTTGCAACCTATCCACTGTTCCAGTCACTGCATTTTATAAGGCCTTTCTGGCACTAACAGCAGTGAGATATCAAAGATGAAGCCATTGCAATTTGAGATAACCCATAAATCACATAAAAAGAATGAGTGATAAATAGGATACTGAAGATTTTTTCTGTAATCAGAGAAATGTTAAGAGTAAGCACCTACGGTACTATTACTAATCCTAGGAATTGTGAAAAATAAACCATATAAAGTATAAAACTAGATGTGCTTAGCAATAGTTGGTTATTCAAATTGACAGTCAAAGTTGTAGTGCATAAGAATTGGTGCATGCAAAACAGACCTAGCTTTCAATCCCCAAACTGATTTGTCTCCCAAGAACTGTAGCTTCCTCCTGCTCATGTCACAGCTTCAGAACCAGCTTGGTTATCAGCTTTGTAGCATTCCTCAAGAAATGAAGACAAGTCCAGCTCAGAGTCAGAAGTCATGAAGCTAGGAAATACACCTCCAAGGATGGAGATTCCACTGCCTCCCTGGGGAACCAGTTCTAGTGTTTGACCACCCCCACAGCAAAAAATTTTTTTCTTATGTTTAAATAGAATTTGCCGTGTTTCTGTTTGTGCCTGTTTCTCTTGTCCTGTCACTGGGCACCACTGAGAAGACTCTGGCTCCATCTTCTTTACTCCCACGATCAGGTATTTATAAACATCAGTAAGATCCTCTGAGCCTTCTATTCTCCAGGCTGAACAGTTCCAGCTCTCTCAGCCTCTCCTTGTATGACAGATGCTCCAAGCTCGTGATCGTCTGAGTGGACTTTTGCTAGACTCGATCCAGTATGTCCATGTCTCTATTGTACTAGGGAGCCCAGCACTGGACACAGTACTTCAGGTGTGTCTCAGCAGTGCTGAGCAGGGGGGAAGGATCACCTCCTTGACCTGGCAGTGCTCTGCCTGATACAGCCCAGGAAGCTGTTAGCCTTCTTTGCTGTGAGGGTGCTCACAGCCAACTTGGTGTCCACCAGGACCCCCTGGTCCTTTCCCACAGAGCTGCTTGCCAGTCGGTTGCCCCTAGCCTGTTCTCTTGCCTGGGACTTGGTATTTCTGTTTGTTGAACTTTATGAGGCCCTTGTCAGCCCATTTCTTCAGCATCTTGAGGTCCCTCTGAATGTCATTATGCCCATCTGGTGGATCAGTCACCCCTCCCAATTTTGTATCACATTTTGTATAACTTGCTGAGGGTGCACTCTGTCCCATTATCCAGGTCATGGATGAAGACGTTAAACCATATTGGACCCAGTATTGACTCCTGGGGCACACCACTAGTGTAACCTAGCTATACTTTGTGCTGCTGATCACAACAATTTGAGCTCAGCAGTTACTCTGGTTTTCAGTCCACCTCAGTGACCATTTGTCTAGTCCACAGTTCATTAGTTTGTCAACGAGAATGTGATGGGAGACAGTGTTGAAAGCCTTGCTAAGGTCAAGATAAAAAATATCCACAGCTCTCCCCTCATCCACCAAGCCAGTCATCTCTTCTGAGAACGCTACCAGGTTGTTCAGGCATGGTTTTCCCTTCATAAATACATGCTGACTACTTGCAATCTCCTTCTTGTCCTTCCAACGTATGGAACTGGCTTCCAGGATTATTTGCTCCATCACCTTCTCAGGGACTGATGGGATGCTAACTGACCTGTCCTTCCCCATATCCTCCTTCTTGCCCTTCTTGAAGACAGGAGTGACATTTCCTTTCTTTCAGTCCTCAGGAACCTCCCCTGATCACCATGACCTTTCAAAAACAGGCCTCTCAATGACATTGATCAGCAGCATCAGCACTCCTGGGTGCATTCCATTAGGTCCCATGGACTTGCGTATTTTCAGTTTGTTTAAGTGTTCCCTAACTTGATCCTCCTTCACTGAGAAGTATTCCTTGCTCCAGACTTCCCCTCTGGCCTCAGGGGCCTGGGACTGTTGATGACCGGTCTTACCAGTAAAGACAGAGGTGAAGTAGGCATTGCGTACTTTGGCCCTTTCTGTGTCCTTTGCCACCATGTCCCCATTCAGCAACAGACCCACATTATCCCCTGTCTTCCTTTTGCTTCTGATGTACCTGTAGAAAACTTTCTTATTGCCCTTCATTCCCTCACCAGATTAAACTGGCAGATGGGCTTTGGCTTTCCAGCATTTCAAAGCATTTTTATGAAGTTTACCTGTTAAAGAAGCAATTGTATTCCTCCTTTTGATAGAGGCCAGGTGTTAGAAGTGATTCTGCTAGAAGTGGACAGGGAGAGTATGGGCATCTTGGCTCTCTGGGGTACAGTCTTGGTAAACATCGCTGCAAAATTTTACCTGTGAGACATGTCTTTAGTGTTAACAAACATATGAAGAGAATGGAGTCACAGATGACATTTCTTCTTAAGGCAATACTGAAATTTTAAGCCTCTTTTTTGCTGTTTTTATTTCAGTGACTTCAACAGGAATTCTGACTATTTGAAACTAATTGCATTTGTCTGCATTTCAAAGCAAGTAATTCTTAGTCAGGCAAATGCTGGGTTGTTCAGTGCACGTCTATCCTGCATGATAAAAAATAGTGCAGAGGTAACTCACTTAGGTAGCTAAAACATGTTCAGATAGCTGAACAGCTCTCCAAAGGGGTGAGAAAAAAATCCACAGCTAAATAATGTACCACGCAAGCTACTGTCTCTGAATGGTACTGTGATGACTGAACACTCATCTGGCATTAGGTTGGGTATCTTTAATAAAGAGCTTATAGCAAAGCACATGTGGAGAGCTGGCTGCTTCATCCAAGGTATTACTTCACATCTAGGCAGTGAGTAAATCTTACAGGTTTTCCTTGTCTAGTATCTCAAGTATCTAGACTTTTTCTCTCGAAGCACTTCAACATCTCATGCAACTATATTTTGCCCTCTTGGCTTGACTATTGCACATTCTCTTCTTGTTCTGAACTTGCCTCACGTTGTTGCTGAAAAGATAATTTGCTTTGTATGCCACCCCAAAAAAATCCAAACCTCCAAGCATTGAGTCCCTCTTCACATATGCTTCCCACTGTTAAATAAAAGCTATTTATCATTAAAGGCTTCTGTGGCTTGTTGCTGCTCCAGCTATTGTCTTTTATAGCTGCCGTTGAACCATTGCTCTCATCCTTCCTGCATCTGTGATGCTACTTCTCATTGATCTGTAATTCAATGTACAGTAATCAATGGCTCATTTTCCTGGGAGTTCCTGGGGTCTTCAGGAAGAATCTGTCCAAGGACCAGTCCCATTCACTACTTCAAGAAACTACTTATTGAGTGATTTGCACAACATGTGTATGACACCAGCCTAAAAGGTTTGTAAACTTTTGAAGGGCAGAGTCACAATCCAAATAATATAAACTGGAGAATGTATAAAAATCAACAAAATGACATTTGCTAGGGGCAAATAGAAAACACTGGCCTTAAGACAGAGAAGAATCAAATATATCAGCCTAATGCAGGGAATACTGCTTCTGTAGGAGTTCAAGGAGTGTAGGAATACGAGTCATCAGCATCGTGTGTCACTGTGTGTATTGTGCAAATGTCACCAGGGCTGTATTAACAGAACTGTTTTATTTAACATGCCAGCTTGTTTCTCTCGCCAGTAGGTGTTCACTTGTTCACTCAGCTGGTGTTCTTGTCTTTTATACTGCCCAAATGGCCCAGAAAACACATCTGAACTGAGTACTGAAGCTTTTAGCCATTGCAACAGCAAAAGTAATGGCAAAGATGGGTGCAGAATATGTAGCTCACTGTCTTTTTGTCCCAGGGTCCTGTACAAAACGCATTCTGACACTTCATTTCTAGAAGATGTAAACGGGCTAAGCTTTTTAAGGAGTCTTTACAACAATCTGCTGCTTAAAATCACTGGCAGTGGTATTTAGAAACATCCACCCTGTGAAACCCTGTGAAACCCAGGACTGATTCTCAGCTCCCAGCTCTGGCTGTGTGCTATGGCTGTGTCCCAAGAGCAGACCAGGACAGGACTGTCTATGCACGAGGTCTTCCCCAGCATCTTGGCGTCCTTTCAAAGGCCCTGTGGGGTGTGCAGCGGGGGAGGAGCCATGGCACAGCCCAGTGTGGGACTGGGGCTGCAATGCACACTGCACAAGATATCAAGTTCAGTCTGATTCTCTTTCCTCAATATCTCTCCTGGATGGGGCCTCAATAAAATGCAGTGCTGGGATGAAATACAAGTATGTAGGAACAGCTGTAAGATGTCAGACTTGAGGTCTAGTCTAATATCCTGTTCCTGAGAGCAGCCAATACTGAATGCCTAGGGAAGAATATAAGAAAAAAGGCTTGGAGAACTGTTACAACCCAGTAACAAATTTCAAAGCATACCACCCAGAAGCAGGAAAACCAGAGAAATGATGATTTTCCAGTAATAAGAAGATCTTCAGCAAACACACGCAAAGAAGAAGGAACTCTCTTTTAAAGATCTCACCTGTTAGATTTTATGGTACCTGTTTCTGTCTGTAATTAGACTAAAACCAGTTCGGCAGCAGTTCCACGCGTTTCTCTTCCATTGACTTCAGTAGGTCTGTTCATAATACTGAAAAAGTGTACCCTCTAGCTGAGAACCGGCTTTTTTCCCTTTCAGCTCTTCACTCTGTATTCTTCAGGTCAGAACTCGCCAGGGGGCTGAGTCAACAATTTTTATCCTTCAGCAAGTTCCTTACATGAATCTATGGGTTTCTTCACAAAGTTTTTCCAGAGTCTAGAACAGGCACCTTCCTTAAAGTTCTTAAAATATCTTAGTATATATAATCTAGTCTTATCTTTAGACCTTCCAGATTTCTCAAGAAATTTACTTTGTACAGAGGTGTAAAGGCATTCCAAAAATGGAGTATACTGAATTGATAGCCTCCCTGATAGAGCCAGAAACTTATTATGCAAACTTAGAGAGTAAATTCAGTAGACATTAGCAAAGAAGCACTACATTTAACTACAGAAAAATGTTATTGCTTAAAATATTTAAAATACATAAATAACAAGGCAGACAAAACATAAAGCACTTTTTTTCTCACCATCTCAGTATCTGGAAGTCTGCAGAAAACTCACTGCAATTCTCTAGCTTAAACTCCAGAAGAGGTTCAAGTACCACTCTATATCATTAAATATACACTCTAATCCTAAACCTGAACTGTCTTTGCTTCTCTAGGGATTGTATTGGCAGCCAACCCACCAGCCTGTTTCACAGTCTGTACATGTAGAAGACATTCTAATGCAACAAGCCAAAGAGAGTTTTACAACATTGAATGTTTAATGTTCCTAGTAAAACTGAACTCTGGTGCCACTACTGCAGTGTTGTGTTTTCCCTCTATTTATTGTTGATCTTTAGGTATTCTTTCAGGATTTTTAGCTCTAGAGATTTTGAAGTTCTAGGATTTTGGCTGTCAGCCATACTGTCACTGGCCAGGTCATAGTCTAATCACAAATACCAAAATATTCTTGGAAATGCATCTTTTTACTTCATCATCACCTAAAAGGTAACAGATTAAGTCCATTCCTGGTGTAACTTTGGTGAAGGATGCAGTAGTCCTGTAGTGCAGCGGTAGATACTTAGTGCTTTCCTGTAATGCAGAGATGTCAGCAAAACCAGCAGAAATATGCCAAAACTCCTGGGCAGTGTTTGAACACAACAAAGGAAGCACTTGGTATCTTATTAACATGTAGCTCATGGCTACCTCTCAAAGCACAGTGATTCTTGTTTTAACACATTAAGATACTGCTATAGAGGCAGGAGGGGGGCATCTACTCTTCAGCACAGTGATAAGAGGGAATCAGAGACTTTGCATACAGTGGCAGCCCACCTTCCCATTTTAGCTGTCCCACCCAGACTGACTAAAGAAGGGAGCCTCTTTGTCCCCCATATTCCTTCGTGCTCTCTCAAGGGAAGTCATGAAGACTGAACCTCTGCCGAGACCATATCTGTCATTGAAGAGCACGATGATGTTTGGTTGGTGTCATTCCAGCTAGAGCAAATGCTGCCTCAGTCTTTCTGAAAGAGAAAACAGATCTTATTAGAGCTTACACATTGAAATAAATGGTCAATAAAATTCATTGAAAGACTGTTTTTACGAACTATCTGCAATGTAAAAGGACTTGTGTTAAATCATACATTAAAATAAAGCTTGCATAGAGTTCCCATTTGTTATAGCAAATTTTGTGACAGATGGAAAAACATTATTTCATCAGACATTGCATTAATGCAATGTGTATTTTTTCAGTGACACTTTGCTTGTACACTCACTTGATGGATGAAAGACATTTATTTACAGATGATGCATAACTACCCAACTATCTACATATCTAACTGCCTTTAACACGTCAAAATGCAATTGTATTTTTTCATACATATTTCCACTGTGGTACAGGCAGAACTTGCCACAGACCCAGTAAAAAGCCTATAATAAACACATAGCCCCTCATTTTACTTACAAATGCTAATTCTCCCAAACCCTCAGGGATCTCTTTCAATGTCTGAGGCTGGGACTCAGTCCTGACGCTACTGTAGTGGTCTTGGGAAAGATCTGCTTCAGTCCAGGTGGAGAGAGATTTCCCCTGCCCAGTGAATAACCCACAGGCAGTTCCCGGTCTCTTAAGTCAGTTGTCCACCTTGGGCCAGGACTCTTTGGTGCTGTGGTGGTGCAAAAAAATAAATAGTGGCATTAAGAGCAAGGAAACGGAACTTTCAATGCCTCCACCAGTCACCTCTCATAGCTGCTATCCATAGAGAGGTAATCACTTAAATCACTGATCCTCACGTCATTTTGGACCCCAAGGTTCGTAATCAGCCACCCAAACTGCACCTAGAAAAAAAAAAGGACTTTGTCCACCAAGCACACAGTATCAGTTCCCACAGTAAAGATGAGGAACACCACAGAATTGCTACATCACTCCCAGTGCATGCTTCTGAGCAGCTTTGAGGGTCGCTGGAGATAAAAATTACTGGCTTAATGTAATATAGATTCATAGATTCAGTCAATGTGATTCTTGCCTTGACCTGGTAATTGGTGCATTGCATTTAAGGAAAAAACGGTTCTTGGCAGGAAACAAGAAAGTGTTCTCCTAATCACTTACGCTGTGTGTTCATCAAAAACACCAGGGGACTCAGCCATATCCTTGGGGAGGGAATTCAAGTACCAAATTTTAGGTGACATTTTTAAATGGCAGGTACAACAACTCACAAATCCTGTACTCTCTTATTTACATAAATAATTGGTGTTTAATTAATAACTTGCTGAGAACACTGATCTTGCCTGCATACAGTCACATGTATGGAACCAATATTTTTAAGCTGTTGGAAAACAAGCAGAAGCACTACTGCTGGTTGAAAGACTTGAGCTGTTTCTGTCGGAGTTTATCACAGGTGTCAGCATGAACTGTGGTGAATCTGTGGACGATGTAGCCCCTTCCATCCCCCTTTCCTGGACCTCTGTTGTCTGGCAGGGGACATGAAAGGAAAACTGATGAAGCAAGGCAGCATCTGACTGTGCAGAGAGGGTGACACAGGGCAGCTTGGAAGCGAGATCAGGTATGGGTGCATGTCTGTAAAACAGGCTTGATTTACATTCAAAAGTAGCGCTTCTGTCCATGTGCATCAGCTACTGTGTCCACCCTCATCAGCTGTCGTGGCAGGTGACATGGGTCACTTCAGCTGATGACTCTGAGTTTTGCAATTTTAATCACAACTCCCTCTTCCTCTTGACCAAGAGGAAGATGGATTTAACTCAAGGTGGATGTCCTTTTGAAACTTTAATGATGTCTTCCCTCTTATTGTGTGAGTACAAGCTTTTTCTAAGCTATCTCTTTAAAAAAAATATGCCAATACATATGGAAAAAAAGACATAGAAAATCACTGATGAGAGAAATTGAAACATGTACACTCACAGCCTCTCCTTAGCTCTGTGGGAGTGTTCTCTGATGTCCGGTTTTCCATGTTTTCTGCTGTTTCACTTACACATCTGAAGCCTCAAGGTTTCTTCTCCACAAAGAGACAGAGATTATAACATAACTCCCAAAAGGAGATTCTACCAATGTAATTAGTCTTCCTTAGATTTCTACCTTCCTTCCTCACACCAAGCATTTCCTCTGTTGTCCAAGTTTCAAGGCTGTTCTCATCTACCTTATCCCTTGAGTCAACTCACGGCTAAGTTACACATACTTGCTGCTTTTAATCTTTCTTTGATTTCATTTTCTCAGTGCTTGGTGAGAGTAAGTGTTCAGACAAATGGGTTAGAAGACATTTTTCAAAATAGATATTGCACTGTGCTCTGGCTTTGTTGTCTTTTTTTTAATGTTGAAGGGAGGGGATTACCCACTGCAAACTGGATTGGGTTCTGAAGGGTCTGCCTTTACCTAGTTAAAAAGGTATTTTTTGCTTTTATTCTGGATGTTCTGCTCAGCTCTGTTAGAAGCTGAAGCAAATGAACTGAACCTTTGAGTGATGTTGTTATCCTGGAGAAAGTAGGCATCTACAAGCAGGCTTGTTTTTGAGCACAAAACAGGGTTCGAAGGAAGCAGTTTTTCACTTGTGAGAACTAACAGAAGTAGTTAAAACAGTTAAACTATTGAATTTGCTCAACAATATGCAAGGTTGTTTAGGAGCTGACAAGTATAGGCAAAGGTTGCAACTGCAGGCACATGACAGACACAGCTGAAAATTCAAAAAACAAATAAAAAATGGAGCAATAAGTTGCCACGGCAAGAATTTAAGAAAGAGAGCTGCTTCCTCCTATGTCTGGAAGAAGAGGCTTAGGACTGTGAGAAGGGAGGCTGTTTCCTCAGTGTATCCAGAGAAACAGTCGGCTTGTACAGACAAATGAACAAAATTGCATCAAAAAAATTCCAAGTTTTATCAGCAGTTTCTTCTAATGCAGAAAAAATACCTCAAACTCTGAATATTAGCCAAATAGAGAGCACAATATATGTTTTAGAAGAATAACGCAGGAAGCACAAACAAACAAACATGGCAAGTTACCCCCATGGTAGTAGGACTTTCCTATGGCATTTGTGCACCAGACGTCCTTCCTTCAGCTGCCCTTCACTGCTCTGCCAGCTTGACAGAGGCACTGCTTTGACCCATTACAAAACACACATATGCTAGTTAGCTACCAGTACACATATATTGATTAGCTGACTGCTGCCAGGAAGGTGTAATCAAATTTAATCGTACAGAAGCATGTTAGAGGGGGCACTAATTTGAGTGTCTCTCTTCTGCCCTCCTGCTGGTTTTTACCAAAATGTATAAGAAATTATTTATTAATCGATAAAAGGTACAGGCAGGGATGAGCCTTGTAATGTTCCTGCAGTAGTGGATTTTGGGAAAAGGGGTTCATGAACTCTCCCTAAACTGCCTCTCCCACTGCCACTGACCAGGGCAGTACCCCAGTGGGTAGATGCGCCACTGCTGTCAGCTGGGAGGGTATTTCTTATGTTCTTAAATGCGAGGTATCTGTACCTATCAACTGTGGTTGAAGTTGGCTGACAGCTTTAGAAGTTATGTGGACTGTGGGAGAATTAATAGGAAGAGAGACTGTAAAAGCTTCATTTCCTTAGAAACCAGGCAAAAATATTCCAACCCATTATCTCTTTATGAATTATTTCTGTAAAGATTGCCTTTACATGCTTTAAATATCTAAGCTACACTGGTAGAAAATTCACAGTGTACAGGCTTTTCATAAATGTTTTGAGATTATGTCTTTGTTTGCTTGAGAAACACAAGAAAGCAAGAAGGTACAGATAAATATAGCAACTTTTTTTTACCTGTCTAAGTCTAAACAGTGCATTTCTCTATTTAGCATGCCAGCTCCTGCCATGAAGTATAGAGCACAATTCACAGCTGCTCTGCTCTCACTCCAGTTCACTGTGTCTTCACAAGAAGAGCAGGATTGAAAGGGGTCACCTCTGAGGCTGCATCCTCCAGTAACCCTTTCATACACACCCTCATTTGTGGCTAGAAATTGTTAGATTCCTTGCAGTGCATCAAGTCTGTAGTGTATACGTTCTTCCTGTGCAGCACTTACAGAGCATTTATTACTTTAATTCTGAAAGGAATATTGCTACTGCAAAGAGACTATAGGAAGTAATTGGCTTTTTAACCAGGCAGCACGTACAGCCTGCAGTTTGTGGTGTCTCTGTGGAGGTATGCTGCATTTCTAATTAAACCTCAGGATTCCTTTTTTTTTTTCCCCCCTGCTATGACATGAACAAGCTTTGTGGTTTATAGCAGGGACTGGTATTTTCATAATATGTTCTTCCAGACGCTTGTGAGCCTTAGCTCAGGTCGATCAGGGAATCTATCAAATACATTGAGGTTAACACTGATAAATCCAGACCCTTATTAATGTTATACAATTAGCTTTAGTAGAATTTCTTATTCTTACTACTTTAGGACTTCATTTGAAATACAGTAGTGGAAATATAACCAAACCCGAACTCTATTAACCTAGTCATAAATCTGTATCCTCTTCCTTCTTTTAAAAACTGCTAAACATATTCAATATTATAATAATGCTTGGAGCTTGGGTGATTCCATATATTAAAAGCTGGCAGGTAGGTAATACCAATTTTAAAAGAGAAAATAGATGTATAAAGATTCAGTGTTGAAAGGGAGACAGCTTCTCCTCAGACCGAAAACTTCTAAAAACATCTCGCTTGGAAAGCAAATTATTTGGCAGCAGCAGTAAAACACACAAATGCTTTCTTAAATTTCTCATTTTATTTTGATTGTTGAAAAATGTTATGTTTCAGGTTTTGCGATCTAGCTAAACAGTACAAAAGAAGCAAAGTTGGCTTTCTGGCACATATATTTTGAATTGATCCCTTTTTCTGGGTTTGTTTCTGTTCCTAGTTGTTAGGAGCGTCAAAATGTTTTGGATCTGCAGAACTTGAGCTAGAAAATGTAATGAGAAGATTTATTATGAGAAAGCCAGCATGCTATTCTTCCTTTCTTTCCCTCACTGGTAGACATTTTCTGAAGCATAAGACCATCTTTTTCATGTCTTCTAGCTCATGAGCAGACCAGCCAAAACACACAGGACAGAAAAGTCTAATGAACATCTTTTTTTAAAACAAAATCTTTTCATGCATGCGAATGAAGTCATCCTATTCTGGAAGTTTTTTGTTGACTTCAAGCAAATTTGTCAAGCCCTGACAGTGGCCCTGTATGAATACCCAAAGATCTTTAATGCACCTTTATTACAGTTTGCCCTTCTATGTTGTCAAATTCCTTGAAATGCTTCAGTGTAATTACATGTTTCAGTGCACAGCACAATGCACACAGGTAGGGTATTCATAAATTCTCCTTTTCTCATCTCATTCGTACTGTGGCACCAAAGCTTGAAATCATTCCTACTGAAATTAGGGGAAACTCCTCCATGGCTGGAGACTGCACAGAGTGGCTTTGTAGGAGCAAAGTCTTGCTTTTGGCATCATGGTGCTGCACTGGTGGACCCCAGCAGGACGTCCTAGGCTCTGGCAGATGCAATGTTGGTGGAGGTGGCTGGAGCCGGTTCAGGGCTGACTCCCAACAGAGCCCCTCTCTCCTCTAGAGGCAGTGACTCTCATGCCAGCCCCCAGCCTGACCACTGTGGCAGGAGTGCTTGGCTGAAGGAGGAGTGCATGGGGGACAGCTCTCCTCTGATGGACCAAGGGTGCAAAGCTGCTGGAGATGTAGGGCATGGAGTCTCTTTCTCATCACCTTCAGGCCAATGGATAAGGATCTCACTAAAAATAAACTTTCATGGTTGTATGTATGAACAGTGTCCTCTGGATTATACTGTAAATGCATCTCCTCCCTAATATGTAACAGGCAATAATTGCTCATCACTTACTGACCAGGAGAAGAATGCAGTGTACTCAACTAAGAGTGATGTGAGCTGATATTTTTTCCAAATGATCACCCAGAAAGAAGAGGATGAGAAATGAAAAATATTTTTCTCACAAGGAGAGAGGAAAGTTGAAGAAATATAATAACAGGATAAAAAGAAAGTAACAACACAGATACAGTTAATAAGCATAATAAAGTTAACATACAGTGAGAGAAAATAAATGTAACCCTTTGATCTTTTAACAGATAGACCTTGTATTCAGTGAACTTAGAATATTTAATAGATAATATTTCCTAATTAGCTCTTTCTTTAGCCCTTGGTAAAAATATCTAAAATTTTCATGCTGGGAAATATGATCTGGTGAGATTCATGTGGCTGATAGCCCTTGCAGTTTTACTGAGTCCCTTCTGCCCCTCCATGATGCTGTGGTGAAGTCTGCGCAGTCTGGCCCCACCTGGAAACCAAGTCTAGCAGATGCCAGAGAAAACTCCCCAGGGTGTTTTATAACGGGATGTTTTGCCTTAGCAAGGAGAGAATGAAGAAGATTTAAGGCAAAGGCTGGCATGTGGAAATCATACTGTTGGGTACAGCAGAACAGCCATGCATGCACTGATCAGGGAACATGCCGCATCCCTCCAGTTGGCCTGAGGTCTCCTAACAGAAGACCTAACAGAAATGGTCTGCAGAGCCAGAAAAGGACCCAGGGACTGTGAGGAAGAGTTTTTAAGACATTTTTCTCTTATTATTTCTTCCTCTAGACAAAAAAAACCTGTGCTGCTCCATGGTGGTTATGAAAACATATGAAAAATGGCAGCATATATTATTGAGTGGAGATTTTTCTGCCACCATTTTCTTTAAAAAGTAAATATCATTTTCACATTCACTTACATTTGAAAAGGAGATCAGTGTTCTTAACTGAAAAATGCTTTGGAAAGCAATACTATGTGGGATCCTTTACTGCAGGTACAGCATCTGAGCTAGATTCTCAGGCTACTTCTGTGATCAAGAGTAGCAGACCTTTCCAGAAAGAAACTCCTCTCCATCCCACCCCCAACCAGAGGACCTCTTACTCGCCACTGAATTTAAGGGGAGCTCAGCCTGCCAGCTTAGACCAGATGCCTAACTTCTAGGCAGTTAACATGAAGTGAGATAGTCCCACAGATAGTAGGTGGAATAAAAATGTCTGTGATACAGATACTGAAGTTTTAGAAGGAGATAGAAGCAAGCAGAGTGGGCTTGTGTAGGCAAGTATATCGTTTATTCCAGATGGTGTTTTGCTTCAGTAAAAGCTGCAGATTCTCTTAAAGGCACTTCTGTGCCCCTCAATGTAGCATTTGAACAATTTGCAACTGATGTATTCATAAAATTTATAAAAGACATTGCTAACAGAAGAATATATAGTGGATGTTGTGAAGCACTGGTCTTGGCAGGACAGAAGATGAAGGAGGAGAAATTGGTGTAGCTGCATTAATAGCGAGAGGACTTGAGAACAGACGGCAAGCTGCAGCGAGGGACCGCAGCTGGAAGCCCCTGAAGGAAGCAGTTAAATATACTCACTGGCCACAAATACAGCTGCTTCTGGGACCAGTCGACATTCAAGAAAAACCTCTAGTGAACACACAGGACATTCTGGAGAAAATTCCCAGTGTTTTGAGCACAGATTTCTGTAGAAATTATTCTGTCAACGCCTACAATAATTCCTGTCTCAAAAGTGTGTGCATTTGTAGAAAGTGCCTGGGGAGCTCTTTAATTTGTTTTCCTGTTTAAACAAAATTCCTTACCCAGAACTATAAACAAGGAGTTTAAGAAGGCAAATAATGGAACATTCATGCACATGAATACATAGATACACACACACACTCCAAAAGCATTTGGCCATCTAACACATGATGTATCTGTTAAGTATTTTGTTCCCAGAAAATCTAATAGCTTGAAAACCTTGTGTTCAACTTCACTCCTGGGTTTCAAATGTGGGCTAGAGACTGTGGGAAATACCAAATTACATTCTTCGCCTCCTCTTATTTCTTTTAAACAGTCCTTCATTTATTAGTGCTTTACAACTACTTGCACGTAAAGATTACATAAGGAAGAGAACTCCAAGACAGACATGGCAATCCTTCTATATTTCCATCCAAATTAGAGAAGAAAATTAAAACAGGAGTCCTCCTTCCTGACTGAAAAACCTAGGTATGCATATTAAAAAATATTAGTTACAGAATTAAGAATCCACATTTCAGTGCACATTCCGAGACCAAAAAAAAAGGCGGTAATAGAGTCAAATCCAAGATTCGCTGCTAATAACATTAAGGAACCTGATCACAACAATGCTGTAATTATACACAGAAATTGTGAATAAAGATTAAACATGTTAAATGAAGATTAGATATGGTTTGAACTGAAACCCCAAATATAGTAAGGACTAGGGGTGCATAATCATGGTTCCAAAACACAGTGTGCAGGAAAATCACCTAGTTTGGAGATCAGCTCAAATACAGCTTTTGACTGCATGGCCTTGACAGCCTTAGCTATAATAATAAATTGCCAGGCTGTGATATAATATGACTATTTCTGCTGAAATCAGAGGCGCTCATTGACCTGCGTGTTATGGGTCACTTCACTGCTTTTGCTTCAGTTTTTCTGCTCTTTCTTCGTCTGTCTTTTCTTATATTCCAGACTAACCTTGGATTAGACTTTGTCTTGGTCATTGGTACTGGCATTAGCATAATAAAGGATATAAATAATGAAACAATGCAGTTTATACACAAAATTAGATCATTTCAGACCAACATGATCTACATGTACTTTAGACTGTTTATTATTAAAATGTGAATAAAACTTTAGTTATCATGTTATCACAGTTTCTTTTTTAAAAGAATCAACAGTAGAGTTTCTTTCTGTTATTTCTGGCAAATAAGGAGCAAGTATGACTTGACTCCCTTACCCACAAAAGCACAACGTGAAGAATACGCTTTGCAATGTAACATTCCTAATGAGTTACATGTCTCTTTGGCTGCCTCTACCAATGCGACTGTGGAAAACACTGGGTTATGTCCTTTTCCTGGCTCATCCAAAAGAAATCAAAACATAACATTAAAGGTCCACAGTGCTGTAGTATGGTTTTATTTGTCCTAGGAAGTGTATATAATGTACTGCTGCGAAGAGATATTGCTCTGTTCTCTTAAAAGACAAAAAAAGCAGAGATGACTCCACTGTATGACTAATAGCAGAGTTCTGAGGAGATACTTCAAACTCAATTTTTAAAAGCCTTGCAGCTCAAAAGGTGACATGAAAGTTGAAAAGGATAAAAGAACCAGTATTTTAAATGGAAATAAAAGAAGAAAAAGTGCCTTTGATACAAATAGAGAATAATAGCAATTTCTGAAGCACAGTAATTCTATCCAAATAAAGATATTTTAATGGTTATGGGTAATAACAGGTAGTTTGCAACCACAGAGGCAGTCAGGTGCATATTAAATTGATCAAAATAAACCTCTAACAGTCACCTCTGTGTGTGACAACCAGAAAATAAATAGAATTAAAGTAGAGGTAGAGACTCAAATAAGGTTAAAGGAAAAGAGAAGGCAGAAGAGCATTAATAATGAAGTAAAATAATAAAAGCTAAATAAGCTGAGCAGAAGGATTGTCTTGGCCCTCAGTTTACATATTGTCCTCTTCTGTGAGTAAGAAAAAAAAAAGAAATAATGCAGTAATAAGATTTGCTAGACTTACCTCACAGGCAAGTGGTAGAGATTCATTAAGCAATATTCCTATGGTTGTTGCGGGTTGAAAGCACTATGTAAGCATAAATTTTATACCATTAATTGAGTGTCTCAAATCAAACCTTTATATCCAAGCAGAAAAGCCACACAGCATTGCAGAAAAGGGGAAGATGATATTTAAGACAAGAGAAAACCTAGAGAAAAGGCAAAACAGATGACAAAGAGTGGAGAGAAAAAAAAGAGCTTTAAGTAGAATATAAAGAAAAAATTCTCTCATGTAGAAGATATAATGGAGGAAAAGAATGAGCGATACTAATGTCACAGTCTGCTTACTGCTGAGATTTACTCACTGAACTGAGGTGCCCCAGTCAGGATCCTAACCTGGGATCCAGCCAGCCAAGCTGGCAGCCTTAAATTATCAGTTACCCCCTGAAACTATCCTGAAATAAATGCCTGGGCTATCTGACCGTGAGCAGGCAGGAGAGAGTGCCTCTTCCAGAGGAAGAGCCAATCTGCCAGGGTCCATTTAAAATTTCAGTTGAAGCTTCATGCTTGAGGTGGGGGGCTGCTTTCCTTTGCCATTTGTTTCCTAATTTAACATGTCAATGAAGTGTCTGGAGCCTAAAGGCCCCAAGTCTGCAGCCTGAAATTAAATAACGCGGTTACTTTCCTCTTAAATGATTAAATTAACAAGCTGTGTACATATTGTGTGCAGAGTCACAGTTTTCCTTAGCATCGGTGCACTGTTTCAGACACAGATACCAGATCTTGGATTTAGGGCTGGCTGGAAAGTGGGATTTTGCATCTGTGAGTGCCCATGTTGGTAGCTCAACAGCAGAGACACAACTGGGAGAGGCCCAGGTTCAAGTCCATGCTTGACCTCAACTGGAAATCCCTGGCTCATAAAATAGACTTGAAACTGTCTTTTCTGTATCTTCAGGGAGTCCTTCACCTTGCGTGCAAGTCCATGGGTTACTCTGAAGACATATGCATGCTTTCTGCTCTGTTACATGTTAAAACAAAACTAACTGAAATATCCTACTTTCGTTCTAATATAAGGTATAAACAATTTTGACAATTT